>CAKAOJ020000179.1:1762500-2362500 GCA_916701645.2 Sebastolobus alascanus
TGTCGAAATGTTTTGCAAAACAATTCATAATATAGTATGTCGAAAATTTTTGCAAAAAAATTCATGCTATAGTATGTCGACATTTTTTGCCAAAAAAAAGTCATAGTATATGGTATGTCGAAATTTTTGGCAAAAAAATGTCATAGTATAGTATGTCGAAATTTTTTGCCAAAAAAGTGATAGTATAGTATGTCAAAATTTTTTGCGGAAAAAAAGTCATACTATAGTATGTCGAAATTTTTTGCAAAAAAAAGTCATGTTATAGTATGTCGAAATTTTTTGCGGAAAAAAAGTCATACTAAAGTATGTCGAAATTTTGAAAAAAAAGTCATACTATAGTATGTTGACATTTTTTGCAAAAAAAGTCAAACTATAGTATGTCGAAATTTTTTGCAAAAAAAGTCATAGTATAGGATGTCGAAATTTTTTGCAATAAAAGTAATAGTATAGTATGTCGAAATTTTTTGCGGAAAAAAAGTCATACTATAGTATGTCGAAATGTTTTGCAAAACAATTCATAATATAGTATGTCGAAAATTTTTGCAAAAAAATTCATGCTATAGTATGTCGAAATTTTTTGCAAAAAAAAAGTCATAGTATATGGTATGTCGAAATTTTTGGCAAAAAAATGTCATAGTATAGTATGTCGAAATTTTTTGCAATAAAAGTAATAGTATAGTATGTCGAAATTTTTTGCGGAAAAAAAGTCATACTATAGTATGTCGAAATTTTGCAAAAAAGGTCATACTATAGTATGTTGACATTTTTTGCAGAAAAAGTCATGCTATAGTATGTCGAAATGTTTTGCAAAAAAGGCATACTATAGAATGTCGAAAAATTTCATGAAAAAAACGTCATAGTATAGTATGTCGAAATTTTTTGCGGAAAAAAAGTCATACTAAAGTATCTCGAAATTTTGCAAAAAAAGTCATACTATAGTATGTTGACATTTTTTGCAAAAAAAGTCAAACTATAGTATGTCGAAATTTTTTGCAAAAAAAGTCATAGTATAGTATGTCGAAATTTTTTGCAATAAAAGTAATAGTATAGTATGTCGAAATTTTTTGCGGAAAAAAAGTCATACTATAGTATGTCGAAATGTTTTGCAAAACAATTCATAATATAGTATGTCGAAAATTTTTGCAAAAAAATTCATGCTATAGTATGTCGAAATTTTTTGCAAAAAAAAAGTCATACTATATGGTATGTCGAAATTTTTGGCAAAAAAATGTCATAGTATAGTATGTCGAAATTTTTTGCAAAAAAAGTCATAGTATAGTATGTCAAAATTTGTTGCGGAATAGAAGTCATACTATAGTATGTTGACATTTTTTTCAAAAAAAGTCAAACTATAGTATGTCGAAATTTTTTGCAAAAAAAGTCATAGTATAGTATGTCGAAATTTTTTGCAATAAAAGCAATAGTATAGTATGTCGAAATTTTTTGCGGAAAAAAAGTCATACTATAGTATGTCGAAATTTTGCAAAAAAGGTCATACTATAGTATGTTGACATTTTTTGCAGAAAAAGTCATGCTATAGTATGTCGAAATGTTTTGCAAAAAAGGCATACTATAGAATGTCGAAAAATTTCATGAAAAAAACGTCATAGTATAGTATGTCGAAATTTTTTGCGAAAAAAAAGTCATACTACAGTATGTCGAAATTTTTTGAAAAAAAAGTCATACTATAGTATGTCGAAAAATTTCATGAAAAAAACCTGTGTAGTATGTCGAAATTTTTTGCAAAAAAAGTCATACTATAGTATGTCGACATTTTTTGCAAAAAAAAGTCAGACTATAATATGGTGATATCTTTTGCGAAATAAAAGTCATAGTATAGTATGTCGAAATATTTAGCAAAAAAAGTCATACTATAGTATGTTGACATTTTTTGCAGAAAAAATCATACTATAGTATGTCGAAATTTTTTGCAAAAAAAGTCAAACTATAGTATGTCGAAATGTTTTGCAAAACAATTCATAATATAGTATGTCGAAAATTTTTGCAAAAAAATTCATGCTATAGTATGTCGACATTTTTTGCAAAAAAAAAGTCATAGTATATGGTATGTCGAAATTTTTGGCAAAAAAATGTCATAGTATAGTATGTCGAAATTTTTTGCCAAAAAAGTGATAGTATAGTATGTCAAAATTTTTTGCGGAAAAAAAGTCATACTATAGTATGTCGAAATTTTTTGCAAAAAAAAGTCATATTATAGTATGTCGAAATTTTTTGCAGAAAAAAAGTCATTCTAAAGTATGTCGAAATTTTGAAAAAAAAGTCATACTATAGTATGTTGACATTTTTTGCAAAAAAAGTCAAACTATAGTATGTCGAAATTTTTTGCAAAAAAAGTCATAGTATAGGATGTCGAAATTTTTTGCAATAAAAGTAATAGTATAGTATGTCGAAATTTTTTGCGGAAAAAAAGTCATACTATAGTATGTCGAAATGTTTTGCAAAACAATTCATAATATAGTATGTCGAAAATTTTTGCAAAAAAATTCATGCTATAGTATGTCGAAATTTTTTGCAAAAAAAAAGTCATAGTATATGGTATGTCGAAATTTTTGGCAAAAAAATGTCATAGTATAGTATGTCGAAATTTTTTGCAATAAAAGTAATAGTATAGTATGTCGAAATTTTTTGCGGAAAAAAAGTCATACTATAGTATGTCGAAATTTTGCAAAAAAGGTCATACTATAGTATGTTGACATTTTTTGCAGAAAAAGTCATGCTATAGTATGTCGAAATGTTTTGCAAAAAAGGCATACTATAGAATGTCGAAAAATTTCATGAAAAAAACGTCATAGTATAGTATGTCGAAATTTTTTGCGAAAAAAAAGTCATACTACAGTATGTCGAAATTTTTTGAAAAAAAAGTCATACTATAGTATGTCGAAAAATTTCATGAAAAAAACCTCAGTGTAGTATGTCGAAATTTTTTGCGAAAAAAAAGTCATACTATAGTATGTCGAAATTTTGCAAAAAAGGTCATACTATAGTATGTCGAAATTTTTTGAAAAAAAAGTCATACTATAGTATGTCGAAAAATTTCATGAAAAAAACGTCAGTGTAGTATGTCGAAAAAAATTCATGGTGTAGTATGTCGAAATTTTTTGCAAAAAAAGTCGTACTATAGTATGTCGAAATTTTTTGCGAAAAAAAATTCATGCTATAGTATGTCGAAATTTTTTGCAAAAAAAAATCATACTATAGTATGTCGAAATTTTTTTCAAAAAAAAGTCATACTATAGTATGTCGAAATGTTTTGCAAAACAATTCATAATATAGTATGTCGAAAATTTTTGCAAAAAAATTCATGCTATAGTATGTCGAAATTTTTTGCAAAAAAAAAGTCATAGTATAGTATGTCAAAATTTGTTGCGGAATAGAAGTCATACTATAGTATGTTGACATTTTTTGCAAAAAAAGTCAAACTATAGTATGTCGAAATTTTTTGCAAAAAAAGTCATAGTATAGTATGTCGAAATTTTTTGCGGAAAAAAAGTCATACTATAGTATGTCGAAATTTTGCAAAAAAAGTCATACTATAGTATGTTGACATTTTTGCAGAAAAAGTCATACTATAGAATGTCGAAAAATTTCATGAAAAAAATGTCATAGTATAGTATGTCGAAATTTTTTGCAAAAAAAAAGTCATACTACAGTATGTCGAAATTTTTTGAAAAAAAAGTCATACTATAGTATTTCGAAAAATTTCATGAAAAAAACGTCAGTGTAGTATGTCGAAATTTTTTGCGAAAAAAAATCATACTGTAGTATGTCGAAATTTTTTTTAAAAAAAAGTCATACTATAGTATGTCGAAAATGTTCTTGAAAAAATGTCATAGTATAGTATGTCGAAAAAAAGTCATAGTATAGCGTGTCGAAAAATTTTGTAAAAAAGTCATAGTATAGTCTGTCAAAAAAAAAGTCATAGTATAGTATGTCGAAAAAAGTCATAGTATAGTATGTCAAAAAATGTTGTAAAAAAGTCATAGTATAGTATGTCGAAAAAAAGTCATAGTATAGCATGTCGGAAAATTTTGTAAAAAAGTAATTGTATAGTATGTCGAAATAAAAAAGTCATCGTATAGTATGTCGAAAAAACGTCATAGTGTAGTATGTCGAAAAAAAGTCATAGTTTAGTATGACGAAAAAACGTCATATTATAGGATGTCGAAAGTGTTGTAAAAAAAAGTTATTGTATAGAATGTCGAAAAAAAAGTCATAGTATAGTATGTCTAAAAATGTTGTTAAAAAAAGTCATAGTATAGTATGTCAAAAAAAAGTCATAGTATAATATGTCGAAAAAAAAGTCATAGTATAGCATGTCAAAAATGTTGTAAAAAAGTCAAAGTATAATATGTGGAAAAAAGTCATAGTATAGTATGTCTAAAAATGTTGTAAAAAAAGTCATAGTATAGTATGTTGAAAAAATGTGATGGTAGAGTATGTCGAAAAATGTTGTAAAAAAAGTCATAGTATAGTATGTCGAAAAAAAGTCACAGTATAGTATGCCGAAAAAAAGTCATAGTATAGTATGTCGAAAAAAAAAGTCATAGGATAGTATGTCGAAAAATTTTGTAAAAAAAAGTCATAGTATAGCATGTCGAAAAAATGTCATAGTAAAGTATGTTGAAAAATGTCATAGAAAAGTATGGCGAAAACTTTCGTAAAAATGTCATATTATTGTAGGTCGAAAAGTTTTGTAAAAAAAATTCATAGTATAGTATTGCAAAAAATGTTGTAAAAAAGTCAAAGTATAGTATGTGGAAAAAAGTCATAGTATAGTATGTCGAAAATTTTTGTAAAAAGTCATAGTATAGTATGTCGGGAAAAAAGTCATAGTATAGCATGTCGAACATTTTTGTAAAAAAGTCATAGTATAGTATGTCGGGAAAAAAGTCATAGTATAGCATGTCGACATTTTTTTTCCAAAAAGTCATAATATAGCATGTCGAAAAAAAGTCATAGTATAGTATGTCGAAAAAATTGTAAAAAAGTCATAGTATAGCATGTCGAAAAAAGTCATAGTATAGTATGTCGAAAAACTTCATAGTATAGTATGTCAAAAAAAGTAATCTCATAGTATATCGAAAAATGTCATAAATAAAGTCACAGTATAGTATGTAAAAAAAATGTATCTCATAGTATGTTGAAAAAGGTCGTGAAAAAACTCACAGTATGGTATGTCCAAAAAAAGTCGTAGCATAGTACATCGAAAAATGTAAAGAATAGTTACAGTAAAATATGTCGAAAAACGTCGTGAAAAAAATGAATGATGTATAGAAAGTGAAATTTTGGGAATGGGAGCCAGTTAAAGATATTTTTCAGAAGATTTTTAAGCTCTCTTCCACTCTAGCTCTAAACATTCCTTCCAGTACACACTAATGTAAATATCTGTGGAGGATATTTTTACTAAGCCTCAAAAGACTGTTGAGTTTTTAAAAAAAAGTTTAGATGGGATTTGAATGTTGAGTTACACCCATAAAGATTGAAAGATATGGAACATTTTATAGTTTGAATGGAGTTTCTAGCTCAACGTATGAAATGTGTAAATTCTGAAAATTGATTACATACTGACATATAGTGTGAGGTTTATTGTTTTACTCGACCATACCATTTACTTTATTTTTGTGGATCCATCCATCCACCCCTCCTCTTTACCTTATATAATTCTGCACCTTGTACAACACAGTACGCAATATGTATAGCCACTCCTCTATACTAAGTTCATGTTCCCTTACGCATGTTTTTCTGTGCCTTTGTTTGGTTTCATTAATCTAGTGCAGCTCTATGTGATAGAAAAGACAGATTGAAATGTTTATAGATTGCGTACTCTGTACCTGAGATGAGGTTCTTGATTAGACTTTTCACTGGATTCTTTGGTGTTGCAAAAGCGTCAAGAATCCTTTAATCATTTAACACTTACATCTGTTCACACTCTCTCTCTCTTTGTGAATTTGCTTTGTTTGTGTTAGTTTGTTTGTGTGTGTATGTGTGTGTGTGTGTGTGTGTGTGTGTGTGTGTGTGTGTGTGTGTGTGTGTGTGTAACTGTGACTTGTGAGCAGACTCCACAGATGGTTTAAATACAGTTTAAGAGGCTTTTCAATAATCCAAAGGGAGAACACTACTTGTAAACGCTCATGTTTTGGCACAAAAAATCCCAAGATTAAAGCTCTATGTGATGACTTTCCATAGGAAAATAAAAATTTTTACAAGTGTTGTAGCTGACTCCCAACAGGATGAAACCAAGGTTAGATGTACCCTATGGAGTTTTAGTAGAGTAATGCTTTTAAAAGTGGGTCCCTGTTTTGTTCGTATCTTTATGCACATACACAAGAATGCACAGTAAACGTTACACAGTCCTGCAAAGTATTTCATGCTTTTTCACTGATTGACAGCTAAAGTTGATAATGTGTCAAGAAATATATCAATAAGCCCAGGTCAAGGACGAAGAGAACTGCTAGCAAGCAAACATAAATGTAAACAATGGAGGTTTCAAATTATTCCAAGCACCATAGATGTGGATCATTAGGGGCCTACTACACATATTATGTTGTAAAAGTGAAAGTGAAACTTAAAAGCAACACGTTCTAACATGTAAAACTGAATGAAACGTCACGTTTTGAATACAAACAAAAAGGCTTCTTTAGGTTAAGGCAACAAACTACAACTTCTTTAGGCTTATCAATTAATATTCCAGTCATTTTCTCAATGAATGGATCACTTGGTATACAAAAAATTCAATTCAATTCAATTCAACTTTTGTTTTATTCCTCTATATATTTATTCCCTATGATAAAATGAATTATTTTAAATGTACTTACATTGCAGCATATCTATTTATAGTATAGTATTATTTATCATCTATGTCCCTATGTATTAATTTCCCTATTTATTTATTTATTTCTAGAATATTTTTTTTTATTTTCTCTATGGTGTATTTTTTAATTTTTTTTTTTTTTTTTTTTAAATCTTATTTATACAAATTATGATTCCTTTACCAAAATCAAAGAAGTCAAATGCTGTGAGGCATGATATGAAGCTGATGTGACAGTACATGGTAAACATTTACCCAGAGTAAATGGTGAGAATTAACAATAAAGGCCTGACATTTTTTCAGTAGCGTATAAAAGAACACAGCCTTCCTGTTTGGCATTGAACAAATGTTTGTATATTTGCATGGCTTTAGGACAAAAATGAACATACTGTCACACCAACCTCCAGCAACACGACTGGAGATGTGCCCATGCAAATGAATGCTATCAGAGACAAAGTGTGATAAATGTGCTGTCAATAGAGATAGTGCTGTGCCACATCACACTACCCATCACAGCCCAACAGAGCCAAAAGAAATCTCAGCGGCCCTCACAGGCGGCATCAAACATCATCTAAAGAGTGCATGAAATGCTGCCTCGCTGCATCTCCGTGATAAACTGTATATTTTCTAGTATTTGCCTGCTGGGTTTTCACTACATTATTCTATGGCTCAAAGATTTTGGCCTTGTACCGTTGTGGTCACTCGAATGTAATGTTAAAAATGCTCCTTACCCTCTTAAATATACCGTATAGCTGGAGTCATGGTGTGAAATTAACTTTTTTCACTGCCTGCCACTGTTGAAGGCAAGTATTTTTTTGTCTGCCACTCAGAAATTTTATCTGCCACTTTTGAAATCTATATTCTAAATGAAAAAAAAACATTTTAGATCTGATGCCATTCAATGTTCGATATATTTTACATAAAAAAACATTGTATACATAGTAAATTCCAGTATTCGAATTACACCATAGCTTCCGGGGGAGCCCTATTTTTCGAGGGTGGGAGGGTACAGTACACAGTACTGTACTTTGTTTCATCTATAGTGGTTATTTGCATACAAATTCAAATGATTATGATTATTTAAAAATTTGCTTTGATCGAAAAAAATCTTGACATTAGTAGTTTAAATTATGTATTAAAAGCTCTTTTTATAAGCATTTTACGAGATTACATTTGAACACATCATGATAAAGTTAGAATTTACCTTCGCCCAACAGTCATTTTTCCTAAGCAGAGCTTGAACGCCTCATAATGTAACTCAGTGGAACCTCCGTTAACGTTAATAGCTCCGTTATATAGCCAAGCAGGACTGTGCTGCCCACCGAACTCTAACAGGTAACGTTACTAACCCTCCTCCTGTCGATTTCAAAACAGATTTGTTGTTCACAGTGTTGCATTATTAGGGAAAAATAGGGTGCGTCTCCTCAGGTTTAGTAGCGCCATGCTTTTGAGCGTTTCTTTCCAAACCGCGGCTCCGGTCCCACACAAACTGAAACATGATACAGCGTGCATATGCATCATTGTGCTTGCGTAACAGTCAGAAAGCATCGAAGAGGAATCAATAGTCACGGAGGCATGAGATGCCAAGGTACTGGTTCTCAACGGGAACCGATTCTCTATTCCCATCACTAGCGTTTTCCCTGTCTGCCAAAATAACGGATGGCATGACGATTTTACTTTGACTGGATTTTACCCAGCTAATTTCAGACCCTGGCTAGAGTTCTGCTCTGAACTCGCTTTTCTAAAGAATAAAGTACACAGGTCGATGGCAGACTCCTAAATTATCAGTGAATAGTCTGTTATCTTTTCTGAATAGGCTGTGATGGCAGACAATAACATACCTATAGCTCAAATGCTGCAATGTGCTATTAATATTCTTGCCAAATCAACCCCACTCAAGCCGGCATAATGTCCCATTTGCAGCACAGTCTGTGCAGATCTAAGGAAAATGAGAAGGCACTGCATATGCCCAATTTGGAGTTATTCGACAATCCTTTTTCTATTCTCCTCTTTTTCCTCATCATGCCGGGTTTAGGATCTGTCAAATGATCTGTACCTGCAGAGCCGTTCACCATGAAGCTCGCTGATGACTGACACAGGATGGCTGTCATGGAGCCTATTTTCTCCACTCCCAATATGTAAGTTACTTGAGTTATTGTTGGTATGTAAGCTGAGAGGAAGGTGCATATTCCTCTGTTCAACATTTATATGAGCCGTAAGCTTGAGAAATGCTTAATTTCGTAATGTTAGTCAGTTTTAAAGAAGGGAATGTTTACTTGTTTATCAACTTCACTAACAATAATACTAGGGATAACTAATCGCACATTTTTTATCCGTTCAAAATGTACCTTATCAACATGGGAGTGGACAAATATGCTTGCAAATGTATGTATATATTTATTATTGGAAACCATTTAACAACACAAAACAATGACAAATATTGTCCAGAAACCCTCACAGGTACTGCATTTAGAATAAAAAATATGCTCAAATCATAACATGGCAAAGTGCAGCCCAACAGGCAACAACAGCTGTCAGTGTGTCAGTGTACTGACTTGACTATGACTTGCCCCCAAACTGCATGTGATTATCATAAAGTGGTCATGACTGTAAAGGGGAGACTCGTGGGTACCCATAGAACCCATTTTCATTCACATATCTGGAGGTCAGAGGTCAAGGGACTCATTTGAAAATGACCGTGCCAGTTTTTCCTCACCAAAATTTAGTATAAGTTTGGAGCGTTATTTAACCTCCTTCCCAACAAACTAGTATGACTAGCTTTAAAACTGAGCCCGCTAAATCGCAAGTTGCATTAATGCGTTAAAGCGAGAGAAAAAATTTGCGCTAACGCGTTTTCGTGATAACTTTTACAGCCCTAAATATTATTCAATACTTATGTCTTTTGAGAGGGCACATTTGATTAACATATTTTGTCCAAGTGTATTCGACTACCAGTTGGCTCTAAACGAGGGGAGATTGATGCCAACTGGATAAAGAGGCATTAATTCCAGAGCTCCTCCCTGATTGGCCACAGACAGCAGGTAACCGGGTATAAAAGGTCTTGGAAGACAGCAAACTGGTTGGTCTGTTTCTCACTCTCCAGGAAAATGGAGGAATGCCAGCGTTTTGTGTACCGGAAGGTTTTTTTTCCTCATTAACCGTCTGCAAAGAACCCCAAGTGATAAAACTAATGAAAAGGTTTATGTTTATCCATTTTGTGGCCGGTCTGAATAAATTCTGTTTTTCTGGGAAATAAGCGCCTGCATGCTGGCCCATTCTTCCCACTACCAACCATCCTCAAGTAGAACAATGGCCATCTGATTGCCTACTGAGCATTCCCATTAAGTGGTACATTAAGGGGTTTTAAGTCCACTAGAATATTTTGTGCCTGCATGAGACAATCGTGTGAATTTAAGAAAGCCTGAAAGGCTTCATTACTGTTCTTAGTCATGTGAACACTAAGATTGAAATGGTTTAACAAATTGTTCAGATTCCAAGTTTTCTGAATGAGACACTGGCAGCTGTTGCACCCGATATGACTGTTAGGCCTACTATTAGGCCATTAAATAGGCGTTATCAGTCACTATAAGCACCATAGATGTGGGTCATTAGGGGCCTACTACGTCTAGTACGTTGTAAAAGTGAAAGTGAAACATAAAAGCAACACATTCTAACATGTTGTAAAACTGAACGTCACCTTTTGAACACAAACAAAAAGGCTTCTTTAGGTTTAGGCAACAAAACTACAACTTCTTTAGGTTTAGGCAAAAAAAAAACACTTGTTTAAGTTTAATTTGTTTCTAATAAAAATTTGATCTACAACATGGGTCTTATTATCAAAGAATTGGTACAATGGCCCTTGAGAATTAATGGTAATACTGAGAAATGGGAACACCGCAACATAGCTCCAGTAAAGCCCAATGGTGCAAGAAACGCAAGAGGACAGTGAGAACATGCAAACAGTTCAGTTAGATTATCTGAACCACTTTTTTTGCAGGTAATGATGTCTGTAATAATCCCTAACCTTGGTGAAAGTTCAACCTGGAACTCAGTCTGTAGTCAGCTAATATTTTTTGGAAACGTTTATGTTTTTCCCTTTTTCTCTGGGGTCAATAAACAGAAACAAGTCAGTCTAGAATCACTGTGGCTGCACAGTTTAGACAGAATTTAGACAGCATCTCATCATCCCCGGCATCAACAAAGTATAGAAGCTTAAAGGCAGTTTTCAAGCAATTGCCGCACTTTAGGAGGTGTGTTACAACTGCAAACTGTTGCTAGAGGCAAATTGACCAATTTTTTTTTTACCACCCACTTATTTATTTATTTTTTTAGAAATGCTGGCAGGCATACAGCATCTCCTTGGATACCATGACAGAAACGGTTGACCTAGGTGTATTTCTTCATGTTTTTCTCTCTTGCAATGGAAATGGTGATTGCCCCACACGACAGAAAGAGGAAACTGAAAGCTTTTTACCTAAATACCCAGAAAGCAGATGCCAAAAGGATAACAGCAGGTAAAACTCTAAGGTTGGTGAGTCTGGCTTCTAGCCACATCACTGCTGATGCTGCTTACTTTATAAAACTGAACTTAAATTTAAAATAAAAACTTTATAATTTTGCGAAGAAAGGGTTAAATGCAGCTATAACTGCGCTGCCGAGCAAATGCAGTGCTCCTGTGCTATTTGCACGTATTTAAATCAGGTATAATATGCAGACGTTTGGTGTAAAATTGGCCCCTTTCTGTGCAAATGAGCCCCATTGCAAAAACAGCCCAATTCACAAAGATCAGCGCTAATAGCCGCACGCAGTTACAGTGAACTTATAAGCGTCTTCAGAGAGTTGGTGGTAACTGAAGTGCATTTATAAGGGGTGTCAAGCCCCGACTTTCCAGTGATCATGACAGTAGTGATTGTCGCCAGGCAAAGGCATCGTCATGCTCCGCTCAAACTCATTTATTTTGCGATGCAGTGGCAGGATGTAATGACAGTTGTGTCATGAAAAATAAATGAGTAAAGCCCCCCTACATGTCATTTTTTTGAAAATGCAATGTTTCCCTCTCCCTCTGCAAAACTTTATGGCAGTGTTTGTGCTGTAATATCATTAGCGCAACATCTTTTTCGTGAATCTGACCTTGAGACGGGGCAGGTAGCGGTTGCAAATGATGCGCAATTCATGGTGCCGTCAGCGGCCGCAAACACAAGACCGGTGTTCGTGTTTCATGTGAAACTAAAAGGTTTTTGTCACGTCAGTCTTTAGTCACGAGACTCGTAGATATTGTCAGTCCTGTGAGTCAGTGAAGTCAATGTCAACCACGACCGTTTCCTAACCCTAACTAAGTGGTTGTGTTGCCTGTTGCAGGTTTAAGTTTTAATTCAACACATTCTGAGAATTGTTTGAGTAAACTGGTTAAATCGACGGTGTGGTCCCAGAGTATGAGAGTGTGAGTATTAGACTGGTGTGCTTTTTCATGAAAATCTTGCCTAATGCAGCTTAGAAGTGACATTCTTGTTAATCCATATAGGTTTTGTAGGGCATTGCAGCCCAAAAAGTCACTGCCTGAGAAAGCTATTTCGAGTGTGACCCAGTAAATTATTTCCCCATCACTTCCTTTATGAGTTTTCTTTCTTACTGTACTTGCTGAACATTGTCTGCAGCCTTAATTCCTCCCGTCAGCAGGGGAAATCGGCAATGCAGGGCACTTACAGCACTTCTTGACTCGTGAAGGGAATTATATGTAAATCACTTGACATATTACCTCCCTTTTCACCTTCACAATGCAGAGCACATTTCTGCAATCCAAATGCAGCGGGCAAAAGATTTGTCACACAGCAGATTGGAGCATGTGTCGTTTTTTTTTAAGCAAGTAGCTGCATTTCTGAGTGAAATGCTTATTGGTGTGAACAACAGAGGCTCAGTGAATTGACTGATAATGCATGTCTGCGAAGGCGGGGGGGTCAATTGAAAGAAAGACCTCGGCGTGTCAGGCAATCCGCTCGCTCAAACTGTTTATGTTAATCTTTCCCCCCGCCAACCGAGAGATGTAAGTCATTACATTAGATTGTCGAGAGGATCCTGCGGAGAAAGGGAAGCGCTGGTTAACGATCTGAAGAGAGGGGAGGATAACAGTTATGACAGGACAGAAGGCACGTGACCATGACTTGATAGCCCTCTGTAGAGATGTTTCATTAAAGACACGCAATTGTTCCTTTTAGATTTTGCTGTCAGATGCTTAAGCACAAAATCCCCTATTGTTTTTCAACAAGTGTCTTTTCGCAAGATTAGTATCCAACAGTTTTCTGTCCCATTTGTCCACTGTGCCGCCGCGAAGTATTAAACTGGAGCCATTTACACCACCTCTATTAGAAGAGGTCAATCCAGCTAAATGATTTCTTTCCAACTGACTCATTCTCTCTCTTGGCATACCACATTTTCAGCAAAAACTCAACAGAGCACTTTCCATTTCAAGAAATCTCACTTTCAACTGTCGGCTACCACTGCGACATGTCTGACTGGCGGCTCGTCTTCTGTGTCACCGAGCGGAGTCTGAGGCCAATTGTCACACTTCAAAAAGCTTTTCATTCCAGCATCTTCTCACATCACCTCAGTAACCACAGCCGATGCTATGTCTGTCTTTCTTCCTTTTGTGGATCGCGAGGCGCAGGAAGCAGCTAATGGGGAAATGTAGAGTTTCACACACATACGCACAGACTGAGACTCATGAAGTCTGGAAAGCAGTCGGTCTACGGTACAAAGGGCTAACATGGCTAACAGAAACTATAAACGACATAGATACAACACACTATAGCAGCCAGGCCAATGCATCTGTCTGTTGATCAGCTAGTTTATCCCTCAGCTCAACACTTTGATACAGAACAAGACATTTTTGTTGATCCCCTGACCTTTACTCTGATGCCACCAATCCGGTCAGAATTTCCCTGTGACTAAATGCCTGGTCATACCAGCATTTAAAACGGCAAAATCAATTAATTTCAATGGAACTATCAATCAGTGGGATGAAGTAAATAACACAAACCTTTCATGTGAACTTCGTCATGTAAATCTGTGTCAAAGGGAATGGGAATGTGACGTCACCGGCAATGAGTCGGACATTTTTGGAGGATAAAGGGTAAGAGTGCCATCCGCTGGCTGTTCACGGCAAGTGTCAAAATGTTATGTTATGTTTAGACAATAAAACCACTTAGTAAGGTTTGGGAGAAACGTCATGATTGGGCTTAAAATAACTACGTAAACTAAGTGAAATACATACAGAAACAACGTAGCAAACATCACTAATGTAACTTCAAAATAACTCAACAACACTTTGGGACACAGACACCGGACTCCTGGTTAAAAGTCCTGTGTTTGTTGGACCCATCCACCTCCCTTCCCACCCACCATAAGCAGTCTTTCTCACTTTTTATTCTACGTCACCAGCTCTGAGCGTAGCGTATTTACGTGGGTGCGTTTGCAGTCAATACAGACTACATGGAGTACAAATGACGCCAAAAGCAAGAACAGCGTTCTTATCAAAATGACTTCCGAATTACCGTGTCATTCATACGCCAATTGGTGCAACCGGGCTATAGTGCACATACACAGACACACACAACGGCAATATAAAGAACGGAAGAAATGTATAGTCGGTATTTGCTGTCATATTTAGTCTTTTTTGGCCTCAATATAACATTATCAAATCCATTCACATTGAGCCTACAAGTTAAAAAGAGTGCTGATGGAAGCACATGAAATACATGTTGATAGGCCCCAGGGAGGGTTTTTTTAAACTCTTCAGAACAACACAAGGCACCCTCAGCAGAATGAAACGATAAGGGACAGATGAGTGGGTAGGAGCTGGGGGTGGCATAAAATGATTCACCATGGCCTAATTCACTCCTTGGTCACTCTCAGTCCTAATGTTTCAGAGCAATTTTACACCCTTCCTTGATATGCTGGCAGTCGGCCTCAGCTTCACTCTCGGGAGTCAAAAAGGCAAAGGCACCACTGGCTCGCTCTCAGAGCAACGCTGCAGCCCAGCGTTTCCACAGAGATGCCTCGCCGTCACTGCAGACTCAGACAAACATGTGCCCGGCAGAATCAGTACAACAGATGAGTCTGAAATCGTGCCTCGAGGCGAGCTTTCATGTACTAACTCAAACCAAGTCTTGCCAGATGACTACCAGCTGCTCCAGCCGAGAGTCAGCGCTTTGATAGAGCGCTGTAGAGCTGAGGGATGTCTGCAGATATGGGTTGCTCAATCTGATAAATATTAGAGGTAAAGGTTCAGCTCAGTTCACTGCCTGGTGGTGATGGCTGGTTCGTAAGCGGGTTTGTTTGGGTTGGATGTCCGCCGGCTCATTCCGCCTGGCAAGAGATGAAAAATCCAAGAGAAGCCTATAACAGTAGGCTACTTAATATTGCACATTTCTACCTCGATGTTGGTTTCCACAGAAACAAATATAGCATTTATCTATCATCTATGGCTCTCTGTTTATCTTATCAGTCTGTGTGATATGAGCTCTGCTTTCCTCACACTCTACCATATCACATCTCAACACAATGAGATGAACCGCTGGTGTTTCAGTGAAAAAATACTCACTTAACTCCTCCATCATTTCACTGTGACCAAATTGCCAAACACAGTTTGACAGAATGAGGCTGGAGAGTTGCCTATAGCACCATTGAGAGATGTCAAAAGGCTGTGTGGAGAGAGATTTTCATTTGGCAGTCAGTGAAGCCTGGGTTTCTATTCTCCTTTTCACTATCGGGCTCAAACACCACATTAAAGAGAGGTCGGCTCTCTCTGGCCGGCTAGATCACAGGACGGGCGGACTGCTCAATATCCCCAATTAGGACAAAAAAACTAGTTAGCTGACAGAGCTGCTGCTCTGCACGGACCCTTAGCTTTGCAATCAAGAAGAGTTATCCTGTTGGGTTTTGTGTGCAGAAGGCCAGAAGTCCAATGGAAAGTAGCAGAGCTTAACATTGAAATGAGGCCCCTCAGGGTAAATGGGTTCTGTAGAAAGAGTGGAGATGAAATCCTTCCACCTGCACAAACGTGCTTCCTGTGTGATCACATTGTAATTGGATGGAGGAAAAGGCAAAAAAAAAAATCGTTGTGAATGCACCAAATAGGCTATAAAACAAAAATCATGTCCAAACTGCTTGATCTTTGGACTGAGTCACATTTCCAGCATATTGTAAGTGCTATATTTGTACTACATAAACAACAAAGTGCCCTGTTCAGACCTGGTATTAACATGCGTCTTGGGTGATATGATCACAAGTGGACAGCTTTAAGTACGCTTGTTCACACCTGACATTAGAATGCGTCTCCACATGCGTCTTGAGGGACCACTTGTGATCAGATCTCACTTCCCCGCTCTATATGCAAATAAACACGTAGTAAACACACGGACGATACAGCAGACGTTGTGATGTAATATTACAGGAATGTCAGTAATAATATCCTACGTATTTGTGAATTCGGGTACATTTCATTAACATCAAAAGATAAGGTTATTGTGTCGGCGGTCCCCGGGGACCTCCGCGCCACCAACGGCGAAGTACAGAGCTTCAGACACGGGGATGAGAGCGGGCGGGTGTCAGCTCCGTGCAGAGCGCCAGAACAAAATCACTGACACATCACAAACAGTATGATAAAAATTCACTTTCTGTGCCTAGTCTGAAGATTTGTAACCTATAGGTAAGATATATTTTGATAAAATACAGTTGTACTGACAGAATACAGGCGAGCAAAGAGGCCTGTCTATTCACATGAGGAGCGCAGAGACCCGCGGATCCCAGCAGGACGTCAGTTGAGTAGGCGGTCCTTCGATGTGGCCCAGCATAAAAAACGACAAAGCGACCAAAAAAATCTTCGACAGATTAGTCGACCAGGCAGCCCTAATAATATCTACCTAAATAAAAATCCAGATATCAGATGTATGTTCAATCTGGGTGTGAAGGGGGCTACAGAAGAAATATACTGTATTAAGAGTATAATAATATGAAGCATGTTTGTCCCTCTGTTTAACTCCAGTTTATTGCTCTATTGTGTGACTAAACCTCAGATCTTTGCAAACAGCCTCGGGTCCTTCGGGAAGACTGTAACTAGCTAAAATAGAAACTAATTGGTGTTGCTGAGGGGCAAGTCTGACTCTGTAGTGTACGACTCATTAAGTTTAGTTTTAATGAACTAGTGTAGTGCATGATTAGGAGTGCAGGACAAAGACCCTATGCCCCGGCACATTAGTGTGCTTTATAGTCTGACAAGTTGGGTGCTGGAGAGTCACGGGAGTTTGTAAGTGCTCTCTGATGCTAAACATTTTTTTTTTTTTGGAGAATCAGTATTGAATCTTTCAAGGTGAGAAGAGAGGAACTTTTACCTAGAGCATCCGAACCAAGCGACAAAAGCCCACTCCGCTTCAAATGCATCAACAGCTGAGGGTAACCAAATAATGATGCGGTTTATGAAGGATTTACAGCAGAAACCACTGGAAAAAAAAAACTTCAAAGTGAGGTTAAAAAAATACTGGAGCATTATTCATCAACCAATATGCTGCAGCTCTAACAGCTACTTTTATCATGCTGCGTTGGTTTATGTCCCAGAGCTGTATGCTCGGTGCTCTCTGCTCTCATTAGACTGACAGACATGCATGGTTTCACTCAGCTCACCTGTGCACATCAACATTTCACTTACTGGTTGCTGCAGTGCGATAGCTGAGGCACACCAATGGGGCCTTTGATCCCAATAAGAAAACTAACCTCTACTGGCAATTAGTTTGAAATGAACATGTTGGCATTGATTTTCCCTCCCAAATCTATTTTAATTACTGAATGCAATGTTAACCTTACAGATCTCTTAAAAGATAAAGCGGGACTGATCCCCCCTGAGCTCTATCAGTGCATTCTGAAGGCACTTTAATTACTTGTGGCACACCAAAACCTCAGCCAGGCAGATTAAAGCACTCAAACATGCAGGATTGGAGAAGATTTCTGGGAACACTGGCTAAACTAGATCGCCAATGGCATCCCAGGATCAGCTAGAGTTCAGTGTTCAAGGTGAAGATTCACAAGCCCCCTGATGAGAAAACCTTAATCTCCATCTCTGTCTGACTCCCTATCTGTCTTTTCTATCTATCTGTCGCTCTGCAGGGAGGAGGAATGCTTTGAGCTCCTTACATCAGGTAATGCAAGTTGTGTTTTCTCAATGCAGCTCTGCTTTATTAAAAAGATAAGGACAGCACTACAAATTCCATGAAAAAAAAAAAAAAACTAATAATTTATTTATCCTACTATCAAGTTTGCAAACCAGTGTTGGAAATCAATTTTTTCTTCGGATTTTAAATTCTACCAGCCACCATTTTGTAATCACACTTTTGTGTGAAACCAAAGAACGTATATTGCTAATAAGTGAAAGTCAAATATTTGTTTCATTGCAACATAGTCGCCCAGCAGCAGAGCTACGCTTCTGCCATTTTGGACAGAAAGAGACCACCAAACGCCAGCAAAACATCCGCCGACAAAGTGCCGTACAAAAGTTAAACAAAATTATTTCTATTCTATTGTCATATTTAATGTCTCTACCGAAACGGCCTGTGTTGAACAATAAAAATATTATAATTATGCATATTATTATAACTATTTACTTACTTACTTACTTTTTTATTAAACTTAAAGTGAGCGATGGACATAAATGGAAGTTAGAAAGTTTCCCTTTTCAAACTGCATTTTCAAATTGATTTTTAATTGAATTATTTATTCATAAATTCATTAATATATTTTTTAATTATGTACTTATTGACTGTTTTATGTTGTTTCTGCGAATCCCTTTTTACTTTGAACTATTTATCGATGGATAAATATTTCATTTGTAATTCTTTTTATAGTTATTCTTTTTATTGCCAATAAAAATATCAAATTATAAATTACTTTGTAATTTAGTATATTTATTTAAACGATTAATAAATTGATTTGTAAAAAAATGCATTAATGCCTATTTTCATTGTATAATTAGTTATTAATTAATGAAATGTTTTATTACTATATATTTCCGTGACACATGTGATCCTCCATACTCGTCTACAAAATGTCAAACAGTGAAAACTGTGTCCATCGCAGTTTCCAAGGTGACGACCAAAAGATATTTTTCTCTTTCTAAACTGCACAATAGATAAATAACAATACGCCTATATAACAGGTTAACTGGCCCTATTCCACCTGCTAAACACAGACAGGAGCAGTGTGTAACATGCTGGGACGGATAACAATAGTTCCTCTACAGCCAGGCTTTTGTTTTTTTTGCTTCCCTCCTTTTATCTCCATGCTAACCCAGGTCCACAGTTTCAAAGTGAAGCCTACAGCAATAAGGAGCCATGTGCTTCATACAGCTGGCATAAAAGTAAAAGAAACCATTGATCATACTCGTGTGTGTTCACAGAGCCGTGCTGTTATTCACTACCGTTCCCTCAAGTCCATCTCGTGGGCATTGCAATTTCTTTGAAATTGTGCATGACAACACACACGGTAAAGCCTCGAATGTAGATAATAATAAAAACATCTCTCCACTAAATAGTTAGTATTATCGGTATCTTAATCTGAATAAAACATTTGTCCTGGGGTTAACTGCGTAAGTACACCAACTCATGTCTTCGCTGTGTGATTGGCTATTGATTTTCCATCCGGGTGGTAGATTGGTCTGCGGCTTTTGCCCAGCAGAGACAGAGGAGAGAACTATGGTCCTTTGCCATTTCATTTCTAGGGCCATTAGCACTGAGGAACTTATCAACTGTGGTTCATGGACTGTCTGTCATGTTCAAACATGACACTGCTTCATTGTGTAAAGCCCATGAAATAGCTCCAGTTCGATAATCAATTCAGAGGTGTAATGGTATGTAGCACATTACTGCGGAGGTATTGACTGAAATCACTCTCCAGTATTGCCCAGTGATACGGTAGTCCAGCGTTCCTATGACATACTGCCAGTGACGTAAATATCGACGGTGCAACCGATGCGGCGCAGAAGCTGTCAGGGGCCCAAAAATCACCTTCCTACACCGCGTCCACACTGAATCCTTTATATGCACTTCTGTTACGTCATGTAGACAAACCACGTAGGCCAACTATCAGATGAAGACATAACCACTTATCTTCCTTTGTTTGTTCTTTTAAAACAGAAAGCAGATGTTTAATATTGTGATATTTACTGGAAATGACATACGATATAGCCAACAGCAGTAGGAAACTTTCAGCTCTCTGGTGATCTCCCTCCAGCCAGCTGCCTCCTTATTAAGGTTTTTGTAGTGAAATGAGGAAGATAACTCCTCATTTCAACTTCACCAATCAGACGCTGCTGGCCCACTGAGGCGATTTCAAGGCGAGGGACAGGAATGAAAAGAAACAGCTGGGCGTCTGACAAAAGTTCAGCTCAAAACAGCGTGCCATGTCGCGCTGCGTCGCTCACGGCCGGGACATTCCAATAAAAAAGGACATGGTTCTTAAGCAGTGTTGTTGACCTGTAGGATAAACTTCTAATGCATGAGTACTGGTTTCTTTTTGTTATTATGGAGTGAGATCAGGGATTTATGTATCTTTGATAACATTTGGCTGCTGAGTCCAGGGCAGGCTGTTAAATTAGTGTTGATAAATTTGGTGCTCCGTCTGCTGTCCGTGGTGCTGATCTGAGGCTGGTTTGCAGTATGTGAGTTGCATGGTGAGCCTCTCCATGGTGGCATAGCAATTGTCTGGAGTGGTTGTTGTGTGTACGTGCGTGTGCTTGTGTTTGGGCCGAGGGCCCAAGAAAAAAAATTGCAGCAGGGCCAATCACAATTATGTTACTCTGCTGCACACTGCCCCTGCTGTACACTGCTAACCTTGGCTATTCAGTAGAACAGAAATTACTAAAGCAAAGTAAGACTGTGAGTCCAATATGTTTAATAAATAGTGATGCGGTATTAGTATTCACTGTGTGCAGACAAACTGGGTTCTCTTTCCTTTCCATTTGAATGACACAGAGAAATCAAAAGAGCGCCAGTGAGGCACAGAGGCCTTTCATCTGCCACAAAGCAAAAGTAAGTGAAAGAACAGGGCAGAGAGTTTGAGGAACTGAGTCACTGCTTCTTCTGTAGATTATCCCTTTTTGCTCAGCATGCCATTGCAGAAATCCTCTGTGACTTCTGTTTTGTTTTGTGGCTTTGGCTGTCCGCCCCTCGCACAAAGAATGGATGGACTGTCTCCAGAGGTGGAGGATATCAATCTGAAATTTTATTTAGATATTTCATATATGAGTATAATAAGATCATTTTAAGGGGTTTTGATTGTAATACTGAGAACAAAGAGATTTTTTCTGTATTTAAAATTGTATGATTTAGGACAAATTTAGGAAAAAGTCATGTACCCCCTAAAATTGACTTAGTTTCTCAATCAAGGGCTTGTGAAGCTGAACTAAACTAGATTTTACCTTTTAAAATTAAAAGGACAAATCGTGGGATCACTGGCTACCACAACAATCCAAACACATAAACTCAAATTAAGGGTACATGGTGGATTTGCAATGAGCAATGTTTTTAAAAGCGGATCCCCATTTTGTATGGTATCTTGTGCACATGCACAGGTAAGTGGGCGACGTCATACACATTCCTGCCGAAGGTTTCATGCTATTCCACTGATGGACAGTTGGTGGTGGTACCATGTCAAGAAACGTAGTAATGAGCCAGAAAAATGCAGGGAAAATCCATGAAGTGGCCCTTAGCCCTTCAGCCCTTTGCAAATGTTTTATGAAGGAAATGAAGAAAGGAATAAAATGCATTCAACACATTCGTCAGACCTCAACAAACAATGCGTTTTGGTTAGTGCCTTTTCCACAAAGAGAAATAAAAAGTATGCTTCCTGGTCATAGTTCAGTTATATCCTAACGCGCCACGGAGGCTTGCCAGGTTTGTGTGACAAAACCAGCCCAATGGCCAATCAAAACCAGCCCAAAACCAGAATTCAAAATATGCCCCTGCCAAACCATATGCACTGCTTTTAAAGTCTACAGCATTGCTATCATTGCCAAATGTATTGTAATATCTACGGAGTAACATTTTGAGACTAAACTCAGTTTGTAAGAGTTTACAGCCTGCCATGCTGTTATTCTGCGTTGCTCCGTGTACAACGATGCAGCTAAAAGAAGAGATCAGTGACTCAACTGACAAAATTGAAAACACCACACGGTCATTTGAAGGTCTTTCGAATGGTACAATAGATGAATTAAGGGTTAATTAGGGGCATTGTAACAGACAATGCTTATGTTTTAGAGTGAAAGACAAAAAGCAATATGCATTAACACTACACAACCTGTGCAGTAATATAGCAATATTCTTCATTACGCTGTTTTACAGGGTTTAGATTTGTAATTTGGTGAATCACTTGTACAAGTTAAAGGCCCTGCACTCCTGAATACATGTTACTCTACCAAATTACCCTTCTGAATTATGCTGGGGATGGCCCTTTTTCGCAGCAGATATTTTGTCATAATAGGAAAACCACAGGTGTTACTCATGGCTCTGTTCAGTTCAAATATCTCTTCAAGTCATGACAGTGTGACAGTGAGGCAGCATGGACAGTAAGAGAACCCTGAAACTGAAGCAGCTAATCAACAAAAGAACAATCAATCAATCAATCAGGCCAGTAAGATCACTGGAGACAAACAAGTTCAACTCCAGGACTTATTCTCTCAATCCTCAACTACAAAGGCAATCCAGATCTACAATGACCCCCAACCATGCCAGTGTAGGAACAATCCACTTAACACTTTTATTATTACTGCTACTTGGTCACTTTAAAACTGCATAATTGTCGTGTAATGTTGTGTATGGTGTGTGTTGTCTTCTATGCCGGTGCCAAGGACAAATTTCTATTTATGCAAATCTAATGGACAATAAAGTAATTTGAATCTGAATCTGAATGGAATTCAGCAACCATTCATTTTATTATTTACACCTCTGCTTTTCCTCCTGTGAAAAAGACCTATTATACGAGGTCACCAAACTTCAGGACCTAATAAGAATCTTAAAGAAAAGAAGAAAATCGACCAAAAGGTTGAGGTGTACTGTGTGTCAACTAGTTTGTGCTGAATTAATAGAACATTTTGTTTGGGAATATGCATCACCAAAGCATACTATCAACTGACATGATAATGTAATGACCTTAAGGTAAGTCCTGCTGTCATAGGCCATGTAGTATTCTATCAGAAAAGATGTGCACATTGAATGGAGAGGAAGGAGCCCAGCAGCGAACAGTACTGATTTGTCCAAATACAAATAAATAAACTAAAAATAATTAGTAGGGCTGTCAAAGTTAACGCGATAATAAAGCGTTAATGCAAATTAGTTTTAACGCCACTAATTCTTTACGCATTAACGCAACTTGCAATTTTTAGGTTGTAGCGCGATCAGTTTTAAAGCTAGAGTGAAGATACTGGCATCATATGAAACTAGAGAAACCTAAGGAATCCATTGGTACCAATGTCCATACCATGTCATACTAGCTTATCACAAAGGAGGCTAAATAACGCTCCATAGTTACGCTAAATTTTGGTGAGGAAAAACTGGTAAGGCCATTTTCAAAGGGGTCCGTTGACCTATGATCTCAAGATATGTGAATGAAAATGGGTTCTATGGGTGCCCACGACAGCTGTTGTAGCCTGTTGGGCTTGAGTTTGCCATGTTATGATTTGAGGTTGAGATTTTATTTTTTATGCTAAATGCAGTACCTGTGAGGGTTTCTGGAAAATATCTGTCATTGTTTTGTGTTGTTAATTGATTTCCAATAACAAATATATACATACACTTGCATAAAGCAGCATATTTCTCCACTCCCATGTTGATAAGAGTATTAAATACTTGACAAATCTCCGTTTAAGGTACATTTTGAACAGATAAAAAATGTCCAATTTAATTTGTGATTAATCGCGATTAACTATGGGCAATCATGCAATTAATCGCATTTAAATATTTTCATCGTTTTACAGCTCTAATAATAAGCTAAATATTATAAGAATAATAAGTCCAGGTCCTCAAACCAACATCATATATAAGTATGAGTGCCTCAGTAACTATATGTATTAATATCTTATTTGCCCTTTAGAATGTAATATACAGCCATACAACACAGAGTGCAGACACAACACTGTGCAGCCAGGCACAGTTTAACATTTTCAAATGCGCTGTTAAGAGTCACAGCAACATAGCCTATAATTTCCCTCTCACGTTATTAAATGACACCCCAGGAGGCACTACACAACTGTCACATACAAGACATCATCGCCGCTACAGTGACTCACCGCCCAACATGGCCTATTATTACCGATGGTCAAAAGGAAACTTACACCAAGAGGGGGACACATGCTTGATGCTATGATGTAATGCACATGATACTGGGGCCAACTTTGAATGTTGCATTTACGAACCGCAACAGACAATTACTCAAAGTGCCTTTAATAATAAATTCAAAGAAATGTGGACTCACCCTTTGCAAGACATCAATCCGCTGGTTTTCGACACCGGTCCAGTCCTTTAGTCCTTCCATGCTGGCTCGTTTTAAAGGGATAGATTCCTCCATTTAGACACACCGCAGCAGCAAGTAGGCCTGTGTGTACAGCAGCAACACGAGAAGATCATTTTTTTTTCCATTAAAAACCAGCAAACATCACAAGCAAAGAGCTATTGTCTTACCTTCAGAAGTTCTGTCCTGGTCGTCTTCGCCGCAAACTCCTCGATTGTGTTTCAAAACCACGGCCGGAAGAATGTCATGATCAATGGACATTAGGGTGTGGTGCCTCAGTCTTTCTTGCTGCATACGTAGTTGACCGCAGTCTACTTTTCACAAATGAAAGTTAAAAAAAAGATCGCTCTTTGCTTGTGTTGGTGACTGGGATAGTAAGGAAAAGGCGTAGAACTATGTCCATATTAGGGAACACAGTCTGCAATTTTATTCGCCTTTTTAGCAGAGTTTCAACTGCCGATGTGTTCACCTGATTGCGCACAAACTCCCGAAACTGAATCACTTCTGCCACAAAGTCCTCTGCCAAGTCAATGTGATATTTTTATTGGAGGCTCAACACTGATGAGCCAGAGCTCCTGCGGGGAAATTGACTGAAATTTGTTTAAAAAAACCAAAGCTTTTCCGGAATATTGTTGCATGACTGGTGTCTTCTGTCCAGCTCTGCCACTATCCTGTCAATCACAACGCTAAACACCGATGTGGAAAACTTGCTTCTTCCTGACAGCTGGGGATTCGTCGGCCTGTCTTTTTTGTTTTCTCATACGTTGTGTGTCTGCTTTACAGACGGCTGATACGGTTGGAGACATCTTCTTTGCTTCCATCTCAAAACGATCAAATTGATCGCGTAAGCCTGCCACATAGTTTCTCAAAGAACACACCAGACTCCCAGCATTACACAAGTTAAGTTCAACTGCCTGGAGTGAAACGCTCACTCTTTGAAACTTCAGAAGAATGTCATTCCACATATTGCAGAGAAATGCTATTTTCAGCTAATCCATTTTCTTGTGAAGTAGTCTGGCCTCTTCCTGTGTAGTTATGGGCTGGTGCTCATCGTCAGCCATGTTTCAAAGTGATTGCTGGATACAGGCATTGTCATACTCAGGTCTTTTGTGGCCTCTGAGTGCACATAATTAGCAGATGAATTCTTGAGTCAAAATGTGTTTTGTGAGGTCACAGTGACCTTGAACTTTGAGCACCAAATTCTAATTAGTTCATTCTTGAGTCCAAGTGGATGTCTTGCCAGATGTAATACAATTCCCTCAAGGCGTTCCTGAGATATCGGGTTGACGAGAATGGGACAGACGTAAGGTCACAGTGACCTTTGACCACTAAAATCTAAACAATTCATCATTGAGTCAAGGTGGACATTTGTGCAATATTTGAAGAAATTCCCTCAAGGCGTTCCCAAGATATCACGAGAATGGGACGGACGTGAGGTCACAGTGGCCTTGACCTTTGACCACCAAAATGTAATCAGTTCATCCTTGAGTCCAAGTTGATTTTTTTGCCAAAGTTGGAGAAATTCGCTCAAGACGTTCCTGAGATATCACGAGAATAGGGCAGACGTGAGGTTACAGTGACCTTGACCTTTGACCACCCAAATTGAATCAGTTCATCCTTGAGTCCAAGAAGATGTCTTGCCAGATGTAATCGTCCTGAGATATTGCGTTGACGAGAATGGGACAGACGTGAGGTCACAGTGACCTTGAACTTCGACTTTTGACCTTTGACCGCTGAAATCGGATCAGTTCATCCTTGAATCCAAGTGGACTTTTGTTCCAAATTTGAAGAAATTCCCTCAAGGCGTTCCTGAGATATCACGTTGACGAGAATGGGACAGACGTGAGGTCACAGTAACCTTGACCTTTGACCACCAAAATGTAATCAGCTCGTCCTTCAGTCCAAGAGGATGTCTTGCCAGATGTAATACATCCTGAGATATAGCATTGACGAGAATGGGACAGTTGTGAGGTCACAGTGACCTTGACCTTTGACCACTAAAATCTAATCAATTCATTCTTGAGTCCGAGTGGATGTTTGTGCCAAAGTTGAAGAAATTCCTTCCAAGCGTTCCCAAGATATCTCCGGAATGGGACGGACGTGAGGTCACAGTGACCTTTGAACTTTGACTACCATGATTGGATCAGTTCATCGTTGAGTCCAAGTGGATGTTTGTGCCACATTTGAAGAAAATCCCTCTAGCTGTTCCCGAGATATCGCGCTCACAAGAAAGGTACAGACGGACATACGGACAGCCTCCGACCACGACTGATGCTGGCGCGGAGTCATAAAACTATCTATAAACCAGCTTTCATTGCGTTGTCAAATGAGTAGAAATGCTCGTTGTCAAAACTCAGCATCACATCCATCAGCGTGAGTTGAGCATGGAGCTCTGACAGCTGCAAATTTATCAAAAGTGAGAAGCGTGTGTCGGCCAGGGTGCACAGCACAACTCATATCAGTCATGACCGTGCGGGGTCACGCCATCTCGGACCGCCTCAACCTCCCTCCGAGCTCATTGTTATTGTGTTGCCACACTGAGAGCTGGAAGATGGAGATGCAGGCCCAAGTGAAAGTCACTGGGATAAAGCTGGGTCATCATTGACTCGCCCTCGGCCATCGCCTCGCATCTTCCCTCCCACCTCAATAGATTATGCTGTGGGTGGGAAAACAGTGGGTTTTTTTTTTCCTGTCCCATGTTTTCAGCACTGCCACGTGCCCTCCTGACTGATGTGCTGCATTCTTACCAAACGACATATTTGCCATTAACTGCAGCCTTCATGGACGTTCTATCAGCCGGGGCCTGACATAATCAATGATGATTTCCACACTGAATGAGACATTTTCTTAAAAAAAAACACTGTCAGCAGCTCCACCATCTTGAAATAGGTTTTGCAGACCTTGTGCCACATTATTCGATTTGACCGTGTAAAGAGATGAGAGAGAGGCTTCCGGTCCACATACCAATCTAATTTAATGCAATGTAAAGTCATGTCGGAGATAAGATGAATCCGCACGGAGCTCAAGTGAGCTCAAATTGAATCTGCCATCAGTCGGGGGAGACGCACAGATACATCTCTATTCGGCTTGCGGTCCGGATCCTATGGTGACTCTATGTCAAAATGAAGGAGATTAATTGATTCATGTGGCTACCCCCCCCTGCATGGCTTGAGAGTTAACACAAAGCCAGCAGGGGGAAGAGATGCGTCTTTGTATTTGTGTTTGCACAGCTTTTCGTACGTCCCATCATCCCATTTGGTCCCGAGAACTACAAACAAGCTACTGATTGATTAGAGAAGTTAAATAGCTGCGGACCTACACGACGGTAAAAAAGGCTACTCCTGCAGAGCCTGCTGGATGCAACTAAAGACGAAGTAACCCACCTCCTGCAGATCTGTCGTGGAAACCAGCCCGGTGTTGTTTATATTGGCTCATAGTCTGCTCAAACAGCTCTCAGCGTGTCTGCTCTTTTATGTGGATATTAATAACTTATGAGTGAGAATTTGAACAATCAAAAGGCATGCATAAGTCTGCTGTGATTGCTCTCTTAGTAGGAGGGTGTGACAATGAAAAATGAAACAAAAGAGCAAATAATAAACTATTCATGTGCAGAGCTGTAGTGAGAGCGGTGACTGTAACAATGCCACCACTTTTAAGATTGCTGAGCTTTATTACTATCTTTATACACTAATTATATTTCCCGGTGAGTGTGTGTGTGTGTGTGTGTGCAGAAAATGTCCTGTGATTAATGAAATCATCAAGATAAGCATCCCCTGATACCCACAAGCCCTCTGTGTTTTTCATTGCATTCAGTCATCTAGAAAGTCTCAGTTCCAGTGCTTGAATGCAGCCTTTCAGTGAGAAACAATGGCTCCTATAGTAATTACAGACGCTGTAACAGCGAGACTCAAACTGTCCTCTTAAGCATTCAGATCAGCTTCCAAAGGAAAGAGGCAGCGGCGGCGGCGGACGCAAATCTGAGGACCTGTGTTTTCTTTCCAGCAACATATGAAGAAAAAACACATTTCCAGGTTTGTGTAATCTGACATAAACAGGTGCTTTGAGGAGAGCGCCGTCCTCGTCCTTTTGTGCGCTGCACACAATAGCAATTGTGGGTTGTTTTTTTTTTCATCTGAGGCGCATTATGCAGCTTTTCATCATCTTTTAAATACAGTGAAGGGGGATCTATTGCCTCGCAAACACAAAAAGAGAATGTAATTGAACCTGTGGAGGCAACACTGACAGCCAAATAATACACCCTAGCTTGGCTTTTGACCTTTATTACATTGACTGACTAATTCTGGAGTTCACTCTCGCTGCTGTACAGACTCTTTTTGTTTCGACGTCATGTTTACGTCACGGTGTTAGCTGGAGGCAAAACAAAGGAAAGACTGGAGGCAAACACAGTGGGCTAAAGTTACACATCTAAAATGTCATCTCGCTGTGTTGCTGGGTGCCAGAATCCAGATATCACAAACATTTGAGATGACAAACTGTGATTCGAGGCTCAAAGTTTCACAAATGGAGAGTAAATGTTGCTAATATTTAGCCTTCTGCTCACTGCAGCCGTGAGCCATTGGTTGCGTTTAGCAGAAGGCTAAACTATAAGCAACCCTTTCTCTCCATCTCTGAAACACTTCGCCGATATTGTACAACTCTCTTTTTGAATGAATTTATTATTATATAGGCCTACGCCCTCAATTTATCTTTACAGCGCTGCCGTTGGCCACCAGCCTGCTGGTCGGACGGCTGGCTACTTAGATAGCTTAGCTTGCTAATTCCGCCATGCTGTCATCCAACACAGAAAATGAGCCGAACAAAGTTGTCACTCAGCTGACGATAGCACTGTGCTTTCCTACGCTGTGGTCATTTTGAGTGTCTTTGTGGTTATTTTTAGAGTATTTGTGGTCACTTTGAATGTTTTTGTGGTCTTTTTGGGTGTATTTGGGGTCATTTTGGGTGTCCTTGTGGTTATTTTGAGTGTCTTTGTGGTTATTTTGAGTGCCTTTAGTTATTTTGAGTGTCTGTGTGGTCTTTATGCATCTCCTTGTTGTCATTTTGAGTGTCTTTGTGGTTATTTTTAGAGTATTTGTGGTCACTTTGAATGTTTTTTTGGTCTTTTTGGGTGTATTTGGGGTAATTTTGGGTGTATTTGGGGTCATTTTGGGTGTATTTGGGGTCATTTTGGGTGTCCTTGTGGTTATTTTGAGTGTCTTTGTGGTTATTTTGAGTGCCTTTAGTTATTTTGAGTGTCTTTGTGGTCTTTTGTCATCTCCTTGTGGTCATTTTGAGTGTCTTTGTGGTCATTCTGAGTGTGTTTGTGGTCATTTTGAGTGTCTTTGTGCTTTCCTACGCTGTGACAAGAGTGTTTGGATGAAGCATTAAGTTGTTAAATTTTACTCATTTAGTGACTGGCTAGTTAGCTAGCTACCTTGCTAATTCCACCATGTTAAGAAAATGAGCCAAACAGCGGACGGCGCTGGGTCACGGTCCCTCTGTCTTACTCCTCGCCACTAGGAGACTACTTCGCCGGGAGGAGAGCAGGCGTTAGCTAGCTAGCTTGTCAGTGTCCAGACAAGCTAGCGAGCTAACTGGCCAGTGATCATTGAGCGTGAGTGACAGTTCATACTGTATTGAGAGAAAATAGCATTTTCTTCAGCCATTGTTAAAAAAACAATCCAACAATACTTGCTAGCCAGCGTTAACTTTTGTGTTCAGAGAATTTTTCTGCCTCCACTTAACGCTCTGCCCTCAAAATACGTCATCATGTTTACAAACAGAAAAGGGGTTTATAGGCACTCTCCTCTGCATCTGTTAGGAAATCATCTGTCACTGTCCTGTCTCTCATTTAAAAACTGCACAGGCAGCAGAGGTTGTACAGTATTGATAAGAAACGGAGCGCAGAGTGCATAAAAGGGTCAAACAGTGAATCACCAGAGCTTATCAGCCACTCATAAAACACAGTAACTAGATGTGACATCGCTTGTAAAGCGCCACATGCAGATTAAGTGCGTCGAGCCCTCGATCAATGGATCATCAAGACTCTCCAATTAAAGAAGTGGCTGAATCCTAGAGGCTCTGTTTGGTGGTAATGATAAAAAAGTCCATTAAAGTTGCTAATTAAATGATAAGCGTAAATTAAAATACAGGTCAAGAAAATGAACTGTGGGATTTTTAAGCAGCAATATCTGCTGGTTGCAAGTGTCTGGCGAAGTGGTGGACGTGTAATGGTGGAGGCGTTGGTGGGGGGGCATCAATATGTAAAAATTAGTAAAAGTGTCTCAGAGCTTGAGTTCTTGCCACTAATTAACTGTTACTGTTAATAGTTACATTATATAATAAAATATTAATAAATAGCTGCTATTTGTAACTCCAAATGCCTACAGACGTGGACAGATTATGAGATGATGGGATCCTGGACACAAAAGGTCCCCTACCCCTCCTATATAGGAGCAAGAACCCCTGTTTTGCATCTCTTTGTGACTATTTTGCATCTCTTTGTGGTCATTTAGCATCTATTTGTGCTCATTTTGTGTCTCTTTGTGGTCATTTTGAGTGCATTTGTGGTCATTTTGTGTCTCTGTGGTCATTTTGCCTCTCTTTGTGGTCATTTTGTGTCTCTTTGTGGTCGTTTGAGTGCCTTTGAGGTCATTTTGAGTGTCTTTTAGTGGCCGTTTTGTGTCTCTTTGTGGTCATTTTGAGTGTCCTTGTGCTCATTTTGTGTCTCTCTGTGGTCATTTTGAGTGTCTGTGGTCATTTTGCCACTCTTTGTGGTCATTTTGTGTCTCTTTGTGGCCATTTTGCATCTCTTTGTGGTCATTTTGAGTGTCTTGTGGTTATTTTGTATCTCTGTGGTCATATTGTGTGTCTTTGTGGTAATTTTGCATCCCCCTTTGTGCTCATTTTGCGTGTCTTTGTGGTCATTTAGCATCTATGTGTGCTCATTTTATGTCTCTTTGTGGTCGTTTAGCATCTATTTGTGCTCATTTTATGTCTCTGTGGTTATTTTGAGTCTTTGTTGTCATTTTGGATCTCTTTGTGGTTATTTGGAGTCTCTTTGTGGTCATTTTGAGCGTCTTTGTGGTCATTTTGCATCTCTTTGTAGACATTTTCAGTGTCTTTGTGGTAATTTTGTGTGTTTTTTGAACATACAAATGATTACATATTGCACCTTGGACTGCCTGACAGGCCTAGGTAGGAGGTCATGCCCACTGCGTTCTACTTGTTATTTTATTTCATCTAATTTTCTTTTCTACATCATCCACCTATGAAATAAATAAAAAATAAAGGAATAAAATGTTTCATGATGTGTGCGTGTGTGTGTTTTGAACTGAGAGAGAGAAAAGAGAGATCTCCTATATTAAGATAATATTAGTGTTATCAATTGCTCAAGAAGATCAGGTCATGATAGATTTATCTCTCTCTTTCAAGCTCATAACTATAACACAGGGTGGCCGTCATAACATCACCATTACAGTAGGTGGCGGTAATGCGCCTTTAACGATAGATGCCTCCTGTCATTAAACAAGACGAAGAAGAAGAATTAGAGCGTAACGTCAGTGACACCAAAGAGTATAGAATCAAAGAGATGACACTCTGCTGTTTTTTTTACAACAGCCGTTGCCGCCATTTTGGCTTGACGAGGGTTATCATATTTATAATATGTTATCGTTCAACACAGGCTATTTCGGTACAATATGACAATAGAATATGACTATTTTTTTAATTTTTAGTAAGGCCCTTTGTAGGCGGACGTTTTGCTGGCGTCCTGTAGTCGCTTTCGGTCCAAAATAGCGAAATCATAGCTTTGCTGCCGGGCGCTGATGTTGCAATTGACCATCACCTCTTGGGAATATACGATCTTTGGTGACACATCCCGCTCCGCCCGGAGTAAGGCCCGGAGCAGGAGATCTACCGTTAAGGTAAATTCACTAAAAAATAATGTGAAAAAAGTTGTTTTGCTTTCGTGTATTGTTTGCCAAGTTTACCGTGATTAAATTATATGCAGAAACGCGCCGAATTGTACCAATTTGTTAATGTATTTCTCCCATATAGACGATGCTAAGCTCGCTAGCACACTTAGCTCGTTAGCACTTAGCCGCGTTAAATACCGTTAACCGTTCATGGTGTTGTGAAAGTCACGTTATGACCGTGAAGCAGTCAATTCATCAAGTATGATGTTGGATATTTAAAGTTGGGAAGTTGATATGGACTGGACATTATGCTAAGTTGGGGTGTTTTGAAAAAGTAACGTTAATAAGTCAGTAACTTGCGCCAACTGTTTCTCAAAGTCGGCTTCGCGCCCTTACGTGACGTTCGCGTTTTGACGAAGGATGACGGAAAGAGCCGAACTCAACGTTCCACCGGAAAGAGCCGAACTCAAAGTGCCACCGGAAAGAGCCGAACTCAACGTTCCACAGACGTTTTACCAGCGCCTTGTAGTAAAGTTACTACCAGGCTTTGTCTGCGATGGTAAACACAAAGGAAAATATGTAAACTTATGTAAAAAAAATACAGAAAAGGACATTTAATTTACTTAAATGTCCTTTAAAAATTAGATATTAATATTTAAAAATTAAATATTTTTATTATGTCCTTGTTTTTATGATCTTTAATCTGTGTAAAGTGTCTTTGAGTTTTTAGAAAAGCGCTATACAAATAAAATGTATTAATATTATTATTATTAAGGCAACTTTCCTTAGCTGTGACATTAACATAATGAAAATATCTAATTATTTATTTAGATTGAAAACTCAAGTTCTTTGTTTCCTCAAAGTCTCCAATCGTGCACACCACTGTACAAAAGAACAATACAAATGATTAGGAAATAAATTTATTTTTATGTAAATATTTGCTCTGGTTAAAAACAATCTTGGCATCAGTAGTTTGAATTATGTATCATAAGCTGCTTAGAGCTAGTATTAGGAAGTTAAACTGGTCATAATTCCTTCTCTAATATCTATTTTATATTGTGTGTGTGAAAAACATCTCCTTGAAACTGTATTTATTCAAGTTTCTAGACCAAAAACTAAACTTTATTTTATTTTTAAACACTTTATTATAGTGGCTAAATCATTAAAAAAGCCAACATGTTTCGTCCGCTGTAGGTGGTTTAATGGTCTGACGAAGCCTTTTTAATGATTTAGCCACTATGATAAAGGCTATTTAATATATTTCCTTCCCTGTCTGCCACTTGTTTTAATATTTTGGCGTGCCTGGCTTGCCTTCCTGTCTATCCTGATTTTATCCCCGTTTTCCAAGAACACTCGACACGTTTTTGCTTTACGGTTGAGTTCACATAGCAACCAGTTATCTCTCTTTCCAAATTATTCGATGTATTTAATTTATTGACAATTTGAAATTAATCACGACCCATCCTGGATACAAATGTTGTTGAATTAATTATAGTAATCAAGTAGTCCGCTTACTCTGTTCATTTTGGGTCTTTTTATACATGACAACATATGGAAAAAACTTTTTAAAACTACAGTAGGCTAATGATAATTCAGTTTTTGTTTTGTCTTTTACTTTAATTGTGATACTTTGAAAAACAAAAGCGCACAGGGAAAGCACCTGTGGTTGAAGCTGCTCTTTTCATGTGGATTGATGATGCCTGGTCACGTAAAGCCCCTAAAGTAAAAGTGCCGACCTTGAACCTGCTCTGTGCCACCGCAGCACATGCTACCAAATTGTGCCCGGCTGGTGTTCCTGCAATAGAGGAAGCTGCAGTTTTAGAACCACATGTCTAGGACCCTAGTTTTTCACTAAGCCTACTGTCTTCAGTGTAAATGCTTGTTTAATAGTCATTGTTTTAACATTTCAATTAAGTTGAAATAATCTCAATAATTAAATTGTGCTGACTGACGGTTTACCCCCACAATACGTGTTATCAGCTAGTCAAATGTCAATAACATGTTATTTCTGTTTTCTCTTGCATCTCTCTCTCTCTCTCTCTCTCTCTCTCTCTCTCTCTCTCTCTCTCTCTCTCTCTCTCTCTCTCTCTCTCTCTCTCTCTCTCTCTCTCTCTCTCAGGAGTCCTGAAGACCTTTAGCGGTTCTGTCGTCCTCAGCTGTACAAACTGGGAAGCAGTTTGCAAAGGTAAGTTACATAACAAACATAACTTATTTTAACCCATACCACAATCTTTTCTTTCCTTAACATAACAAAGTAGTTTTGTTGTCTAAACCTAAATTGTTTCTGTGGTGGCTGCAAGTAATTTAACACTACTTAATTATACTACTACTGCGGTCATGGTCATCTCACAGTCACAGACAATATAGTCGTATAAATAAACCTGCCAAGTGATCAGATATGTAGCCCAAAGTCTGCTGAATAAAAGGATACAAAATATTTAGCAATATAGCAATCACAGCTGTATCTATTCCCAAATAAGAATGAGAAAAATGTCTGACTTTGTTTTAACAACCTGCCTCATTATCTGACAACGCAGTAAAACACCTTTTTTTTTATTACATTTTACAGGATCCAGTGTATCCGACACCAACTATTGTCCTGAGTGACTGTAGGAACGAATGCCCACTGCAGAGCAGTGACATCACAGTTAAGATGGATGTTGAGATGCTCCTCCATGATGCCAGTGTGGACATCTCCCTTGTCTAGTTGAGTATCCTGAAAACTTCAGACTTTTTCCTTTCTGAAAGCCTTCATATTTTCTATTGCTGTTTTAACTATAAAAGAGCAGGCCTGACTCTCAGCTTCAGTTTTTAGTTTGTTTTTTTAAGTTTTGTTGACAGCTGCTCTGTTGATGTGGTGTCCCGGATGGCTTGTTTCTCTCCTCTTTCCACTGATCACTGTGTGTCTCCGAGGGCGGAGCTTTGCATAGATACTCTGGGCTGAAAATATGTACGTGTAGGCTGAAATTCAACCGTGGTGTTGTTCTGTTGGGAGATGCGGTGACTTAACATTATACCAAGTAAGAGTAGAAGAGCTACGAGTAAGGAAAAGTAACTAAAGGCTAATTCATGCAGTGTAAAAAGCCATAGACATGCAGGAAGTGCCCTGTCTTAGAGCTGCTATGTGTATTTTTGTAGATTACAGCACAATTGTAATGCACCGCAGAAGGATTTACGTTTTGTTTTTGTAATGATTGTGTTCTGGGGTGGGTCACACGGATACTGGTATTGAAAAGATTCAGCTTTTTATATTGTAGACTGTTGTAGTCTAATTTTTGAAACACTTTTCTAAACAAAAAGGGAGTTCAGATTTATCTGACTGCTTGTATTAATTGATGAAAAAGTAGACGTGTAGTAATATAGGAAATTGAGGATGCATCAAGAAGCATCAAGAATTGTTGTGCGTTTGAATCGTTGATAGGTGAATCGTAATTGTTGTTGAGTGTGCGTGTGGTCATTTTGAGTCTCATTGTGGTCATTTTGCATCTCGTTGTGGTCATTTTGCGTCTCGTTGTGGTCATTGTGCGTCTCGTTGCGGTCATTTTGCGTTTCGTTGTGGTCATTTTGAGTGTACTTGCAGTCATTTTGAGTGCGCGTGTGGTCATTTTGAGTGTGCGTGTGGTCATTGTGAGTCTCTTTGTGGTCATTTGAGTCTCTTTATGGTCATTTTGCATCTCGTGGTCATTTTGAGTGTGGTTGTGGGCATTTTTAGTCTCTTTATGGTCATTTTGCATCTCCTTGTGGTCATTTTGAGACTTTTTGTGGTCATTTTGCATCTCGTGGTCATTTTGAGTCTCTTAAATGGTCATTTTGCATCTCGTTTTGGTCATTTTGAGTCTCTTAAATGGTAATTTTGCATCTCGTTGTGGTCATTTTGAGTCTCTTAAATGGTAATTTTGCATCTCGTTGTGGTCATTTTGAGTCTCTTTGTGATCATTTGAGTGTCTTTATGGTCATTTTGAGTGTGCGTGTGGGCATTTTTAGTCTCTTTATGGTCATTTTGCATCTCCTTGTGGTCATTTTGAGTCTTTTTGTGGTCATTTTGCATCTCGTGGTCATTTTGAGTCTCTTAAATGGTCATTTTGCATCTTGTTGTGGTCATTTTGAGTCTCTTAAATGGTAATTTTGCATCTCGTTGTGGTCATTTTGAGTCTCTTAAATGGTAATTTTGCATCTCGTTGTGGTCATTTTGAGTCTCTTTGTGATCATTTGAGTCTCTATGGTCATTTTGAGTGTGCGTGTGGTCATTTTGAGTCTCTTTGTGGTCATTTGAGTCTCTTTATGGTCATTTTGCGTCTCATGGTCATTTTGCATCTCCTTATGGTCATTTTGAGTGTACTTGCAGTCATTTTGTTAGAGATGCACCGATCCACTTTTTTTCTGTTACGATCCGATTCTGATACCTGAATTAGGATATCTGCCGATATAATCCCGATACCACAGCGCTTTCTGCATAAAATTTGCATTACATTAATTTGCGTTAAATTTAAATGTATTACAAAGCAATTTGAACTGTAGGTTAGTGGGTTTCACATACAAACAGCAGTAGCAGGAATGCAAATTGCTGTGGCAACTCCTTTTTAATGTTTTGAAAAACATGAACAAATCAAGTGCACAGCCGTATACATAGTTCAAAAGCAAGAATTTCAAAGAGTGCAACGGCAAATTGACTCCTTCAAAAAGTTTTCAAAGTGAATATTTGAATATAAAGTGCAAGATCTGTGTAAATAAATATCTACACTATCAAAAAAAAACCTATCAAATAAGTTGAAAACAACAATGTGCGTGGCTTCAAGTCTGCTGCTTGAGTGCTGACTCTAAAGGAGAGCACCCATTACGCCTATTATTTTAAAGTCTTTACACTGGTTACCTGTTAGTTTTCGTATTGATTTTCAATTCTTTTATTAGTTTATAAGGCACTACAGCCCTTACGCTCCAAGCCACTGGAGCAGCCTTCCAGAGGATCTGAGAGGAGCTGAAAATATTGATATTTTTTAAACATAAACCAAAACCGATCTATTTAGTCTGGCTTTTATGTAATGTTTTATAATTTTTATGTAGTTTTATTATTTATACTATTCTTAGATCTATTTTACTCATATTTTGTTTCAACATTTTACTACTTTGAGTAACTGTTGATCAATATGACATTTGTCATTCGCTTTTAAAGCACTTTGAAGTGCATTTGATTTGATCGAACGGTGCTATATAGATAAAGTTTGATTGATCGATTCATCTGATTAGGACAAATCAAGTAGGGCTATAATGCAGCAGCAGCAGCAACAACTGTAAGGTTTTCAAATTGAATATTTGAAGTAAAAGTGCCAGAACTGTGTAGACAAATCTACTATCATCTACTATTACTATTATATAAAAAAAACTACCTCTTAAATCTGAGCAGGACAAATCAGGGCTATATGGTAGTGCAGCAGCAGCAACAACTATAAAGAAACGGCAGCATGAAGAGAAAGTGGTGGAAAGGGACCTGGATAAAAGTGATCGGGGGTTTTAAAAATCTCACTTAAACATTGGCAGATTCTTCTTGAGGAAAATCAGCATTTCTGCTCTCTGCTGTCAGTCGATTCCTCTTTTCATCCACAGTGTTGGATGCAACACTAAACAATCTTTTACTTTTGACACTGAGGAACTTAACCACAATGGCAGCAAGGATAGGAAAGTAAGCATGGTTGTTTACCCGGTACTGGAAAGGGATCGTTAGTTCTTTCAAACATGTTTGCACCACAGCACTCTTTGTACTCCCTGATCTGGGCTCACCGTGCTCCTCCTGAATGTTGTCGTACAGGCTCATAAAGCTGCTCCTGCTTTGGCTTGTGTTTTGACCAGCTGCTTCCATGCGAAGCACCTTTTCTGCCGGCTCTGTTGCCAGTGATGCTGATTCTTCAGTTGTTGATGACCTGCGCACTGTTTCCTCCATCTTCTCAGTCTCTCGTGTCAGGGCAGCCTTGGCAGTGTCACAAAAAAATAAAATGGGTTGAGTACAACTATAGTGTAGCCAAAGACTTGACAGCACAAGTCAAATCGTGTGAAAATAAACATGTTTCAAAATGAAATTGTAAATCTATTCTCTCTCCCCTTTCTCTGTCTCTCAGAAAATGTTTTTATTAGGATAAAAAATCCTTGAGATGAGTACTACTCATCAGTAGGATACAATGCAGTATACTAAACCAGCGGTTCTCAACCTTTTCATGTCGCAATCCCCCAGAATAATCAGGTTGGAGTTTACGGCTGTTTTGATGCGCCTCCCCCAGCTGATTTTCTAGTGATTATTGTGAATGCTCTGATTTAATAAATGTAGGATAAATAATATAATTCTTTGTTTGTGATGACAGTTTTGTTTGTACTAAACAACAATTAAAAGACAACTCAACACTTAGAAACAAACAAAATATTAATTACTGTATGAGAAGTAATATGAGTAATGATAAAGAGTGTAACCACCAGATGTCATAGAGGCCAAGGACACACAAACACTTCTTCAAATGATTACAAGTTAAAAAAAAATCTCAATTTTAGGCTAGAAATCAACATGCAGTTTTGGTTTGCAAGACTTCATATTTACCTTTTTAAAACGTAACCAACATTAGGGCATTAATAAAAACATCAGTCTCACCTGTCTTTGTATCGAGGGTCCAGTAAAGTGGCAGCTGAGTAGAGATCACCTTCGATGCTGCTGAATCTTCTACCTGTACGTCTAAACTCAGAATTCTGTTAGACAAAAAATAGCAAGACTCTTTGTAGAACTGTTTAATTACTAATTAATTAGTTAAATTATGCTACAACTTTTTTGCAGTGCGTTTAAAATTTTATTTTTACGTATTTAAAATTCATAAAAACATCAGACTCTGGAATCTGGATCTGTGACGTCAGTCAGATATCCGATGAGTGAATGACGTCAGATATGCCCCCGATATCGGATCGGATCAGTCCCATCCCGTCTTTGTGCTAATTTTTACTCTCTTTGTGCTCATTTTGTGTCTCATTGTGGTTATTTTTAGTATTTTTGTGGTCATTTTGATTGTCTTTGTAGTCATTTTTAGTGTCTTTGTGGTCATTTTGATTCTCTTAGTAGTCATTTTTAGGCTATTTGTGGTCATTTTTAGTGTCTTTGTGGTCATTTTACATCTCTGTGGTAATTTTGATTGTCTTTGTGGTCATTTTTAGTGTCTTTAGTGTCATTTTGATTCTCTTTCTAGTCTTTTTTAGTCTCTTTGTGGTCATTTTTAGTCTTTGTGGTCATTTTGATTCTCTTCGTAGTCATTTTTAGTCTATTTGTATTAATTTTTAGTGTCATTGTGGTCATTTTGCATCTCTGAGGTAATTTTGAGTGTCTTTGTGGTCATGTTTAGTCTCTTTGTGGTCATTTTTAGTGTCTTTGTGGTCATTTTTAGTGTCTTTGTGGTCATTGTGCATCTCTGTGGTAATTTTGAGTCTCTTTGTAGTCATTTTGAGTCCTTTATTGTCATTTTGTGTCTGTTAATGGTCATTTTTAGTGTCTTTGTGGTCAATTTGCATCTGGTAATTTTTTGTGTCTTTGTGGTCATTTTTAGTGTCTTTGTGGTCATTTTGATTCTCTGTGGTAATTTTGAGTGTCTTTGTGGTCATTTTTAGTCTCTTTGAGGTCATTTTGCATCTCTGTGGTAATTTTGAGTCTCTTTGTAGTCATTTTGAGTCCCTTATTGTCATTTTGTGTCTCTTAATGGTCATTTTTAGTGTCTTTGTGGTTATTTTGCATCTGCGGTAATTTTCATTTTTCATTTTGAGTTTCCTTGTGGTCATTACCACAGATGACAAAATGACTAGCATTTTGAGTGTCTTTATGGTCATTTTAAGTATTTTTGAGATCATTTTGCATCTCTCTGTGGTCATTATGAGTCTCCTGTACCCAGTAATCCATCCATGATGCTAACTAGTGGTGTGCTAGTTCCCCAGTAGTGATTGCCTGCTTGCATGTATGATGGCTAGACCGCTGCGCTCCTCTTTCTCTGTATGCAGTGGAGACGGAGATGAGGGGTCGGTTCTTGCTCCCTGTAATGTTATACACACACAGACACCTCACGCTCTCTTACCACATTCATGTCATACACACACATAATGCGTAAAAAGCAGCTGAAGTGGAGCTATCGGTTTATGACGGGCATATTGTTTTTTGACCGAATCCCCTCAAAATTTGAGCCGGATTCATAGTTGTGTGTCAATGTATCCGTATCTAAGACTATTGTATGGATTTCCGATAAATATCGGTTAATCTTTACACCCCTACTAGCTATCACCTTGTGACTCTGGTAGGGGGGAGGGCACCCCTCTGACCCAGCCCGTTTGTTGGGTGTAAAAAAAAAAGAAAGAAAAATCTCTCCAAAAAGCAGGGTTGTTAAGCAACAACATATTTTATTTACTTTCCTGTTTTATACACTATTTAGAAAATAAAACACATTGAATAAATAGAAATTTAGAAAGCGACTTGATTTTCGCCGTATTCTCACAGCAACACGCGGTTATTCTTACGGAGCTCTCTCGGGACTAGCGGAGGGATTCGCGTTGCAGAATCCGTCCTAAAGCAGACTTGGGCCACAAACTGCAATGAAACACTTAAGACTGAGCATGCAGATGCTGAAGAGGTCCCCATTTACAGACACAGAGAGGATGGATTGGCACATTGAGAAGACGTTGAGAACATCTAGAAACACCCGGAGGGGAAGGAGGAAAAAAACATCTATATACACGTAAAATAAATAAAGAGAAATTAGGTCCAAAACAACTACTGTACAGATATGTCCATCGGATGTGACCGACTTCCTTCCTTCTCACCCTCAGTTTACCTTCAGTCGTCAGCCTCGCCCACGATAAAGTTCAAATATAGTACAGTACGACATGGGATGTTCACCAACAGCAGATTGCACCATTTACAGTGTTACAAACAAACACAAAATATCACCCAGTGGTTCAACTGTAGTTCCCTTTCAGTGTTTGTTCATAGTAAGGCAGGATACAGCTGAGCTCTTTGAATCCTGTCGTCGAGGTGTACGACAGGTAGTCCGGCTGCCTTGTCAGTGGTCGTATATAAAATGAACTCTACTCCTGTTAAGTCTCCTCTGGTTTGGCAGATGTACTGTAAAGTGGCACTAAAGAGTACAGGTTGGATCAGAGCGCCGAGGAAAAGAAAAAAGGGTGTCAGTAGTATGTTACAAGTTGTCCAGTGAGCTTTCTTAATCAGTCTGTAAGTTTCATCCAGGCGTGGCAAAGAAGACAACCAGAGCTGTATACATGGACTAAGGAGGCCGGAGCACAGATCCAGGATCCAGACCATCTCCTCGAAGAGGGACGAGAGGTGAGGTATTGGTGCTATCTGACTTCCAAGCAGTCCAGGTACTCTTGGGCCAGGTCATAGCAGAACCGGTACTGCTCCTAGAACAAGCATACATATTCAAGATTATTTTTCTATATCAACAGTAAATAATTTGTGTGAACTACAAATTTTCCCGTGGTTGCTCCTTGTTGTGATATTCAGTGCATCCCAGAAGTAATTTAGTGATCATATAATATTGTAATTATAATACAATATTGTAATTAATTTCTTGGTGTGCCCACTTTTCCTCCACCAGCTTAGTCTACCTCAGTTAAAGGATAAATCTAGTGATATTCTGTATTTGTCTTATCATCCCATGTGCAGACCACCCGTGCCATTTAATTCAAGGTGCTTCCTGACGTGCACGCCGTTACTAAGCAACCAAAACGCGCATTGCGTTGACGTTTTAGTAATTTAGCAGTAAGCCCCACTGACTAGACTAAACTAAACAAAGAAATGGATTCCCAGCACCAATAATCACCATTACAGTAAATGTAGTGCTCTATTTGTCTGTGTAAAGAGTCTTCACGTTGGCTGACCTTTCAAACGTATGTTGACGTCCTTGGACAGAAAGAATGAAGCAGGTCTGTAGAGCCGGTTGGTTAATTCTTGTCACATGACCTACGGTGCGCGTGCTGTATTCGAAAAAGTTTAGATTTTTCCATCGAATGCGCGCTGCGACAGTGTTGCTCTCGCTTTTGAGCGTGCTTTCCGTGCGTCTACATTGACAACAATGTATTTGTGCGTGCAAAATTCGTCAACTTTGAGATTAAAGGAAGGCCTGCTCTACTTCCTGAGCCACAGCCGCCTGTAATAATAACTTTCAAAACAGGGTTACAAAGTGCTTCACAAATAATAAAAAATAACAAATACATCAAACAAAAATAAAAAAAAAAACAAGTATAAAATTGAGGTTTTAGTAGCGATTTAAGAAAGAGAAATCAGTGATGTCGTAAGAAGTATTGTGGGTGTAATCAAAGCATGATATATTTTAATCTCACATACACCATCCTGGTAAATACAAGCGCAATAAATTAACTCAATCAACTAACTGTGGCGTTATTGTGAAATATAACGCTAGTTGATCTAACTAGGACAACCTAATGACAAGGTAAACATCATTAATTGGTCGCCATCACAAACAGAAGACGTACAAAGTGTCTGCTAACCGTGTTAACTGTCTCTCAGTTAACACGGTTAACTGTTGCTCGTAGTTACGGCAGCTGTGTCCTCGTAAAAACCTTCAATTTGACTTTAATCAATTTAAGTACATACTCGTCTGTGTTTATTATCTACTCCAACCATTTACACAAGTTACTACGAGCAACCACGGACGCATTCGGCTGAAAGTACCCAGTTAGTATTGTTAGCAGTAAAGGGTATTTTGTAGTGGTTAAATAAATGAGACATAATTGACCTTTAGAGGGTGCTGGTGGTGGATATTTGAGACAGAGGTGGGCTAGCTGTTTCCCCCCGCTTCCTCTCTTTGCGCTAAGCTAAACCAACCATTACCTCGCTGTAGCTTCATATTTAGCAGACAAATACATCAGCAGTATCGATCTTCTCATGCAACTCTCGGCAAGAAAGTAAATAAATGTATTACCCAAAATGTCTTAACTATTTCTTTAAAGATGTACAGTCGTTAGGATAGGTCGTTGGACAGCGGGTCTCGCGAGAGTTTTTGCAAGTTACCTTCTAGACACAACCAATATTTACACAACCAATGGGCTTGGGTCTGTGTGCCACAGACAGAGTAGGGAAGAGTATTGATAGAGAACGCTTTGTAGGTTTTGGTCTTTTCATGGGATTTATTGACCAATAACAAAACATGGAATATCTCCAGACTTATCCTTTAAAACCTTTGGCAGTATCAGACAAGAAAGGGTCAAAAACACTATACTTCTGCTATACAAAAAAACCCCCACATAGCTGTGATGATTCATTTGCTGTCTATTCATTTGTGTTATCTCCTTACTCAAAAGCCACCATGTCTCTTGTATAGCTGCTGGTCTGTTGAGGTTACTGTGGGTGGACAGATTGGTAACGCTGTCTCCTCCACAGTGGATTTGTCCCTGTATGACTGCTGAATGTCAGAGCTAAATAATGGATTTAGGAAGAAGGACTAGCTCTTTGAATCCGAGAGACTGACACCAAAACATGAGCTTTACTGCTGATGCCTCAGATCAAAAATACATTTTCTGCTATACAATATAAAGTAGTTGTTTCACCAGTTGTTATGGAGATAATTAGAATACATAAACACTAGAGGGTTTTAAATGGTTTTTAGGTGTTCAGACTGAATGTGAAGCTAATTTACAGCTGTGTTAGCTAGCTATTCACTGACTGTGAATTTGCTCAGACTTTCCCCATGTCTAGGCCGCAAGCGTCACGGCAGCGTGGCACTGAAGCGACTGTCTATACCGGTTTCTGGTGGATTTCAAAGTGGTGAGCAGCCAAACTTTCTGTGCAGTTTTCCTCTGATTTGTGAGTATTCCTGATCTATTTTTCCATCAACACTGACACAAATATGATTAATTTGCAACAGGTTACAGCTTTCTCTGAGCCCGAGCAAGACCTGCACTAATTATTTTGACTGCTGGATGATGATCTCACAATAAACCATTATATTTCCTGCTGGTGATAAAGTTTGAGAGTTTGAAAACAACTTTAAAGAAAACTTAATTTGTATGCCACTTTTCAAAACGGAATCAACAAACGGCAATAAATGACAAAACATGACATCGGACACAATACAATCAAAGAACAAGGTAAGATAATGAGAAAATAAAAGATGATATGATAAAATCCTAAAATATGCAGTAAATTAAGTAAACATATACGCTCTCATGTTAATCTATGCAGCTGTCTTCACAGGCATAACCGCAACCTGAAGCGTTTATTTAGGCTTCAAGTCTATTTTTTTAATAATACACATGTAATCGCAAGATTGATGGCCAATAAACACTACTACTGTAATACATTTTTTTTTAGGATTTTATCATTATTTCATCGTCTCTTATTTTATCATCAATTTACCTTGTTCTATAATTGTATTGTTTTCGATGACGTTTTCTCATTTATTGCTGTTTATTGATTCTATTTTGAAAATTGGTTTACAAATAAAGTTTTCTTTAAAGTTGTTTTCAAACTCTCAAGCTTTATGAAGAGAACATTCATTGTTTAGTGTGAGATCGTCATCCAGCGGGCAAAATAATTAGTGCCGTGCTTGTTCGGACTCAGAGAAAGCTGTAAGCTGTTGCAAATTAGTCATATTCATCAGTGTTGATGGAAAAAAAGATGAGGAATACTCAAACAAATCACAGGAAAACTGCACCTACACAGAAAGTTTGGCTGCTCGACGCATTGAAATTCACAGACAAGACAGAGCTGGGTATAGACACTCGCTTCAGTGTCGTCAGTGTCGTATTAAACACGGGGTCACTCTGACTGAGCTTATCAAAACCCCTGTTATTTCCCTTCTGTCTCTCCTTTTTCTTGTTATATTATGTTCATAAATTGGGAGTTAAATGGCCTCAGGATAAGCGCAAATCTATCGCTCAACTTGACACACTTTCTCAATTTGTGCCACCTTGAGAAAATCTGTATCAATTTACGCCTATTTGCTGCTTTCTGTTGACTTTGTGTGCATCTATAATTTAATTCCCATTCAGTCTGAACACACCTTTACTGTGGAATTTTCCATTTTTTGTAAATAGATATATAAAATAAGAGAAACAAGTGTAAAAAATGTTTGATTTATGGAAAGTGGCTCATGTAATTTCCCTTTCTCTTTCTGCAGAGCCATTTTCCACTTCCCCTGACATCCCCCGTCTGAGACAGCAGCAGCGTAGTATAATATAATATGTTGGAGTAAAGAGAGATAAAGATCCTTGCTTGCTCACCATTGTCTCCACCATGTTTGGCTTCGAGTTGCGCAGCGTTTTGGCAGCAAAGAACACATCCACCATGCTGTGATGACGAATCATTTCCAGGATCATGGTGCTGGCACAGAACGTACCGCTTCGACCGCCGCCATTCCTGCTCCAGAAACAACGAACACAGACACAAAAACACATACAGAATATAGGAAGCGTAAAGACACAAGCGACCTAATAAAGATGTGGTACAGCAGCTCAGACACACTCTCAAAGGGGGGATGCTACAGAGTGAAATGTCACAGTTTGACTGAGCACAGATCAAGCATGCTGTCAAAAAAAGGCCAACTGGCAGACTTTCAAGATGAATATCGGAGTAAAGTTCTCATTAAAATACAGGAGCGGGAACTTAATCAGATATGAGATGTCTAACACACAGCCTGACCTCCAGAGATCAAAGGGCCCTGACATGGAGACGGGGGACAAATCTAATGGAAGGCAGGCTCTCCAAAGACACACACACTTACAAAGTTTGTATAGTTTTCAGGTATTATATCTCATTAACTCTGAGTTACAGAGGAAAATTGTGACCATGGAAACTCTTAGAGGGACAGTGGGAGTGTTTTGAAGTGGGGTTGTATGAGGTACTTATCCATAGTCAGCTTATTACCTACAGTAGATGACAGTCAGCACGCCCCCAGTTTGGAGAAAGACAGGAGTTACCGCACAGAACCAAAGCAATGTACTGCTGTAGACGAGGCCGACAGCAAAATTTATTTTAGACAGCTAAAAAAATCAATATCTAAGTGCGCAATATTTAGAATATTTTCATCGCTTTACCTTGCCATCAGACAGCCCTTTCCAACGGGGAACTGAAGTCACCAGACTCCATTGAAAAATCCTGCAATTTTAGCTTGCATAACACTGGCGTTGCTGGTCTACCGCTGCCTCGATCGGCTAGTTTGTTTGTGTTATTGTGTGACTTTGGTGTTTTTAAAGGGTTAGTTCGGATTCACCGAAGTCGCACAATAACACAAACAAACTAACCGATTGAGGCAGCGGTAGACCAGCAACTCCTGTGTTCTTTGAGGTAAAATTACAGGTTTTTTCAATGGAGTCTGGTGGATTTGGCAAAGAGCATACACAACTCTTTCAGTTCCCCGTCGGAAACATACATAAGACAGTAAAGCTGTCTCACGACAAAGTAAACTGGCAAAAATATTCTAGTGTACACTTTTTTAGATGGCTAAAATACGCTTTGCTACTGCCGCCGTCCACAGTAGTACATTGCTTTGGTTTACTGTAGGTAATACACTGACTATGGATAAGTACCTCATACAACCCCACTTCAAAACACTCAAAACTATCCCTTTTAACAACAGTAGTGAGGTGAATACTATGAATGCAGTGTGGCATCTTATCCATCCTTCAATGGAGAGTCTGAAAGTTGTTTCTAATGCATGAATAACATTTATGAGATGTTGAATTCATAATAGTTTTATCTAGGGCTGGGCAATATGGCCAAAATCTTACGATACGAAACGATTTATATGACGATAAAGCATTTTTTCTGGTAATTCAATAAATAGTCTATATGAAATAACCGCATTGTAAAGCCAATTTTGTATACTCCTGTGTGAATTAAATACTTATTACTTACTTCAATAGAGGCCTAGGCTATATCGCGATAGGAACGATCTAGAAAAATATAGACATTTTGATGATATATATCATATTGCCCAGCCCTAGTTTTGTCACATCAACATCACATGAACTTAGACTGCAGCTGAAGTCTAATAACACATATGATGTATGTTTCAGATGTATGTAAGCGGACTCACAGGCAGTGGACGATGGTGCGTCCCTCTCCACACTCCATCTGCCAGTTGTGGACCTGAGCCAAGAGGCTGAGGAAGGCTTTCTTGGAGTCGGGCACGTCGCGGTACGGAGACCAGCGCAGGAACTGGAAGTGACGCACCACCAGCTGGCCTTCCTGAAGCTTCAGGGAGCAAGAGTTGTGGAGAGGGAGGAAGAAGTGAGAAGAGTTTTATATATTTTTTCCAATATAAAATATCATATATATGCATTAAACTCACCGCATACGCTCCACACATCACAAACTCATTCAGACATATATCTGGTTTTCAGCCAGAGGGGATTCTGTCAACACTTCAAACTGGCTCGAGTTCAACTGTGGAGCTCCTGTTCCTAACTTCTGATTGGCTGTTAAAGTTTGCAGTGTGTAGCAGTGTACTCTAACCTACCACAGTAGAGTGAGACATCATAGAAATGAATGTAAACAGAGACCACCATGCCATCAAAAGTATCAACACTGCATTTTTATGAAGTGATAGTTACATGTTTGTCCTTTTGCTTCATTGTTCTTCTTCGGGACATTCTTTTAATGTGTTTCTCATTGTGATTTTGAAAACCATTATTCCATATTAAAGCTGCATTAATTGTTTTTTTTGGCCATACTAAATGCTCCACTATGTTCACCAGTTAGCTGCTAACTTCATCTGTGTGCTGTTTGGTGTTGAGCAGGCAGCGTACAGGTTGTATCAGAGCTTTTTTTTGCAGGGGCGAGAGAATAAAAGCTGCTTTTTAAAAAATATTTTGAAACCTGTATCGTTTGCAGTCTTCTACGTTCATACCTTAGGCGGCACGTTGCTACGTTTCTGTACACAGAATAGCGTGCATGCACACAAGATACAAACTGCTCTATAGCACTACTAGTGGTCAAAAACCTTCCATGGTAAACCTTTAACTTGGAGGAACACAAACAATCATAGATGTATATATGTAGATACCACATTGGCTGCTTCAGCCCGTTGCTGCAATACGTCAGCATTGCTGCCATATTGAGGAGGTCAGAACTGGCCTGTAAACACATACAAGTGAACGGGGGAGCTGCCGCTTTTCTGAATAAAAAGCACAATAACAAAATAATTCATTTTGCTGATAGTTACTGTTCAAAAACCCAAGACATGACATCAGCTTTAGTGTTTGTGATATTAGACTCATATAGTAAATTTCAAGTTTTAAACACAATATTATGTTAGACATGAAGATCTATAAGCTAACATTAGCTTTGGCCAAGGATAAGCTAACAAATGCTAGCTAGCTCTGATGACCTACGGAAGCAAATGTTTTGTAAAGATGTAACTTAAACTGTAAAGTTGATGATAGTCGGAAGCAGTAACCTAATGTTACTGACCCGTTTTTCACCAAAAGTTTTTTTTTGTGGGGGGAATACAGTACTCCACGTAGATTATAAGCGCTTGAATATAAAAAACAACTCATTGAAATCGGTTGAGAAATGTAAACGTTATAGTGCTTTTTATCCAGAAAAACAGCAGCTCCCTTGTTCACTTGTATGTGTTTACAGGCCAGTCCTAATTTACCCAATATGGCGGCGACGTTGACGTACGATCCAAAGGCAAATGTGTCATCTACGTATATATATATCTATGCTACCAATACCACTGGTGTGAGGCAGAAGCTATATCAATCTCAACAATGGCGTCACTTGTTGCACTAAGTATACCCAGTTATCACAGTTCATTATTGCTTGACGCTACTCGTATCACCTTCGCTATATCTACTGGACAATGGAGTACCTTCTTGGGTAAGAGGCTATCGGTGTCTCGCTCTGTGGTGTCTGTCTCCTCTGGATCCTGCAGAGAGTCATGTGGGGACAGTTTCTGACATGGTGTCGAGATATTTGAGGGTGCTGGGTGGGAGTGGAAGGGTGATGGGGGCACTAACGGGAGGTTTAGGCCAACGTGAGGGTCGGGTAATCTACTCTACTAGCTGCTGGACGCATCTACTGAGCATCTACTGAGGTCAAAGGATGGGAGCTGGAGCTACGCTAAACTACTCACACACAAACATTCAGCTACACAAAAAACATACTGAAATATTGGATATGGTCAAAATCAAGAAACTTCTTTCAGTAATTGTAGATTGTAAAAACATGCAGTTTTATAATAGAAGTTCGATATCACATAATTGCTCAAACAAGTCTTGGGACTATGTGTGGATAATAACATCACCACAGTTGATACAGTTGCTTTTTTGAAAGTAAGATTATTATGCTGCAAATCATTGCGACCGCTGGGAACAACAAATGCCAGCTGGGACCCAGGTCACCATTCTGAATCATGATATTAGTATCAGGCTTCATTAACTCTCTTAAAAATAAATGAATTGATTCAGTGCCAGGAACTGCCTCCCACAGCAATGCACAGCTGGAACTGTGTGTTTTTGTCCATATCCAACATTAGAAGCAGAAACATGTCATTTCATATGAAAATTAAATATTAAACAACAATTAACTGTCAAACTGACAAAGCAAGGCAACTTGGAGCGATTCAGAGTTTAGACTTAGATCGTAATGTTTGTTTGTGCTGTGAAGGCAGCAAAATGAAGGCAATTACATCCTTTCATTAGATTAAGTTAGGGAAAATTATTTGGAGAAAATAAGTAGGTTTCATAAGGACAACTAAGAGCACTTGATGCATGTGCAGCCTTTCACCGTGCACTGCTGTCATCAAGAATCCAGGTGAGTTCAGTCAAGGTAAAACACTGCTAATCGTATACTTAAAACCTAAAACCTACCTATTCAGCCAGGCCTTTGATTAAGTATGGTTATTATTTTATTCACTTACTTATTTTATAGTATTTAAGTTGTATAATTCTATTCTATTTTATTATTCACTTATTTTTTTGTAATTAAGTTGGATAATTATATTCAATTTTATTAATCACTTATTTTATTGTATTTAAGCTGTATACTTTTATTCTATTTTACTGTTATTTTATAAATCACTTGTTTTATTGTATTTAAGTTTTATAATTTTATTCTATTTTAATATTTTATTATTCATTTATTTTATTTTAGTTGTATCATTTTATTCTATTTTTTTGCTATTTTATTAATCACTTATTTTATTTAAGTTTTATAATCTTATTATATTTTATTGTTATTTTATTATTTTTTTTAAGTTGTATAATTTTATTCTATTGTTATTTCATTAATCACGTATTTTATTTAAGTTGTAAAATTCTATTTTATTGTTATTTTATTTGTCACTTATTTCATAGTATTTAAGTTGTATAATTTTATTCTATTTTATTGTTTTTTTTATTATTTTATTTAAGTTGTATACTTTTATTCTATTTTATTGTTATTTTATTAATCACTTATTTTTAGGGATATGCATTCCAAGCAAAAATACTATTAGAAAATCACTGGGAATTAGTCGATTATTATTCGAATAATGTCAGGTACGTGTCAAACTTGCCAAACAAACAGATCAAATATGACTTATCGGGTCTATACATCATCCTCATACGTAGGACCGTGGGACTCCACCTACCCGAGTGATGTTCTGAACCCGGAAGAGACGGATGATGACGTCATCGTCGGCCGTCCTGGACAGAAGCTCCACCGTCATCGGCCCAAACTGCTGCAACCCCGGTTCAGGCCAATACTGCAGACAAGGCTGAGGAGAGAGGAGAGAGGAGGAGAGGAGAGAGGAGAGAGGAGGAGGAGGAGGAGGAGAGAGGAGACCAGGGGAGAGGAGAGAGGAGGAGGAGAGAGGAGGAGGAGGAGAGGAGAGAGGAGGAGGAGGAGGAGGAGAGAGGAGACCAGGGGAGAGGAGAGAGGAGGAGGAGAGAGGAGAGAGGAGACCAGAGGAGAGGAGAGGAGACCAGAGGAGAGGACAGGAGGAAACAGGCCATTAGCGTACACTTGCTTGCGGCAGTACAAATGATTATGTCAGCAGCCAGTGATGGTGAAGCCCAGTAACAAGACACCTGAGTATTGACAGCAGAGACAATTAGCCTAAATGACAATGATTATCTACAAATAGCAACCGCAAATTAAATGAGCAAAAAAACAACCCGCTCGTCGCCAGGAACAATCCTTCACATAAGCCGCGTGCGTTCACCTAGCCTGAATTATTCATGAGTCTAAATCATTACCATTAGCGCATTATAAATTAATGGAGAAGGAGACCTTGGCTATGCCTGGGAGAGATAAACAGGAAGTTAGCCGAGAGGTTGGCGCACGCAAAAGCCAAGGTCTCCCATCACCGCCGCTTCAAAGACGCGTCCCCCCGGCTAATAGGAGAAGCGAAAAAAACACAGGGGAGCGGTGTTGACACGCTGACGAGTTGTGCGGTGACTTTGGGGTTGAGGAGACCCCTGGAGTACGAAGTGATAATGGCATTTCACAATGACAGAAGGTTATTAACAGGTGACATTGGGCAGGAGGGGAGATAAATATTTATACATTCAGACAGGAGACAGGCAGCTCCAACTCGGGAGGGCAAACTGAGAGAGAGTGTGTGTTGTTGAACTGTTAATCCACTGGCAGCGAGACACAAGGAAGGAGAGGAAGAACAGAGTGACAGAGGAAGAAGGACAGGCTGCAGCTGACAGGCATGGTGGAAATGTTGAGCGGGAATCCGACATGACACGGTGACAGAGCGGCGATAGGGAGACGGCAGAGCAAACCCACGCATGAGCAAACATGTGGGGAGACGATAAGAACGTGTTAATGCCGTGACAGCCCGTGTAAATTAGACGGACGGCCTGAATGCGGGATTGAAGCTCGGTGGCAGAGCGCCGGTTGAAAGGCCAGACGTGTGATGACCCGTCCACGTCTTATCTGAAGGAAAGGCCGACACAGATGGCACGTTGTCACTACGAGTCTCCACGTGTTGCACCATAAGACATGGTTATATGAACCGTCATGTTTATTTATATATTTAGAATCAGCGGATTTCTTTCAACATTCAACAACGTTTTGCTTTTATTTGACCGTGGACAGTATAAGGAGCGACATGAAACCAAACATTCGCTGCTATTCTCCGCTTCATATCGTCATGGTTACTCTATCTTTGGGTTTTGAACTGTTGGTTGGAAAAAAAAAAGAAAGCATGGCATTTTTCATTATTTTCTGACATTTTATAAAGTAAACAATAAATTGATTAAAAATCAAAAACAACAAGGAGAATTATCGCCTTGTGAATAAGTCAAGTTACAGTTTACATCCGAATCTGTCCAAAATGTCATCACTTCATCATTTTCTCCTATTAGACATGTGTGTGAAATTGTCATAAGTAGCGTATGAATTTTTCAGTTATGGCAAAAAGCGTGTTTTATGAGGTCACGGTGACCTTTGACCATCAAAATCTAATCAGTTCATCCTCGTCTCCAAGTGGACGTTTGTGCCAAATTTGAAGAAATCCCCTCCAGACGTTTCTGAGACATCACGTTCATGAGAACCCGAAAACGTAATGCTTCCAGCAGCTGTCAAGTTATCAGATTTTCACTGCACGATTATCGTGGCCACAAGAATTCATGATAACGATATCATCGCTACATCTATAGAAAATTAGAAAAGAACAAAATAATAATAATGCTGTAAATTAATCTAACTTTGTTTATTGTGTGTTTAGTCTCTTTTTTGGATAATGAATTACACTCAAAATATGAGTATAGGGAGGTGGAGAGAGAGTCTGCGACCATAACTGTATATATAATGATTTAAGAGGCGCTGGATTATTTATACTATATTATCATATGTGTATTATTGACATGATATAAATATTACATTTTCAATTATCACGGTTATTGTCAATACCGGTATATCGACGCCCCTACCTCCGACCACAGCTGTTGCTCTAGCGAGGGCATAATAATCATTATTTGCACCTATTAAGTTGTTTGTACTTTTAAAGGCGGGTTTCCTTAACCAAGGGGGCAGAAAACATGTTGAGGATGACACGTTGCAACAATGTCATAATAGCTTATATATGGACATTTCCAGTATTTAGATTCTTTAGATTAGATAGCTGAAAACTCACAATTTTTTGATCTGAGAGTAATTTACAAATCATGTTAGCACTAAAAGTAGCTCTTAAGTCTGAGAGAAGTCAGATACAGTCCTACGTCACTGAGACCTTCTCACAGTCAGTAATGAGTCTCTCCATGTCAGTATTTTACAAACAAGTCGAAACAATCCAATAACACCAGAGATGACAGTTTGCTCTCCGCTACTTGGACACTGGAAAAAATACAGTTTTCAGTGCTGATTAACTTGAGATATCTCAGCTGTCAGAATTATTCATCAAGTTGGACCCCAATTTGTTCAACAGTTCATTAGGTGCACATTAAATAATCACCAACTGCAATTAACACATAAATAAAGCTGATTTCATGGCCATCGCTGGATTATCCAGTTAATTTGGTTCATACTTTGATGTGTGGAATTATCACATCAAAGTATGATGATTTTTTTTGCTGAAGAATAAGATTGATCCGTCTATCTATAATTCAATTTGTTCCTCATGATCCTGTGCATTAATGAAGGTGTAATATTTGATTTCACATTCACTGACACAGATCGGTCCCCTGTCAACCAATCCCTGTAGACACAGGAAGTAGGTTCATTCATGAAACATGATGTCATCCGTAGTAACTGGGTCGTCCCGGCAACTTCTCTCATAAGATCCTTTGTGAATACGGCCCCAGATGTCTTATGCTAATTAAAATCCTCATATTAGGTGACTGCGGCGTATACAGACTCATACTAAGGCTGTCAACCGATTCAAATATTTAATCGTGATTAATCACATGATTGTCCACTGTTGATCGTGATTAATAACAAATTAATCGCACATTTTTTATCTGTTCAAAATGTACCTTAAAGGGAGATTTGTCAAGTATTTAATACTCTTATCAACATGGGAGTGGGCAAATATTCTGCTTTATGCAAATGTATGTATATATTTATTATTGGAAATATATTAACAACACAAAACAATGTCAGATATTGTCCAGAAACCCTCACAGGTACTGCATTTAGCATAAAAAATATGCTCAAATCATAACATGGCAAACTGCAGCCCAACAGGCAACAACAGCTGTCAGTGTGTCAGTGTGCTGACTTGACTATGACTTGCCCCAAACTGCATGTGATTATCATAAAGTGGGCATGTCTGTAAAGGGGAGACTCGTGGGTACCCATAGAACCCATTTTCATTCACATATCTTGAGGTCAGAGGTCAAGAGACCCCTTTGAAAATGGCCATGCCAGTTTTTCCTCGCAAAAATTGAGCGCTTTATTTAGCCACCTTCCTGACAAGCTAATATGACATGATTGGTAACAATGGATTCCTTAGGTTTATACCAGTATCTTCACTCTAGCTTTAAAACCAAGCCCGCAAATTGCATCAATGCATTAAAGGAATAAGTGGCGTTAAAATGAATCTGCGCCATCGCGTTAATTCTGACGGCCCTCGTGTAGACAATGTAATCTGGTCTTACCCAGGCAGAGTTGGACTGGTTGAGCTGGTTGAGCATCACCACTGAGGTGCAGCCGTAGTCGTACAGGAGCCTCCAGAAGTCGGTGGTGGTGCCGGGCAGCGGGTGCGGCGTCACCACAAAGGCGGCGGGCCGGAGGAAGCTGTCGGCGAGCGCCGCGTTGATGTAGTTGCTGCTTTCTCCCTCGGCGGTGACCAGGAAGGCCAGGGAGCGGTCCGGCGGCAGCACGTCCATGCTGCGGTTCTTCTCACGGTTCCTGGGCATCAGAGAAATGCTGCACTCCTCAACATCCAGGTGAGGGGTCACCGAGTTCAGAGTCTGAGGGAGGAGGAGAGGGAGGAGGAGGAAGAGGAGGAGGAGGAGAGTGAAGGAGAAGAGAGAGTGAGCAGAGGAGATAATTAAAAAGGTTGGCGTGTGTTTGAGAATGTGTTCACATTCGAGATGCTGAGATAAAATGAAAGAATAAAGATTGCGATAAGAGGAGACAGACGCAGCGGAACCGAAATGGGATCAAAGAGAGATGGACAGAGGCAATGAAAATATTCTCCACTCAAACAGCCCGACTGTCAATACTTGACAAGCACAACTATCTACAATCATCTCCGGGAAACTTTAAAACACATTAATTATCAGTGAAAATCCCCCCAAGGCTTAATGGATAAAAACACATTTAGCACAATCTCATACATTATGAATAAGCATATTATGAAGCAATGGAGATTGAAATGAAGTGATTATCTAACTTGCTTCATATTGTGAATGACTCCCTTTTGGTTTAGACTAAATGAACTGCTCATAACTGCAATATTACGTCTAGACTACAAGTCGCAATTATGAGCGGCTGTCTTATTGGATATGAGCAGCACTGAGAGGGTAATTGAGCTGCACGTGGAAGGGAAAAAAATCTAATTATTCTGACCAAAGGTCACCAATCAATAACATCATTATAACTGGTATTAACTGGACAAGGCAATACTATTACATTAAAGACAAATACACGCTCTTAGTTGCAATCTAAAACTTTTCTGCTGAGCTAAAGGTTTTTCATGTTTAATGTATACTGATTAGAAAAGCAGCTCCGGCCTTGGTGGCCATCACTCTCATGCTGACTATTCGTTTATTTCTAACAACACGAGCAGATTTCTCACCAAAGACCTACAGTGTGTTTAGAAGGGCAGATGTCGAAGCTCTCATGGAGACGATATACACTAGAGTTGTAATGAAATAGACATTTATTTAAATGAAATAAAGTCAAGTAGTGGCAAGGCTTGTGCAGAATAATATAACAGAGGAGGTCGAGGACATTTCATTACTTGTTATCTACTTTTGCGGGTTCAGCACAGTGATTTTCAAGATTTACAGCCTAAAGTAGTAAAAGCTGAGTAGAGCACATTTAAGTCTGAACGGTTTAGTTCAAATGCCAAATATCATTTGCCATAGTGGAGTTTTGTTACTGTGCACTGTACAGAAATGAAGCCAAAATATCCCCGAAAATGAGAAAGTTTGTGACTCGGCAGCCATGTTGAGATCAGTTGAGGGAACACTAAGCTCCGCCCACCAGCCGGAACAAACCTTCTCATTTTACAGCTCAACAGTAAACTACAAGATGAAAACATCTGAGGAGAGAAATAGGCATTACAGTAACAGAATATTGATTCAAATTTGATCAGTCCTGCCTAGTTTGACCGTTTGATCGGAGTTTGCGAGTGATTGACAGCTGCCTCACGTTGAATGAACAGCCAATAGGAACGCTCTCTCTGTGAGCCAGTCACAGGTCGCTCTCGACCTGTGATTGGCCAAAGTCTCCCGTCGCAGGCAGCCTGAAAACAGAGCCATGAGGAGGTGCAGAAGTCTCTCAGAACACTTGAGTTACAACATGCTGAAAGGGTTATTATGGATTTTTTTTTGCCCAATGATGCCAAAAACTTTCTGCCTTCTGAAGCATAAAATGCATCAATCTGGTGCACTTTGAGAGCAGAATTATGAGAATACATCTATGAAGAACTTTGTGCTCTAGTAAACAACAGTATAGCAGACAAAGGCCCTGTGAAACAGCGAGGTCCGGACGAGGGGTACCGGGCTTTTCCAAGCCCATCTAGAGCGGAAATGCGCCCCGGCGAGGGCTGGTGAGGGCCAACTAGTGCTGGAGAGAGGGGGGGGGATCCTCCCACACCAAGCAGCCGTCCCCCCCCCCCCGAGCGAAAGCGCTCAGCTGTAAAGGAAAGGGGTGCGCTGGATTTATAACACAAGACAAAACGAGAGCATCATCGCGAAACGGAATGCGGCACAATAATTGTTTTATATTCCGTTTGAAGCGCAAGTTGTAATTGAAAATAAAATGTGATTAACTGCACAGTCTTCCTTTTTCCCACTGCAGAGGAACAATAACTTACAGGTTTTAGCTTTAAGGTTAGAGTTGTTGGTTAGGGAATGAGTGGGATCAATCTAAAACCATCATACAGACACTAAAACAAACTTCGATATAAATGGTGTGTTTGTGTGCATTACCTGAAACTCCTCTCTGAGCTGCGAGGTGTTGCTCTGAGAGTCAACCTTCAGCATCTCCTTATAGGTGAGAGCAAACTCATTAACCGGGATGGCGGTCTCTCCACACAGACAAGCCTCCAGAATGGCATCATGGATGAACACATACTGCTCCTGAGAGACAGACAGCGGGGGGGGGGGGAACATTCACAAATTTACACAAAACCATCACTGCACTTATGAGCCTCCTGTTAATTGCCCACTTGTGAAGAACATTGCAGAATTTAATTACTGCTGTTGAATGTAGACTAATAGTCAAAACTGTCAAACATTCTTAACATCGCCATGCCCACTCTCGGGCATTGTTCCCCAGCATAAAATGTGTCTATAAATGGGGTAAAAAAGTGCAGAAAACACACATCAGAGGAGCAAAAACACTGCCCACACACAATGGTTAAATACCGTCATGAGCTGTGCAATTAACGAGGAAACCAGGACATTTGTTTTGACATCCAACTAAACAAAAGATCAAAGAGGCGAGGATACATTCAAAATTACAGCCATAAATCTGTCCCTCATCCAACTTATTTATCATTTTTAATGTGTTCTGTAATTGCGGAAATATGTATTCAACTGGTATACGAGCTGTAGCTGAGAGGTGAAGAGATGAAATTAAAAGAGGGATGAACACCATTGTTTTGATATTTAACGTCTCCACTTCCAGACTTGTTATTATTTACTTTAGTAATTAATGTATTCTTCTGGTTTCTTTATTTGAAGATCGAAAGTTCACACTTAGTAAACTTTAAATAGAATAACTTGCAATTAAGTGTTTATTAAAAATTAAAGAGAGTATCTGAGTATATATGAGTTCATACTTTCTTTAATAAGCATCAGATTGACAGTATTGTCCTACGACAATATGACTTCTTCTATGGAAGTGAATGTTTCAACACAATTAGCATTAGAATAAAGATTATACCTTTAACCTCTTCCATCCCTAAGCGATGTAAAATGTGAGCTACCAGCAGCTCTGTATGGTGAAGATCAAACCTGTGAGCTGTGAGTTAACAGTGTCAGCCTCTCTAATCACATTCCCTCCCTACCACTCACTTCAGTCTGGATCATGTTGATGCGTCGGGAGCAGAGAGTCTTGACACAGTTGTAGATGTCCACCACTCCTTCACACTCGGCCATATCGAGCATGACATCCAGCACAATGTAGCAGCCGGTCCTGCCTGCCCCCATACTTGTGAGAGAGGAGAGAGAGAGAAGGATCAACAAGCCTGAATGTACCACTGAAATGGAAAAAAGTCTCAGCAGGGAGCCTTTAGTAATGATCGAGATACTCTGGGTCAAGTATAATAAGGGGCTTTGTTAGAAAGAAAGCAAATACAGTGACCATTATATTCTGACATCATAAAAATTCTAAGTTGAAGTTTAAAAGTGAAAAACCTTTTAATTGGAGAGCTAAGACATGTAAAAACGCCCTGTGGCTTCCCTGTGTGGGTCTAACAACGCCATAAAGTCATGTGTGGGGGAGTTTATGTGAATGCCTCAGCCCTCTCCAGTTGTAGTTGCTGGACTTATGCAGCGCTATATTATCTGTTGGGTTGACTTTGTGGCACATCATGCACAACGCAATCAGGTATGAAAGGTGGCATGTACAAAAATAAATAAAGAGGGAGACTCACGAGCTGTAAGAGATCTATAATCGAATTCTAATAATGTGAATTTCTTGCTGGTTATGTGTGAAATGCAACATCCTGTTCCACAGTTCACATTTGGTATTTGTCACTATTGTGCTCTCCCACCTACACATATACAGCACCAGATGCTGGAAGTTATTTTGGGAAATGTAGAAAAACACAAACTGAAGTCGAAATAAACAGAGCAAATTAAGTGCACATTGAACATCAAAGAAATATAATATTAAAGAGAAGAGGAACACCCGAGGCTGGGATTATTTAAAGCCCGTACATGTGATCTCATTATCAGGGTGGAAAGTGATGAGTTACCTGCAGTGGACCACCACAGGCCCGGCGTCCGGAGGTGTCGAGGCCTTGACCCGGCGCAGGAAGGCCAGCAGGCCGGTGGCGTGATACGGCACCCCGTGCTCCGGCCAGGAGGTGAAGTGGAACTGGCACACCTCATGTTTGGCGGGGTAGCCTCTCTAGAAGAAACAATCAGGCAGATCTAATGAGATGCTATTATTAATATGAGAGCGGAAAGAGGAGATCACAAATAGAAACCTATTAAACAAACACGAAGCTGAATGAGAAACGTATCGGTTCGTGACGCAGAGGCTACACCGGGAGTCGAGATAATGCGAGAGGATGACTCACCCTCTCCATGGCGAAGGTGCGTACGGTGTACTCCGCCAGTGTTTCTGTCTTCAGCAGCGTTATCTTAATGTCACCGTAGAGCTCGGTGTCATCAGGCCAATACTTGCAGCACTTCATCTGGACAAACAACAAACAGCTAGAGTTCAGAGAGGTTCTCTCACACCACCAGCCACTGAGATTTCAACAAGCAGACAAATTGCAATGCTCTAATCCTGCTGTGACCTTTGCTAAATATTTGGACTTTAGCACAGTTGTTCCAATCGTCTCCACCATCAGATGTGACACGTGAAAAGTGTTGACACCAAGGTTAGATAAGACATGTTTTGATCTGATTTCCAGAGGCAGCCTGGATATAGAACTCACTGTCAGTGATGGTGTTATTTTCCTCCCTCTGTCCCCGACCAGACAGTCCTCCAAACCTCTACTTTTAAGTTTCTAAGTGAACGGCTATTTTATATTTCCATTGATGCAGGGTATTTTACGGCGTCGACATTTTCTTTTACTGCTGGTTGCGTTGTGTCAACATTTTCTACCGCTGCAGGCTGTAGACTCATTTTTTTTATCCAAAAAAAGCTAAATTGTTCTCACCTTCAAAGCGTGGGAAAGACTATAGCACTGCTGTGTGAAATGATGAAAGGCTAAAAGGTGCACTCTTGATTATATAGGGTAGTTATTTTATTCTTTTTTTTTCAAATTTTCCCTGATTCCCTGTTAATATGTGACCCTGGTTGACACTTATTTGCTTGCATTGTTAGTCTGTTATTTCAGTTTTAGATGTTTCCTAGCAACCAATTTAAACATCATTAAAATCTCCGGTGGCAAAGACATTTCTAAAGGTTTTAGTGGTGCAACTCAATTTAGCAAATTGAACAATGTAGTTGTTGTGACATTGTCAGAAATGGCAGAGGCCATGGAAGTTAATGTTTCAGTACATAAAAAGTTACTATATTGTAATTTTAGTTGTATATTGTTTTTCTTCGTAATTTTCGAAAATGTTGATATTCCCAACGGCCTCATCCTTTTCCTCTGTCATGCCTTTGCATTTACTGCATTATGTTACCCACTTGCTTGCTTGCTTGTTAGCCTCAGGTTTTCTTAGTAGGGGGGGGCTTCAAGGAAAATAGGTTGGGAACCACTGCCCTAAAGAATCCCCTGCTTTATGGTCTATTTGACTCTAAATGGGACCATAATTTACTAAATGAACATCATGCTGTATGGAAGAAGACTTGAAACAAGCGATAGAGAGCATAAAGTCATGTTTACAATGTTTACAAAGGTAATAAATCGAGTGAGAAGTAAGCTCATTTTCTCATAGACTTCTATACAATCTGACTTCTTTTTGGGTCCGTGGCACTCTGTCTGGGGTCGGCTGTATCATTAAAAAGTACATATCTTCAGATGGGGACCATTTGCGCCAATAAAACAAGCATATTCTGTCCATTACTCCCACCCACGTTAGCTTTGGGCCAATAGAAACTCTGATATGATTGTGACACATCATGTCAATCTATCATGAATCAGTCACTTCACTGATCCGTTCCTGCTGCTGCTTAGTTTAGCTTATAAGCCAGCGAGCTAGCTGGCGAGCATGGGGAAATATTTAAGCCAGTCCATATTGTCAAGTGATGCTAAGCCCAGACTAGCTAAATTGAGAAAATATGACGACAGTTATATCGACAACAGCCACGCTAAAGTGACATCAAACAGAGCTGAAGTATTTAGGTTGAAAAGTTTTAGAATACAAATAGTTCCAATGTTATCTAGGAGTATAAATGGTAGTAAGCATTATAGTTAATCAGAGTTATGATTATGCGGGGGTCGTTAGAATATGTTCTCCTCTTTAAGGGGACCCTGGCCCCAAAACCTTTGAGAACCCCTTCCATAGAAGACATTATTCAGGTACAACTGTGCATCTTGAACACTGTACTCAATGCTAATAAGATTTATGTCTGACATTTTATGAATGGTATGTACAGAGCCTATATATACATATATATTGAATACTATAACAGTAGCTGACTGTATTCACCAGAGGCAGGTATAGTTAATAGAACAGAGGCCATGATGTTCCTTCATATACATCAAAGCTGTGACCTTGGAGCACAGCCACCAAAGCAAAAAGGTGATCACTCATGATCAGACGGCGGCGGCAGCCATTTCCTCCCACAACACAGAGCGCAGTAGCTCTTCTGATATATAGTGAGCTCCTGAAATACATTTCCTTCCATCCATCTTCACAGGTGGCTGGAGAGGTCACAGGACAAAAGGGAAGGGAAACCTACCCTGCCCACTTCCACCAGCTTGGTGATCATGACAATACTGAAGCAGTTCTCCTGCCAAACCATCCGCCAGAAGTCATAGATCATCTCCTGCTTGGGGCCTGCAGAGGAGGAGATATACAGTGGAGGTATAGGTGGAGAGAAGGTGGAGGAAGAGGAAGAGAGGAGGAGGATAAGGAGGGCGGAGAGATGAGCCATAAGTCAGAGAAAATAGCAGCAATAACCATCAATGTAGAGGCGCTGTGTATTCCATGGCAGGGAATAGAGTAACAATGTGTCATTCATGAACTATTGCCCGCTGCGTGTTCTCCTAATACTACAGAGAAATGTCATTTCAATACACCCACAAATCCTCAGCCATTGTGCAAACAAGCTCCTGTATTGCCTTTCCCGGGCACCAGTGGCAGACACAAATCACGGCCCGCTGGAGAAGATGACACTTTCATTGATTTCATTACACCGTGGCGTTGATAATATCACGAGGTCCTCCCTCACACTGCCTCCTCTGCCAAACACACTGCAGCGCTTTTAGTGAACAAGATGTCTATTCATTTCTACCCACGCAGTTTGTTTAATAGGAATATTATCTTGTCTCCTGTAACTGACCCGGATGGCTCTTTTAAGAGGAGAGGCACCTTATCATCCCTCATACATGCTGGCAGAGTACTATGTCCATTTTTACTCTTCTATTGTATTTAATACCTTATTTCAGGTTTATTTATGCAGCACAATCTCATACAAAAGCAATTCTGGCAATGTGCCATTTGTATTAACAGCTTAATATATTACCCACATTGGGGCAATTACACTTCTAACTTTTACTTCCTGGATTCAAATTCAAACATGTATTTCCTGTTAACCTTAACCACCTCCTTAACCACCTGTACAATTTTACCAAGTGCCTTTCATAGGCTTTTTCTGACAATAGATGAGAGAGTAACTCCAGCTTTAAACCTTCAAAAACGGACCTCGTTGTTTGCAAAAATAAAAACCATAATAGCTAGATTATTCATTGTTTTTGCAGAAGAAAGTTAAGGCTTTAAGTCTTTACTGTGCGGTACAAAACGTGGTGACAACACATGGTGGCGACAGAGTATTACCCCATAATGGCCGTGAGAGATCGTTGTTTGCATCATCCCGTTTAAATCGATGTAAAATAAATTAAAAAAACATAATATCTAAAGCATTGATTCATTTTATAGCAGAAAGCTGTGTCTTTCGCCTCATCACGTTGTACGCTCGTAATGACGTCATTACGTTACATTACGTGGGGAACGTAACTAAACTATCAAAGCACCTTTGCACTTGATCTGCTCGTAAAAATGAGCATATTTCAAAAACAAAAAAATGTGCATAGTTCAAATGACTTATGGAGTGTTAAGAAATATTTTGTTCAAGTTTTTACTATGGCTGTCAAAGTTAACGCGATAACAATGCGATAAAATCCATTGGTACCAACCATGTCATACTAGCTTATTACGAAGGAGGATAAATTACGCTACAAAGTTACACTAAATTTTGGCGGGGAAAGCTGTCATGGCCATTTTCAAAGGCTTCCCTTGACCTCTGACCTCCAGATATGTGAATGAAAATGGGTTCTATGGGTACCCACGAGTCTCCCCTTTACAGACATGCCCACTTTATGATAATCACATGCAGTTTGGGGCAAGTCATAGTCAAGTCAGCACACTGACACACTGACAGCTGTTGTTGCCTGTTGGGCTGCAGTTTGCCATGTTATGCTTTGACCATATTTTTTATGCTAAATGTAGTATCTGTGAGGGTTTCTGGACAATATCCTTATTGTTTTGTGTTGTTAATTGATTTCCAATAATAAATATAGACATACATTTGCATAAAGCACCATATTTGTCCACTCCCATGTTGATAAGAGTATTACATACTTGACAAATCTCCCTTTAAGGTTCATTTTGAACAGATAAAAATCTGCAAATATTTTGCGATTAAATATTTTAATCGATTAACAGCCATAGTTTCTACATTTGGATCAATATGTTTTGGGTGTTTATTTAGTACAAGAAAAAACATATAAAACGTCCAATTTTTGTATTCTTTTAATTTATCAGTTATTATGGTTTATTGACTTACATAACCTTTTCGCTTATGTATACAGATTTTAGGGATATGAAGCACTTGAAGATACTCCAAGAAATAACATCACAATAAGCAAAAATACCAATGTAGGCGCTGGCGGACCATTTCTATTGCTGAGCTCAAACGGTTAAAGCCAACTCTGTAAGAAACCCGTTGCCAGTGGAGATGTTTGAGAATCAAAGTGATCTGAGTTTGTTTGGGAGCGAGTCAAAATATAATTGAAAAGAGTTGAAGCCGTTGAATGGCTTTACAGGGAGGCTAGCAAAAATGGCATGGCTTTAATCCAACTTAATGTTTTTATTTAATAAAAAAAAAAAAGATAAAAGAAAGCAACACATAGTCCTTTAGAAGCTTTTTGTCTCCACAGATTGTATTCACTGCTTTTCTTCCACAGTTGTGTTAACAAAATGAATCAAAAGGTATCCATTGATTACATGCTCCAGGGCAAACATGCAGAGACCTGCGAAGGCTGAGAAATACAAAAGGAGAAGGAGGAGAAACTTGGCTGTTAAAAAACAGGACATGTGCAGAGCCTTCCTTTCATAACAGCCAGATTCTGGTCTTTAGTGTAGTTGACCCGAGGTGAGCCGACGCCAGCCTGTGTACGTTTTAATATGAACACGTGGGCAGATACTTTAACCGCTGTTTTCCCTCCTCTTCACAGGGTTATTCACAGCTCCCTCCTCTGTCAGCAATCACCGCGTTGGTTTCTATGTGTATTAGTGATATGAGATGTTAATTCTTCGGCAGCAGCAGCAGCAGGAGAAGCCCACTAATGCATCGCCAGAGGGCAGGCCAGTCAGCTGAGAGACAGATGATGTGTGATCCCAGCGGCTGGGTGAATCTGTATGCATAGCACAACATGCCGCCGCTTTGGACTCGGGCTTTCAGAGTGCGCTTGGCATTTCTCCTCCTCGTCCGCCTCCTCCCTCTCCCTCATCTCTGGACATAATAGAGAGTTAGCCCAGAGCACCTGCTGCCTGCTGCACAAGCACAGCTGCCTTTAGACTCATCTAAGATACAACACATCAGCCTCAGCCTGCCGTGACAGCCGTGTGACGGGCAGGTGACAGCTTTAATGATGCAGTGGATGTACTATGCATCTATAACACACTGTACCTTCTGAGATGTTTTCAACCTGGATCTCATCGTTTCAGGTTAGACTTTTATTATCTTGGGACCAGAAATTGAAATTTATTGTGTCCCAAGCACCCAAGCTCAAGTGTATAATTAACCATCAAAATATTGACATTTGCCTATTATTACCAATGAAGACGGAATCATTAGTTAACCCTTTGGACTCTGCCACAGAAATGGTCCGCCAGTGCTTACATTGGTATTTTTGCTTATTGTGATGTCATTTCTTGTAGTATCTTCAAATGCTTCATGTCCCTAAAATCTGTACAACCTAAACTAACAGGTTATGTTAGTCAATGATCTATAATAATTGAAAAAAAGTATTGAAATTGTGTCATAAAAAAACTAAATCTGACATGTTTTTCATAAACTTGTACTAAATAAACAGACAAAACATATCGATCCAAAAGATTTCTGAAGTAAAAACATGAAAACGTATATTTCTTAACACTCCATAAGTTATTTGAACTATGCACATTTATTAGTTTTTGAGATATGCTCATTTTTATGAGCAGATCGAGTGCAAAGGCGCTTTGATTCGTTCCATTCCGCATGTAACATAATGATGTCATCAGGAGCGTACAACGTGATGACGCAAAAGACAGAAGCCTTAGCTTACTGCTGCAAAAAGAATGAATGCTATAGCTATAGTTTTTTTAATTGCAGATCGATTTAAACAGGATCATACAAACTACGATCTCCCGCGGCCACCCACGGGGTTGAGGGTCTGTTTTTAAAGGATTCAATTTAGGGCTGTCAAAGTCAACGCGATAATAGTGCGTTAACGCAAATTCGTATTAACGCCACTAATTTCACTAAACACATTAACGCAACTTGCGATTTTTAGGTTGTAGCCGGTTCAGTTTTAAAGCTAGAGTAAAGATACTGGCATCATATGAAAATAGAAAACCTAAGGAATCCAAGCAACCATGTCATACTAATCGGGAAGGAGGATAAATAACGCTACGAAGTTACGCTAACTTTTGGCGAGGAAAAACTGGCATGGTCATTTTCAAAGGGGTCCCTTGACCTCTGACCTCAAGATATGTGAATGTAAATGGGTTCTATGGGTACCCACGAGTCTCCCCTATACAGACATGCCCACTTTATGATAATCACATGCAGTTTGGGGGAAGTCATAGTCAAGTCAGCACACTGACACACTGACAGCTGTTGTTGCCTGTTGGGCTGCAGTTTGCTGTGTTATGATTTGAGCATATTTTTTATGCTAAATGCAGTACCTGTGAGGGTTTTTATGGACAATATTTGTCATTGTTTTGTGTTGTTAATTGATTTCCAATAATAAATATATACATACATTTGCATAAAGCAGAATATTTGCCCACTCCCATGTTGATAAGAGTATTAAATACTTGACAAATCTCCCTTTAAGATACATTTTGGACAGATAAAAAATGTGGGATTAATTTGCAATTAACTACAGGCAATCATGCAATTAATCGCGATTAAATATTTCAATCGTATTGACAGCCCTAATAGTAACTATTCGTGTTCCAGGTCTATGCAGAGCATCATGCCATTTTACAGTTTTGTATGTACATATAAACCTACAGCCAACTCTGTGTCATTGTGCATTGTATATGCTTCTGTTGGTTATTTTTGGTAATGTTTTATAACAGAATAGAATGAAACTTGCTGAAAATGCAAATACTTTTAGGCATTTGTAGGTGGTATTTTCTAGCACAGGAAACTAGTAAATATAAAATTAATGTTTTTTTATTATTATTAAAATAATTAGCAGTATTCTATTTAATGTATAAAAGAAACTTGAACATTTTGTGTGATTCTTAAATGAGTAACTAGTTCGAGTATAAGTAAAATTTCACCCAGTGCTCCTTCTTCAATAGCACATTGTGGCATATCTTCCAACTCTACAAGAGTGCAGCTCTTGTATGCAAAAGACTTTGTGAGCAAAATGTGAAAGAGAGAGAGAGTGAGTGAGATAGTGAGAGAGAGGTTACTTTTGTGAAGAGGTAGAACTGAGACCAAAGTGAAAGATGGAAAGAAATCAGAGGGGGATTACGAAGTGAAAAACATATTCACTGAATAAATAGGATCAGAGCCGGGTGAGAATAAAGAGAATGTCTTGCTCTCTCTCTCTCTCTCTCAGTCTCTCCTTCTTTCTGTCTCTCTCTCTCTCTCTGAGCCACTTGGGGAATACAGCCTATATAGTGTATCAAACTGACATCAGAGAGATGGTGCACCACACATGCAGATGGCGGGGAGGAGAGACACAAAAGCAGAACTTCACAGAGAGCGACAGTCAGTAGTGTTACAGTGCAGATTGACTGACAGTTACAGTCGATTGTTATGGGAGTGTTTCTCACAGGCGGAGGAAAACGATGCTTTACGGTGGAAATCCAGATGTGAGCGTGAGGCAACATAGGCTCCGCGTTGTTTACACATTAATAATTCAGCAAAGTAATTTTTATATTGTCAGCTGGGCTGCTGTGTATAGAACACCACAAACAAACATTAGCAGTCAAACACTGCTGCTGGGTATTTTACTACTCACCTTGAGTGGCGATGAAGTGATTCGAGCGCTGGTAACCCTGTGTGACGGAGAGAGCGAGAGAGAGATGGTGGGGGAAAGAAAGAAAAAGAGATGGGGAGAGAGTTAATAGTTACAAGAGCATATGATGAAGTGAGACTCAGGGACCTCTAACTTTCATTTCACCCCTCCCATTCATTCTCTTTCTCCATTTTCAGCATCAAGTCATCTCTTATTCATCTCAGAGCTGGGTTTGATGTCAGCGCTCTGTTAAATTTCTGCTCTGCTTCTTACTGGAGATATTTCAGCGGCCGTGAAAACTAATCTGCGCCGTGCCATCGGCTGATGACACTCTGCTTAAAATACATTAGCACATTTGACCGGCCAGATTCTCTGCACTGTTTAGACTCTGAGTTTGGGTGTTGGATTATAATGCAGAAAGAAAGGGTATTAATTCAAGTTTTTCTCTGTCTGTCTGTGAGCTAGGTCATTACATGCAGAGTGAGGGAGCTGCGTTTCAAAGGCGGTCCGGTGTGCGGTGCTTTGCATGCAGCCAGAGCCGCTGATCAAAGGTAGATTGACGAGTGAGGGATCTTCGGCTCTGGGAGTAATTCTACCTTAGTGACACTGACTGATCTGGCTGTCTCCTCTCTGCTCAGCATTAGTGTGGTTATGATACAATACAGTGTGCGCGGTTTGGAAGGCTATTAGTGGCGCCCTGGCCATGGCGAACCCTGTGTGCTGAATGCAAAGCAGCCAAGCATGATAGATCCCAAGAATTAAGATTAGAGCACCCTCTCATCACTCATGGATAAAGTGATTCCAACTGTTGTATAGAGTAAACATTTGTACAAATACTGTACAGACACATACCACCAACCCCCCCACAAACTGATATACACATTATTCAGCCAGGCACACAAATTACATTCCATAACTGTCATGCCACAGAGGGAAGTTGAGATGGATGGCCGTCGCTATGAAAGAGTGCAGCGACCCTCATTCCCATGAGCCTCCATTGCTGAGTTTCTTTGGTTTCCCGAACCAGTTTCCTGTCTGTCACCTTGGCAACCACATTTTCCAACAGCAGGCGAGCAGAAAAACATCAAGCGATGTGAATTCACAATGGATCGAAAAGAAAAAAAATAACAAAAACATGCAGAGTCATTTGAGACGTGGAAAGCTTATCAATACTACCCAAGAGACAGAAAAACAACTTGTTTTGCTTTGATAAATTTGGCTCACACTAACTACAACCTGTGACAAATTAGTGGAAATCTGACCTTGGTGCATGCAAGTAAATGCAAATCAGAGCTCATATTTATCATGCATCTCAGAATCACTGAATCACCTCCCTGAAAGAACTGGAGGACATTAAAAGGGAGCTCCTCCGTTGAGAATAAATGACCAGGATCAGGGTTTTGTTTTTGTTTCCAGTCGAACTGTGGGATCAACAAATTCAAATGGCTTACAGCCTGCATTTCAAAATTGAAGGTGAAATAAGATAAAGAGAAGGCCACATCACTTGTGGGTGGACAACAAGCTTCTTAAGGACAAATTGAGGCTATGAATATACATTAGCCTTTTTTTGCCTAATATGACAACATTGAAAATATACAAACGTTAGTTGATGTTTTTTTTTTTTGTATTTTACAGTCAGAGGAACCCATATTATATCTGTTTTAGCTTCATTTACTTGTTGCCAAAAAGAGCAAGAATTAATTTCCAGTGGAGTTATTTGAGTGGGTAGGGCAATTACCATCCCACGCAAAAGCTGCCACAAAATGTTTTGATATATTTAAAGAAGCATTTTGGTGATTTAAATCAAGACTTTTAGTTTTAACTGCCGTTCACCCGTTACAATATATGAACATTTATTCCATTATTTTCACTCTGACTTGCAGTTAACAAGCTATCTAACTTGCTAACTGGCAGTTAACAAGCTATCTATCTTGCTAACTGGCGATTAACAATCTTTATAACTTGTTAACTGGCAGTTAACAATCTTTATCACTTGCTAACTGGAAGGTAAAAAGCTATCTAACTTGCTAACTGACAGTTAACAAGCTGTCCAACCTTCAAACTGGCAGTTAAGTTAGCTTTTCTGGCTTTTCTGGCTGACTAGTGCTAGGATGTTACTGCTAGCTAGCATGTTATTCGTTACCGCGACAAAACCTCGCCAAGTAGGCTAGCCTGCAATAAGTCACCAAACATCTAGCAACACCAATTTCACAAGGACAAGTCAATGAATTTTGCTGAGTCACTTTACGGTTTGACTAGACACTCTTCTGAGATGCTTGATGAATATGGGCCACGAGAAAAACTTTGTAGGTGTCTCTAAAATAATTCCTGCACTGGTAAGCAGTGTGCTATTGTTTTTTTCCCCAGTTCACTGTCATTGAATATACGTTTCCAGTGCTTGCTATGATCGGAGTTGCTTGATCTGACCTATTTACTCTCCTCTGTGGCATACTATCAGGGCTTTTATAAGACAGCCTGATGTTAAGCAAAAGCCCCAGGTGCATCTGACTATGGATGAAGGAGGACACTGCTGCACTCAGTTTGGAAAGAATTTAACTCAGGGGAAAAGTGATGGCGGACAGGCTCAGCAGCTCAGGGCGGAGAAGGGAAGGAAGATCTGCTGTTGGAGGGACGCCATGGAGCGCTGGCAGGGACAGCAAGAGGGGGCAGCATGAAAAGGGAGAGGAGATGGAAAGAGAAGAGAAGCAAGATACTTACTTCCCTGTTTATCCGAATCTATGAGACGCCAAAAGGTTGAAAACGGGGGGGGCGGAAAACAGACAGAGAGAAAGAAAGAAAGTAGGGGAGGAAACAAGAGCTAGTTATTGTGATTAAAGACCAGGAAAAGAGGGTAATGAAATGGTTAGAGAGCAGCTTGCCTTGAGGACCTGTGGACAGAATAATGTTCAAAAGAATCAAAGGCCACTCTTGTTTTATAGAAACCAGTCTCTTGTGTATCATGAACCTAGTCACCTTTAGCATGCTACATCTTTATTTAGATAATTTTAAGTAATGAGGCAGAGAGAGAAAAGAGTTTTTGATCTGAAGCCAGTGATGACACACAGTTGTCCTTGGTGTTAAAGGTCTGTAACGAAAGAGGGCATGGTTGGGATGGCACCTCAGGAAATACATAATGTCATTTAATACATTCTCTTAATTGCGCAAGCTGAATGCTTTCTTCAAAAGTTGCTGTGCATTCTGCAGCAGTAGACCAGCACGGTATTCCTAGGAATTACATCCAGATCGGATGATTCCGCATCTCACGATTCACGTGCCAACGTTCAGTGCCAATGCAGGAAGTAGTGTGCGCTTTATGAGAGGGTGTGGAGCAAAACCCCCCAGGAAGAGCACCGGGCTTTGAAGCTAATTTTTGTAGCGGCCAAAGCGTGGACTTAAAACTTCCGGGTCCGTCACGTGAAGACATTGGGCTCAACAAGACTGTCTGTTAATGAAGTAGGGCTGCACAATTAATTGAATATTAATCGCGGTCACGATTTTGGCTTCCCACAATTAAATGAACGACTGCGATATTGACGTTTATAATACGTGTTCCACTCAGAAAAACTCTGCTACTGCTCTACTGCTACATAACTCAAGCGCTTCCTAAAAAAACAGCTAGAGATGCACCGTCAATCTGTAGCCAATCTTAGCCGGATGATTTTCAGCAGTCTCATATATCAGATATTTTGCTGGTCACACACACATGTGCAGACCCGGAACATACCTATACTCATGCACTTGTAACCTAACCCAGCTTCATGAGATCTGGGAAGACGTCTACATTGATAAAAAGTCAGACGAATTGGTCCAACAGTTTATCCAGATTATCTAAACCACTTTTTTTGGAGGTGAAACCAAAAGTGAGTACACCCAAAATATGACTCCATGAACGGAAAATTCTCAAAGTTGATGCAGGACGTATCTGTAAACTGTGATGGATGTTTACAGTATCGGTATGACCTCTACTGTTCACCTTTGCTTTCTCAAAGTTTGGCTAACTTGGCACATCTGACCTTTTAGCTATGTTGCAGCGTTCAGAGATCTCAGAAATGAACTTGGTGAGTACAATGTTATTATTAGCGACGGGAAAGATGCCAAATTAAGTAGTTGGAAGTTGCATGAACTAAGTTGTATGAAATTGGAATTCTTCAAGGGTGACATGGGCAAATAAACTGGGTTATCCTGTCCTCCCCCGATGACACACAAACACAGACAAAGATAATGAGTATTAAACCGAAGAGGAATCTGTCTGCCATTCAAAGAAATTAAGCTTTTGGATTTGTCCGCTCAGCCATTACTTCCCAATTTATTTTATTACAAACTAATTACTGCTGACTCCAACACAAGTGAGACACCCACCAGAGCAATAAAAGACTACCTGATAGTGGGTGTTAATGACAGTGAACGTATAATCTTTGAAGAACCGAGTGTGGTGATGACGGTGTCGCTTTTGTGTTAACACCTGTCCGCAATAGACGTCATGTCTTGCTACCCGCGCCAAAGAAAAAAATTATGTAAACCTGCATGTGGATGAGAGGGGGGAGCACTGGAACTTTTCAGTTTAACCTTTAAAAAAAGCAATGTTCCATTTACTCCAACCTTGGCGTCCTCCATGAATCATTTGGAATCATTTGGCTGCAGTGTTGTGAGCCGGGGGTCTTGGCATGACATGCAGGCGGTGCTGTAGACGGCACAGTTAACGACACAAAGGTCCTTGGAGCGTTCGTCCTAATGGAGCCCTCACGGAGCACTAAAGGGGATAAAGTGGCCACGCGCAGCACTGTGAGCTTTGACGTTCCGCTTTAACCAATGCCACCCACATACGCTGAGTCAGGCATCCGCTACTGATCGGGCCCCTTCTGTCCACTTTACATTTCTTTTTGTTCAGCAAACAATAGTAGAAACAAAGGACGCAATACCGCATGCTGAGACCATAACAACTCACGTTAAACCCTGATATGATTGCTGCAGTAGGCGGTTAAAAAAAATAGCTTTTCACAGTCACCCTCGAGTGATCCCTCCATTATGAGTGAGCTGTAGACCCTGGCCAGGAAAAAGTGACCGTCCTTCAGATAGTTTTGGTCCATCTAATGCAAAGCTGCCGAGATAGGATCTGGCAGGAGCGAGTACTGCTGCTGGGACTGTGGAGGCTCCCTGAGATACTCACTCGAGCTAGACTGTAGGTGAGATCAAAATATCTGAAAGTAGATGAAAGGATCAGCTGTGTTATACTGACTCCAATTGCAGTGCAATGTCGCCTTACAAAAGCATTTGGGTGAGTCATGAGACCCGCTGCTCCGAGCTTACGGGCTCTTGTAGGATCTCTGCGATAAAATCTCACTTCAAAGCCTGCATGTACTAGCACACACATTGCTATATGTTGTGGGTGTAGTTACTAAATGGCAGTTCAGTCTGAGTAACAGACCGTACGCGGAGATGTCTTCTGGTCAAGCACTGGGTCAACCACAACAATAGAAGATGACTAGTGTGAGCTCTCAAGGCGGAGCTGTGGGATCAGCAAAGACAGAGATGAGGGAGTAGGAGGCGGAGGAGGAGGAACAATAAGACTGAAGGTGACTTACGTCTATGTAGTTGGCATTGACATAATCGGAGCTGGGGTCTGCGAGCAGAGAGTGCAGCTTCACTCGATGGCGATCGTCTGAAATGCACAAAAAAGGATTTTGATTTTATTAATTCAAAAGCAGATCTCAGGTCGTCCGTCTCAACAAATTCAAATGAAATGAAGGTTAGGATGTGGAGAGAGAGGGATGTGACATTCAATAAAAGGTCTACGACCGAAACCAGGGACGCTGTGCTTATATAGTATGTGTCTTAACAACTTGGCCATTGGATGCCCCGCTGATAAATTTCTGTCTAATTGTTTCAGCTCTACATTTCTCATCAACTGAAGGATTATTCCGCTTCATTATAGGGATGCATGGATAACGATATCGGATATCTAATGGAATTATAATTCCTGTGCCAGTTTTGAACAATTTGTTGCTGAATTAAAAAAAACTTTACAACTGAATTGCAATTGCTGTTAATTTTGAAGATTTTTTACCAAGTTGCTGGAGTACGATTTATTATTTTAATGAAATTCAGTACATTTATTTCTAGGCTATGTATTTATTTACTACATTTTGTTTTACAAAGTTAGGAAAGCAATGTTTAAGTCAAGCTTGATCCAGTCACTTCCACACAGTGAGGCATACAGCTTATTAATCTAACACTGGTATCGGATCGGTACTCGGTATCGGCCGATGGCCAAAGTCCAGGTATCGCTATCGGGACTGAAACAGTTGGATCGGTGCATCCCAAGTTTATTAGAACATTTTTGACCATCATTTCTATCAATACAAATGATCCTGTCCTCACCAAAGTAATCGACGAGACCGGGAAATCCAACAACATTGGTAAAATCCAATATTTTCTCTACTGATACAGATTCTGATACCTAAACTCAGGGTATCTGTTGACAGTATTGATCTGATAGCACTGCTCTCTTTTCTCTGTAAACCTCAAGGTAAAACTCATCTCTGGTAAGTATAATGTTAACCAAAAGAAAGGATTGCTAAAGAAAGTAGAACCCAAGTGTTAATAATACAGAATGATCCTTTAAGGGTCAGTCTGTAAAAGCTGTGATGACACCTGCCTCATATACAGCTGCTATCACACCTGAAGAGTTCAATTTATCTGGGTTATAATTAGGGGTATTGCGATGTACTGGAATTGACGATAACCGTGATATTTAAAAGAGAAATATTGATCAATCATTTTATACAGTTATGGTTACAGACTCTCTCTCCACCTCCACCATATTTTGAGTGTAATTCATTGGCCAAAAAAGAGACAAAACACACAAAAGACAAAGTTAAAGATGAATTTGACTGATTGCATAACTATTTATTTATTCAAAATTTGCTATTCGCGATATCTTTATTGCGAATTCTTTTGGCCATGATAATCGTGTAGTGAAAATCTGATGTTGGGATATTGTGCCCTAGTTTTAATGCAGAGTTTTTGCGCCTAAACATTATTTCTGAGGCTTTTCCACAATGACTCTGAAAGAACACGGAAACTACATTAAGCCTTCTAAATTTAACAACAACAACTCTCTGCGGTCACCTATACTGTTTTAATGCAAACGAATTCACCATATAGTGGTTTTCATTTACATATATTTCGATTTCTGTCAGACAATTGAATGAGTATGAAATATACATAAACACCACATGTTACAAGCAGTCATTCCCAAGCTGCTGCACGGCAGTGATCAAAACATTATTATATAATAGCGATTTGTCAGCAGCTGCTTATTGTATATATTCAGATTTATTGGCATTTAAAAATAAAGATTACAGAGAAAGTTAGAGACGACTGTGAAAGTTCTTTTTAACTTTACTGGCACATAGTTTTAGTCTGGACGGAGGGCTGAAATGATGGATTTACAAATGTAACCGGCTTAATTTGGACGTACTCTCCGGGGTAAATTCACAAAAGGATTGTGCAGCTTTTGCGAACGCTAAACCTACACAAATACGACATAAATTAACATGTAATACTCAAGGCATCCACAAAAGATGAAATGTACCGCTGCCAAGCAAATAGCATCTCAGTGCTCCTGTGCTGTTTGTACATATTTAAATGAGATAATATGCATATATTTGGTGCAAAATTGGTCCCTTTCCATGCAAATGAGCCTCATTGCAAAAACAGTCCAATTCACAAGGACAGCATTAATAGCCGCACGCAGTTACAGTTACATTTTTAGCGTCTTCAGAGAGTTGGTGGTAACTTAAGCACATTTATAGGGGGTGTCTGCTCAAACTCACTTATTTTGGGATGCAGTGACAGGATGCAATGGCAGTTGTGTCATGAAAAATAAATGAATATAGCACCCCTACATGTCATTTTTGAGAATACATGAGGAAAAAATGAGAAAATAATGAATGAACAAAAAGGTTATTGGGCTATATAAACAAATAAACAAATAATTTCTTCCCTCTCCCTCCTTTCCCAAATCCTGGGCTTACATTTTTCCTCTTTCCTCTCTTTTAATTGCCTTCAGGAGGTTAGGATGGAAGTGACTCTCTGACAAGACCTCTTGCTCAGGCCGACTCTCAACCCTCACAACCCACGCACTGGCCTCAAGCGCATTTATACTTTGCCACATGGATAATTACAATCAGACACAAAAAAAGGGCAAACTGCACTCAGCTGCAAAACTTTATAGCCGTGTTTGTGCTGTAATTTTTAATTAGTGTAATGTCTTTTGTGAATCGGACCTTGAGACGGGGCAGATAGTGGTTACAAATGAAGCGCAATCATAGACTGTATATAATAAATGGACGTAGTCACTGTGACATCAGCCATCGGTTTGTGGACTACAGTTTTGAGGCCTCGAGTTCAGCATTTTGGCCATCGCCATAGACTGTTATTTCTATGATTTTTCCACAATGACTGTAAAAGAACACTACTCTGCATTGAAGCTAAGATATTGAGTGTACCTGCTATTGTGATTAACATTTCAAAAACACCCACTGTTGAACAATCAACTCTAATTAGTCAAGCCATAATTACATTATAACAAGGGTTGTTTCCCTCTAGAATTATCAACCATTCAACTGGGAGTAAAAATAATTATTGGGTGGCTCGTAAGACACGGTAGCAGTGTCGTTAAATGGTAATGTACTTTACAGTGTATGTATGAAAAGCTATAAATGTTAATACGTGGTGTAACCTACAGTAAAACTGAGACTGAAACAGAGCCAAGTTATACCAGCATCGGTGTTTCTTTCTCGTAACCCCGCAGTACTTACGGTTAAGCAGGCTATCGTGCCGTCCTTTGGTCTTGTCCTTCTTTTTTGTCACGTCCCAGCCATCAAAAAAACTCTGCAAAGTAAAGTTAGAGACCACACGTTAAGATTAATAAAAAAAAAAAAAACACATTACAAAAACAGGGGCGCTGCGTCTTTGATGCATCTTGAAGCTCACAATGGAAACGACTTTGCTAATGCACTCCAAAGTGTTACCCCTAAGGTTGTCTGAGTAACTTCACTATTATAGCCATCTTGCCAAGTCATCAACAGACATCTGCCACAACATAGCGGGGAGAGACGGAGGCTGAGAGATGACACGCAGCACCGAGAGATGGCTGCGGCCTTGAGAAGGAGGAGGCGGCCCACTGCAGTCATTCTCATTCTACACACAGTGTGAGGCTCGCTGCTTGAAGACGAAGCCGTTGCTCTTTAATACCTCAGTGTTAAACTGCTAAATGTGTGACAGCTGTTTATGACGCACACATCTACTAAATCTGCTGGTGCGACGAGATGAGTCATCGAAGCGAAATCAATACTAGCGGGACGAGAAAAAGAAACGAAATACAAGCGAGCATTGGTCTGGCTTGAGTTGTGTCATATTCTGCTGCATTTTAAGTCACCGCCTGATCTCCCTGCTGCAGCGGGAGGCATATCCAGGCTCTCGTACTGAGGCACGCCGTCTCTCATCTGCAGCCGACCAATCCCCCCCGGGTGAGGGAGGACCATATTGGGACCACCTGAGACCCCGGTAGAGACGCACAAAGCAAGCTGATGAGGGGATTGGATCTGTCACTGGATCCTGTACAGGTAATGTCTGATCTAATCCTGCTTAACAAACCGGCCTCTGTCCAGCACCCCGGATCTTTGGAGGCTAAACAACACTCTGTTCACCTTCATGGAGCTTCACTTTATTTATTTCTTCTCCATTATCAGTCAAATTCAACATGTCCAACTCTTAAATCCTAAACATTTGAATACAAATTTCAAAGTATTACTCTGTAACATTAATTATTCATGATTATTACACGGCTTTGTTGAATACTCGATTACACACCGCTGCTATGTATAACAGACCAATGCTGTGGACGTAGATATGATGTCGGACTCTGGAGGACCATTTTTGTGTCAAATTATTGATTTCTTAAGTAAGTAGCCATGTAATAAGCAGGTATATTGTGCCAAAAACCAAGATGTCGATGGCCAAAATGCAAGAATCACCCTATCAGGGTTTATTTCACGACAAATATCGGCTTGCTGTAAATTATCCATCACTGTACATAAAAGGTATTAACAGTCAAAGGCAAGACCGTATGGGTTGGCAACATTGGCAAACAACACCACAACCGTCATCTATTTTTACTGAAACGATGAAATATCACCAAATCTTTATTGGTACACGGAAGTCTGAGACATCACCTTTTTCCAACCAAGCCCCGCCCACTTAAAACAAGTGAGAAAATACAGAAACCTCGAATGTGAAATTACCAAAAACTGTCCCAAATTTGGCAGAGAATTGTGTGTTCATGTTGGACCCCAGTAGTTATAGAACAAAACTGACTGAGATAACACATATGATGCAATAAACAGGGGCCATTCATTGGTTTGTTTACTTGTTCATCACGTTTAAATTCTCACATATGACCACTGATCTGCTTTTGACCACAGACTGTTGTGGACGTCGTCACCGTGACGTCATCCATTGGTTTGTGAACTATCAGTTTTGAAGCCTCGAGTTTAGCATTTTGGCCGTCGCCATCTTGTTTTTTTCGGAACCAAAAGTGACACGAGAGGGTGGAGCTAAGTACAACCGATCGCTAAATAAGACATTTTTAGGCGAACAAAATTGTTACAATTAACTTTCATGAACTGAAAACACACTGTGAAAGGGTTAAAGTTCAAAGACGAAAACACGGACAACTCCCAGACGGGACAACGCCGTGGTAGCGACCTGCGGCAAAATATGACAAGTAGGGATGAGATCACGTTGCTTTAAAGCTGCATTAATGTTCAAGCAACAAGCTAAAAACATATAACAATTAGGTTGTTATGGCTAATGTGTTTGCAAAAATGTTCATTAATGCAGCTTTAATGACCAAAGGGTTCCTTAAGAAAATGTTGAAAAACAAATGTTAAATCGATATTGTTACTGTTGGGCTCTACATCATATCAGTGTGTTGCAGTGTTGAGGGGGAGCTACAGTTCCAGGTGAAAACAAAATGACACTTTTACCCAGAGGAGGGCTGCATCGGTCATGGAGGATGAGATGCTTTCTGTCAATGTGTTTATTCACTGGCTGGTTCCAGATGTTGGCTTCCAAGCACAATACATACAGTCCCCTACCAACACCGAGGACCCGACTCATTCACAACCCTCCCACAATGCCTTGCCACATGTCTGATCAATGGCAGCAGCAGGACCCTGTGGGAAATAAGGGTTATGAAGTCTGACAGCAGTGTGCACGCTGATCCCCTTCATCTCGTTTATTTCTCCAGGCGATGGGGAGCCAGACTGAGGAGTGAAAAAGCGACCCATATATTGATTTTGGTGGGGGGGAAATTTGTTGTCCCCTCAGGGATCTTAATGAATCGAAAAAGTGCATCTGGCTTCCTCCAGGCGAATGTGCAAAAAAAAAAACTCATCATCACCGGTTGATGTGGAGGCCATCATATTAAAGTATAAAGAAAGCTGAAAGGAGTAACTTAGAAAAGCATAATTAGCCCACGCAGCAACAGGAAGTTCGGTATATCTGCTTTCTTTCTGTTATGCAGATGAAGTGAAACAGCATTTTACTGTTTTCTCATGAATATTAAACGCTCCATTTAAGCCTTTTTAAAGTAGACAGTAGTTGTTTGCAGTAACACAGAGACGGGCTCTCCACACTAACAGCAAGAAAAACAATATCAGGAATTTTTAGATGATGTTGTATTCACTCCTTTTTGTGTCTTAGCTGGACAAAGGCTGGTCTAGGTGTGAAAGAAATAAAATCTCACAGGTTTGAAACCCTTATAACTAGCTCACACTACACGATGCTAGCTCGACTGTTGTTGTTGCTTCCAGACAAAAATGTATATCTCGGGTGTGTTTTCGTGATTCTTCCCGGTGAAAGATCTTGTAGTGTGTGACCCCTTGTTGCCGGTCAGTCATGTAGTTTTTCATTTTAGGTGAATGCAGCATAAAGTCAAGCTTGTGCCATTGTCTTATTCAAGTAAATGTACAACACAATACTGAGTGTGCATGTCAGCGTCAGCTTTATTTTACACTATTTGTCTAAAATAAAGTAATGCAGTCTGTCACAGGAAAAGTGCTTCCCAGTGGAAATATCGAAAAACATTTTTCTCTGGCTCTTCCATCATTAGTCTCTCCAACTCTCTAACCGTTCCACCACATCAACTGATAATAAGGACTTACATCTCACATCTGCTCGAGGGAGGTGTGCATTTTAAGTTATGTCTTAACTCTATGTTGTAATTATAACAAGGCATGCTGAAACAGGAAAGGGTCTTCCACAAACTGTTGCCAAGAAGTTGGAAGCATTAAACGCAGGAGCAGACTGTAACTGAAATTCAGCCCTGGACTTTGCGATGTAGAGGCCTTTTAATGTGAGTGCCCAATTGGCAGTAATTTTTTTTTTTTTTTTTTAAAGATTATTTTTTGGAGCTTTTTATGCCTTTATTTATAGGACAGTGGATAGTGTAGAAATGGGGAGAGAGAGGGGGCAACATGCGGAAATGGCCACAGGTCGGATTCGAACCCGGGCCTACCGCGGGACTCAGCCCTTATGGGCGCCCGCACACCAGCAGAGCTAGCGGGGCGCCCAATTGGCAGTAATTTTAACACTAATACAGTTTTTACAAGGGTGTAGGTTTGCATATTTTGGGATGAAAGAATTGTTGTGGCTGGTCGGAAATTTACAAGAGGGAAACTCGGCGAGTGCAAGTGAATGACGCTCCCAGCTGTCGCTCCGTTGGTTTTATCCAAACTGCTGATCGTTCTCTTTATACATCCATGCTGCTGATGACTTCATTTTGCTGCTATATGTCTGTGTAGGGTTGACAACTTCCACTAGTAAAAATGCAGAACGGCTGCAGATGGATAGTGGCGGGTTGTTTTGTTTATTAATAGTAACGTGTGTTTGATTGTGTGATGGGCGGATTAACCCTGAATAAACTCAAATATTTACCAGTGCTGAGCCAATCAGATTTCAACAAAAATGAGGATCAGTCCAAATTGAGAGGGGCCGCTCGTATCCCCCCTCAATACTGAAAGTATTAGACTGGTCCAGTCTGATAGGCAGCGTTCTACTCTGTGCTGTCTGCGGGGTTGTACATTTAAACGTGTTAAAACTCAATAAAGATCTTTATAAAAAAATGTTTTAAGAAAAAGACCGGTCCACTGGGAAAATTCCTGAGCTTCCCAATGGCCAGTCCGCCCCTGATTATACATTGTAGCACACTTCCCTTAATTTGAACTACAGGATGTAGCCCAAACCATGAAACAGACCCAAAGTACACCCAAGTGCTACTATAGTGTGTCTTTCTCTCTCCTTCTTACCTCATATTCTTGTTTGAAGCCGTATCCCTCAGCCGTCTTCATCTGGTTGATGTGCTGGAGGAGGTCAGCCACCCTTACAGCCGGGTGGAGCTGACCCGTGTGATACGGCGAGCTTTTCCTCCGACAGTGACGGTGCGGCGAGCCTCCCAGTAAGCTGCTGGACTCGTTGACGGAGCTACGCTGTTCATCTGGGAACACGAACACACACACACACACAGTTCAAGGCACGCCGTCTGACATTATGCACTCCGCGACACGCACTCTGTTCCTTTTTTATTAATGTAAACTCGGCTGAAAAGTCTAGGGGGCAGCTCAAGGAAAAAAAAAGTCAGCGTTTCTGCAGAGACGTGAGAGCCGAATGGCACTGCAGAATATTCAAACAGACGAGAGACTTGCAGGAGATTTCTCTATTGAGAGCACCTTATGGTCTGGCAGAACAGATTGGATACATGCTTGGAAGTAAACATGGCTGAAGGTCAGGAAGGAGGGAGCTTCATCTCTCTAGACACTTTCTCAAGAGTGCCCATATGTTCCTAGCTGTCTTACTTCGAGCGTTGCAGCCGTGGGCATCCATGAAGGAGTGGGCCATCCTCTCATCCTGCTGGAGAGTGCTCTGCTCTGTCATGCTGCAGTCTAAAGAGCTCAGCTTCCGACTCTTCTCCTGCCTGTAGGACATGGCTGCCTTGTTTATGGCCACCTTCTTCCTACTGTAGAGATGCAGAGAGAGGAGAGAGGAAAGAGAGAGAGAGGGGGGAAAGGGAGTAATAAGAGACAGAGGACAGCAGAGAAAGGGGCAGATTGAGAGAAAGACAGGCAAAGAGATAAGGAAGAAAGGAAAGGAGGGTGGGTGAGGAGATGAGAAATTGGACTGAGGGGGAAATATAAGGGCTACGAGATTGAAACTGGACGAGGGGGAAAGTGCGATTTGTTGATAGCAAAAGAGTGACGGGGGTGGCGGTGGGGTTGTGGTGGGGCGAAAGGAGGAGGAGGAAGCAAGGAGGGGTCTATACTGGAGGATGGGGTGGAGATAGCAATGCTCATTTCCACTCTAGAAATCCTGGGGCTACGAAGGGCAAGCAAGGGGAAGATGGCGTCAGGGTGTCAGGGTGGGGGATGGAGAAAGGAGTAACTTACGGGTAGTAAGGGTAAGAATAGAAGTCCCTTCTGATTAGCATGAAGGAGGAGGAAAGGAGAGAGACAGAGAGTGAGGAGAAAAAAAAGAGAGGTGACTATGGTTTATCAAGATGGGCATCAGAAAGATAAATGAAGATGCTCAGTGCGTTGGGATGTTCCTAGCAAGCAATCATGAAGCGGGATCGAAGCTTAGTAATGAAGGAAGGGTCTGCTGCACACCAAGTCTCAGCTCTGCACCAATGAAAACTTTTTCTGAGGTTTATATCTGTGTTTATGTTGCTGTATTTAGGAGGCTGTTGTCATTTCTTGACCTCTACCTGCAGTAACAGTTTAAATGCCTATAATGTCTCATGTAAACATCACAGAACCATGGTTGTTGGTTTAAATTGAAGGAAACACTTGTGATGTGCCATCAAATGAACAAACATCGATTATTTAATTTATTAATGAATGAAAACGAAGACCAGACCGTCATCGCCGAGGCTGCTCCCCCTTTTGGGGGAAAGAAACGAGCTGTCACATATGGAGAGAAACTGGAAAATGCAGAAAAGGTGTCGTGTAGCGGGTTAACCGAGGCTTTCACACTGAGATTTGAGACAACAGCATACGTGAATATTCACTGTCAGTGTGGTTAATGGCTAAATGATGTTGTGACAGTTACTACTGATGGCTAGCTTACATTAGCTTGAGTCGGAGGCTGCTGCAGTAATACAGTCATACATTAACGTTACAGCAGCATCAGACTGTCGTCAGCAACTAAATCTCAGCCTATCGATCAAACAGATGGCTGTTAACAGGTTGATTATTTACACTAAGCCTAAGAATACCTGGTGATTCGGCGACTGTGGTGGACGGGGGAAGACTGAAGGGACATGGTGGCGATCAACTTTTATATATTAAGGTATCGCGAACGCTCAGGATCAGACAAGATCGCAAAATAATGATTAGACATGTCTATAAATAAGCAATAAATGCATAAAACTTGTCAAAATAACAATCCAAATGCTTCAAATTGCATTGATATCTAGAGGATCTTCTGTTTCCTATCCCCCAGAATGGGGAGTGGCCTTGGCGATGACAGTCTGGTATATATGACAATGAATATTCAGTCTTTTGGAAAAAAAAAAAAAATTGCTTTTTTTCAACAGTGTATAATCTGAAGTATAAAAGTCTTCCAATTTGACATCTTCTGGTTCCCACACAACTAAATGTCCCGTAGGTGTGAATGTGATGGTGAACGGTTGTCTGTCTCTATGTGTCAGCACTGTGATAGGCTGGCGACCTGTCCAGGGTTTACCCCGCCTTCGCCCAATGTCAGCTGAGATCGGCTCCAGCCCCCCCCCCCCCCCGTGACCCTGAATAGGATAAGCGGTTACAGATAATGGATGGATGGTTCCCACACTGTTAAAAAAGACTTTAGACTTTAAAAAAGCACTAGAGATTTACAAGGCAATTAGTAAGCAGTGTACCGAGGTGCCATTTTGTGAGCCAAACCTTTCCAAAACCTCTCCAAAGTGGCTCAAATGTGCTTTTCAATGTTTCAAGAAAAAATGAGTTAATCTCAATTTGGTATAGAAAATGGAGGGGTGGATATGTATGTGTCTAAAAACCTTTCCAAAATGATGATGATGAAGCATGTGCAAAAACAATTTGCTCGCTCTTCCACTCGCAGAAAGTGACAAAGTTGGTCCAGAGCCGAGTTTTGATGTGCAGAAAGCCCTTTTTTTATTTTCCAATGCCTGCATTTGACCGGCACCCGACCGAATTATGCTGCAGGGGATCTCTAATTTTCCTATTAATAACAGAACCAAAACATATTTACATATTCAGTCTAACTGTATATGTAAATATGCAGTTACTCGTATACAGTCTGACTGTATATGAGTGAGAATATCTGGCGGCTAAATATAAACATGTCTGCTCCTGTTTCCCCCATGTGGCTGTCTAGCTCCTATTGTGGCTGCGAGATAGGCCCACTGAATCTTATCAGTCACTGCCTTCTTCCAGACATCCCATTCAATCTCCCTCTATTCTCTGAGATAATTCCTCAGGGTGGAGAAGTTCCTCTTTCCAAAAAAAAAAAAAAGAAACTGAATCAAAAACAACCTTCCTAACCAATTACTAGCCCATCCACTGGCACCTCACAGCTGCTCGCCTCATGTAATTGAGTGGGCAATGGAATAACATGCCCCTTGATGAAATATTTCACACTCAGATGAGTGTTCCACCATCGCCCGACGAGCGAAGGAAGAATACACTGCAGGTGCGATAGACGACAGAGGTAATTTGCAGGTGGAAAGCAGCCAACGATTCCAGTGCGAGCAGGCTGCATTTGAATGTGCTCAGCCAACACGCAGACCTTGAAATTAAAAGATGAGATGAAACAAAAAAAGCTTGGCTGAGACAGCGGTGGAGAGTTTAGGATTAATGCTCTACCATTTCACTAACTCTGGTTGTAATTCACTCTCATTGCCAAATGCTTTCTTCAATAGACCCTAGCTGCCAAGTGGGATAGAGATAAATTTACTCCTTTGGATCGGCTACACACGAACAATAAGACTGAAAATGTTTCACTCTGAAAAGGTCGAAACCGTCTCACATCAACCGGCCAACGCTTTCACAGCCACTCACCCCTTCTTGACGATGATGACGATGGCCCCGAGAAGCAAGATGAGGACCACCAGACCACCGGCGCAGGCCCCCAGGATCAGACCCATGTCTTCGGCATGCTGGGACACCTCCAGAGCTCGCTTAGAGTCCTTACAGGCAGCTGCACAGTGTGTGACAGAGAGGTGAGGAAGAGGAAGACTCATCTACATCTGTGAATGGTTATTCAGTTCTAATGGCAAAAAGAAGATGCTGCACGTGGTGGTTTGATGTCAATAAACCATTGTCACATTCATAGCATAACGAAACAAACAAAACTGTTGCAAAGAATGTTAGCAGCCTCTGCTGGTCTCAAGACTGGAGGTCTGCTTTGGTGGGAAATCTGCTGGATTTCTTCACTGATTTATGGCACAAAACAAGACAAAGTGTGCTGTTCTTTTACCATAGATGGAGCCTAAGCGGTAAGTCCATTCAAATGACAAAATAAACATATTTTCGCACCCCTGGTGGAGGTTTTTATCTAGCTACGCAAATTGCTTTGGTTTTATTTGCCCAGATTTTGGGGTATGTAAATGGAATTTCACATGTACATGGAGGTGAATGCATGGTGGAGTTTACAGCTTTGACACGACGCTGATGATTTAAAAACATTCACCAGCCAAGTGTCTTTTCAATAACAGTGTCCTGTTTAACCTGGATCATTTACAAACCTCACTGAGAAGAGTTTTCATTGGAACTACTTTCTACTAGAAATGTCATTCATTTCCATTGTACTGGGATGGAGAGACAGATACCTTAAAGCCTTGGCATGCTGTATTAAACCAAAAACTATAGAAATAGACTAGAAGTAGAACGGACATTGCAATTTTGAATTAGTAGCATCTGCATAGCTAGATGATATTAAAGTAATCTAAGTGAACCGTCCCTTTAAGTTTCTTTTTCCGTGTGAAATTGTAAGAAATTCTGCGGCTGTGCCTGAAATCACTCCGTAGACTTCACACACTTATGAACCATCGTCCTTCTGCATCATCATCACCGACAGGTGTAGCCTTGCATGACCATTTTCAACTCTACATCTACATCTCATCTATAAACTGCTACGCAATGCATTGCGGGATTGTTAGCACATAGTACTGTACATGCCATGGACTTATATTTTGTTCCATTGTGGGAATTTTAGAGGGCACTATAGAGGGCATAATTTCACACTTTCTGGACACAGCCAACATGTTGTGTCTTTGACCTGATGGAGTCTCCTACAGTAATCCTGGTCTGGTTATTATGGTGCACTGACAGGATAAGGATCCTCTCTGTGGTGTTAAATCCACCAGGCTGATTCAAACAAGCCAGGGAGGGACTGAGCTGTGTTAGAGGTCACCACAGATCCAGTTGGAGCTTTCACAAGAGAGACAATAGTACGCAAGCTGGTGTATTACTTATTTTAAGACAGTATCAGAGAGGGTATGAACACTATTTCAGTGCACTGATATCAGCAACCGTCTACAAAAGGGAGCTAAACATTATTTGGCTTGGGTGAGACGACACTCTGTTGGTTATCTTACCGAATTGATGCATGCTCCCATTCAGGGAGCTATTTCCCCTCCTACCCATATGTCACAGTCTCAGTGCATTTCTGTCTGCATTCCCATCTCAGCTCGCCAAGAGCATGAAATCTCTCTCTCTATGAATCATCTGGGCTCCCCGTTGTGTTGTATCCAAAGGTGAAAAATTGCTATTAAGTATGAATGAAATGAAGGAGTATTATTAAACTTCTGGCAGCGTGCTCTTCATTAACGAGCCACCTCGCTAATGAGAAAACAAATAAGGTGGGGGATAAAACAAAATACAGAAAGATGGAATCGTGTAAGGGTCTCGTGCATCTCTTAGCGAGTCTGGCAGCACAATTGAATTGGACGACATCTCTGTATTTTAACAAAGCAATGATGCTTCACGGGGGAGGTTGTCTGTGTTTGTCTGTCGCAGAAAAGAGAAAAAAAAGCTTTTACAGTGAGGCAGAATGCTGAGTTTGGTTTGATAAGCTGTGGATTTGTGATGACTATAGCTCCTGGCAAACAATACAGCCTGACAGACTTGCCATAATCACACAAATCACGCTGGGTGAGTCATTCTGCTTTTAGGGCCATTTTTAGAAATTGGCTATCGCGATAAATTTCATTGCACCAAAAAAAATCCAGCCGTTGTCCTGCAAGGAAATCCACATGGATAACATTACACAGCACATTACAAAGGAATGTTCTGTGTAATGTGTTTTATGATGACCCTGATGGAGGCAATAAGACGAAATGGGCTGGTATATGACAATAAAGTTGTTCTTACACTGCAAGTGTTGCAGGAGTTTTGACCTCTTCAGGAAATAAAAAGCAGCCAGGACTTATCTTAACAGGATCTGTGCAGGAAGTATTAAGTTTCAACAACAGTAGCTCAACTACAGCTGCAACGATTAATCAAAAAATCGATTAGTTAATTGCCAACTATTTTGATAATCGATTAATCAGTTTGACTAAATTTTTTAGAAAAAAAGTTCTCAGATTCCAGCTTCTTAAATGTGAATATTTTCTGGTTTCTTTACTCCTCTATGACAGTAAACTGAATATCTGAGTTGTGGACTAAACAAGACATGTGAGGACGTCATCTTGGGCTTTGGGAAACACTGATCAACATTTTCGGTTATTTTTATAGACCAAACAACTATTCATTTTGTCTAACAGATATTTCTGAACAGTTGCAGATATAGAGTAGGCTACACTAATCAGTGTTTTCCCTATATTCATTCTGCAGCGGCGCAACACGATCATTAGGCTCTCATACACCGTTCCTAGCTATACCTACGAAAAGTAATACACTGTAATTCCTATATATCCCACAAAATCAATTTGTATGTAATCCACTTGTGAACCAGGAAGTATAAATAACAACAAACGCCACGTAGGGAGGAGGTCGAAGTGGATGGGTGGGTCAAAAAACACCAGCCAATCGCTCAGGAGACCGCTGTTCATGTCTCGTGTGAAAGCAGAAGTCAACAATTTGTCACGTAACGTCCTACTGAAGTAACGCCACGTCCAGAGTTATTTTAACCCAAATCACAATCTTTCCCTAAACCTAACTAAGTAGTTTTGTTGCCTAAATCTAACCAAGTTGTTTCCTGTGAAGATGGAAGTTTATTTTGAAAAGACTGTATGCATGTAACAAGTGGAAAATGACACGTGTTGCTGGACATTCGTAGGAAAATGCACAAATAATGAGGAATAACTTTTTGTAAGATATGATATGAACTGTTATATTATGTTGCAATCATTAATATCCTCTGCTCTCGTGTTTCAGCTTCTCCAGACACACAGAGCGGAGCAGAGGAGAGAGAGGTGAAGTGAAGGTAATAAATATTTCGGTACTGATTACAAACTGGCTCGGTAGTGAATAGAATTATACTATTTGTAGAATTAAATTCCAGTGGTGGCTGTGTAGGATTGTTTCCAACTCGTGTGATCCAAACATTTCCAAACAAGTCCAAAAGTAAAAAATGTATTGAAAAAAGATAGCTGTAATCATTTCCAAAATTCACAAAATGTTTTTATCTAACAAAATATTTTGCTTCAATCCATATTTGTTGGTATTAAGCCTTTCAAAAACATAATTTTCACTGTTAAAAAAAATAAAAATGTTTTCTCTCTTGCTCACCGCACACAAAGAGAGGAATGCACTGATGAGTTATGTTCATTTAATAAAGGTGATTTAATAAAATTAATTTTGTGGTTTGATTTTGTTTGAGGATAGTTTTTTTTTTAGGGTGATGACGTTATAAAATATGACAGTTATTCAAAGCTAAATTCAAAAACCTCAAAAGAAGCTTTGAATGTAAAAAAAAAAAAAAAAGGCATCCGGTACAGTCCTACTAAATCCGTCAAGACAACAGGTAAACATGGAGGATGTGTTGACTTTGAATTACCAACAAACAGCATCAACAAAAAATTAAAAAAGGGGGGCGGATCAGAAAACAATTTACCAAAATGTGAGTCACATTTTTCCATTTGAAACCCACTCTAATATAAGCTGGTTTCAAATAAAGGTCTGGGCCACTTCATTCAACTGTCACAGATTTTAAGCTATATTTTCAAATGCTGCAAAGGCTAAATGTGAATTTGATGCCTTTCTACTGGCTGAGCTGACATGAATAAAAGCCTCCTCTTGTGGCGAATCTTTCAAGACGATTTGATTTGTAATGCACATGTTCTCACTGTTTTTTATTGTCAGCTAATGTTGGCTATATTTCATCTGAGGACAGAAACACAAAGAAAAGTGCCCGGGTGGCGTGGAGAAAAAAAAAAAACACACTCGCCCACCACTGCGGTGGATTGGCCAGGTGAACACAGCTGGCAGCATCTGTGTGTGGGAAGCTGGTGAGAGGAAATGAAAAGCGGCCAGGAACGGGCTTAACGGGACTTCTGTGGCACCTCTGGAGTAACATCAGCATGTCTTCTGGGCCTGCCTGCCACAGCCGTATATGCACAACTACAGCAAAAAATGGCTCCTATAAATACACCTGCAAACCATCTCCTCCACTTAAGTGACACGCCGGCAGACAATAGTACAGGATTCTTTGATGTCATCGCACTTCAGATAAGAAAGAGTTCAGGGAGAGGAATCCAATTTAACTGCCACCTTTCTGAAGAGCACTACAAACTTCAGACGTGATTCAGCAGGGAGGAAGGACGGGAACAACTTCATTTCACCCTCTGTCTCTCTCCCTCTCCCCTATTGTTTGAACTGAGAGCCTTCTATCTGTGTCTGTCTCTCAAGCAAACACTCTTGGTCGCTTCCTCTCTCAGGGAGAAAAAAAAAAAAAAAAAAAAAAGGATACGTTTCTGCATTCTGGATTTCAAAGCCATACGAGCCCAAGAGGGGTTTGCCAAAATGTCAGTGTCAGTGATTCAAGAGGAACAGAGAGGGAACACGGCTGCATGTTTGCTTTCACCTTTCCTCCTGTGTCTCTGCTGAGGGGAGATTGGCACCGGGGCTTCCTCCCTGCAGCACCCAGAACAACACTAAGTCCGTTTCAAATCCCCTAAGCAGCAGCCTGAGCCAGGATAACTGTCGAAGTCTCTGACATGCTCCCTGTACCACATAGTGGAAACCACTGGAACCGCAAAAATATCCTACAGTGGTTATGATCACCTAGAGCAGTGGCTCCCAACCTATTTTCCTTGAATGTAGAAACATAATATGATCTTTTTTTGTAACGACTTAATTAATTTACTATAATAGTGTTAGAGTTGAAATTGATTTTTTGCTGTGGATAAATAAATGTAATTTATGGTGGCGTTAAATTGCTGCTAGACTGACTTCCCTTTGTGTGCATCAAGCTGGAGAGCAAATAGGTTTTTGACCGCAGTGAATATGTTTTGTTTGAAAGGCTAAACGCCAACAAATATGGATTGAAGCAGAATATTTTGTTAGATATTTTTAAATAGTTTTATATACAGATTTTTGTATTTTATTATTATTATAACCTTTATTTAACTAGGAAGATAAATCCTGGTGCAACCCCTGTGATCGTTGGTGCAACTACTGATCTAGAGAATCACAAATGCTCATACTCAACATTTTGTTATCCAGGAAAAGACAATCTGTGGCCTCTGTCTCACCTCTGTACTACGGTAGCATTTTCAGAATACAGCTTAATATAACCTGCTTCTTATTTTCAAACCCTCATTAACAATAGATAATGACACATTTTCTTCAGCAGCTTAATTGCTGAGACATGGGGCTACGACACTGCGAGACACCGTTTAACAAAGGAGTCCATGGGGCAACCACATCAGCAGACAGACGTTAAGCAAGTCCCCAACATAACCTCATTGTTTTATTATAATCATTAGGATCCATTATGATCTCCCAATCCATGTCACTGCAAATACAGCAGGATATGCTGCAACCACAAAGCAGCTCTGCGAAATATAACACCAAGCTTACAAATACAACTGAGTTAAGATGATAAGTGTAACGTTCACATTCATTTTCACCTCAGAGTAAGTGGTTCTGATAAAAGGCTTCAACCAGGGGCTTGTTAAAAACCTGTCTGACTGCTAATGTATTTGCCCAAGGACCGCAGTCGTAAAGCTGTCATTAAGAAGCCAGTGATCCCATATTTCAACAATGAAGCTGATGAGTGAAATATTAATATTTATCAACCTTTAAAGTTGGTGGGCTTTAATATGGACTACTCAAAGAAACAGTCAAAAGTGTCATCCAACACACTGATAAGTAATAATAATAAATAATAGTTTGTATGATATTTTACTTAAAGTTACTCCTCATTTTTTTTAGTGTATTTTTCTACGAACGTCCAGCAACACGTGTCAATTTCCACTCATTACTAGGGCTGCAACTAACAATTATTTTCATTGCAGATTAATCGGTTGGCTAGTTTCTCGATTAATCGATTAGTTGTTTGGTCTATAAAATGTCAGAAAATGGTGGAAAATGTTGGTCAGTGTTTCCCAAAGCCCAAGATGACGTCCTCAAATGTCTTGTTTTGTCCTCAACTCAAAGATCATCAGTTTATTGTCATAGAGGAGGAAAGAAACCAGAAATATATTCACATTTCAGAAGCTGGAATAAGAGAATTTAGACTTTTTTTTCTTTTCTTAACCACCCATCCACCCCGACCTCCTCCCTACGCGGCATTTGTCACTCTTTATACTTCCTGGTTCACAATTACGTGGATTATATCCGAATTAACTTCGTAGGTTATATACGAATTATAGTGCATTACTTTCCGTAGGTAGCGCTAGGAATGAGTGTATGAGAACAGCCTGTTGTATTACACCTCCAGTATGTGAAGGAATTGTAAACAAAAAATCCTGCACGGAAAAGGAAAGCAAGAATGCTAATACACTGAAAAATGCCATACTGTACATAATAGTACTAGAAACCTCCGCTAGCTAGCCACTGTTCCACTAGCTTCTGTACCTGAGTGCACAACTTGTCATTCAGCGTTTCTTTCATTGGTATATATATAACTACTCTATAACTTCCTATGATATTTGCAATAGCCATACAGTTGAGGCTTCACCTGCACTAACAGAAGATCACCACCATCTTGTTTTGTGCTGTAAACCACCTCTCTGCGTGCTGTAAAGCCACACAGCAATCCAAGTACAATATAAAAAGGCACAAAAGAGAGACCAGCAGACAGCCTTGGTGATTGCCATGTTTAAGATATGCTGAATCATAATTAATGTGATAATGACTTGTTGACGTGAAAATGTTCTACTTCGAAATTGAAAAGGAAAGCAAGTGTTACCTTTACGAGCAATCCGAATGCAGTTTATTCTGGTCTCCTGTGGGTAAAAGAAAAAGGGGCTGAGTTAATTCATTTGGCTTGGTACCACGAAGACACAATGATTAGCAGGAAAGAACGACCACAGAGCAATTTAATTATGAGTCGGTCTGTCGAAATCCACAACCTTGTCTAAAGCCTGCAACACGGGCGGCCGTGTGTGTCAAAGTCACCCAGACCTTTGCTGTGCGGAGGAAATAATTGAAAATTCAGAGTGGATGACATCTCCTTGTAATACGAGAGACCTCTGCTCCTCTCCTACATGTGAGGTCCCTCACCCGGGTCCACTGATTGGCTCAATCTTCCACCCCAAAACAGCCACCTCCATCCAGGAGGTAGAGGGGCATGTTACCAAATTAAGATTTAAGGAAGTTCAATCAGCCTTTATGGGCAATTATGCTAATCTGTGCTCTGAGATTGGAGTCAAAAACCTTTCACCTAAAACGGTTGCCAAATTAGCTTTTTTAATTGGAAATCTGTTTCAAGTGGATTCTCATCTCTTACAGTGACAGATAAGTCATAATTACCCCCACCCAGGGGTTATTAAAGCAGCGGCAGGTAGTATGTCATTTGTCATCCTGTCCTCTGTCAAGGTGGGCTTTTGACTTTTGGAAGCGACACCAGTGCTCGTCAAAGTAGAAATTTAATGAAACTGAGCCTCCGATCTTGTTAAGAAGAGGGATATACAGTCTACTGGAGAATCACCATCCAACGAGAGCATTTTATCGAATTTGATTTCAGCGTTGGCTCCGCTTATCAAATCTGAATCCTTTCTAATCCCTTACAGAATCCATTGAGGTTTAGCTCACGTTTGTAAGTAAATAAAGTTATGATTTAACAAATATTCAGCTCAGATATGTAATCACGTTTCATTGTCTCAGTGTACATAAACAGTACGGATTTGAGAGGCAGCCTAGTTAATGTTCACAATATTGTTCTATAGCTTGAAACTAAGATGTCATGACATGTTGATTAAATGTATCAACACACCTTATTTTTCAGAACAAATGAGTTGATTAGCTTAAAATATCAATATGATATGTATGACAACACAGCATCAACATACAGTACCATAACCTGAAAATGTGTTTTGGTGAACATGTTAGCATTTAAACATCCAGCAGACACGGTGTGACATTAACAGTCATTTGCAGTCGAGCGTCTGGCCACATGACAGAATTTAAATCCAATATTCACTCTCCTTTTAGCTCTATTTTTGGTTTCCAACAACTCCTCACATAAATATCTCTCTTTAGCTGATAAATGCTCAGTTATCTTTACAAGCTAGTTACAAGCTTGTATTTGTTGTGCGGAGCAGGTACAGCACAGTGAGTTTATCAGAGTTTTTCACTGAAATCAGTTGCCCGCTGCTGTAAACAGGGTTGATAAGAGCAGCTACACCGAACCTAAACAGAGCTTAAAGATGCTAAAAAACACTTTGTAGAGCTGAGTGAAAGTGCAGAGTCGGGTGATAACTCACTACGAGCGATATCTTTAAGTGTACCTTGAGTACAGACACGACTTGTAGAAATGTCTGGCTTGCAAACAATAATCAGTTTAGTCACTTTTAGCAAGTAACTTGCATACAGAAGTAGGACACACTAGGACCGCCATCGCCCACGCCATTGAACGTTGTGGTTCCAAAATTTTAATTATTCCGTCATTGTGTAGGATATGTGTCCCTCCTGCCCTGACTTTTCCTAAATACCAATTCTGCACATGACCTGTATTGTCATAATGATAGAATAACATTTAAACCAAATAGATGTTTTTTTGGTGTGTTTTTTTTCATGACAAAAGCCCCCTTTTTATGGAGGACAGAACCTGCCAAAATAAAAAAAAAATGAATATATAAATGACTCGTGAATAAATATGTCATTAAATGTAGCAAAAATATAAAAAATAACTGTAGCCATTAATTAATTGATAAAATATGACATAAATTAATGTTTCTGTTTTAATTAGTTTCTATATTTTATTTATTTCTGTATTTATTTTTAAACGTATTTATTCATTTTTGTCTGTATTTTTTATTTAAAAGAATAATAAAAAAGAAACATAAATAAATAAAAGTGAAAATTAAGTCATTTATATATTTATTTTTTATTTTGGCAGGTTCCGTCCCCCATACCTTTAGTCAGCAGGAGTAACGCCGATTAACGTTTGCACTCTCCTCCGGCAGCCGAATTGAGGCATTTACATTATGGCTGTATACGCGCATTGAGACAATGAATGGGGCATAGATACTAATTTGGACGCCGATATTCACTCACATAATAATCACTTAATAATAACATTATGTGCACCCACACATAATATATAACAATAATAATAATCACACAATAATCAAAATAATATAATACTCACACAATAGTCACTTATAATCACACTAAGATATGTACCCACAGTATTCATCATTTCATGTGTCAAATATCAGAAATGAAAGCGAAAATAATCAAACTTTCTGTCTAACTATAAAAGTTGTATCCCGTGTGTGCACTTTACGGATATTTAGGGCTGTACTGAATAGTTTGAAGCTTCATTCATAACGTTGACATTCAAATTATTATTATTGATGACTTGATTGACAAACATCAAACATGCAATGTATCGACTGTCATTGCTGCGCTATAGAGGCGGAAACACAGCGGCAGTGCCTGAGTCGTCACAATGCGCTAAAGAGATGGAGACTGATGAGGCTTTAATGGCCCATCAGCGCGATGGATACAGGCACTCTTGGGTGTAGGATCTAGAGAAAATAGTACCCCTAAAGAGCCTGGCGGTCCTAGAGTTAACGTTAATTAGCTGTAGCTGATATAAACTTCTAACAGCTACATTTGCCATTTAAAACAGTGAAAGTGGTGAACAGCACTGTCTTAAAAAGAAAAGCCTGCAACCTGAAGTTTTTGTACATTACTCTTTGCTAATAAAAGAAAGACAAGGACGGATAAAAGATGCAATAAAAGGTCTGTTAGCTTAGCGAATCTGGGTCTGGATCCAAAACAGATCCAACAGTATATCCAGTCAGTGAAAAACTGGGATGAGTGACAGACAATCCCAGGTGATGAGTAATGATAAATGCAGCAGAGGGTTGAAAATGAAATATCAGTGTGCTGGTATTTTTATTTTTAGTGTAACAGATAGCAGTAATCTTGATATCGACTCCTTCAGACTTGATGGGGAGAAAAAAATACTTGTAAAAGTGTGTTTTGTTTCCCGCTTGTGTGTTTAAATCACCAATTGTGCATCTTTCAAGCCCCACTGAAGGCACGTCTGCCAAAGCAATTACTATTTCAAATGAATGGCAGCCCCATAGTAAGCCTCGTACATCTAATTTATCCAGGGTAATTGTCAAAATAATATTATGTTTCTATCTCCCTGCGCGGCCCATCTCTCCTGAAACACAGCTATACTTTAGAAAATAGATTGGAGATGAAAATGTTTGCAGGACCAAAATGAAAACATGAATTATAATATTCAGTTTGTGGTGTTGGCTGGTTTCTGGCTCAGAGCTGCTGTGTCAACACAGCTTTTTATTTGGTCTTAAGGGAGAATCATCACAAACGGTGGTCCATGATGGGTAAAGATCAGTGCTGATGTCAGATCACAGGGGGGAAATGTCAGTCCCTGATCTGGACCAGAAGCTGACTGTGGTCTTCCTGGCTCTGGAGGCCCGCCTCACAGCACCCAGAGGAACAACCGGCTGATGGAGAATCAGATTGCTGATATCTAGATGAGAAGCTGCAGCCAGGCGGGCGCACATAAGCTCCATATGGTCCTAATGATTTAAACAGCATTTGCTTTCACTGCTTCTGTGCACACTGGCCAGCACATTTCTTATTCATGCTTCAGTCACTTTTCCAATTGCTAAGGGAGTTCCTTTTCAGATCGTTTTAAGCCTGGGAGGCAGTGTTTGATTTTCCTCGCAGAAAAAAAAAAAGATTTTTAAAGTTTTTAAAGAGCTTGAAAATGAGCGAATCTGACAACTGGACAAAAAACGGTGGAGTACACATTTGAATTATCTCTTAAAAGCTGTTACTATTCACAAAGGCCACTTTGCTCGTGTGATGTTTTTGAGGGTTTTCATTGAGAACATTAACAAGATTCACCAGGAAACAATGAACCCAAAGCCATCCTACAAATGCACAACATACATTACCTCATTTACTAACAAAGCCTTGTTTATGCAGAGGACTGCTTCCCCTCTCTTAGTGCCTCCAGCATACTGTTTCCTGCCTTCTGACTTCCACGACACAAATCTAAATTGACTCTCAAGGTTGCCAGCGCATAAAAGTATCGCGTCTAAGCTCCAGAAACAAAAGCCTTGTCAGGCATCTTAATCATTCTTACCCCTCTGAAGTTGCTGGTGGCCTGAAAGTAGATGAGGTAGTTTTTGGTGGGGTCTAGAGGGCTGTTCCAGTAGCCGTTGTAGGTGTGGTTGTCGCCCACGGTGAAGGGCGTGGCCTCGGGCAGACTGCTGGGAGCCAGCTCAGCTGTGTGGTAATGCGGGATCCCTTTGGCCTGCGCCTCGCTGTGGGAGTTCGCTGTGGGGAAACAGTCGACGGCGCCCAGCTCCCTCCTCCTCACCTGACGGGAACCGTCTTCTTCCACCACCACCACCTGGTAGGCACTGGAGGAGGACAGAGTGGAGCTTAGTACTCTTAGTGAAGCAAATACTACTGGCATCATACTATACAGTCATATACATATACAATCTTTATCGTTTATTGTATGACAGGAAGCCAGTCTGTAAACTGTGATGGATATTTACAACAGACAGTTTGAGTAATAAGTTAACCTTATGTCTTTTTTGTTTGGCTAACCTGGCAGTTTATTTCAGACGGCTACCTCCGGGTCTGAAAAGTGAAGCCAACGCTGAAGTGCCTTGAACTTGCATTCTTTCTAACAGCCAGCAGGGGGCGACTCCTCTGGTTGCAAAAAGAAGTCTGATTGTATAGAAGTCTATGAGAAAATGAGCCTACTTCTCACTTGATTTATTACCTCAGTAAACATTTTAAACATGAGTTTATGGTCTCAATCGCTAGTTTAAAGTCTTCTTCAATACAGCATGATGTTCATTTAGTAAATTATGGTCCCATTTAGAGTCAAATAGACCATAAAGCAGGGGATGCTTTAGGGCGGGGCTACCCTGTGAGTGACAGGTCGCTACCACGGCGTCCAGTCTGGGAGTTATTTGTGTATTCGTCTTAGAACTTTAACCCTTTCACAGTGTGTTTTCAGTTCATGAAAGTTAATTATAACCTTTTCGTAGCCTATAAATGTCTTATTCAGCGTTCGGTTGTACTTAGCTCCACCCTCTCGTGTCACTTCTGAATGCAAAAAAACAAGATGGCGACGGCCAAATTGCCGAACTCGAGACTTCAAAACGACAGTCCACAAACCGATGGGTGACGTCACGGTGACTACGTCCACTTCTTATATACAGTCTATGGTTTATTTACAACCTGTCTGATTGTCTGACTGCTCGTTTTTCTCCCCCGTCACTTCTTTTCTTTTTTCTTTTTTAGCGGTGTCGCCACATTTCCAGCTCTCAGCAATGAACTTGGTGAGAACAATATTATAATTAATGACAGGAAAGACGGCCAAAATATGAAGCCAAGTTCCAAGTTACACAAAGCCAAAATTTTCCCTTTAAATAGTGATTCAACACTTCTAATGGTGCCCATTCCTCTGAGGGGAAAAACAGAGCTGTGTGCATGATTATGCTTTGTATTTATGGAAGCAACTACAATTATTATTATTATTATTTTTACATCTCTATTTATTTGTACTTATTCTGTCTTTGTGCTGCTGTAACACCTGAATTTCCCCTCTGGGGATGAATAAAGGCTCATCTTATCTTTTTATTTTAAAAAGAAATGAGAAGTTGAAAAGAAAACAACACTATCACAGCTGGTATTGTGCTTCTATTTGATGCCAAGTATCAAAGCAAATTCCAAAAGCTTTGCCAAAATGGAGAATAACAGTAAAAAATAATCTTCTAATTTTATATGCAAATTAGAATACACTGTATATACTATCTAAATGTACTCTATGCATCTTTAATAGTTTTCTTTTTGTAAACTAAAGCCCTGTAGTAGTGTTGTAGTCAAGACCACCTAAACCTAGACCAAGCCAAGACCAAGACCAGACCAGTGTGAGTCCAACACTGCATGACACACTTATGATAAAATGTGGAACATTCAAACCACTGAGGCACTCCTCAAATTGATCTGAAAGATCCACATTTCCATAAAAACAACCACAGAAAACAAATGAAGATTCCTCTTCATTCACCTCTTCTATTGCCATATATACTGTATATATATGTGTGTGTATAAGTGTACCAGGAGAAATGTCTTGATAAAATGATCAAAAGCATCACAGAGGTGAATTTTATGTCTGGGAATTTTCCTTTGTTTTCTATGAGCAATCACAGTAATGATGTTAACAAATAAATCAGACAATACACAGGTAGTTTAGATAACCAAGTAGTTGTGGTCTTGAAATAAAATCCTGAGTTCTCTTTGTCTGAAGGCCCTGACACACCAAGCCGATAGTCGGCCGACGGACAGTTTGGGGCCGTCGGTGAGCGTCTGTCTGCCTTGTTTTTTCGGTGTGTCCCGCACAGTCGGCTCTAGTCTGCCTGCCTGGAGTTTTTTCAGCTGATTCAGCATGTTGAACCGGCGGCGGAGCTCGTCGGTGAGAGAAATCACTCTGATTGGCTGTTCAGCTTAAACGAATCAGTGCACGAGAAGAGAAACCGAAGTGAGGAAAGCAAGCAAACGTGTAAAGTCAAGAGGAAAAACACAGACGGCTCTTCTTATTTTTTCATCTTCATCTCATCTGATCGTTCCAATACACGGATATTTTCACAACGACATGAACATCTGGAATAGAGCTAAGTGGTGAGTGAGAGTGGTGTGAAAATGGTCGGCAGACGCCGCTTTGTTTCATGTACGTATCATAACAACGGCTTGTATATCCGCCGTCCTCGGTCGTCCGGTTTCCCTTTTTGAATGATGAATACAGACTACGGCCGCCTGCTGGTGTGGAGAGTTATTTCATCTCCTGCAAGTGCAGAACATACATGCTAACTGGTCATGAGCTGCAGTCTTTGCTGTGTGTTCGAGTGCAACTTTTTGGCCAAGACAAAGGCGACGTGAGGCGACTCGACTGGTGGCCTTTGTCACCGTTAGTTCTTTGATGTCGGGTTGGTGTGTCTGGGCCTTGAGACAGAGACAAGACAAGAGTACAAGAGTTAAAATATGGTCGAATCTGAGACGAGACCTTCATGAAGTGGTCCTGTCACTTGTCTCGAGTACTACAACACTGCCCGGCAGATCATTTTTAGTGGCTTGTTCCTTTTTATGTTCTATCATATGTACTACCATGACACCAAACATTATAAATAACATCAAAATGTTAAATATATTTAAAAAATCCAATACTGTACTGTTTGTCTTTGACAGAGCCTCACAACGTATATTTCTTTTTGCATTGTTATATCTGATCCAGAGAAATTCAGTTTTTTTCCAGTTTTTCTCAAAGCCTACTGTAGTGCCTCTATTTTTCTCGACCCTGATTCCTCGTTACAGTGACACCGCTGTCAACCGGTCAACGTGTGATTGGTTGGCATGTGGTGACATTTCAAAATGGTCTGACATGGTGAGTCAGGTTTCAGGATAGAGAGAGCCATATTTATGTTCAATTGGGCGTTATTTCAGTACTAGCGCAAGCTGAATAGATTTAATCAATTTGAAATATTTCTTACATTCTGTACACAATGTTACACACATAGAAAACCTCTCTGGCTCTTCATACACCGCACTTAAAATGGTATCTGCTAAGCTACAAGCCTAGAGAAGTCTTTTCTGCTGCTATAAGAGAGCCCTTTTTGACTGCAGCTATAAATATCACAGTGTGAAGGAGCGCTGAATGAAGGCTGGCATAGGAGTGAACACAGTGTATTAGTTGTACCTGACTGGAGCACCTCTCGCCAGCGCAGGGCGCAGCAGCACAGTGATGGTGCTCTCCGACTCACTCAGCGGAGAAGGGATGTCTTCATAGTCAAACACCGGGGCTGAGAAAAGAAATGAAGTAGAGAAACCACATAAGGCAGAGTCAAAAAAAGTTGAAATACTGTGGAAGAATCACTTAATTTGTGCATTTCCTGAAAAAGATCAAATAGATTTGAGTGCAGCTGCACTTGTGCTTGGATGTTTTAGTAATCTTTTCACCCCTATATGAAATATAGTGTTCTATCTTTATTCATTACCCGCACTTGTCCCCTGTGTACTGTAGTGTGTGGAGGCCTCCCACACACTGCAACTGACTGATGATGACTAGAAACAGCAGCCAACTACAGAGAAAACAAGAGGCCCTTATAATATAATTAGGACAGATCTCAAAGCTCCACAACCTCAGCAAAGCTCCGGGGACAATGAGGTTGAGTGTTCCCATCTCTGTTTACTACAACGAGTGAATTAACTGGAGTATGTAGTGAAGCAAATGGCTATTCTGGTACAACAGATAAGCTGAAACAAAAAAAGGCTCCGGAATGGAAATGTTTCTGCTACTGAGGCAGGGCATTAATGCTAAAAAAAATCTGCTTGTGTAACCAGTCATCGGGAAAAACACACACTCACGCTCGCACAAAACAGCTGAGGTCTGCATTATACATAGCGGTGTCGAGCCGGCGCATGTTAGGTGGTTAAATCCAGCGTGAATTATGAAAAGACTAATGGTGCAACATTACACTTTCATGTTTGCTTCCAAAAATCGGTGCAGGAGCTGAATTCCCACTGTGCTCTCCTGGCGGCTCAGCCAGGAGAGAGCATGTGATAATACTGTAGGTTGAATTGTATACCTATATGACAGCTGTGAGCCCACATAGGCCACCTTCTACACCAGATGGAACAGGTACAGATAATAAGGAGGGATGGAGAACAGGCGGCATTATTTACAGCGTGGGGGGCACGACAAAATAAAGGACTTGAGAATAATCGTTCTGGAATCACCAGAGGCCCCACGATACGATATTATCACGATCCTTGAGTCACGATACGATCTTATTGTGATATGCTGAGTATTGGGATAAGATATATTGCGATATTGTCCCTTTTTTCAACTGCAAATTATGGAGTTTGTCAACATCTGTTTTTATCTAATAAGATACAGTTTTCATCTCAGAGTTTTCATTCACATATCTTGAGGTCAGAGGTCAAGGGACCCCTTTGAAAATGGCCATGCCAGTTCTTCTTCATCGAAATTTCGATAAAACTTTGGAGCGTTATTTAGCACTCTTCCCGACAAGCTAACATGACATGATTGGTACAAATGGATTCCTTAGGTTTTCTAGTTTCACATGATCGTTTCTATATTTCTTCCACCCTAGCTTTAAACACACACGTTAACTTTGACAGCCCTAGTTTATATAATAAAAGGTCGATACTTGACGTCCGTGTATTGATACAATATTGCCACGCAAAATATCACAATACTATGCTGTATCGATTTTTTTCCCCTACCCCCAATGTTTAGATCCCTTTTTCCTTTTTAAATAATTTTTATTTACTTTTATTCATCTAGTAAAAGTCAACCAAGCTCCATGTTTTGCTTCAGCAATATCATCCTTCAGAAAAACCCCTTCTATTGCACCTCTACACGAGCAGTTGGGGGTTGAGTATCCTGCTTAAATTCACTACAACAATAGCTGCTGAGGGTGGAAGACACTATAATAAATAAAACATAAAAAGTGCACAATTTAATCAGCTAAGTTTGTGCACAAATGCTTCCCCCCTGATCCACAGGAGCAATTAGTGTGTTGGTCCAGTTCAGTTATTATACACAGCTGGTTTAGCTGCAGATACTACAGAAAGGAGAGATGATGTCACACTTTACTAGATGCATTTATTGCTCATTACTGCTTTCAAAAAGCTGAGCTGCGATAGTAAACAGCCACTGGCTGTGAGCAGGACTGCAGCTGCTCTGTCTGGCAGTGGATGCAGTTATTGTTTGGAGCACGGCTGCAGTCGTGGTTGAATCTATGATGATATGGATATAGCTACGGTAGCTGTACTGTGACTACTCTTTACTGCTCTTGTTAATTTGCAAAAAAAGCATCGTGAAGCCACAAAGGGTTTAAACTCACCGCGCTGGAAAGTGTTACCAACACACTACAGGAGTTCAAGAATACAATAGCTTCACTACAACACTCAGCCAGCACAACCATATCAATTCACTGCACACATACAGTCCTGCATGTAGTTAGTGTTACACCAATTAGAAACTAATGTGTCTGCCATAGTCATAACAACCAAAGCACAGCCGGGGCTACAGCTTTAACTACTTCAGCCTTAGCTTCTGGGACACAAAAGTCAAAATCGACATGGCTACAAGAGATTCTTGACAGATTGACATAAACATAGGTTGTTTTAAAGAGGACCTATTATTCGTTTGTGCTTTTTCCTTTAATGTGTTATATATATTTTGAGCATGTAAAAGGTCTACAAAGTTAAAAAGCTCTAAGTCCAAACCAAAAGGAGTTACTCTCCCCCACAGAAACACTGCTCCTGAACTGCCTGAAACACCTTGACTGAAGTCCTGCCTTTTCTTCCGTAACGTGGTGATGTCACCAAGTAACACATTTTGCCTAGCGGCTAGTTTGGCACGCCCTCAAACAAAGCTAGTTAGAGTCAGACTGGGCTTTTCCACACTAACACGTTTTCGTTAAAAACAGATAACGTTTGCTACGTTTATGCCTAGCGTCCACACTACTCCGGCGTTTTCAAGCCCCTATAACGAAGACGTTTGAAAACGCTGCTGACCCCATTTCTGTTTTAAAACTCCGGCGTTGCGTTGTAATCTGGACGGACAGAAATGGAAATTTTTGAAAATGATGACGCAAACACCCACGTTTGCTTCTTGATTGGGTCTCATCAGTCATGACATGTCTTTCCCTGATTCGTCACGCCTCTATCACGTGAACCTCTTCCGAAGAAAACAAACAACATCAGCTTCGGTCTTACTTTTCGCCATTGCTGTTCTTCCTTCGTAGTATTTTCTGCAACTGAAGAACCAACCGCGCTGCTTCCTGTTTACACCGGCACGCACATCACCAGTGTACGTGAATGGTCATGTGATATGCGTTTTCAGGCGTGGTAGTATAGATGGAGATTAATTCTGAAACTACCCTAAAATGCTCATCTGGACCGAGATCCAGTATTAGTGTGGATGTAGCCTCAGACAGAGGGTGAAAAAAGGTGCTGTAGCACAGCCGGTATGAGAAAAATAAAGCATTTTTTGAACGTTAAAGCATGTAAACATGTTTTAGTAGAAACGTAAAATACAAGTATGCACCTGAAAATAAGCTCACTAGGTCCTCTTTACGCATTTGAACAACACAAAAAAGACTGGGAATAGCATCTATTCAGTATAGTCAGGTTTATACTGATCCAGAAATAAGAAAAAATGAGGAAGTGATGTCTTTTGACCTGTTTGGAAAGCCTACTTTTCACTACTGCTGTATGGATTCCTGGAAAAATCCAAGCGACATACTAAACTTAGTCCCAGTATTTGTTTTTCTTTTGGGAAAACATCACAATAGCATGTGACTTTTCATCTGAGTAAACACAATTAGTGAAAGAGCTCGCAGATACCCATTCGCAGTTGAGAGTGATTCACATTCCCCACAGACACAATTTTTTCCAGACCGAACTCAAGATCCATACCAGCAACCTTTTCACTCACAAACACGGCTTCTCTAATTTCTGAGCTGCTGCCTGTCGCCTTTGAATGGTAAACATGTTGGCTGAACAAAGCTGTTTTCACCCAAACCATTCAAGCTGAACATTTGTAGTTCACCGTAATACAGGTCTGCTATCATCAGTAAACAAAGGCAATGCACGTCAGAGAGCTGTCTGGCTGAGGGAAAATGAAGATAATTTGTGTAATTCAAAGGTATATGTGTAATTTAATCAAAAGCTCTTCAAAAGAGGAGAATTACTTAGTCTTCTTTGCTATCGTCTGCAAATGCTAAAAACACCTTTTGTTGGGAAAAAGGTTTTTTTTAAGTGGTGCTCTCATTATTTGCATGCATTATCAGCATATAAGTGCATTGTGTCATTATTGGTGTTTGTCATTCAAGACCATACTTTGATCTTACTCTCTTAATCACACACAACTACACACTACAACAACCACAATATGTAGAGCAGTCAGCACAAGGCCTCACCAGAGATGTTGGTGGTGATCTCGGTGAGCGCCGTCTGGCCGAAGCCCTTGGTGGTTCGGGCCCGGACTGACACCAGGTAGGTGGTCCCAGGATGCAGGCCGGAGAACATGTGGTAGGTCTCGTTCCTCAGCTTGGACACGGTACGACGAGGACCTGGCACGTTAATGCCGGGGTCTGACGACTCGATACTCTGGTAGCTGATCTGGAAACAGGGAAAGATGACACTGGATTAAAGCAATGCTTTCACACCTGACCCGTGTGGTTCGGTTAAAACAAACGCAGGTCGTTTTTTTCCGATTAGTGCGGTTCATTTGGGCTGGTGTGAAAGCTGTCAATCGAACCCTGGTGCACACCAAACAACCGAACCGAGACAGCTTGTAAAGGTGAGTCACGGTCCGCTTCCAAGCAGACTCTGGTGGTGTTCATTTGTGGTATGAAAGCAAACAAACCAACCACATGATTTTATAATGGCAGATATCTGATTTTAGCATGATTTCAAAAGCTAAACTACTAATAAATCCATCTGCTGATGGAGAAATCTGTTCAGGATGTGAGCTGTATTTAAAGCCATGTATAGAAGCACGTCAGTGTGGATATTGTCCCTGATTAATAGGTCAAAAGCTGTTAAAACTGCTGTGCTTGTATCCGACTCAGTGTACTTTGTCAGTTCATTAACTCCATTAAAAACAGTGTGACAGCGATCCCACAGTAATACGCCTCATGCATGTGTCTGTGCGTGCTAAATGCCAATGTCAGCATGCTAACATGCTCACAATGACAATGCAAACATGCTGATGTTACGCAGGTATAATGTTTACCATGTTCACTATCGTAGTTTAGCATGTTAGCATGCTAACGTGTACAAGTACAGCTGAGGCTGATGGGGATGTCATTAGCTTTGCAGGTATTTGGTACGAGACATATCTAAATTATGACCTGATGATGCTGCTAGATGAAAATCCAGGGCATCAACTATTCTGTACCTGCCATCCCTGTAGCTCGGATAAAAAGGCCCATTACGAGCTCTTGAGCCTATAGAAATGAACAAACTTTCAAAGGCCGGGTTTCCATCAGAAAGTTCTTGGTAATTTTAGTCCAGGGACTACTTTTCAAGGAACTAAAAGGTTCCTTCAGACCACTGTTGTCTGTGTTTCCACCACGGTCTAAAGACCTGAGAAGATTAGGCAAATTAGTCCGCTGACGCATGAAAAAGCAACATGACATGGACGAGAGCTGCTGGTGGTCACAGCTGTAAACACACTCTGCAGTCTGCAGTTCAGTGTGTCCACCTAAAAAACAGGTTGCAAAAAAAAAAAAAGACCACCTTAAGTTTTGTCTCACTGCGACGACATTTACTGCTGCATATATTTACTGATCGACGTTGGATGTAATGAATGAAATGCAGTGGAGGACAATGAAACTAAGAGCGTCTGTCTCCACAGTAAATCATCTGTTGAGTGTTTGATGGTTAAGTATTTGTGCTTACCGCTGTGACACAATCAAAAATATCTTCTACCATCTCTCTATCTTTTTCTCTGTCTTTTTAAAATGAGTAGGGAAGCCGACAGAAGAGCCTAATTTTACTTTCAATGTTATCAAACAAAGAAAAATGTCCTCCCCTCGTCCCAAATCGATAGTAGAATACTTCCTTGGTTTATAAATGAAGTGATACACGAGTTAAAGCAGCGGCGTTGTGTGTGTTTCACCAATTAGCGACGGTCATCCCTGCAAACTCAACCCAGAAAGTTCCTGTACTTTCAGAAAGTACTATCCCCCGATCAGGACCTTTCTGGCGGGTAAAATGTCCCCAGAACTTAATTTAGACCTTGATCCCTACAGTGGAAACGCAATGAGTTCCTCAAAAGGTTCCTAGTCCCTGGGGGAAGTTACTACAGTCGGAAAAAGGCTAAAAGTGTCAAAGTTCGATTTTTGGCTTTCACCTTAGCATGTGTTCAAATTAGGTCATATCAAGTATTCCCCAATTCATACCATTGTTAGGTCAGAGCAAATGTTACTGTACAAGCCTGTATCTGTAATATGCTTCGCAGCCTATAGCTTATTATTCACACTACCTGAAAGATTGAATTTAGATGGCATTTTATTTAAAGGCTCGCTCACGAGAAACGCCTCAATTAATCTTAAAAATGTCGTCTCACGGCGCAGAACTAATAAATCTTCTGCTGCAGTTAGCCACTGATAATCAGACTCAGGGAGATTCTGTGTCATATCCTCGTTGTACAGCCCTGCTGGCCTGATTTAACACAGCTTTCTGGATTTCTTGATAAATTAAAGCCAGAGAAAAAAAAAAACAAGTACTAAAGATGACAAGTATGAATGAAGAGCAGCATGATGTTGTTGCTTTTTTATTGTAATTTGATGAATGTGTTTAAGTCTGTAAATCAAGATTCATAAAAGTGAGGAAATCAGCCAGACTGCTTGTAAAATTGCCCATTTGTCACACTGAGAAGTGCGACCTTAAAGTTCCCTCCCATTTACCCAATGCATGCTGGGATAGACTTCAGCCTCCATGACCCTGAACAAGATAAAATAGATGGATAAATGGGTGGATGGTCCATGGATGGCAATAAAATGACAGGTCAGTACAATGTGACGTATTAGTTATTGATTAAGTCATAGACGGACTAACAGGACATGACTTATGGGGGACAAGATGGTTGCTCTCGCCTTGTTTAGTATTTTAACTGTTCCTTTTTCAATCAGGTAACTCAGTCTCAATTTTTTTTTTAAATGAAACTAGAAAACCTGATGAATCCATCGGTACCAACCATGTCATACTAGCTTGTCGTGGAAGGAGGCTAAATAACGCTCCAAACTTGTGCTAAATTTTGGCGAGGAAAAACTGGCATGACCATTTTCAAAGGGGTCCCTTGACCTCTGACCTCAAGATATGTGAATGAAAATGGGTTCTATGGTTACCCACGAGTCTTCCCTTCACAGACATGCCCACTTTATGATAATCACATGCAGTTTTGGGCAAGTCATAGTCAAGTCAGCACACTGACACACTGACAGCTGTTGTTGCCTGTTGGGCTGCAGTTTGCCATGTTATGATTTGAGCATATTTATTTATGCTAAATGCAGTACCTGTGAGGGTTTCTGTGAATCGATTTCCAATAATAAATACATACATACATACAGTTGCAGAAAGCAGCATATTTGCCCAATCCCATGTTGATAAGAGTATTCAATACTTGAAAAATCTCCTTTTAAGGTACATTTTGAACAGATAAAAAAATGTGTGACTAATTTGCAATTAATCACAATTAAATGTTTTAATCGAAAGCAATGGTAAAAAGATGTGTCTTAAGATTTTTTTTGAAAGTGTCAACAGATTTAGAGACCTTCAGGCAGACTGTCTTAGAGTTTGTTGTTTTATGAAAACAATGTGCAGCAAAAACAGAGATCTCTGGTGAGAATTCAAAATATAGACACTAGAAGTTTTACAGCTTTTTCAAAAGGGTTCATTGGACTCGCTGGAAACAATGTGGAGTTCATAGTGATTCAACGAGTGTAGACCATTACAGACAACGGCAAAGGCAAAAGTTACTGCTGTGTTTTGTATGCATTCCCATTTGCTATGATATTTGAACTGTGAACTAGTTCAAACACATCTTGAAGCTTTGTTCTTACAAACGATGTATAGTTTGTCAAGGTTGTGTGAGGATCCACAAGGTGCCGTCCCATGTGACAGCAAACAGTTAGTGGCTGATATTTTTTTAGCAGATTTGTGACTCTCAAACACTGATAAAGGTGTCGGCCTCAGACATCGATTATTGTACATTCACAGCAGTATTATTTGGAGGTTATGGACGAGGGCACCTCATCTGTATGCAGAGCAAGGTTACAGCACCACTCACAGTCCAAGCCTCTCCTGCTTGTGAATGGAAACTAGTTTCTCTCCCCATCAGACGACCATATGTTAAGCCATAGTGGGTCTAAATGCAGAAAAAAAGCTCCACAGCCCATACTACAAAGGTCTACGGTTGATATGGGGCCATCAATAATTAATTAGAAACATTTAAAGTTGCCCCCTTGTGGAGGCATCTCTTAGGCAAATAAGTAATTAGAGTGGTTGTCCCCCATGTAATTACAGCCTGAAGTCTGTGCCTCAGCTTCATTACCATATGAACATGTACAGTAAATCCCATGAACTGTGAAAAGTGGGTCCTCCTCACTCTAGTGGCTCAGGCTCATGTGTGCTACCAGCGTTTGGGCAAGAACCAGAAAAAAACAAGCCTGGGGGAAATCAAAGAGGGGGAGCAGTACAGTCTTTAAAGTGAGCAGAGGACACTTTTTCCTTGATTTGAGTCGTTATACTGAAGGAGGATGAATAAAATAGATACTGGCAAGGGGGAAAATAACATCCTACACCTGAAGAGGATTAGTGTGTGATGTGAAGGCGGCCGTTTCGATGTGGAGTGTGGATTTTTTTGCATGACTAACAAGGTATCCTACCTCATACTGTGTGATGAGGCCGTTGGGCTCGACGGGCTCCTCCCACTTGAGGAAGATCATGTCATCTAGCGGGGTGAAGGTCAGCGACTCTGGAGCGATGCCGCCAGGAACTACAGCAGAGAGAGAAAAACAACCTTCTCTGAAACAAACACTCCGCTCGGGTCTCAAGTTAATGGACTCTTGCGCAGGCATACCAGGGGGGTAAAAACATCTTTGACAGAGCGAGAAAAAAAGGCACAGGGCCAAGGAGGGATGGAGGAGGACGAAGAGGAGGGAATAGAGAGGCAGAGCAGAAGGGAGGTGATGAAAGGAAACGGTGGACCTGCTTGCTCTCAGCCCTCAGGATGAATTGAGATTCTGGCTTCTACTGTCTGATAACAGAGCACCGTGTCTTGGGGGATGACAGTCGATTTTTCTCCTTTAGCACCTTACTGACAGAAAAACAGCAAAGTAATCCAACCTGCGAACTGGCTGAGTACCTTTCTGCATTTCTGGCTTAATGACATGCATCTCCTTAAAGGAGTACACCTACTTTTGTTGGTGCCAAGTGTTTGAAAGCTCTGAGAATAAACAATGATCCACAGTGGACTGTTGCCTCTGGTGTTTATAATAGCCTTCTAGCATTAACATGTCACAAAATGAGAATTAAGAGAGCTCTCAAGCTGAGAGAGAAGTCTTAAATAATATGTTACTAAGTCTGATAGTTTTGTGCAGGAAAGGAAGTGAAAAAACACTGTTGTTCACCTGAAAGGACTCCAAAAATAAACCTGGCTACATCTATTTTGAGGGAATCATGTTTCCATTAGAAAATGTAGGAAGATTCAGGAGGATGCAGGAAATGAAATCTCAAGAAAAATAACACCCCGAATAAAGTGCAACCGTCTTCACAATGTGCAAAAATACCTTTGTACAATGTTCCTTTTCAGTTAGAGGCAACATTTTTCAATTCAATAGCCACTCTTGTAAAAAAAAAAAAAGCAGCATGATTTGATATGTTATGTCAAAGTTACATTTTGTTCTCTCACATTTACATGGGAAGTGAGTGGTGAAGCAAGAGAGAGAGGGAGCGGCGGTGAATGTGTGTGAGCGAACAAGTGAGCTAGTGGAGCAGAAGACAGAGATAGTTTAGCTCTGAGAATATCTAGTGAATGTACAGTGGAAGTTGCAGCTTGTGCAGAAATAAATGCTGCAGCTCCACAAGACCAACAGAGGATTCCCATGTCTTGTTTCCCGGAGGCTGAGTGGAGTGACGGGGGTTAACTACGGCACGAGCAACGTTATCAACGCCGGCCTAAGCAGAAGTTAACATTGTGTTTGTTTTGTCTGTATGACTGTCTCACTGCGCACGTTTCTTGACTTATCAATATCGCCACATTTGCAGATCTAAAAGTGAACTTGATGAGCACAATGTCATTATTATCATGAGAAATAATGGCCTTGTATTAATTATCCTTATAACGCTCTTTCAACAAAGGCACAAGGTAGAACAAGATGTTCTACTTTGTGCCTTTGTTGTTTTTGTTGTACTTCTTTTGTTTTATTTTCTATTTTTGTGTTTTATTGTAGGGTACTTACACTAAAGTTGCTTTTACTTTTTCAAACTCTCCTGGGGACAATTAGCTTCATGCTACTGTGCATACATACACTGTATGTTGTCATTTCAATGCTTCCAAGGCTTAAAAGATGAACTACCTGTGACTTTTTAATTTCTAAAAAAGGTAGTGGGAGGGTCTCTTGTGTGTTAGCTGTGACTGAATTACTGAATGCTATTCTCTTGCAATATCAAACTTCTTTGACCTGAAGCTGAGGTATAGACAAAGCACGCTAGAAGAAAATCCTGCGTTATCCATGAATCTCTGACAGCCAAATCTGCCTCCTAGAAGCAGCAGAGACACAGCGTAAGCAAAGTGCTACACCAGTCTTTGATTGTTGAGCCCATAGGAAACCAGCAGGAGGAACTGTCACCGGCTGCAGCTCAATTACTGTAGTTGTGAGGGTGATGGCGGCTCTCCTTGAGAGAGAGGGATTGGGGACTGTCAGACTGTCAGACTGGCATTCAGTGGCTCAAAAACAAAACTTTCCATTGGTGCTGACATTCAAAAAATATCAAGTAAAGTGGGGGGAAAAAACAATCACGGCTTGTTTTTTTTGACACGTGTGTTTTAACTTGTCACTTCCTAACCAGTCAAATCTAATGAGTAAAAAAATACCATTCTACATTCTGTATGTTATTACATTTATGTAAATTCATTTCTTCGAGCCATTTCTTCCAGCCTGCAAGACAGCAATGTGTAGGTGTAGATGATTAAGTCTTTATTTTTCCATATCTCCTCGGCTGCTTGGTATTTTCAAGTGTTGCTGTAAAAACTGAATGTAAAACAATATTCCATTTTTTTTTAGCAGATACTAAAATGCATTTTGAAGATGCAATAAAAAACTAGAATTATTGCCTCGTGGTTGTACGCCTCCGCCAACCAGTCAAGTTGCAGTTTATATCCATATCTGTCCAAAATGTCAGCATTTTATCCTATTAAGTCCTGATCAGACAGAGTGCGTTTTAGCAGCCTGATGGTGCTATTCAGAGATTGAAGCGTTTTGCACGCTGCTTTTGCGTTGCGGAGCACCTCGCTTTTATCTGCTCTGTGTGCCTCGAGTCTTTACAGGAGCGCCCTTAACGCCTCATGTTGAAAACAATTCAACACCGAGCAGAAAAGGGCACGGCGTCATTCGCGATTTGTCATTGTGGTCAGTTATGATGGATACCTGGAGCTTTATGACTTTACCAACTGTAGTCACCGTGATCTGAACAGAAACAGCAGGAGGCAAATTAGTGCGGTACTTGAGATTCTGAGTAAGTTGTTTTCATTAACCTAAACTCAACTATTAACTTATTAGGTAGCGTACAGTTCATGGTTTGTGTTAAGCACTCATTCGGTGGTTGGTTAAAAAAAAAAAAGACGCAGCAAACTACAAAAAACGCTCGGTCTGATGAGGCAACAAAAAGGCAGTGCTGTGTGCCTCACGTTTTCCACATGCAAAACACGCTCTGCCTAATACTGGTCCCAAGACATTTGTGTGAAATTGGCATAATTAGCATATGAATAATTGGGTTATGGACAAAAACGTGTTTTGTGAGGTCACAGTGACCTTGACTTTTGACCACAAAAATTGAATGAGTTCATCTTTGAGTCCAAATGGACGTTTGTGCCAAATTTGAAGAAATTCCCTCAAGGCGTTCCTGAGATATCACGTTCACAGGAATGATATGGACGGACGGACCGATAACCAAAATCGCCTCCTGCGACGGCTAACGGCGCTGCGGAGTCATAAAAATGCTGGCATTTTCCTATCATAGCCGTCATGCCCTCTCACTCTCTCCACCGGGTCAAGAATCTCCCTGAGTGGCATTCAATTACATTGAAAAGTCTTGCTTATTCTACATAACAATAAGTGTTTGACCTTCTGTACTTCCACTCTCTGGGAATTTGCATTAGAATGTGCCTAATCTGCTGATGTACACAGGAAAATATTAATACAAAGATAAGCAAAATCATTTTACCATTTTGCTACCGGCCACGGCCCGGGCTGATTAATGTTCCACTGGTTTCATTTAAAAGGCCGATCTTCCATTTAGTTACGCTGATCCAGCTTATTCTGTGAGTCAATATTTGTCTTTTTTTTCTGCTGGTACTGGATGACTAAAGGCATGGATTTGTGTAAGCAGTGCACAATAATTATCTGAGCATGAGGAAGCATGCAAAGAAAACGAGAGCTGAGAAACTATGACAATAAAGAGCTTCAGTGCATCCTGTTCTCCATAATGATGTTGCAGCAGCACAGATGTAACAATTGGATGCCTTATCTGAGCAAACCCTGGCATCGTTTGTCCTGTCTACTGGGTAAAATAAAACCGCCCACTCACTGTCTTCCTCCGTCTGGAAGGTGACCTCTCTGCTCTCCTTCTTGCCTTCGGGGTTGGCCAGCGCCAGCCGAACGTGGACCGAGCGGAAGGGCGGCAGGTCTCTCAGGGTGAAGTGAGAGGTGTTACGCTCCACGGACAGGCACTCTCTGACGGTGGCGTTGTTCCCTCCGCTGCCCCCTGTTGGCATGGAGTAGCGGTAGCACAGGGACAGGGAGTAGGTGTGACAGCGGGTGAGGTTGTAGCCCAGCGGCTCCCACTGGAGGGCCAGCTGCCGGGGCTGGATCTCTGCGGCCGTCAGACCACGCAAGGCACGCATGGGCTCTGAGGGGGACAAAGAAATGATATCAATAAAGTGCAAACAGTCAGCTCATGTTTACCAGCTTCTGCAGAGGAAACCAAAGACACCACAGAAGAAAAAATGTTAAACACAGTGAGGAAGAAGCTCTACGTTGAAAGTAAAGAAGCGTCAATACTCCAAACCAGAGCTACTTTTGGACAAATAGGGTAAATCTATGACGCTGCACGTACAAAAATGCAGATTTTTCAGAATCAACAAATTGGTGTTCACTGTGTCAGATTAGGTGATTATAGTCATACATTCTTGCTGTGATTTGGACAAGAGACATGACAGACAACACGTTGGTCCCCGACCAATCAGAGCTTGCCGTCTTTCAAAACGCACATGATGTCATCGGGAAGGAGGTGCTAGGAACCGACTTCCAGGAACAAGAATGTAAACCTACAATGGCGGTGTGTATGATGCTGGCTGTCTTCTAAAAAAGAGAAAAAGCCCCAAAAAAGAAAGAAAAACGACCGTGAACTTTCCTCAGTTTCACAGTTCCGCCTACAACATAATTCCTCTTTCACTTCGCCATATACAGCTGTGCGTGGAAGAGCGCTCTGTGGAATTATAGTGAAATTAAATTATTCCCCTTTTTGCTGGGGACCCCCTGGAACCCCCTCAAGGACCCCTGGGGGTCCCTGGACCCCACTTTGAAGAGCACTGCCCAAGAGGACGTGACTGCTCAGATGTCTGGCTACTTTGCTGCCACTGGATGTTGACACAAAAGTAAAGGGATGGATGGAAAACCAGTTAATTTCAAGTTAGTGAGGATGAGATACTGCTCTCTGTTGCAGCACAACTTATGCTGACAAGACGAGTGTATTTTTACCTAAAAAATCTCACCCGGTGCAGCTTAAAAGAGAAATACTGATGGGGGAAAGGAGACCGCAACAGTTGCAGATGACTTTACAAACTTACACTACGAGGTTACAGAGGGGTGAATCAAAAAAAAAAATAAAACTGCCTGAGGATAGCACACAACACAACAAATTTTATCTTTATTTCAAAGCTTTGCTCCTTCTGCTGGTATGGTGTACTGTTTTTTGCTTATAGGCGAGATAAATGTGCTATTTTACCATTTTATTTTATTCATTTACTGTTCATTCTTTGATCTGTAATTATACTCTAATCTTACATTTTTTTGTGTTTTATTTGGTCATTGTTGAAAACGCAAACCTCCATGTAAATAGATGACTCTTTGTCTAACATGAATGAGGTCCAGGAGGACACCGGTGCACGGCCTTAGCAGAGAATCAACTGTGAAGCCTAATTATGTCTGTCATGTGTGAAAGCTGTGATTGCGGATGTCCGAATGTACAGTTTCAAGCACACAGGGGTTATTTCTGTCCCGTAGCCTGGCCTGGATCTTCAAGTGTACTGCTGAGACATCAGATAAACCAAGAGGAGGGCAATGCCTTCAGCATGGCACAGCCTGGCAGAGCAGAGCCGCAGACTGCTGGGGGCCAGGGATAGGGGGGGGGTACTAGCTACTGCTTCACTAAACATAGATCAGAAGCTGCAGCATAAATGAACGAAGCAATGTCAAAGAGGAGACATCAGTACTGAGGGGACAGAGACGAGACAGAGAGGGAAATGTCCTTAAAGAGTTCTTGCTGATTTGAAAGACATTTGCTCTTTCCCAAAAGGGTGAAACAGAGTTTGGCTGATTTGTGTCTTCACAGCCGTTACAGACCATAGACTGTATATAAGAAGTGAACGTAGTCACCGTAAAGTCACCCATTGGTTTGTGGAATGCCGTTTTGAAGCCTCGAGTTCGGCATTTTGGCCGTTGTCATCTTGTTTTTTTGCAATCAGAAATGACATGAGAGTAGGGCTTAACGATTCATGAAAAAATATCTAACTGCAATTGCGATATGATTTGCGATATTAGAGGGAATGATTTATTTAACATCATTATTCTCATTTTCATTGAAAAACATATTAAAATGATTATGGTGTGATTTTTGCGGGGATCTGTACCAAACAAAGATGTTTTCTTAAGTTTGTAGAATATGATGTGTAGGCCAGGAGGTCTCTGCAGCACCAAATTAAATCTAAATGGTATTTTGACACACATTTAGCCTGTAACAAACATTGTGCCTCCTGCGATTTGAAAATTGCAGGAGGCCGTATTGCGATTTTGATAAAAATTTTGATTAATTGTACAGCCCTACACGAGAGGGAGGAGCTAAGCACAACCGAATGCTGAATAAGACATCTTTAGGTTAAAAATGTTAAATTAACTTCCATGAACTGAAAACACACTGATAGGGTTAAAGTTGTAAGACGAGGTAGCCACGCCCTAAAGCATCCCCTGCTTTATGGTCTATTTCACTCTAAATGGGATCATAATTTAATAAATGAACATCATGCTGTATTGAAGAAGACTTGAAACTAGCGATTGAGACCATAAACTCATGTTTACAGTGTTTACTGAGGTAATAAATCAAGTGAGAAGTAATGGTAGACTTCTATGCAATTTGACTTCTTTTTGCAACCAGAGGAGTCGCCCTCTGCTGGATATTAGAAGGAATGCAGGTTTAAGGCACTTCAGCATTGGCTTCACTTTTCAGAACCGGAGGAAGCCCACTGGTCGATACTGACAGAGGCTAAAACCTTCCTGTGGAATAGTATCAATCAATCATATGATGAAAATGTAGCTTTGAAAAATTATATCATACCAGTCATGTCAAAGGTGCATGAGAATAACTGGCTTGATGTCAGATTTCTTAACAACATCAGCTCCGTCTAGCAGTCTAATCTGACTATAACCAGCTCTGCCACCAGGGACTCACTGACTGAATGCTCACTTTCTGCTCTAGACACCATTACTCATCATTACAGCAGCAGCAGCAGCAGCAGGCTCTGTCCTGTCCTCTCCACCCGCCAGTCCTCCACCAGTCCTACCCCAAACTGACATTCAGCTTGATTAGCCTAATCAGAGGGATTAGCCAGAGGCGGAGAGAGTGAAGGAGGGAAAGAGAGACCAGACAAGAGATGAGCGGGGGGGGAGAGGAAAAAGATGAATGAGCAAGAGTCCCTATGGGTCTGCACATTTCATCTCATGCTGCTCATCTTTAACAGCTGCCTCAGTGAGCTGCCACCGAGGCCTGTCCCTCCTGCCAGGAGCTATGTTGGAATTATGATGGACTATCAGTGCACACCCTGGTACTTACCACTGAAACCACATGGGGCTTGGACTACTGACATGCATATTTTTGAATGAGTTTCTGCAGGTATCAATTTCTAGAAATTTAACCTCTAAATCACGTTGATGTTCCGCAGCTTCGTGACAGTTTAATCTACCTCACACATTATCCGGTAATGGTTTTCAAAGAGGAGTGGAGATTGACCTAGCAAAAGGAATACAACTTTCAATAGTTTTTGACGTGCTTATTGCTATATGTGTCTCTCGTGGACGGTTTACATGTCGTCAACAAGCAAAACAGAATCTTTGACCTACAAGACCAATTATACTTTTGGATGAAGGAGTCGACTGCATATGCAATGAGGAGAGAGAAGCACCTTGCAAACACTCTGAACTGCAGGCCTGGGACGATGCACACTATCACGATACTTGGGTGCCGATGCGATATGTATTGCGATTCTACAAGTATTGCAATTCGATATTACGATTTTTGTTAACTTTTTAACACTAGACCATGGGAAAAAGTTGAATCATGCACTTCTACGGACTTTTGCTTTGGAAAATATCTAAATGAATACAGTAAAAATGTTTGATTTTCAGCATGTATGTAGTCAGAGAAGTTAAATATATCAGTCATTGTCAGGAATTATTTATGACATTTTTTCCAACAACCGAAAAATCAAAGAATAAAGACATTTCCTTCACACATTAGTCGTATTTTCTTAATTTATAAGGGACATGTAATGTTTTATACTTCTGCTGAATATAATCCAGTCAATCTTATTTCCATATATGTATTTTGTATATACAGTTCCCTTTGTTAACACCTTATTTTGAAAACCGGACGTAGTCACACGTGTATAACTTCTCCAAGTCTGTCGCTAGCCCTCCCGTCAGCTCTGTTCGCTTTAACACCGGTGTTGTCACAAGTTTATTTAGCGGTGGGAAAATGTCCTTTCGGTGACATCCCTACCCTGTAACATGATAAAAAATGAACACGTTCGTTTGAAAATTAAGATTTAAGGACAAAAATGTGCAGATTTATTTATTTTGGACCCAAAAGTATTGAATTTGCGGATTGTTTGTTAGCTTTCCGATGATCAGAAAACCGTACTGATGGAGGGGAGGGCTGGTTGGCCATCATGGCTCCACTTTGAGGACCCCTGTCTCCTGAATGGTTGGTCATTCTGGTGAATCAAAACATGTTCTAACACTCTCTCATATAGGTTGACATGTAGAAAAAAACATTGTTCAAATCGAAAGTGGTGAGGTCAGAAAGTGTTTGATTTCTGACAGAATGACCCGCCACACAAAAAGCTTGAACACTGGAGGAAAAAAAAGCAGAAGCGCACATCATTCGTTTAGCATGTGAACTGGACCTCCTCCGTGTGGCTGGCCACCCTCAACAATGGCCCATGGGATTTCAATCCTCTGCACCAGTAAGTATGAAATGTCACACTCAAAGACTGTCCATAAAATAGGAGTCAGTGTGCTAAAAGAAATGTCTCTCCGTGACACATTAGGAAGACAAATTCATCCAGAGTTTTGTGTCAAAGGGCCTCTGCTGTCTGCTGCCTTCCCCCCGGGGATAAAGCTTCACATCCGAGCAATGGGAGTTGACAGGAGGTGGGCGAGAGGAAGACACTGACGAGAGTCGATCAAAGAGTGTGGCAGGTGACAGGGGCGTCATGCCGTCTACTTGACAGAGCGGCAGGGTGTCTTTTTTCACCCGGATGAGCAGCGCTGCGACTAAAACACAGATGAGAGGTGGCGAGAGTACTGTGTCCTCTGCTTGCATGACACCAGAACCTCAATACTACACGAGCTCTTGAGCTAAACTTTCTTCTACAGCCGGGTTCAGACCGGTCATTAACCCTTCAGATATAAATCTTCATCTTTTCCACGCGATCCTTGTCTTGCATGTAAAGGACTGTAGATGACAACAAACACACCTTTTGTTCTCAGTGGCTGCAGGCAAACTACAACTTGTTAAGTGATGCGTCAACACAGTTTGATGCGGCTCTCAGCTGCAGCTCAGAACTCGTGTGGATCTCAGAGCATCAGAGCAGGAACAGGCTCTGAAAACAGTGTTTGCTGCAGGAGCAACCAGATGGTCTTCTGTTTGTTGTTTGGTACTGATGCTTGAAGTCCTCAGTTCGCAGTATACTACACTAGTGCTGTCATAGCAACTAGAGCTGGGACGATACGTTTATCTCACGATTAGTTTTGTTTCTGCTCGTTGCGGCCGGCTGCGGTTTGTTTTGGTTGACCGATACGGAACGGATATGACGTCCAGTTACTCAGACTGCAACAATAAAAGCGGTAACTTTCTTCTACCTCCGCATAGACTCAAATGAAGCAAATATATCGATTCTGGCATTAAAAAATCTATTTAAAATTCGTACAAAAAAAAACACAATTCTGAATCGATTTTTTTCCCACCCCTATCATGCTGCATTATCTATTAGCAGATCCAGTTTGCACTCTAATGAATGCTTGTTCTGACTCACCTGCACACTTTGTCCTGCTGGTCAGAGGTGGTCCAGGTGCTCCTGTACCCCCCTCCCCGGGCCGGGTGAGCAGGACACTGATGCGGTACTCTGTGTCCGGCTCCAGATGCCAAATCTTATAGGTCAGGGAGCCCACACCGTGAGTCTCCGTCCACGTGGACTGGCTGGCACGGTACTGGATTTCCCGCCGAATGACCGGCCCGTCCCCCACGATGGAGTTGGTGTTGAGCTGGATGATCAGATAGGTGGGGCCTGCCCGCAGGAGCTGAGGGGGAGCAATCGGCGTTGGGGGCACTGCAATAAAGAATGTATTGTCATTATATTATATATCTAAATGTATAATCCTATCAGAATACAGTTGTTTATCAGTGATATTACAAAGAAACAACATAAGAATATAGATGAAATCTGCCCTTAAACACACTGATGAAAGTCAGTCAAAGTGCCATTTTCTACAGAAAAGAGCCAAGTCATGCCAGCAAAGGAGAAGTCAAGGATTTCTGTCATTGATTTTTCTTTTTTTTCTTTTACAGTTTCAATAACATTATTTCTGCTCCGTTAGAGCATTGAGTCATAAAAATCTTTTAATCACATCAGGACTATGAGAAAGAGAGAGAGAGAGACTCTTGAATGTTTAAATTCTTAATTTTCATTCCAATGACGCTGAATAAAAGCTTATTTGAATAACAAATTCTGTCCTTTCTGCATATAAAAAAAAACAGCCTTGATGGATAATATGACCCTTATCAACCCAGTGAACATGAAATTAATTCATCACAAGATGTGATATGTAAGGAAATGTGTGTATGTGTGTGAGTGAAGGGACGGTTGACTGAGGGCGCTTTCACAAGCCAACATTTAGTGGGTTTTAATTGAACTCTGGTGCTGTTCGTTTGGGCTGGAACTCTGGTGTGGACCAAAACAACCGGTTGTGAGAGGTGGTCTTAGACCGTTTCCAAGCGAAACAAAACGCAGGCTACCTGTGTGGGCATTTGTTGAGGTGGACAGAGGTAAATGACAGGTTAACATGAGTAGAGGACTGACTTGGACTTCTGCAGAAGTCTGATGTTTGCTTGACATCTGGGCCGAAGAGAACACACAGACTATGATGAATAAATTCCACGAAAATAGTGACGTTTATAAAGTAATTCAAGATAAACTGGAGTAGAAGGGATTTGTGTGCACGGTAGATCAGCGCCGAGTCAAAGTGAAAAGACTTCGACAGCAATATTTCAAAGTCTGTGATTCCCTGCATAGAAGTGGCAGCTCTCCAGATGAAAAAGATAAATTTGCCCCTCAGCCAATCTTTTTTTTTTTTTATTTGGTCCGCTTTAATTTGCACACTGTGAAACCGAACCAGAATAGAAAACGGACCAAAAGTATCAATTTCACTCTGATTAGGACTAACCAAACGGACTATGGCTTGTGAAAGCGCCCCGATACATTACAGTGACATTATTTATTAGAATGTGTAACAAGAGACATTGCGAATGTATGTTACTGTGTACTTAAGGGAGTATTTTAGTATTTTTGAAACATGTTTGTTAGCTTTCTTTTTGAGAGTGAGATGAGGATATCAAGCTAATGTCTGCATGTATTGAGCTGGAGCCAGGATGTGGTTAGCCTAGCTTAGCATAATGTCTGGAAGAAGGGGGAAAGAGCTAGCCTGGCTCTGTCCAAAGTTAAAAAATAAGTTGTGTCTTATGTGTTTCACCTGTACAAAAAGAGAAATACAAAAATTATATTTTTAAATTCTGGTTTTAGGGGGAGTTACGTGACACCTAGACCTATTTCTTGACACAAAAAAAGTTCGAAGGTGTTGGCAGACACATCCTGACTCCAGCACTGCACTTAATGCACAGACATCAGATTAGTATCAATCTTCTCATTCTACTCTCGGAAAAAAAGAAATACGCTATTTCCTAAAATGATGAACTATTCCATTAACTGTACCTAGCCTGAAAGTGTGTTGAACTCAGTGTTGGGTAGTAACGCATCACTGAGTAATGTGATTACTTTTTTAGTAACGATTGTCAAGGATTACAATATGAAGTAATTATATTACAGTCACTAATTCCATTAACACTTTCTTACTTTGGCATTTTAGAGGGTTGGGTAGTTGGATAGAAGGCAGATACAAGTCTTATTTGTGTGTTTAGTTGAGAACTAAAACTAAACAAAAGGTTTTAGTCGAAAACTTTGAGTCTTTGGCTTAAAAAATGTAAATCTCCACCACTGATGTAGAAATGAAGGGACACCCTTTGATGCTGCTGCAGTGTTTATTGATGTATATATGCATGTTGTAAATATGGGCACTGATGGACTGAATATTATTATTATTCAGTGGCATTCTATGTATTCTATTTCATCTTATTTTTTATTTTCTAACATATTTTATCAAATGTGTCTTATTTGCCATCCTATTTTACATCAATTAAGGCATTCTATCCCTGTTTTTATGTGCATGTAATTATTTATTTTATTTGCACACACAAAACTTTCAAATCCAGATAATGAAAAAGAAATAATTGTGACGGGAGAGGTCAAGAAGCCACAGGCTTATACGAGGTACCTCCCCTCAACATAAGGAGAAAAACAAAAATAAGAAAACAAAACAAACATAATGTAGAAAAATACAACAGAAAAATAAACGTCCATTTCCCTTATTGTAAAGCACTTTGAGCAGCATTTCTTGTATGAAAGGAACTATACAAATAAAGTTTATTATTATTATTGTTATTAATTAGCCTCCACCAAAAGAGGAGGAATACACCTTCTGGTAACTCTTGCCCAACACTAAATTAGTCATGCATTCCTTACCTCTGACAATGAGTTCCCCAAAGTTGGAGACGGCGGCGCCCCGGGGGGACAGGGTGATGCAGCGGTAGAGGTCCTGCTCCCCACGCTGCGCCTCCACATGGAAAGTCGCCATCAGCCGTTTATGGCTCAACCGAGACAGCAAGGATGTGTCCAGCACCATGCTGTTCCTCCGCTGACAGACGACACGCAGAGAGAGATAGAGAGAGAGAGAGAGAGAGAGGGAGTGAGCAACCCAACCACACATGTTTACCTAAAGTCTATTCAAGTGATTAAAAACGGGCGGAAGGCTGAGAAGCAGACAGGAAGACAAAGGAGGGGTGGAATTAGCTACACGGGAGGGCAAGATAATAAATGCGTGATAAATGTCACCGGTAACAATAGTGTTTTGGCTCGTGAGGCTGGTGACACGGGCCTCCCGGGTTGTTGTTTCCGGCGCAGGGGCTCGAGCTGACAGCTCCTCATCTCTCGCCATGCTAATGTGTCAGCGCTCCGGGCACACTGGCAATTGGCTCAACCAGTGGAACATGAGGCCAGCACTCGCAATGAGCTGCTCCAGGTGCGAGCTACAATATATGCAGCTCTCTCACAGAATAAGAAGATTATTATGTAAACTGTCGCCCTGCTCTCGCTATTTTCAAGTAAGTGGGTTTGACATCTGCATGTTTGAATTGGTTTAGGGAGGATAGGAAAGGAAATGCAGTGCTGTAAGAAAATGTGAATGTACAGTGGCTGCTGCCTAAAGCTACAGATTATAACTCATTTTAACTTTTGGTATCAATATAATCTGTCCCTTTTTTTTCATAAAAGCTCCAAGGAGCTTTAAAATGTTTGCAACTTCTTTTGTTTTCAACACTCAGTTTGAAGTGACTCTTCAGAGTACAGCAACTACATTTTAGCTTTTTTCACATCAGTCACCTAAAAACTGTATCCAACATTAAAGTCCACCTGCAGGCTTTTAAAGCAAATAAATGCCTCCATTAGCCAAGTCTGCTGCCATATCCTGTCTGGCAGCGAGCCCCGAATCACATCGTAATTAAGAGTCGGTGCAATAACTAATTCAGGTTTGGACTCGTTGATGTTAAAGATGTAAATAGCATCTGAGACAGCCGTCTGCAGTCTGGGCCAGAGGACAGGGGGAAGAAATATGATGCTAATTGATTAAGAAACATTATGCTAACAATTTGTTTAGACTATCTAAATAGAGGAAAGGGTGGAGGTGAGCAGCTCCAGACAGGACCTCCACAGCACCGGGGAGATCAAAGAGAAAGCAGCAATTAGCAGACTCGGTGCTGATGATCAAACGGCCCCCAAACAACAAATGGAGAAACAGGAGGCGGTAATGGATTGTGATATATCTCTATTTTCTGCTGTTATTAGTTTTTTTTCTCTTAATGAGAAAAGTAGAGAGGAGCTGAAGCGAGTGTTGACTTACGAAGAGAAGTTCACTGCAGCACACTGTCAAATTACAAAAGACAAGCCTTGTATTGTTTGTTTGCATCTTCTTGTGTGCGTGTAGTTCGTCAACAAAGTCGCAAACTCTGAAACTGATAAAAAATGGTCTCTTTCACATGCCGATGATCTTCAAAGGCTTCAATTCAGAGAAGAGAGAGGGGTGTGCGAAATGAAATCGGGTGGAAACACAAGGGATGGATCACCAAGTATACCGAGATCTCATTTGCAAAGCGTCTTCTCTCTGCTGCCATCATTTCAAAAGCACTTAGATGTGCAGGCTTCAAGGCCAGAGGAGAAGAGTGGAGGCATTCAGGGATGGATTTTTGAAGACTAATATTAGCTCATATTCAAACTAGGAAAATTGAAACTATTTTCAGTCGGTGCATGAGAGAAATGACTTGAGGGGCTTTAGTAAACTAAATGCCACCACAATCAAAAAGCTACAAAAGCAGAGGCGCAAACTTAATAATCTTCCAAATGACTCATTTCCCTGCAACAACACAACCATTAAAAGACAAACAGAGTCACAAACCTACTGCATTATTTAAGATTATCAAATTACAGTATTATTACTGGACTGGTATATGCTGACAGTTAAGATAACGGCTCCCATTTCATTTAACAAGTACTACTGTATAAAGTTCATCACAAGGTCAGGGGAGGTGATTCCGGCTCTTTGTCATCAGGCAATTCTGTTGTTTGATATTAATAGAGATTCAGTGTTGTATTTCCATTAATTTGGGGGATTTAAAAGAAAAAGAATAGCAAAAATCGATGCAGCGGCAGCTGAGATATCTGACTTATATGGGTCTAGTTTCACAACGGTGTATCCTACACTCCAAATGCGTCTTTTATTTTTCTCTAAACCTTCCACACCTGGTGCTTACAGCACTCAAACTACTTTTTTCAATTAAAAACTTGTTGTGTCCAAGATAAGTAAGATATGTAGAGCTGCAACGATTAGTCGACTAATCGATTAGTTGATTGCCAGAAAAATGGTGGAGCTCTACTTCAACCTCAGCAAAAGCCAAGTGTCATTAAGCATGACATAAAACAAGCAGGGTAAGGACGCACTTAAACTTATTTTGAGAAACCTGGTTATGAAAACTTTCTAATATATGATCTTTTCTTCCTGAAAAAGATCATCAAAGTATGCATTCCCTCAAAGATTTCCAATTTGTCCAAAAGCAGTGCGGAGAAAAATACGTACAAAAGTAATTACTACAGGGACCTTTTTGGCTTTGGCCTGTATGAAAAATGAGTCACTGCTTAGTCAAAGAAGAGAGTCACTAGTAACTAAATGATTTTCAGACTGTATAGCTGGTGGAAAATGTTACCTGAGCACAGGAATATTCTCTTAACTGGTGTAGACTCAGTGACAGTATGAAAAGCTCGTGTAAACAACCTGAATAAGACTTTAATGGGAGCGTAGCCAGCAGCCGTGCATGCAAATGTAACCACTGTAAGCTGTTCTGGATGAGACTGTCAGCTAAATGCCAAACATGTAAAACGTCTTTCTCTTTATCGTTTGTGTTGCTTCTTCTTCCTACAATCTCCAGTCCCGTTCTATTATCCAGGTGCTGAGATGTTGGCTTGACTGTTAAAGCAAAGATAATAAAAAAAACACACACACATATATCTTGTTCTCACCTCCAGGAGGAAGGGTTCAGTCTCTGAGACTTTGCCCGTGGCGACACACTGGAATGAGGCATTCTGCCCGGCGTTCACCTCTACATCACCCAGCCGAGAGAAATGAGGCACCTTGTCTGTGGAAGGAGGAAACACACACACAGAGTGATGAAAGTGGCACATCTGGAGCCGAGCGTCACTGTCTAAACATGTTAAACACACAGATGTCAACTGTAATTTATTAAGCGCCAGTACAGGCCTGGATATAACCTAACAAACATGAATGCATAGCATAGTCATGTATAATGAACATATATATCCATACAATGCAAAAATATTCTCCTAAATAAGACATTAAACCTTTAATGAACTTACTTTATCAATTTTAAAACATAAACTGAAGCTGTTTTTGCAAAATCAACTAAGTTGAATCATCTCACCCCCATTAGCTCAACCTTCCACTTGTATTAAGAAATATAGATCACAAGGCTGCATATGAAATGAGACTAAATAACTTATCAAGACAGACAGTTTTTGAAGATTAACCCCACCCAGCCACACACACACACTCAGGCATACACACATTCTCCATTCAGTTTGACAAAGACACAGTTGCCTACGATCACAGAGAAACATTGTTTTTCTGCAGCATCAAATGCTGTACTCATTTACGCATTTATTAGGATGCGTCTGAATCTAGAGGCTGAATTACATAACTATTTAAAGCCCTATCACGAACACAAGTGAATCCTTACTCTGTGTTTCTTTGGCTGCTTTTGCTCAAAAATAAATGTCAATAAAATATGAAACAGCAAAAGCTGAGATGCAAAAGAGCCCTGATTTTACCAACTGAACACTGTTGTTTGCATGCTCAAAGACATGTCTGTAAAAATGCATGTGCATTGTGTTTATCAAATGACATACCCCGCAGTTAATCACACCACTCTCTGTATACACAAACAGCATTACATTTGTTTACTGTAATATGTGCAACACCATATGGTAGCCCACACAGTCGTGATACATCCACAGTGTCGCCTTTTAATATAGTGCACCATATTTTCAGCTTGTTTCTTTAAAGGTACCCTGTGGAGTTTTCTTAAACACATTTAAATTTATATTTGGTTTTTCTCACCAAAACATATTGTGGTTTTTCCTGAAGGTCGAATGAGCCGGTTGAATGCATTTCCTACCTCGTTAAACATTTACAAAAAGGATGTTTTTGTATGTTATTTTTTGTACATTGTTTACGTCCATGTTTGCTGGCAAGCAGTCTTCTTCTTCCCTGCCTTTTGTTGGCACTATCAATCAGTGGAATAGCATGAAATAGTCAGAACAAATATATGCCACTAATGCTGGTCCATGCTAGTAGAACATGAGATATAAACAAAACCAGGACCCACTCATCAAAACATCGCCCCGTAGTGCCTTGAATGGTCTAAAACTCCACAGGGCAAGTTAACATTGTTTTTAGAAAATTGTCCTCCAAATACTTTTTTAAAAATAATCTTCAAAATCATATGTACAGTAAGTAAATTATGTTTCTTCTCTTGTCTTTCTCTTGTCTAATTCTCTGCTTGTCAGTTCTATTGATTCTGATTCTGGTTTAGATCCCCCGCTACGTTGTTTTCAGATCAAAGCAGCAGGGGATAATTTCATTGTTGTGTTGTCATTTTCAGGTCTGTTCTGATCAATAAGCAAGTAGCAGAGCACAAAGATGCTATATATACACAGTATGTGTGTATCATTAATACATCAGTGTGACATTATGATTTGTGTTACTTACTGCAATGCAAAAATATTTCACTGCTTCTAACAAGCAGGAACTAACGTTGGGAGTTTTTTGATTGAGCTCCACATAAAGTCCACTAAAAAAAAATCTGAGTGAGGGCTTCAAAATGTGATATTATAAAAAAATGTTTAAAGACACAGCTCATGATAGACATTTTGACTTTGCATAGTAAGAAATGCACAATAGTTACTAATAACATCAAGGATGCCTCAGTCTGCCATGATAACGGTGTGACAGTGATACCAGGACCACGAAACCAAAGCACCTAAATGAAATTCAGCCACCATTCATTTTATAATTTACACCTGTGCTTTTCCTACTGTGAAAATGCGTCAAAATGTCTTGGCTCACTATTAAGAATGCTATAAAGCACCAGGTATTTGCTGTAGAAAAAGCGCTGCCCTTTTCTCATTACTGTGCACCTATTTTGAAGTGGTACTTAGCAATTTCACTAATGCTTTGCTTGGCCATAAGTCAAGCTCCAAAATTCATTACATTAGCTAAAAAGTATTGTGGTCTTTCCTGTATCTATCTAACAATTATCTTTGGAATATTAGCATTTCTAGCACTCCAACATTAATTTAAAAAGTTGGCACATAGTATAGCAACAATATCCAAAGTGCTTCTTTTACTCTATTCACATGAGACAAAAGTTTAACTGAAACAAGTTTCAAAGAGTTTGTAATGCTTTTGGAGCACAGCTGACAGTAATTATATTTTGTGCTAATATATAATAGAACTAAATTTAGATTAAAATCAGCCCGTTTCTCAACAGTTGTATTTTTTGGCAGGCAGAAAAATGTCTGAACCAGCATTAGCCAGTTATACAACACTAAAACCTCACATTAACTTTATTTTAAGATAAGATAAGATGAACCTTTATCAATCCCCTTGGGGAAATTCAGGTGTCAAAGCAGCAAAGCAAAAAACAGGCACAGGTGTACAAGAATTATAAAAAACAATAAATAGAGGTACAGAATATACAGAATATACATGGTGAGTGAGCATGGTATTTATCGTCCGTCAATAAAAAAAAAGTGTAGTGTACAATAAATAGATGTATATTTACAATTTAAGTTTAAAATGTACAATTTAAGTTTAAAAAACCATATAAACAACACTGAAAAATCAACTAATAGTATAATACTAATAGCGTTATAGTTGAACAAAAGGCTAAGACTGAGATAAAGAGTTTATTATCCTATAGTTAGCTAACTTTAGTGGTTAATGGTTAAAATCATATTCTAGCAGATAACCATAGCAACTGGCTGTCGTCATCTCATGCTAACGCTAGCTAACATTAGCACACAGCATACTGATGTTTGCTATAAAGAAGCATAACATTTACATTTTGTAATCACTGTCTTCTTCCTACATAAAGTCAACGTGTTTGTTAGTAACAGCCAACTGTAACATTAGCTTTGTTGTTACCAGAGTCTGCTAAAGGAGGCTAACGCAGGTGAGGTAACGTTAGCTGTGCATTAGCTACCCTTGGCCTTGGCTTATGGATGAACAGAGATAACTTTGGCCAAGACAGTTAGCTTCATTACAAATATTAAAAACAGTGGCTAGCTCACTCACCTTTCTACCGTCAGTAACTTAAAAGCAGGTAATGAACGCGTCTGTGCTGTAAACACACTGTAATGTATAGAACCGTTTCACAGTCGCAAAGGTAAACACGCTGTCCCGGTTTATTTCCGGTTGCAGTGTGACGTGGACTGACGTCAGCTGACAGGACGTCGACCTAAGCTGTTGCCTAGCAATGCAATTCCGTTGAAACTTTATTTTTTTTTAAATATTATAGAAATTGTGATGTTGCCGTAAGGACATTTAGTAAAAACAAGTGATGAAAAAAATACAAAATAAAAATGTTAAAGATTAAAATCTTAACCACAATGTGTAATTATTACAGTACACAGTCTGAGGGTTAAAATTAACCCATAAGAACCCAGACTCATTTCTCCTTCAAGGAAAATTATGGGGGATATAAAACAGACTAAACAGACCACATAGAACACATTTCTGAAATTTTTTTCAAAATTACGCCACCTAGTGTTAAAGTGACATATACGTCACATTGGGCGTTAACGGTAAATTTATGTCTCATTTGATTCATATGAATCAGCCTAACAGTCTTTTTGTGTTTGGTAACAAAAACTGTACTGAATTGAACAATATAAAATATATTAACTAAATATCATTGAATCACCTAAATTAACTGAGCAGATCATAATCATTCTTCTCATTGAGACATATATGTCACATGAGGTTTTCCGTGACAATTTTAGGGTTAAAGGCCCGATGTGAAATATATGTCACAACGATATTTATCTGATTTGTTTTATATCGATTTGTTCAAGAAATGTGTTCACAGCAGGTTAAATGTAATAAAGGACATGTTATGTAAGCATTAGAATTCTTAAATCGCTTGAATCTTACCTTTAGCAACAAAAAACAAGCTTTTTTAATTTAGCTAGTTCTGTCACATGTCTTAACCTGGCACACAGACATCTTGGAAATGTTGTTGTGGGAACACAAAATCACATGATCTGTCATATGACCCACCAGGATGTTCAGTAAGTGTCACTTAGTGACTTCATGAGTTAAAGTCAAGGATAAACCTGTATAAGGAACTTTCCAGAACATTTAAAGGACGTGTGACACCTGTGTCACCGTGGGTTCTTATGGGTTAAAATTAATTGAGGTAGATTTTTTTTTTTTATTTGGGAGAGTCAAAAGTGAGCGTGGTTGCAGAAACACCCATCTACAAGTACATCTAACTTTACTTGTGTGATATAAACCCACTGTTTTCTGAATAACTCTGCAGCTTCTCAGAAGACGTCGTGGTGAAGCGAATTCTTCTTCAAAAAAATAACTCCTCAGCTGCACTAAACACAGATTGTCTCTAATGTGACAGGTGGGAAGCTAGCAACAGCTCTGTTCATCTATCCACTATAGTGAAGGATCATTTGCTTCCCTTTGATCACTGAACCTGTATCTCCTGAAGAGATTTTAAGCAATAAAAACATGGACACCTTGAAAATAAAGACATAAAAAACATACTACTGGAAACACAATACTCTGGTTTTACATATAACCTCCTACATCACACTGGAATAATGAGAATATAATAACCTCCATCATATAAGAGATGCCAGGAGGGGATCTCCTGCTGTGGTGTAAATAGCACATGTTCTGGGCAAATTGTTTCTACTGGACACCAACATGGACAAAATCACATTCTGATGGAGAGACTGGCACTATTCACACAACACCCACATTTATCCTTGGTTTCCACAGTAACCAACAGTAACATCTGGCTGAGGCTGGGACGATGGAAATTGCATCTCACATTTTACCTATTGCTCATTTTCTCTTTCCTCTCAGCAGTCCTTTTTGTAAGCATTGTGAGAGGGCTCTGCGCTGACAAATATTCCTCAGGTGCATTTATCAAACAACACCTAACTCATTTCACATGCATAAACCTTGGATGTATTACAAACTTTGCAGACCAGAAGTAAAGTAGGAAAACTATAGCAAAGTGTACACCCTGTAGACGTTTGCTGTGGTGCCAGTCAGAGTATTTTGTCTGGAGAAAATAAGCATAAACTTACAAGTCATCTTTTAAAGAGGATCGTTCACAGCCCCAATTATAGGAGAAGTCATTTGAGGATGAGGCAGTTGCATTTATAGTTACTGAGAAAACGTAATTTAAAATCTAAAAGCCCAGCAGTGTGGATGTGTGACCTGTCTAGCCTTAATTAATACAGCTAAACATGAATGTAGCCAAGGTAATGCGAGTCTCAAATGCATCCCGACTGTCTCAGATGTTGGCTCTCTAAATTAGTAATGCTGCTTCTTATTCTCGATGGAGGAGAGATCGGTCTTGACTGAAACACGTGTTTAGAATAAAGACACGGACTCCAGAGGAAAACAAATGTCAAATGAGTGGGAATTCAAATCGAATAGCAGTTGTCTTTGTCTTGAATCTTTCCTAAGGGGGCATACCATTATTCTTGCTGTCTGTGGGGAAATTTATGCCAGCTTACTAATGTTTACTTACATCTTTGTGTGGCTGTGTGTGTTTTTAAGGGTCGTTATGGGTGACTGCTCCTGCAGCTACACCAGCTGCTACAAAAGAATAGTGATTGTGCATATGTCTGCTTTTTCTGTACTAGTAGATGAGTGTGTATAAGCGTAGTACACTTCTGTTGTGCTCTATGATTCATGTATATATGGTGTACATATATATAAAGCAGTTCCTGGCAGAGACACTGTCTCCTAATGTGAGCTAATAGGCATGTGGTAGGTTCAAGCGCCACCATCTGCAACAAGGCCTGAGTCGCATACCGAGGGACCCTGGCAACGCTACCTACCCATCCAAAAATCACCATGGAAACGCATCCTTCTCCACTGAGGATAGGGTGATAGAGGGCAAGTGGCAAACTTTGAGATGAGCTTGGGTAAAGAAAAAAAAAAGAAAAAGATTTGCACTGGTTTTAGAGAGGGTTATTCCAGTTCCTCTGCAGTGAGGATTCAATGATTTATACCTGATTTTTTTCAGCACAGCCAGAAAAGGAGATCTGAATTTCATGAGCTAATGAATACCCCTACATTATCATTCATTAACATTTTCCCACATTTATGCGGCTACAAGACAATAGTACGGTTCTCACAGAAGGCCAGCGTGGATCTAAGCAGCGAGGTTTGACAGAAATACTAACAATACCAATGTCAGTATTGTTGGATATAAGCTGCAGATAGCTGATGTTTAAAGCTGCATGGATTTAGATGTTTTTTCTGGCCACATTGGGGCAGCAGAACAAGCTAAATACACAACATATGACTTTTTAAAAGTTGTTAAAGAGGACATACTGTATTATGCCTTTTCCCTTTCCTTTAGTGTGTTCTATAGTGTTTTGTGCATGTAAAAGGTCTGGGCAGGAGCTCAAACAGAGTGTTTGAGACAGAGGGTGAAAAGGGGTGCTGCAGCATAGCCGGTATGAGAAAAGTAAAGCGATTTTTGAACATTAAAGCATGTAAACATGCTCTTGTAGAAACCCAAAATACAAGTATGCACCTGAAAATGAGCATAACACGTCCTCTTTAACACATAAACACTCTCCTTTTAGCTCTGTTTCGGTCTCTGCCAACCTCTGAGAAAAACATCTGGGTCTCAAGCTGCTGGATGCTCCATTATGTTCACCAGACCACAAACTTTGCCTGCCTGCCTTTTCGGTGCCGGGTAGGAAGCACACGGTGGATTCATCAAAGCTTTCTCGCTGAAAAAAGTTTCTTGCTGCAACTGAAAACGAGGTTGATAAGAGCAGAGTTTCTGGGCCACAACAAAATAAAACAATTAAGTGTGAGCAAAAAAACTTTACAGAGTTTACTTATTTGTGGATTTGTCAAAACGAGCAACATCTTTCACATAGTCGTCTCATCCACTGTTAATATATCAATTTTAATTAGTGCAGCTTTAAAGGGATAGTCCGGGTGTTTTGAAATGGGGTTGTATGAGGTACTCCATAGTCAGTGTATTACCTACAGTAGATGACGGTCGGCAAACCCCAGGTTTGGAGAAACAGACAGGAGTTACCCCACGGGAGCAGAGCAATGTGCTACTGTGGACGGGGGCAGCAAAACATATTTTAGCCACCTAAAAGAAAGGCTCACCTGTGCTTTATACAGTATATACATTTATATAATATTTATATAAACACCTTGTCCCTAGCTGTAATTTCTACTTCTGTGAAAGTACATATAGAGAGATGCATAAAAAACAAAGTCAAAATCCTTGTATGTATGTATTTGGCGAATAAAACTGATTTTATGTTTCTGACGGGGAACTGAAGCCGTTATCTATGCTCTCGCCAAAGCAACCAGACTCCATTGAAATAAAACAGTAATTTAACCTTGCAGAACACAGGAGTTGCTGGTCTACCTCTCCCTCGATCAGTTAGTGCGTTTGTGTTATTGTGCGACTTTAGGTAGTTTGGATTAACCAAAGTCACACAATAGCACAAACAAACTAACCGATCGAGGCAGCTGTAGACCAGCAACTCCCGTATTCTGGGAGGTAAAATTACAGTTTTTTTCAGTGGAGTCTAGTGGCTTTGGCGAGAGCATAGATGGATACAACGGCTTCAGTTCCCTGTCGGAAAGGGCTGTCTCATGGCAAGGTAAAGCGGTGAAAATATTCTAAATTTAGTGTACACTAAACTGATTTTTTTTTTAGGGTTAGCCTTTCTTTTAGGTGGCTAAAATACGTTTTGCTGCCCCCGTCCACAACAGTTTATTGCTTTGCTCCCGTGCTGGTACTCCTGTGTGTTTCTCAAAACTGGGGGTGTGCCGACCGTCATATACTGTAGGTAATACACTGACTATGAATAAGTACCTCATACAACCCCACTTCAAAACACCCAAACTATCCATTTAATATATAAATTGGAGCACATATATGCTATAAAACCCCTTAAAACATGATTCCAGCTTTACATTTAATGTCCGAAATTAGAACACCAAGACGCAATAAAACCCTCACTGAAACAATTGGAACTCAACATGCAAATATTACATCAATAATAATGACAACAAAAACATAATTATCTATATATGTGAGTGGAGTCTAATTAAAGCCTTGCATTATACTTGATTTAGGTTAATGGCATTCCACCAACATCCACCTAATTATAGAGTAATCTGTATTCAAACTCTCTGCATTATATCACAATAATTGGTCGAACTGGTAACTGTTGCATGGATAAAACCTGTTATTTAATAAAAAGCCAATAATGACCCATTTTCAATTGAATCATATTACTTTCCGTTCTGGCACCATGTTAACTCTTTCTGGAAGTCAGCATGGGGCAGTGCAGCATTAACAATGACGACTACTTCCAGGAGACCAATCAGATCAGATTTAGCATCATGGCATCTAATAGAGCTAATCATCTTGGGAACAGCACACCAGTGAAAGAGTGAACATCTACACAGAGCCTGTGTACCAAAGAGCTGCAGGGGGGTATAAAGGTAAACGTAGGAGAACAGAACGTAACATTACCGCCAACCATTAAGCTCCAACCCACTGATATCCCAGTGATGACAAAGAGAAAAAAACTCCCAGAGAGGATCAAAGTACAACCACTAACTGTCTTTTTCCTGCCTGTAATATCACATTAGCTTTAAAAGCACCCAGCTGGGAGCATAGCGATCAGAGAGAAAAGGTCAGCCATTCTGCCCGGACAAAAGTGAAGCCTCCTGCTGCGCTATTGTGGCTGTGACACTCGGACAGGTACCAGGTAAATGTGCCTCCGCTCCCCCCCCACTGTGAGCCGGAATGCCTCATAGTCTTCAATCACCTCCGGGAAACTTTTCCTGACGCTTCCTGGCCCCGGGCTTTCGTTGTTCGGCGGGCCACTTTCCCTGGGCTCAGAAAAGGTCAGCAGGTATTGCTATGAGCAGTGTAGAACGGGTACTTACAACAGGGGTAATTGAGCAGCACAATGTCGTCCAAGGCAATGTAGCCCTGTCGCTCCTCGGAGGTGGTCGCTTCAAAGATGACCTGTGGAGACAATGGATAAATTAAATGACTACAGACCATTACATCTTGAGTGGCAGGTAGACTGACAAAGAAGGAAATTAAAAGGATGGGGTCCAAAGGCCTGTCAAGAACAGACATGCACAGATTTTCCATTAATTCCACTGTACGTTTAAAAGAAAGCTCCATTGTAAAACTTGCCATTAAAATGGTAATCAGGAAGGTTTCTTGCATTTCTGGGCCAGTTTTGTATCGTGGTAATTTTTTCACAGAATTCTATTAACAGCTATAATATAATTTATTAGCAGAACATTTCTCTCTCTCTAAAACACCAACAGGGAAACATCAGGATTTGATATAAGCCCCATCAGAATGAAAAAAACAAGCTCTTTAGAGCCAATATTTTGTAATGAAAAGCAACGGGTCAAACAGGGAAAACTAACTAAGAAGCACAAATACCAATTTCTGCAACAACACAGGCCTGAACAGATCTGAATGGAAGGCAGCCACCTGACAGTTTGTGGTTTCAGTTGTGAGTCGTGATCGCAATGATGTCTCAATCTTCATAAATAGCTTGGATTGGTAGACATATGTGCTTAAATCCATACTCCCAAGGTAAATCATAGACAAGGCAATACATATTTGCAATCTAATATTCTGGCAATAAAACAAGTTGCCCTATCCCAATCATCAACCAGACCCTAACCAAACTAAATCTTAATCTTATGCTGAAGCTTCTTCCTCATCTGAATGAAAGTCTAAGGACAGAGGGTGTCGTATGCTGTACAGATTGTAAAGCCCCCTAGAGGCAAATTTGTAATTGACCACAGGATACCAAAAGTCTCCACTGAAATCAACATTACAAATGCAACTATCTCCAGCCCCCCATTTACACACACAGACTTTAAGACTGGAGAAGCGACAGGATACCCGTCATTATGAATTGAACCTCAGCGCACAAGCTGTCACTCAGACTCAAAGACTCAGCAGTATAATGTGGGGAAAGCCAAACCAATCTATTCAACTTGTACGTTATTGTTGAATTGCACAGTTTCATCAATACATATGGCAACGTAAACAACAAAAAACGGCACACAAGCTAAAGAACAGCAGGAAATAAAGTACTCGTGCACCAGTAGAGGGTTACGTGCTCATTGCTAGAACAAGCCCGTAAGCTAGACTCACAGGAGGGAAGAGACATTCTGCTACCTTACAATCCATAGGTGAGAACTCACTTTTGAAGCACTTTCAAATGGCAATAAAACTTCTTTTAGTTTAGTCTTTAAATAAGTCTGGCTTACCAAGACATACAGTGCAAAAAAAAAACATGAATAAATCCCTCTTCTGTCCCTTTTATCAATCCATATGGCAGCTGCAGGAGTCCCTATACGCAGCCTAAATATTCACTCAGTCATCTAAATGAGCCGGGAGCACGCAGAGCCTCAAAGTGAATCGGGAGGCCTCCCAGAGTGCACAAAGTCATTCTGGGTTTCCGAGTAGTAATTACAGTCAGCAGAGCCCAAGTCATTCGCTCCACAAGCAACTCTTCCCTTATTACTGCAGCAAGACAAACTCTGGACTTGAGGGTTGGAGTGCATAACCAGTAAGATGAAAGTTGTAACTGCATATTGCATGGTGTGTGTGGTAGCCACTGTTTCGCCCACTCTTACTACGTCTAGTTATCTATGCCAGAGCCCAGTGGAAGCCAGACTGTGACTGTGCACTCAGACGGGCAATAGATTGCTATGTTGACAATGCATCAGGCTTTAAGTGCCTCGGGCAAATCAATACCACAAAAGGCCTTGGCAGATGGATACAGACTAAGGCTTTCTTTCCACTAATTTATTTTTATTTTTCATTCCTATGTCGGGCCATTAGAGACGTCAGACCGATTAACTCTTCAATTCATCACGCGTCAACGCACCCACCACCATCGATTCACTCAGCTCCGCGCTTTGAGCCATCATTAAGCTCCTCCGCATCTGCCCTCACTTATAGAAAAGTGTGTTTGACTATGACTGTGCCAGACACTGACGAACTTGGCATCCAATAGCTGTGCAAACACAAGATATTATGCAAATGGATACAGTAGAATCCCCTTTCAATTTGTTCATAGAAAGCAAGGCACTGAAAATGAGACCATTTGCTGAAAGAAGAACGGAGTGAGGCGGGAGTGGGAGAAGTTACGGTGGCCCTGAGAGCTCAATGCACTGCAGATAAAGAAAACAAACAGCTAAAACACAATCACATGAAAACTAGAATTACCGCCTCAGGGTTGTACGCATCCGCCAACCAGTCAAGTTGCAGTTATCTGTCCAAAATGTCATCACTTCCACATTTTATCCTGTTAGGCATTTGTGTAAAATGGTCATGATTAGCATATGAATTCTTGAGTTATGGCCAAAAACATAATTTGTGAGGTCACAGTGACCGTGACGCTGTAGCTCAGTGGATTGGGCTGGTCGTCCTTTAACTAGAAGGTTGGCGAGACACTGAACCCCAAGTTGCTCCTCCAGCGCTTTACAGCAGCCCACTGCTCCTAACTGCTTAGGATGGGTTAAATGTTGGGGTCACATTTCATGTATGTACCTGTATGTATACTGTATGATGAATGTAATAAAGTTTAAGTGTTTTTTTAAGTGGAAGTTTGTGCCAGATGTAATGAAATTCCCTCCAGGTATTCCTGAGATATCACAAGAATGGGATGTACTTGAGGTCACAGTGACCTTTGACCACAAATCTAATCGTTTCATCCTTGAGTCCGAGTGGAGGTTTGTGCCAAATTTGAAGAAATTCGCTCAAGGCATTCCTGAGATATCGCGATGTACGGACAAACGTACGGACGTATGGAAACATAACACCTCTGGCCACGGCTGTCACCAGTTTAAGAACACATCTAAACTCACTGCAAATAAATGGCAACAAAGCCAAACACAGACAACACAAGCAAGTTTCTGTATTTGGTTGTTTTGTCTGTATTTGCAGCCTGTTCTCATTCCCAGAGCGTAAATTACAGATGCTTAGTCACGCCCATCGGTGTGTAATACCAATGCACAATGCATCCTTGAGCGCCGATATGAAATGCACCTGGCTTTCAATTAACTACAATGTAAACTCATCCGCGGCAACAGTAAGAAAGTGCTGTGGTGACGTAGTTTAAAGAGTGAATGAGAGACACACAGGGCGGGCAGGAGACGAGGTCGTGGGTCCAACAAGCACAAGGTTTTCTTCCAGGATGCCGCTGTTCGTATCCCGTGCGTTTCACTTACAAACAGATCGTGTCTTGTTCGTGTCCCGTTTTCACAAAGCCAAGTCACATTTGCACTGTAAAAACATAGTAATTTTAAGCCCAACCATGTTGTTTTTTCCTAAACCTAACTAAGTGGTTTTGTTGCCTAAAACTAAGCAAGTGTTTTTGTTTAGTTCACAACATTAAGCACGTGTTTACTGTGACTGTGAAGTGACGCCGAGGGGTCTGACAAAGCGCCAGTATGTGACGAGTTGGGATGAAAACGTGTTGGTATTTGTGGTGCGTTTCTGTATTTGGGTGTGTTTTCAGTATTTGTGGCTTGTTTCTGTAATTGTTTTTTTCTGTCTGTATTTACGGTGCATTTCTGTCTTTGGTTGTGTTTTTTGTGTCTGCAGCCCAATTCGTTCCATCATACATGTCTCATATGCATTTCTCAATTTACCACCGTTTTATTTCTTTGCAGCTTTTTCTCTCTAAATGCTGTTTATGTGTTATTGAATGGGTGAAGATGTTTTCATTATTTGCTTGAGTTTTGACAATTTGTGTTTTGTTATGTTGCCGTATGATGAGCTGTCAGAGCCACCGTAGGAGGGAGATATAAAAAGATGTATAGAGAGAAAACCAGTGCAGGAAGAGATAGTGAGGGAACACCTTGCAGAGGAGGAGGAGGTAGAAAGAAGAGGGTGGAAGCATAAGCCACACTGATACTGTTTGTCATGACGGAGCCTGATAGCATCTTTAATATTTGATAGCAAAGTTTCACCCTTTTCCAATACTCACACACGTAAGCACGGAGGAAAATCTATTTCTGCAAACAATATAAGAGATGGATTTGTCCAATTGAGAATATCCAGTTCAAGGTGATGTCACTCTCCAGCCTTCGCTCAGCCTCTCTCAGGCTTTTGTCGTTACAAAAAAATGGGCAACAAAAAAGAGGACTTTAACGCTGCAAAGGAAATCTGTGAAGTGTGAATCAAGGTTTGGTTTACAGGAAGCAGCAGGGTGCCATCTCCCAAGATGGAGCGACCAAAGGAAATGATACGAGAAACAAATCCAAATCGGGAAGAAAGTTCTGGCACAAGAACAGCAGTGTAGACAGATAAGGAGACGGAAGCAGCTGGACAGTCACATGTGATGTAAAAAGCATGCAAGCATTTTAATATGCGCCTCCTGCAGCACCGTGTTTGGCTCGTAAAATTCAACGTCGGAGAATTGATAGTGTGGAGTAACAAAATCCATACCGCATCCCAGGAGGCCTCACAGTGAACACATAAAATCAGTGGTGGCTGTAAAAGGGATTGCATTAAAAACAAGATTTGCACAGTAATTAATATTTCTAGCTTTTCATTACAGTGCTGCAGATATTATTTATGTGTGTGTATTAATGATACAGCTCTCAATTGATATGTGGACGCCATCAATCTTCATGAGGAAGTTGATTAAATTAACGACTTACATCCAATCAGTTTGAGGAATGTGGTGAACAAAAATTGCAACACTGTTCTGTTAATTGATTATATTCAGCTAGAACGAGGCCGACACTATCGATCCATATTGACGATATGGCAGTGAAACATTGAAATATATGACGTGCAATCGCGCCTGCCATATCCTCTCTGCTGGCTGACGAAATAAAGTGAGGAGGTGTACGGTAGTTTCACTGCATTGTGCTGCAGGAGAACAACACAGCATATGGTGAATGTTTTCATTTTGTGAGCGTCACATCAGCATTGTTACACATTCACCGGTGGACAGTGGACCGGCAAGCCAGTAGGGGACATTTTGGAGGACGACTGTTCGTCATGTTTTGGTCACGCTAAAATCATGTCTAAAACTCTATTGTTGATGAATTTAGGTAAATTTTAGCCAAGAGGAGACCTGCAGGTGTGTGAGTGTTAAAGCGTAACTTTGGTATTTTTCAACCTGGACCCTGTGTTCCCATGTTTTTGCGTCTAACTGACTAATAACGACAACAATTTCTGAAATTGGTCCAGTACTGAGGGAGAGCGCTGTAGACGGCAGCTGCTCACAAGCTGCGATACGCTGCTATTGGGGCAAGCTGGCACCGTCATTTACGTCCACTATTAATGCTTGTTTTTGCCCACGACAGGCTCCGATTGTCTGACAACATTGTGGAAAGAGTCTCGCTCAAGGAGAAGTCTCGTTGTGAAATCTGGCGAGGTGACATGTTACCGGAAATCTAAAAGATTTGCAGTGTCATGGTTGAATATTTACATGAAAGAAAAACCTTTATTTGTCATAGTACATACAGGTACATTCATGAAATTTAGATGATTTCAACAATGTGGGTGGAGGTCTTTGTCCGTATTTATTTGAGCCAGAGTATACATATATTCAGATATAGACACAACAAGACTTCTCCTTGAGCGGGACTTGGACACAATAACAAACAGACCGCATCAAGCGAAAGGAAAGAAAAACGGTTTATTTCTCTGTAGGGTCCTTTCCATAATGTTGTCAGACACTTATAATAACAATCTGAAGCTGTCAGTGGAAAGAACACGCACTTGTATCCTCAATCTGCTCATATTGTATAGGAGTACAATGTGTTTGTTGATGCACAAAACAGAAAAAAGGTCCACCCTTTTTCTGAACAGACTGACAGGAGTGCTCTGTTCCCTCGTACATACTGACACAGGTTCTCTCTTAGATAGCATGAAGCGACATTCACCCTCCAGCATTAAGGCACAAGCCTAATAAATTAATATTTAAAGTGTGTATTTTAAGAAACTGATGGAGTGGGCAATGATTATGACGTTTTGCCAACTATATTTGTGGACTAGCAGTTAATTAGGAGGAGAAAAAAACATGAAGTTAATCAAGCGGTTATAAAGCCTGGTCTGGATGATAAACAGAGCAGAAAACAACAACTCACACATCACAGTTCTCAAACTCATGGACTTTATCTGACTTGGCAGGCTGCTCACCTCCCTGTGACTACACATCAAAAAACAGCCAGAGAGTAATCGAAGCGAGGGACGGAGGGTCACGTCCCCCCCAATGTATGAAAAATGGATTGTCCCGCCCAATATTTGTAATGATCGGTCTTCAAATCCCTCCAAAAGTTGAGAGAAGGCCATTTTCTCCCCTCAGTACTCCTTGTTAAACCATTCTGTATCCTCTGCACGCAACGCACACACACTAAACACCAAGGCTGATATCAATTAGGTAAAAAGTGCACTGAATTACCTGCATGTATAGTTTCCTGTGAACCCCTCTTGCTTTGGGAGGCAATCTGAATCCAGGGCAGGAATGGTGGACCCCCCCACAACAAATGAATAACACTATATAGAGAGGTAATTACTAGGGATGCACGATTTTTGCAAATATCCGATATTTCCAACTCATTTTGGCCGATCGCCGATGCATCAGCACACATACAGCTTATTATATTATAAGCAGTGTTACATTTTATTAACATTTCTGACTCCTCACTGCTTCGGTTTGCCGCTGGCTGGCGCTGAAACGCTGCGGGAAGGGGGGGCTGCTCTGACGGCCACACATCTGTCACAGATTGCAACAGCAGAAGCACTGTTCCCAGCCATGCTTTGACAGCACTCTTTGTAATAAATCCAATGCATTATGTTGGCCGTTTTCAGGTTTAGGCATCTTACTGGGGACCGGGGAGACAGGTGGTTGAGCGGTTACCTCCGCCGATGATGTCAGGTTTGGGCTGGGCCTTTCAGGGCTGGGGACAGGTGTAACGGACACCGCAGCATTTTTCTTGATGAAAACAATCAATAGTTTTGGTTGTGATGTCGTTCGAGGAGGAGAAGGCTACAGGGTGCGGTTTCCTAAATTTCCTTCGGGATCAATAAAGTATCTATCTATCTATCTACCTTCACACATACACACAGGCCTTTTTTTTCTTTTTCGGGTACAGGTGTGGGAAACAGACCTGTTGAATGTCAGACGCACCGGTGGAACGATGAAAATGTTTAGTCACACTTGAAACATTTTTGCTCGCATCTCTGAAGCCGCTGTAAAACATGGCATATTTATTTTTATGTAAAATATCGGCCTGTCTAATCGGAGGAAATGTTGATTTCTGGCCGATGCCGATGTTTCATTTTAAAGCCTTTATCTGCCGATACAGATGACGTGCTGATATCATTGTGCATCCCTAGTAATTACTGAATGTAAATACAGCGAAAGTAATTATGCTCCTCATAAATAGTATCAAAAATGGGGTTTGATCTCATGAAGTTTCAAGAATTATAACTTTAAAGTCAAAGGCAAAATTGGACCTGATCTCTGTGGCTACAGCCCTGGCTGGTGGTACTTTACCTTATGAAGACTAAAAGAAGCCTAATAGTTTATCCAACCTTATATTTGCCACACTGCTGAACTGCCTGGATGGAAGGAGGTGATGGGTTAGTGGAAAAAAAGCAATACAATAGGTAAGCAAAAGAGAGAGGGGAGCAGGAAAGATAAGAGAGAAGAGGACTAAATAGTGAGATGCACTGGGAATTAAGATGGTGAGATAAGGAGGACAAAGCGGTCAGGGAGTGAACCCAGGAGAAGTAAAAAAAAAAAAAAAAGAAATCTAAAAAGGAGAGAAGCCAGCGATTTCAAAAGAGCACCTCTTTAACACCTACTGTACCTCCCAAACTCAGGCTGACAGCGAGAGAGTGAACCAGTCTGATCAATGTTCTCCTCTGTCCTTCAATGCCTCAGCAATCTAAAGTCCATCTCCAATATAGAAGAGTCTGTTCACCAAAGTCAAGCAGCGTCTGACACCCGGGTTGGCGAGGTCATGAACTCCGTCAGATGACACATGCTGAACAAATCAGATTGTCAGTTAGTGCAAGTTTAACCGGCGTTATGTAGGTAGAGATCAGTGCTATCAACTCTCTAAGGAAGAGATGATACTGGTTGCATTATGGGAAATGTAGGATCCAGCATTTTGGGGGTTTGAGTCAGAGTATCTCGGCCCGTGCTGCATTTATTATAGCCCTTCTTTTTTCTTCTGAGTCTCCCACCTTTATGGAAGTGCCATAATAAATCGCTAGACTTCTATTCTAATGGCTAAATTGACTAATTGGAAAATATGTCCAAACTTCTGTATTTCTTTACACCGTTAGACGCAGTTCCAGATGGTAATTAAAAATGTTGCTGTCTCTAAAAACATCTACATGTTAATTAAGAGGCCTTTCCGCTCCGCCATCACTAACTATCAATGTTGGATGAACCAGAAAATGTTTTAATTTATAGCACAAAATACCAGATGTTTGGACTTGACAAAAAAAAAAAAATACTTGCAACATGACTTGGATTTTAACACCAGTGACTCGTGACTTCACTTGTACTTGAGCCTTTTGACTTGAAAATACTTGATACCTTCACCACAAGCCCAACAATTAAAAAGTATGTTATTTATAAAGTGTGTGCACAAAGACGACTGGAGGTAACTCCTACAGCGTCGGAGATGTTGGGTTTATTTACTTTTTGAGAGATCCTTATTGATTTGTTTGGGAAGAGGATTTACTCGTGGGAGAAAAAAACTAAACTGAACTGAACAATCTGAATTTCTACCTTTTGCTGTTTATTGCTGAATTCCCGAAAAGTGGTGTTTTTTTGTTGAACTCTGGACTGTTAATTTTTGGTGAATATTATTGAGACATTTGATTATCTTACACTTAACTCCCCAGATCCACTCTGTTTGAACCAATCCGACAGCATCCAATCAGGCTGCAGGAGAGAACTATGAAGAACTAACGTTACTGAGCGCCAGTTGGTGCCAGTTACTCTGTGGTTAAAATGGCATTACATTTAGTGAAGAGCACAAAATTACTTGTTTAGGACCAGAAACTCAAAGTTTAGGACTCAGGACCTGAGTGCAAAGACTTGAGACTTAATTATGACTGCAAAATGGGCCTCATTCAAGAACCACTCGTAGGAACAGATTTGTTTTTAAGAGACACAATTTAGGATTGGTCCAGACCTGTCGTAGGAGTCGTGTGCAATTAGTCTGCTGTAATGATTGTATATTTCATTACTTTGAAGCAATTTTGAGTTGGAAAACCCTATAAAAAATACACATTATCCTGTTTGACTTTGCAATTCGAATTGTAATATAATTCTAAATGTATTCATATAGCTTAACAATATCATCATTCATTTAAAGTGGTCCTTGATGTTAATGTATAATATTAAAATATCAATATGAACATCTCAAACTGCAGAACGACTTAAATTATGCACTAATTGAAGGTTAATTTGTCTCTGTATATACTGTAATAAGGTCAACAGGAAGTGTAACCAGGCGCTCCATGGCTGACTTACTTCTTTTGGATGTGCGTCAGCTCCTTGGAAGAGGGCGTGTCTGTAGAGACCGTGCTGATATATTGGCAGAGACAGATGCCGTATAGCCTTATATGGTATCATTGGGGCATTAATCATGCTAATTCACAATTTTCATGAACGCACGCTCATTTAGGCACAGGTGGCATTCATCATGTTTACGCGGGTCATTTACACAGTTTGCTGAATCTGACGTGACACTCGTACGAGCCCACGGTATGAATAAAAGTAAGAGAAAGTTAAGATAAGAATATGAAAATGTTCCTGCATGAGGCCCAATGACTTCTGCGAAATACGCCATCAACAATGCACAATTTGAAAGCCAGAAATATTGGCATTGAATTTTGAAATCTCATATCAGTGAAAGCAAAATGCAAAAGCTGATGACAGTCCAACATATCTCTGAGGCAGTCTGTCTGTCCTGAGGGGGTGTTGATGCTCGCTGATCACTAGATATTTTTTTTTTTTCTATTTAATCTCAACCACCACTACCACCAGCAGCCACCCACCAACACAAGCCCTCTGAAGTGGCAGCCCTCTCCCCGTGTGCCCCTCTGCGGCCTGCAGGGGCTGATCTGTTGGCTGCGAGTGCTGGACAGTGATCTTATCGATGGATGAGTGGAGCCCTGTGGGGTCTGCGCTGAGCTTTGAGTCATAGCGTTAGGAGCTGTTGAGGAGAGGGGGAGAGGGGGGGGGGGGTGTTCCCGAGGCAAAAAAAAGTAGAGGAACACTAAAAAGAGGCACCGAGCCCCACTCCGAGCTCACTCCTGTCCCTCTTCACACAGCAGATTGACATACTTTGTTCCTCCAGGCTTATGTTTAAGCCTCTTCCCTCATCTGCACAGCTTTACCTGCTTCATTATGTGCTGCCGATCAGCCACGTTTGTAGGACAAATAAAGCAATCTGTCCTGTGTCTACATGCCTGGCGGGCGGACTTTAGAGAACAGCGCCTTCTCATCACTCAGACAGCTTGGACATACATCACCAGAGTAGTAGATTACATTGCCTATGCAAGCCTGTCCAAATGGTAAACACTGCGGCGCTAAGCAAATTCCCCGCCTGGGCCGACTTGTCTGATTGTACACCTCAGCTTCCCCCTCTGAGAGCACCCGCACCCCGCCCCCCCCCCCCCCCCCCCCCCGCCTCCACCACCTCCTCTGCTACGGTGCACGGCAGACAAACTTCTAATGTCCATACAGAAGGGAAGAAAATCATTACTTTAAATCAGTTTGGCTGTTTGTGAGAGTCGCTCAGGACAGGAGAGCTGAGGATGGTAAAGCGCTGGCTGTCCTCATTGATCTGTGCAGCCCTCTAATCTCATTAACTAGCTCTTGATTTATTGAGATGGGGCCCAGAGTGCGCCAAGGTTATGGAAGCAAACCCCCGGCCCTCTCCCCCGCACCGAGGGTCGCATGGAATTGAGGTCAATTGACTGTTCGGCCGACCCACGCTCCCACAATCCCTTACACCAGCCATTGCCTTCTCATTAACGCCTGTTTTGGGGCGGGGAGGGCGGGGGGGGAGTTGTGGGAGGCGGCAGGCTCGGTGGGAAGAAAGAGAGCATTAGGGAATAAATTATCGGCTGTAATGAGGTGAGGCAGAGCTGCATCCAGTCATCAGAATCTTACAAGCTACGCAACGGCGCTAATAATGCAGCATCGCCAATACAGGCATCAAACGGAGCTATTGATTACACTGCAGCACGCACGTAAATTGACCAATAAATAAAGATACAATGCAAACACACGCCCACTGTAATTATACACCTATTGAGCCCCTGTGATATATGACGCAGCTGCAGTTAGCTAATTCTTGCATGTGGTTTGAATGATAGGGTGATGATGATAAAGCTGCTGAGGCTGACAGTAGCCACGGTTCACTGCGACCACTCAGTGGAGCAGCTGGTGGTTTAGTGCCCTGCTACGTTTTTAATGAAGGGGGGCAATCATATTTACAAGGGCTGAAATCATAATATTGCAAAAACATGTTTCCAATATCAATACACATCAGATATACGCAAAATTAGCTGACAAGACAAGACTCTACAGCCACACTAGCGGCTTTGTGAGGCTGGACGTCGGCACAGTGGTGCTTTGAGCTAAATGCTAGCGTTAGCATGCTAACATGCTCAAAATGGCAATGTTAGCACGCTGATGCTAAGCAGTATGATGTTTCTTATATTCACCATCTTAGATCAGTGCAGTTAGTTTAGTTATGCTACATGTTAGCATGCTAACAAACAGCTGGCATCAGACAAAACTCTTTATACATAGAAACAAAAACCTTAGTAGCTCATTTAGTTTGGTTAAAATTTAGTCAATTTACAATTAGAGCTGCAACGATTGATCAATTAAACTATTAGTTGTCAACTATTACATTTATTGCCAACTATATTGATAATCGATTGATGAGTGAGTGATTTCTTTTAAGAAAAATAAGTCTAATTTATCTGATTGCAGCTTCTTAAATGTGAATATTTTCTGGTTTCTTTCCTCCTCTATGACAGTAAACTGAATATCTTTGAGTTGTGGACAAAACAAGACATCTGAGGACGTCATCTTGGACTTATGGAAACACTGATCAACATTTTATAGACCAAACAACTAATCGATTAATCAAGAAAATAATTGACAGATTATTCAACAATGAAAATAATAGTTGCAGCCCTATATACAATATTATTGAGTTGTTGCTAAGTCCCAATAGGGACCGTTCACAATCATCAACTCCATAATGTTACTGTATGCTGTATGTAATCAGTCTACCTGCATCATTATTCATCATTTCACAGCTTCAGCTAACGATTGTGTTCATTATTTATTCATGTATTCATTATTTTTTAATTACCAATTAATCATTAATTTTATAACATACCACATATAATGGAAACTGTCCATCACAATTTCACAGAACCCACTCTGATGTCTTATTCAGTCTGAGCAGCATATATTAAATATATTCATTTCATATTGATAAGAGATGAAGCTGAGAAGGGCAAGAAAATGGATTGAATATTTCCATTTCTAAAGCTGTGACCAGTATGTGTGATTATTTTACTAGATAAATTAATAAAGTGACAAATCAGATATTAAAATTACAATCAGTTTTCTGTCAATCAACGTATTACTTAGCTTTCAGTTAACAGTACTGGATGAATGCTGGTATTTATGTGTTGAAGTGCACTTGTAGGTTTGTCTGTATAATAGATACTGTGATAGAGACTACTGTATGTAATGGTGTTGCAGGTATGTTTTAAGAGTCTGGTGATTGTTCTGTGTGTACCTGCACAGGAACCGCAGATGGAAATTAGCTAAAAGCTAAATCTGGAATCTCTTCTCATTTTTCAGATTAATGATTTTTTGTGCATGGTCTTTGTTTAATAAAGACTAATAATAATAATAACTAATATTGTCAGCACTGCTGATAAGGCAATATTGGATTTTGAAGGGTGGCTCCAGAAATTTAGTTTAGCACTTCCATAAAGTTGGGGACTCACAAGGGACAGATTAAAGAAAGATCGAAGCAGCAGAGACAGAGATATCCTGACTTTTAGACTCTAGTATTGGTCAAGCTCCAAAAACTCCTACATTTCCATAATTCAGCTCTATAGCGTCTTTCCGTAGATCCTTCCTGCCTGGTTAATTTCTATGTCTGGCAAACTTGACACCCCTACTTTCTAACTAAGGCTTCCTGTTTCTTTCAATCCAGCACACGACAACTAGGACTCGGCCATATGGCCCAAATCTCCCATCACGACATAGGTCATTTCATATCTCGATAACGATATATATCACGATATAGCATGCTTTCTGGTAATTCAATAAATAAATAGTCTTAATGAAATAACCACGTGGCAAAGCCTATTTTTGTTTACTCCTGTGTGAATTAATTAAATTAATTAATTTATTAAACAAAAAGTATTTTCTCATTTAGTTAAGAACTTCAGTGCAAAATGAACCTAACATTTTTATATCGTTTTGACGATAAATATCGTCATATTTCAACGACAACCCCGATGAACTCACATAAGAAAGCTCCCTCCAGAAGACAATTGATTTTCCAGGTTAAGCTGATCTTTGGTCTGCTCCTTTAAAGGTGCAGTGTGTAGGATTTGGCAGCATCTAGTGGTGAGGCTGCAGATTGCAACCAACTGAAACTTCTCCCGTGTGCCAAGCATGTAGGTGAACTACGGTGGCTGACGCGAAAAAAGTGAAAACGCCAGTGTTTGGTTTGTCCGTTCTGGGCTACTGTAGAAACATGGCGCCCGGCTCTATGAAGACGACCCGCTCCGTATGTAGATATAAACGGCTCATTATTAGGTAACGAAAACACAACAATTTGTATTTTCAGGTGATTCTACACTAAAGAAAACATAATATTATATTCCATTTCAGATCCCCCTAAATGCTACAAACTGCTCCTTTAACTCCAAGTGACAGTGCTCCTGTGTTTACGTCAAATTTATATTCATTACATAAAAGAAGTACAACACTGCAAGATCAAAATGGCTTGGAGCTACAAATGTTTTCCTCTTCCATGTAACAAAAATGATTCTGAAATAATGGGAGCTTTGTTTTTTAGAGATACAGTTTAACATTTTTGGACTCTGGACAAAACGTGGTGGGCATGTGTGGGTTTCTACGCTGTTTGTTTGGATCCAATTTACAAATCTGTAATTACCTACCAGGTTTCATTTCTGACAAAACGGCTGAAACAGCTGGAATGAGGCCAGTATAGAGAAATGTTGTTTACAGAAGAAAACAGTGTGATGGATTACTGCAGGAATCTACTGATCTTAAAGCCCCCGAAAACCTGGTTTCAAAGCTTAAATATTTAATGGTACAGAGAAACACTCAACTCATGTTTACATGCACAAAATATTCTGTTTTTTGACCTTATTCCAAAAAAGATAATATTCCTACGAAGCTGTTTACATGGCTAATGAAAATGAATATTATACTAATATTCCTGTTTACATGCAGCCGACCGGTGGTGAACACAGCCTCCCTCATTCCTTCAACAACCATCTTGAAAAGGTTGGTGTTGCAATATTTTCCCATCTCCAGAAACCTGTTGCTATCCAAGTCTTTCATAATATTTAAAGGTAGGTGTGTTTCTCCTTCCGACCAGAAATGTGGGCTTTTCTTTTGAGCATGCATCTCTGCAAACTGTCGGCTAGTTGGTTTGTCTGCAACGCACAGAGCTGACTGTAAACAGACAAGAGGCCGTGTGTCGCAAACTGCCGTAAAACCCCCAAATGAGAAGCCTATTCTGAATGTGCTGTATATATGTCCAAAGAATGCTCCTAAAACCTGAATAATATCGGCACATCCCACATCTCTTAAAGTGGCAGTAGGCAAAACATTTTGGGCATAATTTGGCAAAAATTCCGTAATAACCTTTCAGCATATTGTAATTCAAGTGGTCTGAGAGAAAACTAGACTTCTGCTCCTCATCATGGCTCTGTTTTCAGGCTTTAGAAAAATCTAGCCCGTGGCAGCAGAGGTCACAGAGGTCAGAGGTCACAGGTCATTTCAGAGAGAGAGAGCGTTCCTATTGGCTGTTCTCCGGTCATGTGACCAGAATTTGGCTTCCTTCAACAGATTTTACAATGGTGGCCACGTCACAAACTTTCTCATTTTACAGCTAAATAGTAACTACAAGATGATTCTGAAAACATTTGAGGAGAGAAATAGGCATTACAGTAACAGAATATTGATTCATATTTGATCAGCGCTGCCTAGTTTGACCGTTTGGTCGGAGTTCGCGAGCGATTGACAGCCGGCTCTCATAGACTGCAGCTGAACAGCGGACCTTGTTTTCCTCCGGTAAGTGAAATCCTTCAGATGCCGTTAGGAGCACCGGAGGACACAGTAGGACACAGAGGAACATGTTTTTTTCAGGTTACCTGTTTCATGTACTACTGTCACGATATAGCGGCCGTTTTTCTAAAAATAACTTTTTTAAATCATATTTGAGCCAATCTCGCATACTGCAGCTTTAATTGGAAAATGCTCCAGCAAGAAGCTGATTGAGAAAACATGTTTTTAGATATGGTATATCTAACGCCGTCCTCCTATAATCATGCAACTCTTACCTGGTATTCACTGGGCCAGAAAGTGCTGACGGCGAGCTCCACCTGGTGCCACTGGCGTCCCTGGGAGCCCGAGATATTCCACACGGCGCTGCCCTTGGGGCCCCCGTTGACCCGGATGTAGACCTGCAGGTCCCCGGGGCTGTGGCCGTCGCGGCTGTACAGGAAGTAGCTGAACTGGATGCAGTGGGTGTCGTTCTCGCTGAGCGGGAGCAGGAGCAGCTGAGCTCGCTGGCCCCCGAAATGCTGCGAGGAGTTGACCATCATGAAGGATCCTGGAGGGGATGACGGAGGATAAGGACACGTTAGAGGACTAAATGTATTTTCATTTCAAGTATCAAACACTGCTCATTTTACAGTTCAGCTTACTGAGGTAACTTGAAGAGATAAAGAGCAGTTTAATGAAAGTTAAGTGCGGATAAAACACAACGACCTTGCCAAGCAAAGACTCGTCTTCTTAACAGCATCTGCTATACCTACATACACTTCACAGATAGCAGCCATTTCAGCATTTTCACCTGCCAGATAGCACTGAATGACCTAGAGTATAAAAAATAACAAGAGCCAGCTCTTTGGGCTTCACCTGTAACACCTCAGCCCAGGATAGATATGTCATGTTAGTTTTCAACCGCTGAAGAAGCCTCCTTTTTTATTTTTAAACCCTGAAAAAGAGAGAGAGCTAAAGTTGACAGGCTCAAGGTTGTTACCCAGAATATCTGTGTGATCCTCTCTGGCTATTTGTCTGTATTTGGTCGGTGTCTGCTTCTCGCTGCTTCCTGCTTTCACCAGCCTTCCATCAGTTTTGCCTCAGATCTGGTGTGTTCAAAGCTGCAGCGCTGGGTGTCAGATTGGGCTTTCATTTTGGACTGAGGTTCACAGAGTCACTGCTGGCTCTGTCATCCTGGCAGCACAGCAGAGATCCTCTGGCCACGAGAGGAGCGCCACAATGGAGGGAGGGGAAATAAAGAGGGAGCTTTGCCTTTGACTGTGGCCTTCGCAGCAGTGGGAGTCTCAATTTAAAGTGAAGGAAAGAAAAATCAACGCACTGGAAAAAATGACTCTGTTACATTTCGTATCCCACAAACATATTCGGCACTAAAAACAACACATTTTATTTCACCGTGAAATGATCATTGTTCTGCATCCTGGAAAACCATCATGAATAAAAGTTCCACCATTAAAACCATTAAAGGTCCCATATTGTAGAAAGGGAGATTTCCATGTCTTTTTTGATTATAAAGTAGGTCTATGGGGCCATTATTGTAGCAAAAACTATTTGAAAATGTGTGTGGAGAGTTGTGTAGAGGCACTGTAACAATATACGAATGCAGGCAAGTGACCATCGCCTGCTGAAGCAATATTCGCCTAAAAATTCACCAAATTTGAACTGCACTTCAAATGCAAAGAGGCAAATTTGCTTCACCACCGGAAGCTAATGCTTTTCCGCCACTTCGCTCGCATAAAATTAGAGTGAACAGGAGGTGAATGTTAATTTCGCACATGTGACCGTACCTTAACCGTATCTCAATCCGTGTGTGCGTAATCAGATTTGTAAATGTGTAAAAGAATCTCTAAATGCGTACTGAGATCGGTACTCAGACAAATCTGTAAATGTGTACATTGATATTATTGGCTGAAAAGTTTAAGTATTTTGCTCCAACAGCTGGAATTACAGACTACGGCTGCAGCTATTATTTTCATTTTCACAGTCAATTATTTCCTTGATTAATCGATTAGTTGTTTGGTCTATAAAATGTCAGAAAATGGTGAAAAATGTCGATCAGTGTTTCCCCAAAGCCCAAGATGACGTCCTCAAATGTCTTGTTTTGTCCACAACTCAAAGATCATCAGTTTACTGTCATAGAGGAGTAAAGAACCCAGAAAATTTTCACATTTAAGAAGCTGGAATCAGAGAATTTAGACTTTTTTTCCTTAAAAAAACGTACTGAAACCGATTAATCGAAACCGATAATTTAATAGTTGACAACTCATTGATTAATCGTTGCAGCTCTAATACAGACAAATCATCAGTTACAACTCAGCAGGCCTCTCAATTTGCCGTCTTTTTACGTGCCACTTTTGCTATCCTTCTGCCGTGGCAGAGATCTGTCTGGAGATTCGTCTGTACAATTCTGTCCGCACTGTGCCTCAGTAGCAATAAAGCCTACATACCACCAGTCGGCAGTATATAAATACTGTGAGAGTAACAAAACGCTCAATCCACAGAGAAATGCACACAGCCCGTATTCAGAAACGGTGCCTTTGAAACGAGCCGTCGGGACTTCCGTAAGGTTTTGAGGCGGTCATAAAGAGACACATAAACAGAGCGTTTCAGACAGAGGGTGAATACAGGTATATTCAGACAGACAGAATGTGTTTTTTGAACATTAAAGCTTGTAAACATGTTCTAGTAGAAACCTAAAATACAAGTATGAGCCTGGAAATGAGCATGATATGTCCCCTTTAAAGATTTTAAAATAATCCCACTCCTTATGTCAAATATAATCTTTTTTTCTTCCAAACTCTGGATATGAGTCAGACATGAACTGTGCAAAACAACTAATGAAGGGATCAAGCTACACAGCATTTATTGATTTCGAGATGGTCACCATGTCAAATTAAGTGCTCCTTAGTACAAGATGAGTAGATGATGAGTATTTTTTTTTAATAAATCAATGCAGAGGTGATAAGAGTGTGCTGGAATGGACTTTTTTCTTTGAAATAAAGTGGTCCTGCCATGACTTGGCCCAAAGAGACGTCAGACCAATCGTACCTTTTACAGCCTGCCTGACGTGCAAAAGCTGGAGAGCAGCAGAAAGGCTTTCAGGATCAGGAGCATCAACAACCATGGTTTAACACAGGACGCCCTAGGCAATGTCAAACTAGGCAAGAGAAGGCAAAATAAATCTGACATGCTAGTCATTCCAATAGAGCCGTGTGAAAGATCTAGATGCTGGAACTGGATGCTGGGAAAAAAACAACTTGTAAGCATTCTGTAGCACTGAACACCCTCCTGGTTATTTGTTTGATGGGGATGCAGTTTTTCACAGTTTTTCACCACATCTAACTCTTGTTCCTGGATAGGCTGAACGCACTTAATGTAAGTCCCTTTGGAGAAAAGCGTCAACACAAATGCGGTGCTTATTGTTGTTCTTGATGCCTCATTGTTGTTGCATCAGGCTGATATTGTGCAGTCTGATCTCAACATAAGGGCTTACTAATACAACGTCTTTCACAAAATCTCAACCAATTGTAGTCTCTCAGTAAAAACAGCTTTCCTACAATGCCCACTACTACAAACCCATTTTATACTTTCAAAGAAAGATTCTTCCGTCATTTTTCCAGCTCTAGTAAAAGACCGTTTTAACATCATAAGTTGTTTCACTGCTCATAACTATGAGCTTGTTTTTATGCACATTTTTGATCAGTGCATAAAAAAAATGCCACTGTTTTCCCAGGAAGTACGGTAGTACAGTATGCAATTTGATGTTATGACTTGGAAAATAAGGGCTTTTATGCAGGAAACCAGACCTGTCACAGACCTGCAGTTTAATTTGCCTTTTATTATTGTTTAAGTTGCCTAACCCTAACTCTAAACAGAGAGGGAAACACTAGTCAAATGGGGAACAGAATTTATCTCAACAACGGAAAAAAAAAAACGAGAGACAATTAAATTTAAAAAAATACAAATGTCACAATAAAATGACATTATTTTACTGGTGCACAATTTATTATGTAATCTCGTCACATCCTCTCATATTCACACAATGAATCAGATTTTTGATTAATGATGAATTCTTTTGATGAATCAAAATTTCATAAATTCCTTTGTGCAACATTTTAATGGAAAAATAACTACAGTGTTATTATAGTCATAAAAGTTTGAAATGAAGCTCCGGAAACATTAACGATGAGTGGACAGGATATTTATGTAACTTTGGGTATTTACAAGAAAACAAAGTTTGAAATACGCTGTCTTAAAGGGTAACTTCAGTATTTTTCAACCTGGACCCTATGTTCCCATGTTTTTGTGTCTAACTAATAGGGACTACAATTTCTGAAACTGGTCCAGCATTGAGGGATAACGCTGTAGACGGCAGCTGCTCACTGGTTGTAATGTAATCCTATTGGGTCAAGCTGACAACGTCATTAACGTCCACTAAAAGTGTTTGTTTTTTCCATGACAGGCTCTGATTGTTATTATTAGTGTCTGACATTATGGAAAAAGTCTCGCTCAAGGAGAAGTCTGAAATCTGGCGAGGTGGCGTGTTGCCGGAAGACAGCGGTGGAATAGTGGAATACATCCATGGTGGAAACATGAGTTTGTTGTGTTGGAGAACAGAAAGCGTAGCTTAGTGTTATCTAAAAGATTTTCAATGTCATGGCTGAATATTTAGATGATTTCCACAATGTGGATGGAGGATTTTGCCTGTATTTATTTGAGCGAGTTTACGGATATTCAGATTTCAAAACGAGACTTCTCCTTGAGCGGGACTTGGACACAATAACAAACAGATTGGATCAAGAGAAAGGTAAGAAAAAGGTTTTATTTCTCTGTAGGGTCCTTTCCGTTATGTTGTCAGACACTTTTAATAACAATCTGAGCCTGTTAGTGGCAAAAACAAGAACTTTTAGTGAACGTAACTTTACACTGACGCTGCTCACTTGCCCTCAAAGCTCCACTTTCTAATCGCCCATTTAATTAATCCATTCAGAACTTCTGCTCTCTTTCATTGTAAGTTCACATGTTGAACAGTGATGAAGATGAACACAAGGAGACAAAAGGACGGGCAGTAAGATGTCTCTGTTTATTACCTTGGACTGGTTAAACTGTCCTTGGGTATCACATGGTTTCCTCTCTAACTTCTAATCTTCATATCATCATCATCATCATCATCATCATCATCACATCGACTCTTTGATGCCAGCAGGAGAGAGAATACATGCTAATTGCACGTATAACCTTCACATCCGGTGTGGAGGGGCGCGAGCTGGCCGTGGTGGGCGAGCAGAGACAGCGGGATCGTGGGTAGTGTAGTTGCCTCGGTATACTGTAGTTGAGCGCGAGTGCAATCAGAGCCCTGCCTCCTGCCATTAATCACACTGACACGGTTATTAGGCCATAATGGCAACCGAGGGAATGCTTAAACCAGAGAGATGGCTGTAATACTTGCACGCTGACATGCAGGATACATATCAGAGCACACACACACTCTCCTCTTTCATACACACACACACACACTCTCCTCTTTCATACACACACACACAGTTTACGGGCTCCAAAAGCAGATCCAAGTCCTGCTGACCTTCCCCAGAGTAAGAGCTTCCTCTTTCAACGCTCCCATCAGTCCTCCTCCTCTATCGTTTCCTTTTCCACCTCCACTTCTTCTATCTCCTAATCCTCTACCTCCACCAGCTCCTTTTCATCTAAATTCTCTACAATGCAAACAATCTTAAATAAGCACGAGTAGTATTTTGATTCATTTAAACGCAAAGATTCGCCATCTGTTTTCTTCTTTCAAGTAAAGGCAAAAACAAAGCCCCACTGAAAGATATCAGTGAAGGTCTTTCATTAACGAGTGAAGTGTGGGCTCATTTTCATCAAGGATAAGAAACCGTCCAGGAAATAATTTCCGCTGTTCTTTTAGATTTGTGTCTCGTTTTTTTTGGCCTGCTGATAACAAACTGCAGACAATCTGTTAGCTGTTTAATTTGCTCTGAAACGAGACATTTTCGTCTAAGTGCAGCTCTTTATTTAGTAGAGGTGGGAATCACCAGAGGCCCCACGATACGATATTATCACGATCCTTAAGTCAGAATACTATCATTTTGCGATATGCTGAGTATTGCGATGAGATATATTGTGATATATTACATTTTTTCAACTGCAAATTATGCAGTTTGTCAACATCTGTTTTTATCTAATAAGATACAGTTTTCATCTCAGAGTGTTCATTCACATATCTTGAGGTCAGAGGTCAAGGGACCCCTTTGAAAATGGCCATGCCAGTTTTCCCTCACCAAAATTTAGCACAGGTTTGGAGCGTTACTTAGCGTTCTTCCCGACAAGCTAACATGACATAGTTGGTACCGATGGATTCCTTAGGTTTTCTAGTTTCATATGATACCAGTATCATCACGCTGGCTTTAAGACTGAGCCCGCTACATTGGTGATTGGTAAGAGCAAGATTTACATTTGCCGGTATCCCGTGTAGTTGTCCGGCAGATTTAATGATCGAAGGCCAAAAGGTCCATTTGGAAATATGCCAAATAAATAAATAAATTCAGTAATAGCATATTAAATGCCTAATATTGTAAGACATGTTGCCAAGACAACTTAAATATAAACTTATATTATACAATTTCTAATCCAATAATAAACTTTTTGTCAAATTCAGCGAATATCTCCTCACGGTCCGACTGTGTCAATGTGAAACTATAATGAGAATATAAATAATGATCACGTCTATGTTTCTTCAATAAATTTTGACTTTTGGACTTCGGACTGAGACAATTACAGAGACGAGGAGAGCAGCACCGCGCTCGCTGTGATTGTGAGAAGGTGGACTGCACGCAATGTTTCGGTAAGGTATTAATAATAATTTGAATGGCAACGCTATGAATGAAGCTTCAAACTATTCGGTCGGCTGCAGCCCTACGAGCCACACAACACTATTTTGAATTTGACAAAACACGGAAATCAGACCGACTAGGCTTTTATTTTATGTTTCAGACCGCTTCTTCATTTAACTTATTTTCAAGTTATGTCAAATGAAGGTTATTGGCTACTTAAAACATATGCCCGGTAGTTAAAAAGCTATATGGACAGAATTCTAGCTTAAGTTCCTCGCTGGTTCGGTCAGAAATACAGAAGGAAAAGAAAGTAAAGAAAAGAAACAGGTCAAAATGCTGGTCAGATCCAGGGACAACCTGTACATAAAGGGCTTTGAAATGCATGTCACAAAGCCACCCTCCCAGACCAGTGTCCGCTCCCTCCCTCGGCCCCATCCAGAGCACGGACGAGACGTCAAACTGCCAGAAATATCCTGTGATAACAAGCAGCTGCTGTCCTTTGAGATCTCGCTGTATTCTTGGACCACTCTGATATTTTCCTCTCCCTCACCTGCTCGCAGGCGAAGCCGGGCAGGCTCTGGCTTAGCCCCCCCCTCCCCCGCCGCCTCGCCACCGCTGCTGCTGCTTTGATGTGCGAGTTCTCGGGGGCGCTCTGTGGCTAAATTGCTTTTTCTTCAGCTACGAGAGCTGGACCCCCTCATTGTTGGAGGGCAAGTCTCCAACTGTTCTTATGACAGCATTGCACCGGGAAGAATGAGGGGGAGACGGTGAAGACACATCGCTTCAGCTACAGTAATGCTGGTTTTCTCAGGATATTCAACTATCTTTAAGCAAATATAGACACAGCCTCTACAGTGTCTTTGTTATTGTAAGCTCCAGCCTTTGTTTGAGTCAGCTAAAGTAAGAGTGGAGAACAAGCCAGTAGACTGTGTTGTCTATAAGGAGATTTAAAGGCACCATGAAGAGGCGTCTCTTCCTTGTAAATGTGATGTAAGCTTGTTTGAGACGAGTCAAGCCTGCTGAGAATCGATCACCGTCGATCACCACCGAACGCACGCCGGTTAGATTTATCTCTGACTTGCTGTGATGTCACAGCAACGACAACCTCATGAGGCTGCAGGTACAGATATACCTTAAACTTTATTAGATTTGTCATACACATACATGAAATTTGACCTCTGCATAAACCCATCCTAAGCATTTAGGAGCAGTGAGCTGCTGTAAAGCACCCGGGGAGAAGCTTAGGGTTCAATGTCCCGCTCAAGGACACTTCAACACGCAGACAGTATAGGAGCCGGGGATCGAACCACCAACCTTCTCCACTCTACCCACTGTACTGGCCATTTTCTAAAGGGGTCCCTTGACCTCTGACCTCAAGATATGTGAATGAAAATGGGTTCTATGGGTACCCACGAGTCTCCCCTTTACAGACATGCCCAATTTATGATAATCACATGCAGTTTGGAGTCATAGTCTAGGCTTGAGTTTGCCATGTTATGATTTGAGCATATTTTTTATGCTAAATGCAGTACCTGTGAGGGTTTCTGGACAATATCTGTCAGCGTTTTGTGTTGTTAATTGATTTCCAGCAATAAATAAATAAATACTTGACAAATCTCCCTTTAAGGCACATTTTGAACAGATAAAAAAATGTCATTAATTAGCGATTAATCGTGATTAACTATGGACAAATTAGATATTTTAATTGATTGACAGCCCTAGTCTAGGGCTTTTATTGTGAAAGGTAAGAACGGAAGGAGTGGATCTGGTCTGCGCTGCCTTTGTCAAAATTGTAATAAAGTTTGCAATCTTGGTTCAGACTACGGAGCCTCCGTATTGTCGTTTCATAAATATATAGGTGCAACTCATCTCGTTCTGCACAACGTGATTGGTTGATGCCTTGATCCGTGGTGCAAAAGCGCAGAAAAATGTATCTTGTTCTGAAAAAAATTAAATTGCTTTTTCGCCACGTAATATTCAAGTTCTGTGTTAAAGTATTCATGACAAAAAAAAGCAGTTTGGAAAAATATATTGACGTGCGAATTAATCGAAGGGCCCCCGGTGTGTAAAGGCCTTTACTTGGGACTTTACATGAAACTGAATTGATTTGAAAAAGTGCATAAATCCTAATTATACATTTTTTTTTTGTTTTGATAAAGTATATTGGGTGTAAGAGAAGAGAAGAGAGATCAGCTGCTGAAGGTTAGCACACTCGCATAAATTTGTCAAAACAGGCCCAGCGTCTCTTTTCATTTTAGCTTGATGGAGTAAGTCAACATGATTGATGCAGTAATTAGAAACTTGATAAAATTCATGAAGATATTACCGGCTGTGATAACCTTCCTTGAGGACACACACACACACACACACACACACACACACACACAGAGAGACGTATACTGTAAACGCACACACACACAGGTTGGTGTAGTAAAAAAAAAAACACCCAATGCTGAGAAATTCTCCATAAATCCATAAAAGCTGATAAGGCCCCATCTATTTCTCCATGACCCTGCCAAGGGCGAGGGAACATGCATTAAGAGATTAGGGGACGGCCTCAGCTCCCTGAATTCATATCAGGATGTGAGGTGGGAACCTGAGTCATAGGTCTGCCGGCTTTTATCACACTTACACTAAGAAAAAACGTCGAGGAGCTGAACATGGCAAGGGAGGGGCGAGGAAGTGCAGCAAGAAAAGAGGGCGAGATAGTGAGAGCTTTTATCTTTATGTTTGTCGCCGTCATTTTTCGTTAGCTTTCCCCCGCTGCCATCAATAACGCTTTGTATAACTCAGGCGGCCCTTTTCTACACAATGACAACACCATCTTTCCTTGGAAAAGGCCAAGCAAAACCTGATGCATTTTAATCAAATTTTTATCTAACATTTTCTACCTCCCACCAACGCCTCCACCTGCACTCTCCGTGAATAACAGTCTGGTTTCTGGCGATGTTCGTTGAGATTGTGTGATGGGTGAGAGTGAGCTCGACTATTTTCCTCGACCCCCCTCCTCCAGGGCATCTGGAGAAGGTCATCCAAGATTTTCAATTTGGTCTCTGAATTTGGTCTTTCAGATCTTCATTTGCTTTCTGTCTTTTATTCTTTCTTTTTTTTTTCTGATATTGCAACCCGGAGCCATGGTGACCTCAGATGATATTGCACGTACAAGAGAAGTGAAGTACGGCGAGCGTAGATGATTGGGAGGGCACAGATTGGTCTCGCTGTTTGCTCCTCTCTGTATTTCTGGCTGTAGTGTGTGATCTGCTCGGCTGGCGGGGACACTGGGGCCGGCGCTTGTTTACTGGAGCCAAAAGGCAATGCAGATTTTGCCATTTACAAAGTGACACAGTGCTTACACCGTGCAAATGGGAAATCTGCAAACCAACAGCAGCTGGTCATGAATGCGACACTGACAGAGCCTAAACGCCCCGCAAACAATACGAGTCTGACTGCAGCTGACAACTCGAGCTAATGAATTCCCCAGGTGAGACTCAAGAGCCCAGCAGACAACCTGGAGACCGCTGACAACAACAGAGTCATTGCTGTGTTGTCACACGGACGCTTCCAAGATGCAGCGATTAGCACCACACACTGAGTGAAATGTGCCAACAACAGTGTCATCGTCTGTGCAAATGCTGCATCACATGTAGCTGTAATACCTGAGCTCCTGTCTGATCTAGGGATGCACCGATACCACTGTTCTTCAGACCAAGTACATGAACGTACATTTGGGTACTTGCCAATACCTAGTACCGATATAATGGCTATGTCAACAAAGCACAGAGAAGCTCTGATTACAACACACACAGAGGGAGAGCGACTTCATTCTCTGCTCAGGTAGACATTACTCCTCTATATCTTTACATAAACAATAGTCGTTTGCTGCTATATTAATGCTCTGGATATCGAATTTAGCACCTTTAAAAGTGAGTCTGGGCCAGAAGTTGTTGCTAACTTTATCTCCTTCTACTTTAACTTTCAGTTAAATTAGCAGGTGGCAAGCAAGACACAGGGACTTGGCTTGGGTCTTTAGGAGTTGTAACATTTATTCACCAACAAACTGTACACATAGTGCACTGCTACGTTCACAGCTATAACGTTACCTCCTAATCTTACAGCTCCGACAGAGCCTCCTACTGTACAGCTTTCCAAAACACTTTATAGAAATGATCTGGACTTATTTTAAGAAATGTTTGAACATTCAGAGATCTGAGCAATTATTTTCTACATGTTATTAAAACAGAGTTTCAAAACTCAAAAACCCACGCTGTAATAATAATTACTGTGGTTTGCCTTCAAGAAGCTTCAATTTAAGTTAGATTTACATCTGAGCTGTAAGAACACGGATACTCAACATGTTCTCATCCCAACTGGCTTTGTCAGACCCCTCGGCGTCACTTTATGGTCACAGTAAACACGTGGTTGACGTTGTGAATTCAAACCAAAACACTTAGGTTAAGGTAACAAAACCATTCAGTTAGGTTTAGGAAAAAACGACATGGTTGAGCTTAAAATAAGTACGTTTGTAACGTGAAAGTGAAACTTAACGCACGGGACACAAACAGCGGTCTCCTGGATGAAAGTCCTGTGATTGTTGGACCCATCCACCTCCCCTCCCACCCGCCCTGTGTGTCTCTTTCGCTCTTTAAACTACGTCACCACAGCTCTTTCCCTGAGCGTTTCATAATGACGCAGATGGGTTTACATTGTACTTAATGGGAAGTCCGGTGCGTCTCATACAGGTGCTACACGGTGCCTTGTGCTTCGGTATCACACGACGAAGGGCTTGAAAAAGCGTCAATATTTGACGTTCTGGGAATGAAAACGGGCTGGGATACTACACACTGTTTCACCAGTTTTTTCTGACCACGACATATATGGCCTTGCTTCTATTTGAGCAGCCATTGTTAAAGTCACGACGGGGGTAGCACTTAGCTGATGGCTCATAATAAAAGGTATTACAACAGCCTGGTATGGGCATGGCGCTCTAGAATAAAAAAAAAACACTCAAGCTGAACAGCCTTTAGAGGAGAAAATGTTTCACAGACATACAGTAGGTATACCAGTTTCTCACTGTTTTCAAGGCAATTATCCCTGCAGCTTCAAGTAAAATGTGTATAAAGAAAAGGAAATATGAATGGCTGCAGTCAACATTTTGTTGAATTTGTCCTCGCCAGGCTTGATTATTGCTCGTAAAACACAATCATTGCATTAACTTCAGCACGACAAAAAAGTAGCAGAGAAACTTGATTGGTTGCCAAAGTTTAGCTGCGGCCAACTTTTCTCACTGACCGCCCTCACTTCAGCAGAGCCTCCCCAGAAGCAATGCTTAGTAATAAAAGATGGACTTCTTGCCGTTGCTCGCAGCGTGGATTCAGGCTTCCCCAAAAAAACAAATCTAATCCTGATCCTAACCTCAACCCTAAACACTGTCAGTCAGAGTCCAGGCCAGCTGACAGACAGGAGTGGATGGAAGTGGACGCAGGATGCGGGGCGGGGGGGGGGGGGATCTTCTCAGTGGCAGAAATCAATAATGCATTAGCAGCCGCCCAGCGACAAAGTGTGGGCTGACTATCCCCCTCATACCACTACCAGCTCCCCGCCCTGCTGTTGCTGCATCTTGATATATACCACCCGCCCTCAGCCTCTTCATCTAACTCCTGTGATCTACTGTTTGTTTCATCTCACCATCCCGGAGGCCTTTTGGGGAGCTGGTGCTCTCGCAGCTCTCCATGCCAGTATTCCTCGCTCTCCCTGCCCTATTTCTTCTAGGTTTCTCCGGTCATTTAGTAAACAGAGCATGTCATTTCCCAGGCCCTGCTACTTTCCTCTGCTCTCTCTCGTTGGAGAGCAGTGGTTCACAACCTTTTTACCTTGAAGCACCCCATAATTGTATATAAGAAAACATATTTTATGACGCCATCACCCTAAAGAAACTGCAAATCCTCAATTTGAATAAAGTGATGCATCAGATTTAATGAGTTTGTCTTTTTGTACTAAATCAACTTTCTTATATATAACTCATCAGTTTTATAAACTAAATAAAGTGATGATGACGTCTTGATGGAGCGCCGAGTGCCAAGTGAATGCAGATACATAATATGATATTATTATTAAGTAATTTAGCCTACTATAATAGTGTTCGGGATGAAAACAATTTTTGTTATTGTGGTTATATAACTGTACCCCCAGGTTGGGAACCAGTGATGTAGAGGACTAGGTCTTGTGCAGGGTCTTCCTGGACTGTAAAAGGTACAGTAGCAGGGAGCTTCTCCCCTGAAGGGAATGATGTATAAGGACCTTTAGAGATATAGGAGTACATCGATCAGCATACATAGTGCTTGAAAAGGCTCTGGAATAAGTATACATAATAATAATGTAAAGTACTAATACATGTTTCTCTCCACCACTGTGTAGGCATTTGTATTATGTGCTTTTGACTGATTAGATATTTTCCTTAAGATCAAACTTTATTGTGTAACTAAAGAAGTGTTATTACTTTAATTTTGAAAAAAATATAAATATGCAAAACATTTTTCCCTTCAGACCTTTTTGTTTTTAATCTGTGCAAATGAAGGCATGGTTTTCTATCTTACTTAAAATACCATTTATTGATACTTGTTAGCTAGACGTCCTCGACCAAAGATATTCTTAGTCGACGAACGCTCAAATGAATTTGTCGACTAATCGATTAGTTGATTTGATCGACCGATCTGTAAAACTGAGTTTTTCCACAAAGAATCATACAAAAGAACCACTTTAAATGTTGTGTTTACCAGAGATGTGCTCATACGTTTCTTTGAAATAAGTCATACAGCATGAAAAAAGCATAAAAAATGTCTAATCGACTAAAGAAATCTTAGTTGACTAAGACTAAAATGACCGTTTAGTTGACTAATCGACTAAGAGGGGGCAGCCCTAATAGATTGTCAAGTGTTTTGCTAAGGATTCACCAACAGTGATGGACACAGCAGACACACTGTCTCTCTAACAACGTTAATGAGAAAAAAAACCAAAGCTAAAAGTGAAAAAAATACATCATGTCTGCCTTGAAATGCTACATGACTGCTTTTGTGACAACAACTAATGGATGGGACTGAGGGTCCTTCAGGGTGAGAAAAAAAAAACATATCCTCAAGAAATAATGTCTCTACTTCAGACAGACATTATCATTTTCTTGACAACTCCTAATGGGTGTGTGTCCACCCTGCAAAGAGAAACGGCTCGTAATATATAACAGGCTCCATCGCAGCCGGGACCCTGAAATCTCTCAGGCTTACAAAGAGGCGAGGGAAAGAGTAGACTTGCAACATCCTGTAAGTTCAAGGCGCATTACGCAATGCAACAGGAGAACAGGTTCTCAGGTGGAGTAACCCGAGGTGAGATGAAGGAAGAGGTTAATCGATAAAACCGGGTCTTGCTGAGCAGCCGTCCTGAGTCCCCGGCTTCTGTGCTGCTTGGCAAAGACAAACAAAGTCTTCCATTTCCCCCCCCCCCAAACCCATCTCCTCTCAAGATAAGCCCGTTTCTTGGCTGTATTTGCCCTTCACTGATAGGGACCGTGAGAAGTGGGAAGTTTGAGGCCAATACCCTAAAATCTGATTTTCATCAGTTGGTGCAGTGCAGAGCTGCAGCATCTGTGTGGTTGAGGAGGAGGAGGGGGGGGGAAGTAGTGGATCTGCCAGGCTGGATGAAGGCCCAATGCAGGTCCCACTCCCACCTACCCCCTCACACACACACACACACACAGAGTGGCTGCGATAAGGCCCTATCTGTTACAGTCCCACTGTGAGCCAGTGGCGGATATGGAAAGGTAAAGTGCATCTGGAGGAGAGAGGCGACCATCTGGTCCAGATCACCTTCAAGCTGCAGAGACCAGCTCTTCTTTCCCTTCACCTATCCCTTCCTTAACCCATCCACGGAGCCCTGACCCCGGGAACATATTGTCATCCAGGGTTAGCGTGGGCAGGAAAATGCTGAAATGCTGGAAGTGGAATCTGAAACAACAGCAGCAGCAATGCCTGTGAGTTTGACAGTAACACTTGGTGTTTGCCTGATACAGGGTTTTGGAGTTGAGCACAGATACAAATAGTTTCCAGTTTGAAGGTGCTGACGGCTGGGAGTTTGTGCAAAATACAAAATCCTTTTACTTCACAAAATGCTCTGGTATACAGTATTTCCCAAAGAATTTAATTCCCTTGAAAAGCCTCTAGATCAGCATTAATACGGAGACCCAAAGAGTTCAGAATTAAATAAATAAATGAGACAGTTATGAAGTAAATGTCACATCAATGCGAGTCATCAACTCCAGCTGAATATAAATATTATTTAACGCTGCATCTTCACATTTATAACTCTATTTTAGTAAAGCATTATATTTCAAAATATCATTTTTCCTAGATGTCTTCCATCTAAACAAACAGGGCAGAGCCAGTTATGTGACTGGCTGCTTGCTCATTGGCAACATCTTGCATCATTGCTGCATCTTAGACGTATTAAAAATGTTTATGATTATTTCACAACTTCAGCGTTATATTGTACATTTTATCTGCATATTTGTTTTATTTATTTTTTCAAGGGAATTAAATTCTCGTGGAAATACTGTATACCAGAGCATTTTGTGAAGTAAAAGGATTTAAAATTATATATATATATATATATATATATATATATTCCATTTCTAATACATATATTCAATTTAATGTAATCCTAATAATAATGAACAGTATTTATATAATAATAATAATAATAATAATAATAATTATAAATAATAATAATAATAATAATAATAATAATAATAATAATAATAATAATAATAATAATAATAATAATAATAATAATAATAAATAATAATAATAATAATGTGTTATTTATTCAATTAATTTTGAATGATTGTTTTTATTTAATGATGAGCAGTGAGGAACCCACAGTTTGCTGTTTAGGTCACTAATGTTATCTTTTATAATGTCATTTAATGTCTTTAATATTTTATGTAAAGCGTATGTTGAATTGCCTTGTTGCTGAAATGTGCTATATATAAATAAACTTGCCTTGTTTTGGGTCTCAAATTAATTAAGAGCATAAAACCCTACTTTTGTTTTAATTGAAACCCAGTAAAATAAAAATAGTAATAATTATTTCTACAATAAGCACAAAATTGAACAGGTATTCATCACATCAGAGGTAGAAAATCTTTACTGGCTGAAAGCTCACAGATGCCAATATGAACACCCTTATCCCTTTAAGACGTCTTAAATCTCAAATTATTAAATGACTAAAGAGAAGAATTATTTTAAAATTATTTATTTATTTAAACAGCCCTCAGTCTGTGAGTAGAGGTAGATGGTTGGGGGCTTCAGTCAAGCAGTAGGGGGCACACTTACACTGGCCTGCAACTTTCACTGAGGCCCTTCAAATAACAATGAACCTCGGCACCCTGTTGGATTAAAAAAGACGGGTGGTTTAAATTTTAAATGTGTCACTGAAAGGCCGACCGTTAACTGACACACTGGCCTTTCAATTCCCTTTGGGGGCCAGAAGCAACGGACTAACGGCTTAACGTATACCACACACAATGGCGTGGCTTGTGAGTTATTCAAAATCACCCACGCTTCAACCCAATTGGCTGCGAGGAGACACAAAACCAGCCAATAGCCTGGCTGCGGGATTCAAACGAGCCAAACAAAAAGCAGCCGTTACTTCGATTTCATTTACTTTCACAGATGCGCGCACACACACACACACACGCACACACACACACACACCCACACACACAGTGTTGCTCATTCAAAAGTCATTGCTCTGCCAGACACAATTGAAAGGCGTTTGTAATCCCCGGGATCTTAATTCATATCCTGTGTGGCTGCAGTTTTTAATGGTACAGCTTCCAGCAAATAAAGCCTTGAAAATTGAAATCAATAGTAATAAATCAGCATAATAAGCATCTCGGCTGAAGTTGGAGGGGGAAAAGCACGCTGTTCTCAGATCTATCATTTGACATTTATGAGCGGAACTCTTAATCCTCGGATCCGCTAGCAGCGCGAGCGGAGCGGTCCGACTGACTACAAATCACGGCGGCGGAGCAGACAAACGTCCATAAAGAGGCTGCGAAAGCTGACCTCGGGTCTGTAATTACAAGCAAACGCAGAGATGAAAAACCCTGATGAAACCCCCACAGGGAAGCATCCACGTAAAGTTGCAGCGATTCCTTTCATTATTTTTTTCCCCTTGCAAAAGACCAGTTCGGTGCGGGGTCACGCGCTTTGTTGTGAAATGTGCGAATGACTGACTGCAAACAAAAAGAACCTGTTTCGACAATAATGCATGATCAGGCACAGAAGAAGCGGCGGATGCATCCCAAGACGGCCTTCTCGTCAGTTTTATTACAGAGAGCAGGGGGCTTGATTTAGGGCGACGGGTAGAACAACAAATAAAAGAGAGAGACACGAGTTTTCCAGCCATGCAGTCGGGGTAATTCCTTGTCTCTTCTCCTTTACAGGCTCTGTGTGCAGTGCACTACACATGAACTTAACGCCAACAGCCCCCCTAGCGCGCTCCCAAAATGCCAGGAGAACAATAGCAGTGGTCGTGGCAGTGGCTGTTATAGTTGTGACAAGGCAGCAAGTGGCTGGAATTGAGAGGGGAAGGAGGGGGAATACGTCTCTGTGTGTGTGTGTGTGGAGGGGTTCAAAGAGGGAGTCCGGCTTTGTTTGCCGGCTGTTGCCCTCCTATGGGGGGGAGAGACGAGAGGGGGGGCGGGGAGACAAAGGGTCCCAACAGGCTGGAAACGAGGTAGCCAGCGACACACTAAATCCTCCACACGCACACACATTTTACACAATCTCATGACAGCGCCCAAGCGGAGCACGAGGAGAAGAAGAAGGAGGGGAGCAAACTGGAACTGGGTCAAAAATCCAATTAATCCATGACAGGAGAGAGGGTTCGGAAGACACTCAGAGAGACGGTGCAGGAAAACCACAAGAGATGGGGAAACAATACACCGCTGGCCCTTGACCTGTGTTTGTGTGTGTGTGTGTGTGTGTGTGTGTGTGTGTGTGTGTGTGTGTGTGTGTGTGTGTGTGTGAGAGAGAGAGCTGTGTGTGTGGTTATGTTGTAAGTGCATCCATTTTGGATCAAGGCCAGGCTGTTTGTAAGTGTTAGTATGGCTGTCAAAGTTAACGCTAATTCGTTTTAACGCCACTAATTTCTTTAACGCATTAACGCAACTTGTGATTTTTAGGTTGTAGCGGACTCAGTTTTAAAGCTATAGTGAAGATACTGGTATCATTTGAAACTAGAAAACCTAAAGAATCCATGTCATACTAACTCGTCGGGAAGGAGGTTAAATAACGCTCTAAACTTACACTAAATGTTGGCGAGGAAAAACTGGCATGGCCATTTTCAAAGGGGTCCCTTGACCTCTGACCTCAAGATAGTGAATGAAAATGGGTTCTATTGGTACCCACGAGTCTCCCCTTTACAGACATGTAGTACCTGTGAGGGTTTCTGGACAATATTTGTCATTGTTTTGTGTTGTTCATTGATTTCCAATAATAAATATATACATACGTTTCCAAACAGCAAGCACTCCCACGTCGATAAGCATATTAAATACCTGGCAAATCTCCGTTTAAGGTATTTTGAACAGATAAAAAATGCGTGATTAATTTGCGATTAAATATTTTAATCGATTGACAGCCCTAGTTTGTACTGTAACTAATGTACTTGGACTTCTGTCATTTTCCCCCAAATTGTACATAAAAAGCAGCTCTGACTCATGTTGTTTTATTTCTCTGGTTGATTGAGTAGTGAGGAGCAAATCAAATTGGGGAGTATTGTTTCTCCCACTACCTCAGCCACACTTTCTAACGATCTTCTCTAATCCTTCCACAGCTTTGCTCAAATCCCTCCTCCTGAGGGGGAGGGGGGGAGGAAGTTTGGAGGCTCTACCACTGAGCGAAAGTGGGGAAAGTGCATGTTTGGGTCCCCCGGAGATCCGGAGATGTTAATACGAGGAGAATGGTCTGCGGCAGTGAGGTGACAGCAGGGATGTCAGCGGGGCTGCGGAGCAATCACTACGGGTGATGGGTGTCAGCTGGGAAGATAAATAATGTAATGTCTACGGGATGTAATAGCATCCGTATGATTCGAGCCGGCGACACTCCTGGGGAACGCTCCATTCTAATGGAAGACAAATTCACAGCCGCTGCAGCCCAGCAGAGATGGAAATGGAGGAGGAGGAAGGAAAAAGGAAACTAAAGCAGCACACCAGGATTTAGTAGATTGCCCTGTTAAGTCGGTTTGCCCTTTAAATTCTCACTGAATCAGAGGAGAGAAAACTTCCTACTGTGTGCAACATGTGTTCATCCCAACTCGTCACATACTGACACTTTGTCAGACCCCTCGGTGTCCCTTTTCGGTCGCAGTAAACACATGGTTAATGTCTTAGTTTTAGGAAAAACAACATGGTTGGACTTAAAATGACTACGTTTGTAAAGTGAAAATGAAAGGTAAAGTTGTGAACACGAGACACGATCGAACATGTCTGTAAAGGGGAGACCCGTGGGTACCCATAGAAGCCATTTTCATTCACATATCTTGAGGTCAGAGGTCAAGGGACCCCTTTGAAAATGGCCATGATAGTTTTTCCTCGCCAAAATTTGCCTGACTTTTGAGCGTTAGTTAGCCTCCTTCTCGACAAGCTAGTATGACCTGGTTGTTACCAATAGATTCACTTTGTCAGCCCCCTCGGCATCACTTTTCAGTCGCAGTAAACACGTGTTTAATGTGGTGAATTAAACAATAAAGCTTGGGTTCAGGCAACAAAACCACTTACTTACTTAGGTTTAGGAAAAACAACATGCTTGGGCTTAAAATTACTACATTTGTAAAGTGAAAATGAAACGTACCGTTGTGAACACGGGATACGAACGAACAGCTGATTGTAAAGTGAAAGTAAAACATAACGCACGGGACGCGAACACCTGTCTCCTGAATGAAAGCCTTGTGTGTCTCTTTTGCTCTTAAAACTACGTCACCACAGCTCTTTCTCAGAGCGTTTACTGTCGCTGCGGATGGGTTTACATTGTATTTAATGGAAAGCCCGGTGCGTCTCATAACGACGCTAAAGGGTGTCTTGTGCGGCGGTATCGAACGCAGACAGCCGTGACAAAGCGTCGGTATTTGACGCCCTGGTATTTCTGGTCACTCGCCCATCAGTGTTGTCTCAGCAGGTGTTTCCTGTTAGCTGCCAACGTCTAAATATCTGCAGCTTTTCATTCAGTATGGATTTACCCTTAAAACCTTTTGACCCGTCCAGATTGACTTTGGCGACTCCTTGGTTGTATTATTTTGTCAGCTGTCACAAAGAAACTTGTCTCCCATCAATCCCCAGTCAGCTCTCAGTCTTGTTCTTCTAACTGAGTGATGCTCAAACACTCACTGTGAGGCACGGGACACTTCGGTTACAACTAAACCAAGAAGAACCAATTTGTTTTGGTTCTGTAATAACTGTGGAACTTTTTTATATTTGGCAATTCTGGCTGAGACTGTTACGACACTTAGGGCGCTTTCACAAGCCAACATTTAGTTTGTTTTAATTGAGATCTGGTGCGGTTCGTTTGGGTGGTTGTGAACGCAATAATCGTAGAAGCGGACTGTTTCCAAGTGAGATGGACACAGGTTAAGGACAGGTTAACATGAGTGGGAGAGGACTCACCTGGACTTCTGCAGAAGTCTGATGTTTGCTTGACATCTGGGCCGAATAGAACATACTGTACAGAATATGATAAATAAAGTCCACAAAAATAGTGTTTATAAAGTCATTGTTGATGAACTGGAGGAGAAGGGATTCATGCTCACACTAGATCAGCGCCGACAGCAATATTTCAGTCTGTGATTCCCTGCATAGAAGTGGCAGCTCTCCAGATGAAAAAGATAAATTCTCTCCTTTGTACACGCACTTCAGTAATTTTTTTAATTTTTTTATTTGGTCCGCATTCATAGTACAATATAGCCCACGCTAAAATGTTAGCATGGAGCACGGAGCAAGCAAGTCCTTCACTGGGAACACATAAAAGATTTCGGTGACAATGTTATCATCACTTAACTGACAAAATCCCTCAAGTGTAGCCGGTCTTTTAAAGAAATGCAGAACAGAAAAAGCCCTGACTGGATAGACTTAGAAGGACAGGGAAAGATAGGGGGAGAAAAAGGAAATGAAGACTGGGCAGAGGAGAAAGTAGGAGGTGAAGTCGATTAGGAGAGAAGCCAAGTGGCTGGGAAAGAGAAGAGAGGAGTGGAAAAAGAAAGAAAGAAATGAGCAGATGGGTGAACGAGGGGGGCGGATATATTAATCTAAAGACAGAGAGAGAATGAAAGAGAAAGAACAATGCGTGAGAGGGTGAAGCCTCTCGCGGCACTCATTTCTGGGGTCGTCTCTGCCTTAATCAAGGCTCTGAGGCACCCGCGGGTGCACATGGCCTCAGGAATGTGCTCCTGTAGTCTGCAGAAGGGTGATCAATCAGAGCCGGTGGCCGCCACGCAGATGCTCCGCTGTACCATAACTAACACACACACACGCACACCGAAAGCGACAGTGATGAATTAGGAAACGCTCAAACAGTTTAGGAGTCGCTGACTCTCCTCATCTGCATAATAAACTTGCATGATCTCATCTCACTTTGTTCTCTCCGCTCCGACTTCAGTTTTCACTTCTTTCAACCTGTATCAACCTCCGTCTATCAGGTTCCCCCACATGTACCTAAACTCTTTGACAACACCAGAGACGAGCTTGAATTTCAATTTGTCCTTTACTTTTTGCAGCTTTCTGACTAAAAACTTTGGAAAAGGTAACTTTCTTTGGGTATAAAAAAAGACTGTATATAAGAAGTGGACGTAGTCACCGTGACGTCACCCATTGGTTTGTGGACTGCCGTTTTGAAGCCTCGAGTTCGGCATTTTTTGGCCGTCGCCATCTTGTTTTTTTGCAGCCAGATGTGACACCAGAGGGTGGAGCTAAGTACAACCGAATGCTGAACACGACAGTTGTTCCGATACCATTTTTTTCCTTCCCGATACCGATACCAGCGTGGTAAAAAAAATATACAGTTATTATCATCATTATTATTATCTAACAGCCGTTTACTACTGACTAATACTTGCAACCAGAGGAGTCGCCCCCTGCTTGCCGTTAGAAAGAATGCAGGTTTAAGGCACTTCAGCATTGGCTTCACTTTTCAGACCTGCAGGTTGCCCACTGGGTAAATATGGCAAAAATTTAAAGCATCTAAATTTGAGGTGACAGGACACTATTTTCTCATTCAGCAGCAACAGCAAACCAAATAGAGGTCCCTATTGCACGTAAATAAAATTAGGATTCCAGGAATACTATGGTACCTCCTTCTGTCCCCTGTAAAATAGGAAAAAGTTCCGCTGTTCCCCGAGGAACCAGGGCACCTTGAAAATAATGAGATCCTGTTGGTGAGAAAACACTCGCTCATAACATCCCACTCGAGTTTTGTTGACACCCGACAAGGTCTAAAAACAAGCACAACTCCTCGACAGCAGAACGAGTGGGAGGGGAAGAAGAAGATTTAATACATAACACAACAACTGTCAGACACGAGTGCAACGGCTATTGCATCCCAAAACTGTTGCAGTTAAAGTGGTAAGATAACTTGTTATTTGAAGGGCTTGAAGTTTCTCTGAACAGAACAGGGATGCATCCAGAGTCCAGACTCAAATAGCTGTGTTGAATAAATCCCCCCTCGTTTCCTTGAGAGTGCAACCATGAGGTTGACATTTTTTGGTTTATAGTGAAATGTCTTGACAACTATTAGGTGTAGGTGGTTTGTCATGACACATTTGGTTCAGGTATTCATGGTGCCAAGAGAATGTATCCTAACAACATATCCTCATACAGCGGTTCGTATGATATCTTACAAAAGTAATTTTTGTATTTTTTGTGCGCATTCCTACTAATGTCAAGCAACACGTGTCAATGTCCGCTCGTTACATGCATACAGTCCTTTCAAAATAAAATTCTGTCTTCACAGAAAACAACTGGTTAGGTTTAGTCAACAAAACTACTTTGTTTAGGGAAATATTGTGGTTTGGGTTAAAATAACGGAAGTGACGTTACTTACAGTCAATATGGAAGTTACGTGACAAATAAATCTACGTTTGGGTTAAAATAACGGAAGTGGCGTTACTTAAGTACGGAAGTTACGTGCCAAATAAATAAACGTTGACTTCAGGTTTCACACGAGACACACACAGCTTTTGGACCGACCCGTCCACTCGACCTCCTCGCGGCGTTTGTCAATCTTTGTACTTCCTGGTTCACGATTACGTGGATTAAATACGAAATGATTTCATGATATATATACAAATTACAGTGCATTACTTTTCGTATGTATAGCTTCGAACGGTGAATGAGAACAACCTGATCCTAATGACTTTCCTCTAGCGCCACCATGAGGTGGACATTTGAGGTTTTGGGTGAAATGTTTGGACAATCATCGGAAAGATTTCCATTAAATTTGTTGCAGGCATTCATGTCCCCCTCAGGATGAATTGCAATATTAACGTTGGCGTTAAAAATCTAGTTTAAATATATTTAATATTTCAGTTGATATTAGGCTTACATTGTGTTTGCTCTTAAATACATTTGCATTCAATCAAATTATAATCAAATTAACTTGGTGTGGTGGGAGTTAAATAGGGACTCATAATAAATGTTTGCACTGTGTAACACAACTTCTCTAATCTATGTACCACTAAAAATTTAAATTTCCATGACTTCATTGATTAACATGGTTGAAGTTTCCAGCAGTACTTCCTGGTGGGTAATTCAATTATTAGACAATCTAGACAATAGGGCTACATTAGAGCAATGCGAATGAAAAGTCCGTTGTATCTATACCTGAAACACTGATTTATTTATTTGTTTGTTTGACATTTGCAGTGGTTTAATCCAATGAAGCAGCATGTTGTTTATTTTTCCCTCACGATGAAACCTATCCATCCACTTGCAGCTTACATGTATTATTATTGTCTTTCTTTTTATTTACGACAGTGTGTGCTGACGGAGGGCGGTATATGTGCTCGGAGCATTATAGACTCTATTAATCACAACCATGTTCTGCACTATGAACAATGACAAAGATCAAAATCCGGAGATGAAAAACTGCTGCCACAGCTGAGCTGAGATGGAAATCAAAAGCCGGATGATTTCAATCTTCCAGAGACGGAAGAGTCTGAGACCCGGGTGGATCAATTTAAGATTCAGAGGACTGCTTTGGTTTCATTGTTTGTGTTTTTTTACTATTTCTGCCTACTTCTTGAGTATGAACACACAGACCATCACACAAAAATGTGTTTTTCAATTACAGAAAATGACTTGTGGGATTAACATAACAAAAAGAGAACCAGCTTGAGACCTTATAGTTATAGTCAACAGTTCGACAATGATGGAGTGATTTTTGCCCTAAATGAAATATGCTAATGCTAAAAAAATGCCCGACACTAACTTCTACTACATATTAGGACTAGGTTTCATTCGATTTCTTTTTCATAGCCGTGCCGATGTGATATTTGAGCTTCAGGGCGGATACATCTTTTGACACTTTACTCTGAGAAATGTTCATTTTAGTTCAAGAAAAGAAGCCAAAGATCTCAAATGTTTAATGTTGTCTAAATAAAAGAAGAAGAACTGCCAAAATAAAAATCTTAAATTGGCTAAATTTAGATTTAAATCAGGAACTACCTGACCAGACATCCACTACTACCTTTCGGTACTTGACAGTTTTCAAAACTTAGTGCTAAGGACTAGGGCTGCAACTAACCTTATTTTCATTATCGATAAATCTGTCGGAAAAAGTCTCTCAAAAATATCCATTACATGACAGGAGGACGACCATCTACTAATCCTGCACACAACACACACACCTGATGATTACGGACTCCAAACAGTACCTGTGATGGGCTTTTGTTGTTGTGCTTATTGACATTGTCGCAGGAGAGGCATTATAACCACCACCCCCTCCCCTCACCTGTGCTTCTAGATGACAGGTGTGAGAAACAAAAGCTCTGTTATCACAGCTAGATGCACCTGCAGGCGGTGGGGATCACGCATTATATTTTGAGATGAGAGTTTGTCCCCCCGAAAAATACTTCCGACACATCTGGATGGCCCTTTGCTCAGGTGGAACTTTTTATCTTACCCTACAGAGTTATATGATCTTTTTGGAATAAAGGGAGAACAAAAGAAAATGAGGACCTGCATAAATTTAATTCTTATTCATTACAGCTCCTTTAGAGATACGGCTAATGCAGCATTCAAAGACCACTTGAAGGCAAAAATGACTAAAAAAACTAATTCAATGTGCGGCGCCGAGAGAAACTTTCCTGACTTTTAATTACTTTATCGCTCTCATTTTCTCTATCTTTACAGTATTTTAGTGTGAACTGGAGAAAAGGGAGGGAGATAGTGTAGAGCAAGAGCTTGGGAGACAGAGAAAGGGGGGGTGGAGGCGATGTATTGTTGAGATGTGGACTTCCTTCGGTCTCGGTCAGGTCTTTTCGGACGGGATTTGAAGTGCCGGGGTCCGCAGTCCCAGGACGAGGGTGGTTACGGCCCGTGGAAAACAGGATTACACAATCCTCTCACGTCCAATTAATTATCCGCCTGTTTGGGGTAATAAACTCTCCGTATCTCCCCGTGCCATCGCTCTAGAGGACTTTACTCCTGCTGATGGTTGGGGAGTTTGAAATCCAAAACCCCTCCACCAACTCCAATTTGGTCTAATCAGGAAGGATTGTTCCACATCCAATTAAAATGGAACAGAATAAACTGCCCAGCTCGGATTCATCTAAACTATTGTTAAGAGATTAAAACACTGACTTAATTGGTTTTCTGAGGAGTTTTAGAGACTTTCTAGAATATAGTGAAGTGGTGTGCTAGTCCACTGCTTCTCTGTTTGAGATTTGGGGTTTATTCTTTTTGCAGCAACATCTCTCAGGTCTTTGTTCTCCTCGTGGAGCAGAGAGAGTGCACGAAAGCAAAAGTCTATGCTTATCTAAGCCAAGGGCAATTCTCAAGGTCGCCACCTTCTATTCGTTGTTTCACTCTGGCCTCAAGTAAAAAAGTGCACAGCAACAACTATGATACAACCAAGCCTCCAGCTCTGGCCAAAACATTGCACCAGTGTGGGCGGCCCAATCAAAGTCTTGCATTCTTCACTGTGGGAGTTGCAGCCCCCGGTTAAAGATAGCAGCCTGGTACAGCACATCCTGAAGTCTGGATTAGCCCTGCCAAGTGTAGATTCCCCTCGCTTTATCCCTCTCTCCTCCTCCGACGGCTGCTCCAGGAGAGCATGTCAGTTCATCTCAGTATAAAGATGCGCCAGGGGAAAGCCAAGACAACCCCCCCCCCCCCATCTACTGTTGAAGCGCAGCATAGGAAGCACAAGGTACCCATGGGTGCACCTCCCAGTATTGCTCCGAGTGGTCGGCAGCCTCTCAGTTGCTTGACTTTAACAGGCACTGTGGGAACGATGTGGTAATTCAAAGACAAGCAGGCAAACAAGCGCAAAGCCAGAAACCAGAACTAATTGTCAACTTGTCACCAGAATGCAAGTTCTAGATTTATTAGAAAAGACTTGTCAGGATTCGTACGATAATAAAAGCCTATACCTATCGTATGCAAGCCAATCATTTTAAAATCTTTTGGATAATTTTTAAAGTATTTACTTTACATTACGTGGATGCCATAGCTTCTCTTATAAAAGCCGATATCTGTGATCGTCCTCACCAATCTGCTGCTCTAAGTTTCTCTTTTTAAGGATTTTATTTTAAGTTGCTAATTAATTCCAGTCGAGCGTTGTCAAGGTATAATCAATAAATCTCAACAATTCCTACAGATGTTTGTTCTTTGAGGTTTTTAATGTGGAACATCTGTGCAGGAAGTGGTGCGTTTCATTAACCGTAGCTTAACAGCAATCCCCAAATTTACAAAACAGAAGAAAATATATTAGGGCTGTCAATCGATTCAAATATTTAATCACCATTAATCGTTTGATTGTCCGTAGTTAATCGTGATTAATCACACATTTTTTATCTGTTCAAAATGAACCTTAAAGGGAGATTTGTCAAATATTTAATACTCTTATCAACATTGGAGTGGGCAAATATGCTGCTTAATGCAAATGTATGTACATATTTATTATTGGAAATCGATTAACAACACAAAACCATGACAAATATTGTCCAGAAACCCTCACAGGTACTGCATTTAGCATAAAAATGTGCTCAAATCATAACATGGCAAACTGCAGCCCAACAGGCAACAACAGCAGTCAGTGTGTCAGTGTGCTGACTTGACTATGACTTGCCCCAAACTGCATGTGATTATCATAAAGTGGGCATGTCTGTAAAGGGGTGACTCGTGGGTACCCATAGAACCCATTCACATATCTGGAGGTCAGAGGTCAAGGGACCCGTCTGAAAATGGCCATGGCAGTTTTTCCTCACCAAAAGTTAGCGTACGTCTGGAGCATTATTTAACCTCCTTCTCGACAAGCTAGTATGACATGGTTGGTACCAATGGATTCCTTAGCTTTTCTAGTTTCATATGATATCAGTATATTCAATCTAGCCATAAAACTGAGCCTTCTACAACCTAAAAAATCCCAAGTTGCGTTAATACGTTAAAAAAATGAATAGTTATTATCGCGTCAACTTTGACAGCCCTAAAAAATATTTTGTTTGATATTATTGATTGATTTTACCCACCTCCAAACCCCTCATGGGAGCACAAATGTCTTTATTATGCATTACAATTATTATTATTTTTTTTTAAATCTTCTTTTCCTCCTCTCTACACTACATTTGAAAAAATAACATAATGAAAGTTTAATGCTTCAGTAATAATGAAGAAAAGAAGAGCGAGTCTCCACCAAAGTACATTCAAGTACCTATTTAAGTTGATTCCATCAGTTTATCACCACCCATCTGCCTCTCTATACGTGTTTAACATCTAGCAGCATATATCTTGATTTGTGCGATTAATATCTCCACTGCACAGTAAATCATTCAATTTGTATGTTATTCTGCATATCTGTGTTGAAAATGTGAAGAAGTGATCGTGATCACTTCAATTGGAATGGTTTTACACATTTCAATTCAACCAGAAGTACCATCAAGGGCTATTTCAAAAGGATGATTTCCTTTGAGCTGCTGGAGGGCTTTTAATGTGCAACATATGAGAAGGAAGTGTTGAGTTTCATCAGTGGCGATCCACAAGCTGCAAATGGGAGACGACGGGAGATTATGAGTGATTGAGATATCAAGATGGGATATTTCTGCTAGAGAAGAGGAACATGGAGCAACCGATTGGTCGGGATGACATGAATGTGTTGTTGTAGTGCTGTGAGGATTAGAATGACAGCTAGTTAAACATGAAGGAAGTGTTAAAGGGACAGTGTGTAGGATTTGATGGCATCTAGTGGTGTGGTTGCAGATTGCAACCAACTGAATATCCCTCTGCTAACTCCTCCCTTTCCTAGATTGGGGTAACGTGAGCTGCCGAGTGTGAAACCATGGTAACGCCGTTTGCCTCGCTTGAAGGCCATCCTTTCCATAATACAGTGGTACCACGTTTTTTCTCTCTGCGGATCACGTTACCGCAGTTTCACAAGCGTACTGGAGAACTACACTGGCCAGTGTTCGGTTTGTCTGTTCTGGGCTACTGTAGAAACATGGTGGAGCAGCATGTGAAGAGGACTCGCTCCCTATATAGATATGAAGGGCTCATTCTAAGCTAACGAAAACACAATGATTCTTAGTTTCAGGTGATTATGCACACTTCTACTAATAGATCCCCTGAAATTTTGCACACTGGCCCTTTAAGAGCTGATAGTAAACACATCAAAATAACTGGAAAGCAGTTTGAGGTAAATAAGATTCCTGGCCACTATTTGAGAATTTACAGTAAGCTCTATACAGGAAAGTAAAAGGTCACCGGCGGGGCAGAGTAAAGCTAACACTTTAGCAGTACTTCAACAGGTTTAAAAGGAAGCCACATGATGGCTTTCCATCCCCAGACAGAGCTTTCACATTTGGATGCGAGCAGCTGACGGTGAAAATATTTCCTTTTGACATCATCATCTTCACCGCCAGCCTTATTTCCCACAGAGCCTCAGCTTTTTCAAACACCAAGTAGGGTGTAGAGGATATTTAGCAGCAGCATTTCAAATTTTAATCCTACAAACTTTCAATTTCACCGTAGTTGAGATGAGCAAGAAAGAGCCGGTGAGAATGAAAGAGAAAGAGAGATAGCGACAAGCACTCATCAGTGGGCAGCAGGCAAGAAGAAGCAGCGGAAGAAGCAGCCAATTATCCATGTGGCCAAGCCGACTGTGGGGATGCGGAGCGCCGGGGCTGCCTGTTCGGAGTCCGATAACCCTCCCGTGTCATCCCTCTGTGTCAACCAGAATTTTATCTGCCACACGGAGGGAGAAGACAGCCGCCGCATATAGGCAACAGCAACAACAACCTGCAGCCAAAGAGAGCCGCGAGTCACAGACGGAGACGGGAATGAAGAGAGTCAGGCAACCACAGGGGCAACGGATACGCAACACATGAAAGCAACAGAGTAGTGGGAAATACTAACAGACACAGAGGGATTCATCATACACACAGCACCCTATCAGGAGGGAGGAGGAACAAAGTTACAGCCATTAAATATAGGACTAGACCAATATATCGGTTTGGTTATATCTACCAATACTGCTCTTCTTTTTCTTGTTTATTTAATCCATTTATGACATGACATAAAGGCCTATGATGCTTGTACCACTGCTGAAGATTCTTGGTCTGAACGCGATAACATCAACGGCAGCTTAAATCAAGAATTATGACCATTAAACTTCAAAAACTCACAATCAGACCCAGTTAAAAACCTGCAGCCCTTCGTTCACAGTGAAATAACACGATATATCATGTCTCCTCCTGATGTATTTTTGGACAAAGTCTACAAACTAATTAGAGTTCTCTGCTTCAGACAAAAGGAAAGAGAGGACAGGGAAGAGAATTTCTTAGCTCAACAATATTAACAGCTCCATAGTAATTAAACCCCTGACGTGTTGAGCATTTACCTCAATAAATCATTCCCACATTTCCGTGGCTGTAGATGTAGGGGGGGGTGAAGAAGGCAAAAAAACACTGGACTACCCTCGCTCAACTTTTGCTGCAGCACAGTGTGACATCATTCAGAGAACATTGGACAATCAAATACATGCAATAATGCACACGAGGAAGAAGATCTAGTGCACCTTGTAGCATTGTGCTAATCTACTGCTTAGTTACCACGCGAGTGTCAAGAAAGCCCAGTCGCATGAAAGGGCGCGTCAATGACACGATAGTAGTGTTAGTTTTTAGTGACATTATTGTCATTTTTTTTGTGACATTTGTGACGTTTTTTTTGTGACGTTTGTGATGTTTTTTTATTGACTTTTGTGACGTTTTTTTAGTGACATTTGTGACGTTTTTTTAGTGACATATGTGACGTTTTTTTAGTGACATTTGTGACATGCTTTTAGTGTTAGTGTGTTTTAGTTGAAAACGTTTTTATTTAGACAGGCTTTTGTTTATCTGTCTGAATAACCGCTCCCTTTTACTTATTGCTTTTATTGGCCTTTTAATGACTGTATTCTTAACTTGTTATTTGTTTATGTGTCGCTGTCCTCATTTCTTTGTTTTGTTGTGATTTTAGCTCGTCAGCCCTGCGCTGTCATCGCTACTCTTAATTTTGACTTGATGTATTATTTTTATTAATGTAAAGCACTTTGTGATTTTATATCTGTGAAGGTGCTCTACAAATAAACTTTACTTACTTACTTACTTACTTTTAGTACATATTGTACTTAGTTTACGCACTTATTTTGAGCCCAACCATGACGTTTTTCCTAACTAAGTGGTTTTGTTGCCTAAACCTAAGTGAGTAGTTTTGTTGCCCCTTGCTCGTACTGCACCGTCATGCGCGCGTGTAGTATTCTCGCCTCGGCAACGCAAAATGCGTCACAGGCACGCTATCCTCTGGTGGACAAGTGGGTCTATTTCACGCTTTGGCGTGATACCGTGTTGGTCAAGATCGAGTGATCAATGATATTCACCAATAGTATACCTACTAAACATTTAAAGACAATGTCTGTGCTTGGATAGCTGTCTGCAGTATAATGTAGCAACGCCTAGTAGCTTCATTCTGTTAGCATCAATCAACCACTAATATCACATAGAATTAAATTTAATACTTAATACTAATAATACTTAACTAACTAACTACTTAATACTTACTTAAATGTAATGGTTATGCCGGTATAAGTATGATGGAAAACCAGTAGGGATGATATAACATTGAATTATTTATTATTATGGTATAATTAGTAGTGACATTGTTTGCTGCAGGTCTGATGATGACTGAACCTCCACAAAAAAGGATTGAGCAGCCTCCTGCAGCACAATCCACTGTCCCAACAATCCCACGTTTAGGGTATAAGTATTTAATTTCTTCAATAGGGCTGTCCCGAATACCATTTTTTGCGCTTCGATTAGCTTCAATGAGAAATATTCAAAGGTATTTGAAGCTTCACAGAGCAGCGCAGCGCAGCAGCCTGACATGTTCTTCTGTCTGTCTGTCTCCATTTCCCCTGTTTTGGTGCCGCACTACTGTACACACACGCACCTCTACACACAACAAACAGTCATATCTGTCAGAGAATAACTACTAATAATTAATGTTGAATATGAATAATGAATAATGTTGTGGGATTATTCCTGCTTTCTTGGGATTTATACATTATTATTACATAATTATATATAAAAAATTTAAAAAAACTTTTAAAACGAAGCATTCAAATAGTGATTTGGAGGTCGATTACCATGGCAACGGTCGAAGCTTCGATGCATTCAGGTCAGCCCTTCTCCCAACAGCTCGTAATAACATACAAATGTTATGCACTAATGATACAGCAGGAGAGTAGAGAGAGACCTTGGATAATGAAATGTATGGCTGAAAGCCATGAGATGGCCTTCTCAACCACTGCATTCACCAAGGCAGCATGAAGCAGGGCATTTTCTGGAGCAGCCCACTGGGGGCCCCGAGACCGAAAGGACTGAAGAGCGAGGCAGAACAAAAGTTTATCGTACAGCTGAGCGTTTCCGTGGAGACGGTATAGATGGAAAAGGGATATCAAGTGTTTGAGAAGAGGGTAGGAAAAACCCTCACACTCACCGGAGCAGGGAAAATGGCAAAAGCCTCCCAAAGGGATATACAGTAAGAAGGCGGGGACAGGGAATCACTCAGGGAGTCAGATATCGGAGACATGTTAAGGAAGGTCTCTGATATATAACACCCGAAATAGGGAATACCCCCGAGGGATGTGAGAGGAATGTGGTGCTCATAGGTGAAATGAAGCCATGCCGCGTTATTTTAGCCGACGGGCAAGAGACGGCTGGTTCACACGCTGTGGGAGCAGCTGAGACAACTAAAGCTTACCAGACACTAGGAGACTTTGAAAAGACTTTTAAAAGACTAAAGTCTGACACCCTCTCACATCTAAAGACAATGTATCTGAAGTCACAGTTTTTATTTCACAGACTATAATATTTTGCACAGACTGGGGATCTTGCACGGTCACTAACAAGACTACAACTAGATTCCTTTTGAGATGATGTCACATCCTGCTCCTGGTGGAAATGTACAAGAAGAAAAACTGTTGAGAAAGAAGTGGACAGAAATTGCTGCAGCCCTCAAAATCCCCGGTGAGTATGCTATATGCTATAGCTAGCTAGCTATAGCATATAGCATACTCTCGGGGATTTGGAGAGCTGCGGCTTTTGTCCTTTTCCACTATATCGTGGTACAAATAGGAGCACACGCCAAAGAGGCGTTCTTGTTCCCTCCACAACTCCAGCAGTTTCTCCGTGTTTACTTTCTACCCCGTTAGCTGCTTCCTGTATGGTGCTGGAGAGAGCGCTCCTATTGGTTATTGACAATGTTTGCGTCATTGAACTTACGATAACATTAAACTTAATTGATTTACGTCAAGACGAGAAAAAAACTGACTTAAGACAGCTTGGACTGAGTTTTATGACCACCTTATACTGAATGATCGAGATCACGGGAGCACGCCGCAACTCTAGCAAAACTCTTGCGATTATATTCCGACATTGGAAAAATGTCTGCGGCAGTGAAATCGCTTGAAAAGTCGTTCGGTGTAGGGTCGGCATAAGTCAGGGTTGAGGAAAGTTGTGAGGAAGTATGTCTGTTTAATTAGAGAAGAGTATTGACATTAACATCACACACATTTCCCCCTCCAGATATATAGTAGCTGCTTCACCATCTTGGGAGGGATAATGGTTATTAGTTCACGTGCAATGTCACAAAAATCATGCTTGCATTGCTAAAACATGACTTTTACAGTGCATTAAAAGCCAAAGTGATCGTGAAAGTATTTGTTTTTATCTAATTAAATTTCAGTTACAAACACACAGTGTGATATGAACAGTAGGCGGCTGAGCATGAGGCTCATTGTAGTTGTCACTAAAATACAAACTGACAGCTGATGTAGGGTAAAAATACTACCACTAATGCATCACGGGGTTTGCCTCATCATCAAGTTACTCGTAGCGGCTTCAGTCATGGTCAGGTTCACGGGGTTCACACAGTAGTTGATTCCCGTCCTTCACTGGATTCTTTCCTCTGGATCTGAGTGTAAAAAGTAAGTCTCCCAGTTTTGGTAGTTATAACATGTTTGAGTTGGGTCTTCCAGGTCAGAGATCCTGTGGTCTCAGCAGGTGCTAGTTAAAGTAGTTTAGGAGTCGAAAAAGTTCTTTGAAGGATTTTGACTTTGTTCTGGAGTTCAGAGAAACTGAGGATTTCCTGTGTATTCTCCTTTTGCTCGCTACAGAGCTCCAGAGGTTTTGATCTGGCTGGAAAATATCACTTATTGTGCATTATTTAAACGGTCATTAGTCTCACAAGCCTCATCCTTTCTGGGCACGGCTCTAGGCTTTCATTATTACATCAGTTATCAGCCCATTATATGCAAATGACTCACCCTAACTCTGGAACCTATAATATATAATGTATCAATTACACCGACAGTGAGACGGTGAGACAGCGAGGAGATATGGAAATATTTCCTAAAGATAGCCTGTCAGCACCTGAGGAAAGGGAGAAGAGGAGGAGAGGATGAAGAAAGGGGGAAAAAACAGAGGATAAGAGAAAGAGATATTAGAAACAATGGGCAGTAAAGAGCAGGAGGAAGAAGAAGAGGATAAAGAGAAAGAGTTGGGATAATAGAGAGAAACAGGGGTCTTTACACACCAGATGCTCTTTTTTTTTCATGCGATTAATTGACACGTCGTTTCTGAACTGTTGTTTTTGTCATGAGTACTTTCACACAAAACGCGAATATTCCGCGTCAAAAAGGCGACGTCATTTTTTTTTCAGATCAAGGTTGATTTTTCTGAGCTTTTGCACCACGAATAAAGTCATCAACCAATCGAGTTGTGCGGAGCAGACATATTCAATACGTACATTATAGTGTACAACAACCATGGATGTATAATAAGACCTGGATACAACGCATGAAAAGCATTTCCCCCACAGACCACCACTGTAAAAGAGGCGCCTGTATAGCTGTTGACAGCATATTTATATTCTGTCATTATTAGGGACATTTAAATATTATATTTATATTAAAAAATAATATTTTTTTTATGGTCAAAGTGGGATGAAAATGATGGAGAGGAAATGGTTGTGCAGGATTACCTCATTTCATGTAAGAGATCCCACTACCCACCAATTTCCCTCAAGAAATAATGTTAATATAAAAACAGTTAATAAGAAAAAGTCAAATATATGAGCTAAGAATATGCAAATTCTTAATCCCAGTGTTACCTTAATCCAAGCTATTACAAACCTAAATATAAGAGCTCAGATAATAAGAAACCTTATGTTTTTTACGGCCTTGTAAGTAGTATATCTCAAATTATTTGATTAATTCAGGTATATTTCTGTACGTATATTTCTAGTCAGGATATGAAAATGCATGCAGGTAAGCAGCTTAACCTGAGTAAGACCTTAATCAGAATATGAGCTATTAGCCACTACAGTGCTGTAAACTTAACATAAGTAGAGGAAGGCACTCTAACCCAAACCTGTTGACTTTGCCACATAGAGATGTATTTGCACATATATTGTGTACTTTTCTCAAGAGCAGTGTTACCATAAATACACCTGGAGTGATGTTGAATGTGAAAACCTGTCTGTGGAGTACAATGAAGCCCTGCTCCTAGATTCCCGCTCAAGTCACGTATATTTATATCAACAGCGAAAAAAAAGATATTCAGTTTGTATATTCACATATAAATCTATTTTAAAATGTTCTTGGCCTGTTCTACGGTTTTAAATGTCTTTTATGTGTGTTTTCTTGGCTGTTGTTTACAATTGTAAACTAGTGACAGGAACCACAAATACTCAGCATTGTTATGTGTCTGTGGTTGTGCGTGTACACACAGCGTGTGAACTGATGTGCGAGGAGAGAGATAAAGCAGTCAGAGAAAGAAGTAAACAGCCTTATAATAATAATCAGAGGTAGTAACAGAGCGGCCGTTTCAGAGCAGTGGGGAACCTGTTTGTAGGAAGAGTCACTTGCGGTGCAACGTGCTGTTAATACCAGGTATTAAAAGCTCAAGCAAACATTGAAGGGCATAGGCAAAGCTAATAAATAATGCAAATCCACTCTAAATGCCTTTCATAAACTGGAGAGAGCTTAGAGAGGGCGCCGCGATGACCCCCTCGTTAGCATAAGACTGGAGAGACACATTTACTGGCACAAAAAACTGAGGCTTTTTGAGGACACCAGGAGTGGGTTTTAGGTGACATGAATATTCACGCTGGCACACAATTTGGACTTTGAACTGTTTGTGAACTGCTAGTTATTAAAACTTTATTGACTAGTTCAACAGAAATTATATTTTTGACTGCGATCTGAACATTAAATCAAAGACACATCTGAAATGCTAGCTAACCACATGTTAGATTCTACCTACGCACCAACGTTTATCTGTAATGTTATTTGATAGATGTACGATTAGCTGTTGCTAAAAGAAACTTCAGATTAAACTCGAGGAAGTAGCAAAACACAGATTTCTTTGTGACATCCTGTGTTGCTGGACACATGGTTTTGGAACAAACCATTTTTTAGTTGCAGGGGGATGTTGTGTTAGTAACATAGTTGACAGAACTTTTACAGACATTAATAAACTGAGATATTTATATAATTTAAATGTGAAACTGACGCCGCCAGATCCTACACACTGCTCCTTTAAGCTGAAGCTAGCTCATTAGATGGGGTAGGGATGGGAGAAAAAACAACTGAATAAACATGAATGTATGTTAGAGGCTAATCCAGCAAACAATATACCTCACAAATTAAAGTACTAAACAACTATAATAAACATAACACAAAATCTTACTGCATGCATCATATTATCTACCCCTAAGGGGAGCAGAAGGAAATATCTTTTTATGTGTGAGTGGATGTATATACATATATGTATGGATATGCATATTATTCATTATTTACATATTCTACTGCTTTGAATTTCCTAGGCAAGCACTTCGTGCTTATGGCTCGAAATGTGCTCTATAAATAAGATTATTATTCTATTATTAGTTACACACACCAACATATCAACAAGCTCTTATTAGTAATTACATGCACAACGACTTTTTTCTTTGACAACCTTTGTGAAAACCTGCCACTCTACACTCGCACACTTCAATATACGCCAATATTATACATAATATATGGGCTACATATATATATAAAAAGGATGAAAACATGACATCGGGGTCCATCTTAACAGGGTGAGTCAGATGGGTGAGAGCTGCAATCCTACTGCCAACAAAGTGCGTCCTGTCACTGACAAAATATTGCTGCCTCTCGCTCTAATGACGTGTCCGTCTTCACGGCGTCCTCTATTTACAGGCCTGTCATTAAAGTCGCGTTAATTATAGAGGGACAGTCACTTTATCGTCATACCTGCTGCGGAGACAGAGTAAACCCCCGTAGAAGTGAGGACAAAATGGGCACCTTAATTTAAAATGTCAACCCATGCCTGTGATTGAACACGACATGGTGTTGCAGGAAAAAAAGAAAATAAAAGCACACAGTTAGGAGTTGTCAAAGTCGAGACAAGTGTACAGACATCTATTAAGGAATTAGAATATTCTGGCATTACAGCGTGTTGTTCCCCATTAGGGAAAAATATTCAACTGCTAATAATTCCCTTGTCAAAACCCACAAATGATGACTTTCTCCACCCACGCTCTAATCTATTTCAAGAGTGTAGTTGTATTATGACATGCGCCATTGAAAAATCTTGCCTATTGAATCAACTGATTATAGTGGTCAGCAGCGGTTCTCCAAAGACAATAGTGAATCATTGGGAGCCCGCCTAATCACATATCTGTCTAGCTGCATAATAAGCAAAACAATGTGTGCTGTCAACATCATTTATATAGCGTCACACACGTGCGGTTGATTCACAAGGAGAGAAACGTGTGTTTACTCCTCAGTGAGCAGACCTGTGGCTTTGTTATCAAAAAGTTTTCTTCTCCAGCAAAGTGCAATTTCACTGTTTGTCCTGAGCCTTTATCATCCGACGTGCCACATGAGGATAAGAAAGCAACAGGCAGGTAAAAGTTCCACATGAAAGCCAATCACTCCTGAATCTCCCCCACAACACGTCGCCTCTTCACCTTCAGTATATATTTTTTCATCCTGTTTTCATTTCTCCAGTCTGTGGTCTGGCTTGTTGTATTTAGTGGGCTCAGTCAGTCTCGCCCAGGATACACACACACACACACACATGGTTTATGTCCTCCCCTTAACTTCCCCCTGAGTCTGATAAAACAAAGTGAATTTAGAACCAACGACGGCAATGACAAGTGACACCATTTCAAGAAGAAAAAAGGCTCCAGATACCCACAACTGTACTGAATAGTCAGCAACCTTTTCCACTAGAGAAAAAATGTCCTTTCTGCTGCTGTCTGTGGCCATTAATTAATTAACCATCCAGCTCATTAAATCATGATTTGCTGTTCTAATCACGAGATGTTCTTTCAAAGAAGCAGCAACAGAAGGTATGAGAACAAATATCTTCAAAGTCACCAGTTTAATATTGCGTTGAATTAAAAAATAGAGAATAGAGAATAATGAATTATTCATAAGAGGTGCTGTGGTCACGTCTATTAGCCATTTGGACGACTGATCAACGCTGCTGTTTTTTCTTGTGAGGACAGTCTCACAGATACTATGTTCTCACTCCCAACTCATCAGATGCCAACGCCTGGTCAGTGGCCCTACGCTTCAAACTATGACACTCTTGGTACCCCTCTAGCGTCCGTTTTGGACGTGTCAGGGAAGGCGTGTCAGTTTCAACTTCTTTGTTCACAGGTAACGTACAGTTTCCGCTCATTACATGCATAAAGTCTCTTTTTGAAATAAACTTCCACCATAGATGTACTTCATTTTTAGGTTTACTTACGCAACAAAAGTACTTGGTTAAGGCCGTTACACACCGGCGGTGTATTTTTTTAAACTGTTGTTTTTGTTGTTCTTCACACAGAACGCGAATATTATGTGACAAAAAACAACGTAATTGTTTTCCAGAACAAGTCGATTTACCGCGTATAAAGAAATCAACCATCACGTTATGCATAACCAGTTGAGTTACGCTTATATTTATGAAACAACAACACAGAAGCTCCGTAGTCCAAACCAAGACGGCAAACTTTATTACTACTTTCAACCTTGACAAAGGAAGTGCAGACCAGATCCAACTGTCACAATAAAAGCCCAACACATGTAACATTCGCAAGTGAGTATTTCGCATCTTCAGGTCGTTTATTTGCCATGCCCCTGGTGTGTTAAGGCCTTTAGGCTTAGGAAAAGATCGTAGCTTGGGTTAAAATAAGTATGTTTTGTTACGTAACTGGAAGTAGTAAAGCACAGAAGTTGTGTAACCAAACTAAAGTAAAACAAGTCAGCGTTCGGGACATGAACAGCAGTCTCCTGGGTGAAAGTCCTGTGTTTGTTTGACCCGTCTAACCACACCTCCCACCCGATCTGTGTGGACTTTCCCGCTCTTTATACTATGTCAGTTGCGCTGACTTGTCTAGTAATAACACGGATGGGTTTACATTGGAGTTAGTTGAAAGCCCGGTGTATCTCATACAGATGCTAAAGGATGCCTCGTTGGGTCGGTATCAGACGCTGAGGGACACTGACCAAGCGTCGGTATTTGATGAGTTGGGAGTGAGATGGTTGGATGTCCATGTTTCACTATAATACAATGAATACCTACATATCAGATTGGTACCGACATTCATTAATAGGCCCTTCAGCAGTACATAGACCTTTCTGTACCTCTACAACAACAGACTCTCCAATGCTGACAAATTCAAATAAGTCATGCGATCAAGAGAAACTGCTCTCTGTTAATGTGCCATTTAAATGCAAAGAGTCATTCTGCCTCCTCTAGTTAGGTTTCCTACTCTGGGCTCTGGATCATCAAAGCCAGCAGTGTTCAGGAAAAAAAAAAAAACGGCAAAGCGAGGACAGGCGAGAGGGCAGCGGGTGGAGGCAAGAAACCATAAACGGTTTGAAGTTGTGCACAGTAAATGAGCGTCATGTTCAAACCCCAAGAGGGAAGTTTGAAGGGAGAAGAGCCTCAGAAGTCTGCTGCTTAGCTTTACTGAACTTTGCCGAGCTCTGTGCACACTGGACCGGAGCTGCAATAGCATTCATAGCTCAAAGGTGATTTATGCTGAAGCAAGGCTGCCATTAATGATGACTTTTTCTTCTGTGAGCCACATGATATTTGCACTCTGTCTCTGTTTGATATGGCAGGGTTGAGTGTTTAAAGAAATCTAAGAGCAGACATCATCTCTGTACGTGGATGACTGAGCTGCTGCTGCGTTAAATGTGAGTAGGTTTATTCTCCTCAACACATACAATTAAGTGCAATACACAAACATACCCTTTTATATGCATATAACTATTGACTTATACTACACGGTCAATTAAAGCGCTGCCCTTTAAGGGATTCTTCCTGATAATTACCCTCATTTAACCGGACTGGCGTCTATTATGTTTCGCTTTGATTCACAGGTGTGGCTACACTTTCTCAAGCTGAAAATGATTGTCTGAACAAAATGAAGTAATTAAGCATCCTGGTATTAACCACAGACCAGCTATTGACTGAGCCTGCTTGATTAAACTGTGTTTAAATGAACTGACAACCACTTTTTATTTAGAAAAAAAAATAGGATTCAGTACTTAAAAGGGACTGTATGTAACTTTTTTACACGCATAAATCGTTTTTTATTGTCAACATGTACAACAGGTTGTAACCTAATCTAAAAAATGAGACCTTCCGCGACTTTCTCGGTTTCCTCTATCAGCCTGCAGACTGCTTTTAATAAGAAGAACCTGGGCCAGTTTTTCAAGGAATACACAACAGATGTGACGACATGCACGCTCGTGAGTGCCTTAGTCGTAGCTAACGATCGGTTAGAAACTCTCTAACGCAAACAAACGACCAGCCACCACAACAACTCAGACTCCAACACAAACTCCACAAAAAGTTATATCTAGTGAAGCCCGTCTTGCAAAACAGGAATGTGACCGACGTCGGGCGAAAACTACTGGTGTGGGAGAATAGCAGAGCCAATGTGAAGAGTGTGCTTGTGTCTTGAGGAGTTGTAGCTTTTATTCACCGACAAATAAACTGTACACACACTGCTACGCTCACCGTCACTCCGTCACACACACACGCTGCCTCCTCTGTCTGTCTGTCTCTCTCTTGACCGCAAACACCGACACTCTTTAAGTTATTCCTTAAAGCAGTTTGCTACTTGTATAAACACATTTTAGTTTAAAAAACATCTTAAAAATGCATAATTCCACGATGTTTTGCCTGTTTTGCTTGCAATATACTGACGGAATCCCTGTATTCAACATAATTGAATATCGTTTTGTTATCGTGGACACGTGAGGACCATTATCGAGGCCAATCAACGATAATCTCGTTATATCGCCCAAGCCTAATTGTGGTATTAGCTGGCTAATGTTGCTAACGTTACTCGACATGAGGCCTGTCAATCACTTTCAGTCTCGTGTGTGTCCGTAGTGCGAGCACAAGCGAGCGCGAGCAACAGGACACTGAATGTTGTTGACTTAATGGCCACAAGTGTCAGCAATTTCTGATTCTTACATAGAGTCCCTTTAAAATATATATTTTTACGAAGGGCAACATTTCAGAGTTTAATCTTGACCAACTTTCTAGAAGTTGCTACTTCTCAAAGAGACCCTGTGAAGATATCGACTTAAACATATTTCGAGGTGTCCTCTGTGGGTTCAATTTAATTCAACTCCAATAAAATCTTCAAGGGCCTCTGAATCTGCTTTGTGTGATCCAGCACAGCAGAAACCTGGTCAATTTTACTATTAAAAGAACACCTTGTCCATCATGCACAGCAATCATGTCTGCTTTCCCCACATCGCTCCAGACACTAAGCCTCGGCATCTCACATCCTGCATTACAATGCTGACAAGCAGGCTGAGAGATTCACAAGAAACACTGTCATGGGAAAAAAAAAGAAAAACTGCAAAGCTGAAGGGCGTAACATGTTCCCTTTTAGCTGCAATGTTTCATGTCATTGGTATTCCACTGGCTGGTGAGCACAAATCAATACTATTGAGCTGCTGGTGCCCAATAAACTAAGTTGTTGTCTCAATTGCAGTCTCTTTAGCGTCTCTGAAAGAATTTAAAGCCCTTGGAAAAAGTCAAGGTAAAACGTATATTTTCTAATATACTCGTTGCTTCATAGGTCCTCTTGTAAATCTCTGACTTCTTCCTGAGCTGCTGGATAAACCAGAGGGTTGGATTAGAGCTGCAACAAATGATTACTTTCATTCTCGATTAATCTGTCGACTATTTTCTCGATTAATCAATTCGTTGTTTGGTCTATAAAATGTCAGAAAATGGTGAAAAAATGTCAATCAGTGTTTCCCAAAGCCCAAGATGACGTCCTCAAATGTCTTGTTTTGTCCATAACTCAAAGATATTCAGTTTACTGTCATACAGGAGTAAAGAAAGCAGAAAATATTCACATTTAAGAAGCTGGAATCAGAGAATTTGGACTTTTTTTCTTAAAAAATTACTTAAACCGATTAAGCAATTATCAAAAGAGTTGGTGATAAATGTTATAGTTGACAACTAATCGATTAATCGTTGCAGCTCTAGGTTGGATAGACAGGTCCGTTTTCATTGCAGTGTGAAAACATAACAGATAAAGCTGACTTTACACTGGGAACACATATTTCCATGCTAACAAAGACAGCATTTTCACTTCCATCTAAATTAATTACACTTCCCTGCATTACATATTGATGCAGGATCCATGGAATAAATTAATATACTGTACCATTTTGTACTTAATAACCGACCATTGACAAAACAAGGGTTAGAAGAATAATATCATATTATTAGAATGAATAATATGCTGATGGCTGGTGATGCCGTGCAGAGATTTGTGTAGGAGGAGATAATGTCAGTCCCTGACAATGGTTTATGTATGACCCTAATAAGTGGGCTAACAACAGGTTCCTCTGATGACGAGTTCCCACTCAGCCATAATCTCCATCTTTTATCCGACAGCATCCGAGAGGAACATCCAAGTTAGCCGAGCATGTGCTCATCCCGTCTGAAATTGACCTTCTCTAATGGATGAAAAGAAGATGAAAAGCAGCCTTTGTGGCGCCGCCGGCCCCGGAGGAACACCAGGAAGTGTAATCAGCAATGACCCGCGCTAGACTCCACCAATCACAGGGAGTTCTTTAACATACCCAGCATGCCTCAGGGGAGCTGTGCCTGGAACAGCGGAACAAGCACTTGATAACTGCGAATGGATTTTGAGATCCCGGACGTGTGCCGGCTCTCCTTTGCCACAATTTAGCCGAACCAGCACCATTCACACTTGGATGTTTTCCTCTCGGATGTAGGCTTTGCAAAGCATTTCCCCGAGAAAAAAAAGACTGCTTTAAATAAACATATGTAAAATGTCAGTGCAGATTGGAAGCAGGCCACCTGTGTAGACGCATGACAAACTTAAATAGAAAAGCAGCAAGGGGCTGGATGTGGGAAAACAAGCTGTCAGTGGGTTGATGATTGGAACGGGGTCCGAGGAAATAAGAGTGTTTGGCATAAATCAGCGAGGAAACCTGGTGAGCACGCAGACGTAGGCTGTAAGTCAATTTCAACAACCATTAGCATTCAACCAGAGTGGAGATAAAGCCCGTTAACACTTTCTGCAAGACACACGAGTGAGAGACTGCTGTGATTACTGGTGAGAATGGACGGATTTCACAGCGCGTCAGCAATGTGCATGTGTAATCACTATCCGTCAGCTTATTCTTTATTTTTACCCGGGTGATCTACTATTTATTGCATCATCTTCTAAACTTACTACAGTTACTGAAGCTGTTGAAATGGGAGGGAGGTGTAGTTCCTATTCAGGAGGTGCAAGCTCAGATGGCATAATGTCTAGGGCTGCAACTAACGATTATTTTCATTGTCGATTATTCTGTTGATTATTTTCTCGATTAATAAACTAGTTGTTTGGTCTATAAAATGTCAGAAAATGGTGATGTTTACTGTCACAGAGGAGTAAAGAAACCAGAAAACATTTAAGAAGCTGGATTCAGAGAATTTAGACTTATTTTTTTCTTAAAAATTACTCAAATCAATAAATTGATTGTCAAAATAGTGCTGATTAATTTAATAGTTGACAACTAATCAATTAATCGATTAATTAATTTAGCTCTGAAGCTGAAACGATTAGTCGGTTGGCTGAATAGGTTGGTTGAATTACTGTTTCAGTCATTTTTTAAGCCAAAATGCTAAACACTCCCTGAGTGAGTTCAGCTTCTCAAATATGACAATTTGCTAGGAAAAAAAATCGATTCATGCAAGAATCAAGATTTGTATCTTCTGAATCAATCCACAACTTCCAAAATGATTGATTTTAAAAAACATTTTTTCTACAAAAGACCCATATTGCTACTGATGGACAGCTCTTTTGAGAAATAAAAAGGAAGCTCACTTATGCTTACCGATTTTATTTATGTAAACGGCAGCATTTCTATTTTTTTTTTTTTCATAACTTGAACTTGTTATTGTTGAAGTCACTGAGAATTGAGAAATACTAAAAACTTTTTATTAAATAGTGTTTATTTGTGCAAGTATAGCATGAATAAATGTCACCTTTTGCCTTTGTGTGTTTACATTAATGCATTATCAGTTGATAGAACTTTTTCAGATATAAAAACTCAATAATCATACACACTTTACTCTGTTTATGCCATAATTAGCCACATTGCCTTTATTAGTGCACAGCGGACTGGAAAAGATCCTGAAATTAGTACCCCTATGTACTGAATATAGAATAAATTCTGAATAGAATCGTGACCCCGAGAATTGAAATCAAATCGCGAGATACCGAAAGATTCACAACCCGACAATTTTTTGCTTTTCTTTCTCATATAAGATAGTAAACTGAACATCTTTGGGTGATAAAACAAGGAATATACCTGTTTTATTACACTTTATAAACAAAATGATTAATCGAATATTCAAGAAAATTACTGGCAGATTAATTGATAATGAAAATAATCTTCAGCTGTAGCCCTAATTTGAGAAATTAATTAAACTAAAAGTGACCTTTACCCAAGAAAATATTAAACAATATTAAAAACGAACGTTAAAGCTGCATGTCGTTTTTGTTATTTGTTTGTTTTTTTGCCTCTTGGGAGCAGCTGAAAACACATCTGACATATTATCATCTTATAAAGATGTTATGGCGAACACTTGTGTATTTACACATTTAGTAGACACGGAGAAACATTAGCACTCTTGCTAAGTTGTGTTTGTGTCCACCTGATGAATGTAAGTCCAATATTCAGTCTCTTGTAGCTCTGTTTTTGGTCTCCACCACCTCCTGAGAGAAATACTGTCTCTTTAGCTGCTAAATGCTCCACTATGTTCACTAGCTCGTCACTAGACCCAAACAATGAGCTAAATACCTCCGTAGAGCTGAGGATAACTGCAGAGTTGGGTGATAATTCTTTGTGGGATCATCACAATGAGAGACATTTTTAGAATACATTACATAAAGTCATTAGATCCATTATTCATGATAAAAAATATTGATTGGTGCAGCTTTAAAGATGTGATGTGACTGTCTGCTCAACAAAGCCACAAACACAAGTTGTTCAGCATCGCGGCGAGTCACCTTCAGTTTTGAGATTAGACAGAGACAGACAGGAAGGCTCCGTCCTCTAAGTAATTTAACGTTCTGCTAGACTTCTCTAGTCTTTGCCCCAAAAGGGCATCTTGGGTGATTCTTCACAAGAAAAACAGCTCAGAATAAAGGTGCGAAAGCAGCCAAAATATAGGAATCAATTGGGTCTCGACTGCTCACGCCATATTTGGAGGGAATATAGTAAACGCAGTCCAACTGAAGGACCACATACAGTGAGACAAACCCCCAAAACACAGTGTATTTATTGGCACATGGTGATAAAGTTCGAGGCCTCCCTGAGGCAACACATCCAACAGTCACTATGACTCTCCTGCATGACCAAACAAATGTGTTTTTCCAGTTTAGTAGCAGACAGAGTTTACTGCTTATAAATCTAAAATGAGTCGGGAGGCAAAATCCGATCGCAAATGCATCTCTTGAGATGCATTGATGTTGGGTGAAGGGGAGGTGAACTGCAGTCAGTCTCAGCTGGGTCGAGACAATATCTGGATATATCTGGATACAAGTTTCTAAATCTGAACGGGGGTCTAATGGAAGAATGAACTCTGCCCTCTCCTCATCACTTCACTTGTGATATGTGAAAGTGCTCTCTTTATCTTCTTGCTCTTTATTAAATCAAGCTTTGAGCACAGCAACATATCAAAGGTGGTATTTTTGTAAACGGTGAAAACGCTTTAATGAGAATGACTATTTTAATACTTGGAAATTAATTCACATTTTCTGTAATTTACTACAGTATGTGTCGCTGCAACCCTGTCTAGGGCTATCCTCGACCAAAGAAATTCATAGTCGATTAACGCTCATATGATTTTGTCGACTAATTGATTTGATTTAATCGACAGAAAGACAACAAAGAATCACACAAAAGCACCACTTTAAATCTTCTGTTTACCAGAGATGTGCTCATCAATTTCTTGGAAATAAGTCATTCAGCATGAAAAAAGCATAAAAAACTAAAGAACGACTAAACGAATAAAGGAATCGACTAAGACCAAAACGAAAAGGGGGCAGCCAAGTTGTGTACACGATATGCTTGGCGTTCAAGTGGTAAAGTCGTGAGAACACCGCTGCTAAGCAACGGCAATATTAACGTTACTGTCGGCATCTAGAAGCCACAGAGGCTAATGAATTAGCAAGCTAGTAAGTAGGTAACAAAATGCAGGTACAAAGGTATAATGACAGAGGAGAAAGATGAGGTCGTCGGAAATATATCAACATTTTCCGCAGACATATTATAAAATTTCAAAGAAAAACAATAAACGACTAAAATTACAATATATTAACTTATTATGCACCGAAAAATGAACTTGCCGCAGCATGCTTCTCTGGCTATTCTGACTCACAATCCTCTGCACAGAGGATATATATGCACAATACGGTCAAAGTTCAGAATCAGAATCAGAATCGGAAGGCACAATGTTAAGATGAAGTAGTATGTCCCAATTGTATGCATACAACAGTACGTACTTTGTAAGGTCAGCTGCAGTATGTTCTAACAGTAAAAAAAAAAAGAGTACGCGATTTGGAATTTAGCCTTAGTTTCATCCGGGACGTGAAACAGACGTACTCCGCGACAAAATACGTTTCCCTCGAACGTAAATCCCGATGCAGTTTCGTTGTATGGGAACATCAGTTTCAGGAGACAGGGTTGGTCTGTGAAGTGACCAGTGTTGGAGATAATCCAAATTAAAAAGATAAGAACTACACTCCCATTGAAAACCACCCATACTGCAGAGAGTCAATACTACCAGTCTTTTGAAATATTGTCAAAAACAACAAACTTTTGAAAGTAACTTTGACAGCACTGCTAGTTATTATTCAGTACTATATCCTTCTCTTTGGACTCTCCTCATTCAAAACCTACCTTGACTTCTCTGAAATTATTTCAGACTTGATGTTTGGACGTGCCGTTCCCGCCTGGTAATTGACAGAATTATGCACAAACAGTCCCAGTCGGTTTGCAGTAAATTTGTTTTCATTAAATGTGTCATTATTTTATTCTGAACATTCACGGAGCTCCCATAATGAACCATCTGAAAAACAGCACGGCACATAAAAGCCGCGGCAAGCCTCTTTATAGTAGACTGGTGGGTTATTATGATTTGTGTTTTTGTACAAAAGCAGCATTGTTTATAACTCTATTTCTAGACGTGGAGCTTCTCTGGCTCATGTTTGGTTTTTTTTTTTTTAACTAAATATACAGTATATTCCCAAATACCTGCTGCAGGAACCTGACTTATCTTAATAAATACACACAGCAGGTCTCCATCATATATATACAAGCTACAAAACAGAGGGCTCTCTGGAGAGTTTTGGCTCTCAAACAATGCATGCTGGGAAGTCTGCTGACATGCTGATCATGTTTCTTTAGAAACTTAATTTGATGAGTTGAATAAACTCTTCACGTTAATGACAAAAATGATTCCAGTATATTCCTGTATGATGTTTTATAGGGCTGTGTGTTGGCAAGAATCTGGGGGTAATGATTTAATATATTGCTATACTTAAGATTTTAAATATAATTTTAGGGAAACTGCATGCATAAAACTACATGTTCTTTGCCAAAACAGCATGTGATTATCATAAAGTGGGCATGTCTGTAAAGGGGAGACTCATGGGTACCCATAGAACCCATTTTCATTCACATATCTTGAGGTCAGAGGTCAAGGGAGCCCTTTGAAAATGGCCATGCCAGTTTTTCCTCACCAAAATTTAGCGCAACTTTGGAGCTTTATTTAGCCTCCTTCGTGACAAGCTAGTATGACATGGTACCAATGGATTCCTTAGGTTTTGTTTTCTAGTTTTTGAAAGATCGAATGTGTATCAATATTTTCTTACACCCTTAATGTTTTACAGTATCTGAAACTGGATTTTAAGCTACAAGACCACCAAGATGGCGCGTTCTGGCCCGTCACAACAAAGCCTACCTCGTAGAAGATCCGGGGTCGGGTGTGGCCAGTTGTAGGTCCTGATCAGCTGCCAGTCAAAGTCGTCATCTTGTCCCTGTCGGTATTCACACAAGCCAGGGTCCGAGTCCTCGTCAAAGGTGCAGCCAGCTACAGCGAAGGAAAGAACAAAATGTGCTTAGAAGAGGAGAAACTTGATTAAAAAACTTGTGGCTATTAGTAAACGTTCTTTGCTAGCAGGAGGAAACTGGAGAAGGAGTGCATCATACTGTAGTCCCTATTCACCAGAGAAATGATTGCTCACTTACATCACCACAGGCTCACTGTAAATGTGTTAATACATCAACTCTTGGAGAATCTTTGAAGCTATAAACTAAATTACAGCTAATGGTTGTCACCGGGCGGTCAGCATTGACTGCCTCTCTCATCTGTTGCCTCAAAAATCTACCGCCATTTGGTGCAATTAGCCCTGTGGTGTGGAAATGACACAACAGCCACAGGTCACCCAAATAGCCAGAAATAATGGACGGCAGTGGCGGAGCAGCGAGAGGGGTTCTTCAGTTGATGGCGGACAACAACAGCCTGCCTCTTAGCCTGTGAAGGTGACCCAACCTTGTCTGGCCTCTAATGGTTGCATTCACTATTCTGGCCATTATCACACAAACCACAGGCTTTTAAAGCCACCGGCTCCGTTGTCGAGCTACAGTCGGGGACAAAACGGTGTGTTCTTGTTTAATTGGTCAGATATCACAGGTGCACTTCAGGGATTCTAAATATTAATAGTCTTGACTCGGGAGGAAAGCGTGTGCGTGCCTTATTATGCTCTACTTGTCTTCATCCACAGAGTGATGTTTTATTGATACGCATGGCTTAGACACAATGTGCCTATTAGAGCCGGAGCTAGCGATTGTTTTCTTCATTTATTGACCTTTTGGCGCTTTTAATCTACCGATCCATCACAATTTCCCAGAGCCCCCTTCAAATTGCTCGTCTTGTCCAAATAACAGTCCAAAGCACAGGATATTTATTTCACAATGATATAAAACAGGGACAAGCCGGAGCCAGAGGGTGTTTGCTTGAAAAATAATGACTCAAAACATATTGTTTTTAGTTCCACCAGAGTGCCCTGATGCTGCGGGGGCATCAAGATTTATTCACAAAGCAAAACAACATATAAAATACAAGATGAAAGAGTTTAAACAAGGCGATCATCAATCGGAGGATGCTCATCGATCAAACAGCTTCAATCAGCTTCCAAAGGGTCCTGACAGAAGCAGTTTGGGAACCACGATCTTGGATCATGCAGACATTGCTCATTGGACATATTTTGAGCAATCAGACAACTATACAGGTTTTTAGGAAATCTCTTGGTTAGTGCAAATGTACTTGTGAAGAATGAAGGCTAAAGGTAAAACTACAACCCAAACTGTCTGTTGTAAACAGTCAACCCTAGACTGTATATAAGAAGTAGACGATATCACCCATTGGTTTGCGGACTGCCGTTTTGAAGCCTCTAGTTCGTCATTTTGGCAGTCGCCATCTTGTTTTTTTGCAACCAGAAGTGAAACGAGAACGCTGAATAAGACATTTTTTGGCGACGAAAATGTTACAATTGACTTTCATTAAGACCGGACAACGGCGTTGTAGCGACCTGTCAATCAAAAGGTAGCCCCGCCCTAAAGCATCCCCTGCTTTATGGTCTATTTGACTCTAAATGGGACCATAATTTACTAAATGAACATCATGCTGTATTGAAGAAGACTTTAAACTAGCGATTGAGACCATAAACTCATGTTTACAATGTTTACTGAGGTAATAAATCAAGTGAGAAGTAGGCTCATTTTCTCATAGACTTCTATACAATCAGACTTCTTTTAGCAACCAGAGGAGTCGCCCCCTGCTGGCTGTTAGAAAGAATGCAGGTTTAAGGCACTTCAGCTTTATAGACCCGGAGGTTGCCCACTGCATCCAACACAACCTGACTTCCTGGTTCAACTTTGACCTACTGTACTGAGCTTACTTGTGTGCACTTAGATTCTCCCTGTGCTAACAGTATGAGTTATTTTCAGCAACATTACAGGTAATAGTTTCCAGTTTTACCTCCGAATAAAGTTGGTCGCCACGTTCCAAGATCTCAATACCTACTTTCATGAGTACAATGACATCAGAATCAATAGAACTGATGGGTGGAGCAATAAATAATGAATCCAAGTTTTAATAGCATAGCAAGTAGGGCTGGGCATAAATGTTGTCTTTTCCTGGTTTTAAAGGCTACATTACAGTAAAGTCATGTAATTTTCTGACTGTTCTAGCTGTTCTATTATTTGCCTTTACACACTTAGTCATTATATCCATATAACTGATCATTATCAGAAATCTCTTTGTGTAAATATTTACACCAATGGTCAACCTTACAATATCGTTGCAATTTCGATACCGAGCTATTTGGTCAAAAAATATTGTGATATTTGATTTTCTCCATATCGCCCAGCCCTAATAGCAAGTGATCTTGCTTTTGCAGCTTTAGCCAACTCCAAACATACTCCTATCTAACGCCATGAGCCCACTTTGGTCCCAGGACCCTGTTTACTAACAGATCGCATTAACGCTTGGCAGCAGTGAGCTATACTCTGACTCGGTGCCAGCTTCTACTTTACAGTATCCCGTTTGGCCATTGTTGCTTGTTGTTTTAGAAGCTCCATCTGTTTTCTTTAATAACGTATAAGTTAAAAAAAATATTGTATGTTGCAAATAAACTACTAAGACTGCTAATTTTGGACCACCGCTTTCGCCCTTCCTGCTGACAAACTAATATCACCAATCAGCAAACGTCCCCACCACCACCGCCACCGCCACCGCCACCGCCACCGCCACCGCCCCGGCCCTCTTCCCCTCCGCCTGCAGCCAAGCGAGTGTTTCCGGGTGTGTAAGCAGATCAGAGTTTTAATTGCCTCCTGTGTGAGGGCTGCTTGTTGTGCTGCGCCGTGCCCGGTTATCTGAGGATGAGAGGGCTGAGTGGTGGAGCAGGCCCCACGGTGAAGGCCTGCCTTTCACTGAGAGCCCTCCAGCTCCAGGAAGAAATGTCACCATCAGACACGTTCCACTGATTCCCCTCATTAAGACTCATCCTTCCCAGCCTCCTTTGCTTTTAGCGCACGCGTTCCTCTCAGTGCCCAAATGAGCTTCTCTGGCAGCAGGAGGGCAAGCCCATGTAATTAGAAAAGCCACGTGCATTCTGCTGAATTTTTACTGATGTGTGTGTGTGTGTGTGTGTGTGTGTGTGTGTGTGTGTGTGTGTGTGTGTGCATTTCTTCCAATGTGTGTGTGGTTAGCTGAGGTTGTTTGCCGTTTTGATGTTTACTTAAAAGTGAAAGAAATTATAATGAATCTGTCAATGTCACACAGGCTAAAGCCGTAACGACTGTGGAAATGAATTATTTGTGTTCATCACAGCAACAGGGACTCTGGCCAACGAGGGACAAAGATTGCTCAAAATTTCCACACAATAATAAGTTGAGAGAAAGCGGCTTTGAGAATGCTAATTGCTTATCGGAGGCGATAGCGCAGCGCCGTTCGGCACAGTCCCCGAGCAATGCGCCGCCATGCAGAGCAGCGGTAACACCTAGAGTCGTGGACGACGGGGCCCCGAGATAACTTTAGTGAGCCACTGTCACAGCTGACAGGTTTCTCGGGGAGAGAACAAAGAGGGAGAAATAAATAAATGTGCAAGAACGAGGCGCCCTCCTCCTCTTTGAAAGGTAGGAGAGGTAATTTGCCAAACAAGACCCGAGCTTGTCGTTGGATACCATGCCTGGAACGTTTTATCTATGCTGGGCTTGTCCTCCTGTCTCAACTTCAGCACATTCTCCTCTCTTTCTTCTACCTGGCAAAGGAAACCTGATAGGTAGTGAGACTTTGTCTGTTCCTCAGCAGACAGTCCCACCTAACTTGTACCTTCCTACTGTGTTAACTTGTGTCATCCATTTCCAGCTCCAGAGGTTCATATTGAAGTCGCTTTAGTGCTACGATCCGAAATCCGTTGCAGAGTTTCATCAGATTTCACATTACTAAGCAATAAAATGTTTTTCTTGTTACTAATTTTACATGAGACCGCTGATCAGAGAAATCCTCTGCGTGGTGTTGGGGGATTTTACTCAACAGCCAGCAAAGCCTCCATGAGGCAGCTAAAGATCTCATTAATACGGCTTTCAGTGACGGTCTAAATACTGATTCAGAGGCTTCCCCATGGTATGTCAGAAATCTGAGGGGAAAACCCAATATAAGTCTTTTCTCTGACTTCCTTTTATTATTTAAAATGGTCAAATTTAACCACTTAACTATTCTTTCTTACTGAAGACCCGAGTCATTCATGTGTATTTTAATATCTAGAAAAAGGCTCAGTGATTTCCTAAAACAGCTGGGCACTGTTGGTTTTAGCTAACTCTATTCAAACAAGGAGGAAATACTGCATTTGTTAGGGAATATTTTCAGCGGTGGATTAATTAATCCCCATTTGGTGCTCTGGTGAGTATTTGTGGCATCAGGACGCTGTACTGTATGTGGGACAAAATAAACTACAGTGTGTGTGTTCATGGTGATGAATCATTGATGTGTTTCAATACTTTTTGGACAACAATGGAGCTCTACGGCACAGACGAATAAGATATATCAGGCACTTGGTAGTAGATACATTCATCGTTTTGGTCTTTTCATGGGATTTTTGTTGACAATAAGAAATATAAAAAGTATCACCAGACTTATGATATTGAATAACAGCATTTCAGCAGCTTTACATTAGCCTTAGGAACAATTACTTTGAGCAAAAGTGTCAAAAATATATTTCAACAAATGCTTAAAATGCCTGATTTGCCTTGGCTTTAAGCCATTAAAGGGTTGGTACACCCCTGGATTGCCACTTTAAGTAGAGTTCAACTGAAAACATGAGGAGAGGACATAGGGTAGACATGTAAGAATCGAACCAGGGACGTTGCGATTACATGGTATGCGCCTTAGACCACTAGGGCAATGTATGACCGTGGGTTGTATGGTTGCATTTACTCGGATTCTGACATGTCTGCAGGCCCCCAGTACAAAGCAAGTGTTAGGATTTTCTCAGGGACTTGTGGATTATTATTATATTATTAATACAGTTTTAATACAGAAATTCCACCGACCTCCAACAAATCCCAACGAATTTCTCAACACCTGGACAAATAAAACAAAAAAAAATCTGGATACCACTGGATGCAAGTGAGAAATCACGTTGTGCTTTTGTAATCTAGGTGCACCGGCCCTTGAGAGATTCCATTCGAAACCAGTCAGGAGTCTAATACCTTCCAGTTAATTGAATCCTATTAGCAGTGTTTGTGTAGGATCAAAGTCAGGAAGTAACAGGGAGAGCATAACTCTGCTGCACAAAGTGGCTGTGAGGGAGCCAGAAGAGGCCCTGGAGGGAGATTAATGGGAGATGGTGTAGACCAGCCTGAAGTGCTTGCGATGGACCCCGGGTATACGACCGTCCAGCCGGCCTCTACAGTACAAGCCCTGAATAATAGCCCGCGCAGCCGGCACATCATATATACGTTGTGATGGAGGGGGAGGAAAAACACAAGCCTCTTACATAGCATTTATCCTGGAGAGGGAGAAATAAATTAGAGGAGCGAGACAGAAGACAGTGGGCTGGTTGAAGAGCCCTCAAACAGAAGAACAAGAGAGAAAGAGCAAAGCCAAAGAGGGGCGGAGATAATGAAAACAAATCACAGATAACAGTATAACAAGAGGAAAACAAGATGTTTTTTTCTTTGTCTCAAAAAGCTAAATAAAACACCAGGAGGTAATCAAAGAAGTCTGAGACGAGGATGGGTTTCTATTGATCACATCGCTCCAGTGAAGTTCTCAGATAGGCTTAAATCATCTATACTGTACAGATTTAACAAAGAACCTCATTTGCAATTACTCTAACATGGATAACGGGGCAGAGCGGCGGCTGATTCTCAGATACAAAGAAAATCCCAGCTATATATGGACGGCTGCCAGTCTGAATGATTGCCTTTCGCTGCTCATTTGAAGAACATGAATTCAATGCTACTGAAACCTCCATTAAAAAAAGACTCTTGGGCCTCCTCTCTCATGATTGCTGCTCTCTGTTCTTATGTTTCAAGGAAAACCACTTCTCCTGCATGTGAGTGCTATTTCTAAAGACCTTTCCCACTAACACCCACTAACATTAACCTATTTTTAGTAGGTTTCCCGTGTTTAAAACACCTGCACATACGTGCTAATTTTGGTGGGAAAAGGGTATAATGCAGATTTTTCCGTCACACACAGAACTCCATTCTTGCCATTATAATCCTCCCTTACGTAAAACTTAAACTTGACTGGGTGAAACCTGGCCAAAAATCCCGCCCTGTGCCGATAACTCGGCTCTATCTGTTGAGCTCATTTCCCATTGCATTAAAGCAAATTCCGCAGGCAAGGCAAACCACCTAATATTGTGTAACCAGCAGCAGAGCTCCGCTGGCTCTCCTTTAATCAGAGCCGCTCAGAAACAGCAGCTCTGCTGGGACCGAGGATCCAGGATGTTCTGCCGCTGCTCTTGTTTGGTTTGAGATAAAGCTCCGCTGCTGCGTGATTTGCATTTGAGCGTGTGCAGGCAATGCATCAGACCTGACAAGTTTACTTACGGATAGGGGGGAGTGGAGGAAGGGGGGGTGGGGGAGTGGAGACGCAGCTGTACAGCTCATCAATAGTGAGCCAGCAGAGGAATAATCCCAACACCACTTCTTCATAGACCATTAATAACAGCCACTGCATTTTCAGAAGCCGTACCGAGGAGCAGGAGGAGGACAGGAAACAGTGCGAGAGAGGGAGAGGGTGGAAGAAGAAGAATCGGTAGAAGAGTGGAGTAGTCCTATTAAAGAGAAACAACACTCCTGGTAGACTGTAGGGTTCAGCCAATACAAGTCTTTGATTGACAAAAAGAATATGCAGCATTCAGACCAGAATCCCACAGAGAGCCAATATTTGGATGTCTAATAAACTTGACCTTTTTAAATGCACAAAAATATTCAATGAATTTTATTCTTTTCAACCTGAACCTGCATCATTATACCATCTAGAAGTGAAACACAGACACCAAAGGCCAGATGTATAAATTATGCATACGCACAAAAAAACATTTATACGCCAAATTAATGCTGCCCTGTCGAGTTTCCTTGTAAACAAACAAGTTATGTTTACAACACGGCAACCCACTGTGGATCCTCGAGGTCTGACAAAGTTCATTTCCTTTGTCATAAAAATACTTGTAAAGCCGATATTGTGAATATTTCAGACATGTTTTACATCCTTTACTCATTACTCACTTCTCCCCTGTTTTTATTGGCATGCTGCTACATTACCAAACTTAACTAGTATTTATAAAACAGAAAGTGCTGAGAAATATGCTCACTTCAGACGTACTTCATGCATACACATGGTTTTCTAAAGAGGGCCGACTGTGCTATGAAGCAGGCTGGTCTCATACACCGTTCGAAGCTATACAGTACCTACGAAACATCATTCATATATATCCCACATAATCAATTTGTATGTAATCCACGTAATTTTGAACCAGGAAGTATAACACAGATAAAATGAAAGGGTTGAACATGAGCTAAACCATTGATCATGTGTCTGTTGTTTGAAGTGATTGATCCCTACCAGTGATGGTTTGTAGATACATGTGGTAAATTAATGATAATATGAGTGCTATATGCAACATGGGCAGTCAGTGAAATTGCATTGATATGCAAACAGCTGATTAAGGGGTGTGTCATTGTTGATTTATGGCTCTCTGTTATATAAAAGCCAACAGTCACTAAAGTAGAGCTGGAACGATTAATCGATTAGTTGTCAACTATTAAATTATGAATCAATTAAAGATTATAAATCATGAAAGTAATTTTTTATGAAAAAATGTCTAAATTCTCTGATTCCAGATTCTTAAATGTGAATATTTTCTGGTTTCTTTACTCCTCTATGACAGTAAACTGAATATCTTTGAGTTGTGGACAAAACAAGACATTTGAGGACGTCATCTTGGACTTTGGGAAACACTGATGGACATTTTTCAGACATTTTATAGACCAAACAACTAATCGATAATCGAGAAAACAATCGACAGATGATGTGAAATGACAATAACGGTTAGCTGCAGCCCTACACTAAATGAAAATATGTGGCAGAAGACCGCAGTGGTTGATCTTATTGAGCCTGTGATGCCTGCGTGAGTAAACAGACTGTATGTGAGGAGAGATCGATCAAAATGTACTTGGCGGCGCTGCAGCTGCAGTCATTTATCATCATTTATCATGATATGGGGATTTGACTGGAGATATCAAAGCATGTTAGGACTGATGGACTGAACCCACCGTGCTCTCGTGACCTTTACAGCACAGTAAATGGTGTGGTAATGGCTATATGTCTGTCCAACCTGAGACAAACCTGGCCATAAGTCTCCATTAAATGAGGATGAACTATGTCTCCTCGCAGCTGCAGCCATGTTTCTCATGCACATCGTCTTTCCTTCTCGTCCGGCCATATTCTGATGCAGCAGATTGGGCAGACGCCAACATGAACACACAGTGGTGAACTGTAAAATATATATATATCTATCTATAAAATCTAATTTCCCTCTAACTGCACGCTCGGGTTGGAGAGTGGTAGGCAAGATTGGCACCGGAGGGCGTATGCTCTTGTGTGAAATTGTTTCATTACTGGTCCATGATGGTTCCAGTCCCTAACTGCAACTCGGGAAAATCCCAGTAGCCGGGGCCAGTAATTTCAGAGGCCAATAACACTCTTTAACATCTTTCAGTATCTTTAAGAAGGTGATAGATTTGTACTGCCCCATAGCACAAAGTAAGCGCGGTCTACCTGCAGGGGTTGACAGGATTGTTGATACACGCAGCTTAATGAGTTGCACCAGAGAACTGGATAGGAATTTGATTAGAGGTTGCTAAAGGTCATCGATTACCTAATGTGCTTTAAATTGAACTGGTTTCCTGTTTAGAAAAGGATGAAATATGTTGCGTTTCCACAGTTTTGTTCTGTGCATTCCAATCTGTGCATTTTGTTCCTGAAGTATCCGTCTTACCTGAGCCCAGACTTGTCAACCTTGAGACCTTAACAAAAGAGAGGATTTCAAAACCAAAGCGGGGGGGGGGGTACTGGGTGTCCTCCCTCTGGAAAATTTTAGTTTCAGAGACTTTGTTTCGTGCATTGTGGTGACTTTAAAATAATTAAAATAAAAAGCATTTTTATTTTCAAGCAAACTTTTGATATTACCTTTAACTCCCAGGAAAGAAAACTGAACAATTCTCCCCTCTGGTGTGAACTTGGAGTGTGAATCTCTGGCATAAACTAATATCCATCTGTTTTTATTTATTTTTGCTCCTGCTTGAATTTTTCTTTCTCTTAGTTCTCTCCATTTCTCTCTCCTTCTCTCACTCACTGAAGGTCCTTTCAGACACAACACGACAACGGCCCCACTGCACTCTGATAGCCGGTATTTCCAACGGCTTGCACCGCGCCACGACGGCTTTTTGCTGCATCGAGCAAAGCCCAACTTTGGGCGCTGCACGCTGTGGCGAGCGCAGCTTAAACATGAGCTCAAACTGCGCTGTGTCGCGAGCATAGACGGCTCTTTTCCGCCAGGAAACGACAGTTGGTGTCGCTCTATTGTCGTCCGGGTGGAAACAGTAGGGATTATTCACACTGTTCAGTTCCAGAAACAGGCTAAGATAACGAAAAGGAAAGAAAGTGTGGAAATTTGCCATAAGTACGGGAGAAATGTGGAAGAATTGTGACCCCGGGAGGAAACCGGGAGTCTCCCGGGAAAATCGGGAGGGTTGGCAAGTATGCCTGACCCTGCACTGCAGCACAGATGAACTGGTCCGTGTACAGCGAGATTAAAGGGCTAAATGATATACCAGCAAGCGAGTTAGAAAAACTAGATAGCGGCGGAGAGAAAGAGTAGTTCGTTTCAGTAGAAAAAGATAGCCACAAAGCTCCCGCTGTGGACAAAGCGGGTACTTTTCATGAGGCCAGACTCTCTCCTTTCATTTCTTATTTAATCTTTCCATTCCCCCCCCCCTCCACAGAGCCATCAATGACCGGGCTCCATCTCCCGCAATCAGAACTGCTTAGCCAGTTAATGCTATTGTTAGAGATGTCACGAAGAGATGGGCGCATGAATAGAGGTTGATGAATAAAAACAGACCTTGTCAAATGAGGCTCAAATCGCACTAATTAACAAGACGGCGGCTTTTTTTTTTTTTTTCATCAGCACCTGCATTACAGCACGGGGCCTCTTCACTGACGGAGAAAGGGAGGAAAATGACAGGTACGCTCACACTACTGTTACATATGAAAATTTAATCAAGAGTGCTGGAGGAGACACTTCTTCCCTTCATGTGGAAAGCCACTTTAAGTGGTTGTGTCAAGTCTTTTTTGTGCCCTACAACAGAGGAATATTCATGTCAGGACTGACCTAAATGCATTAGTTGAAAGCTTTATATCTCTGTTTAGTGGTGATGTATTCATATTGGAAATTATTACTGTCTCCACGCTTAAATTCCTCCTTGCATATTAGAAGCAACATATTAATGAATGGTCTTAAAAATGTGATTTTCTAAGAAGGTGTGGCTCCGCTTAAAATCAAACACATCCGATTCAAAACGCTTAAAATGCCTCAAAAACAGCCCGCATCTCTCTGCTGGATGATATATGCAGTTATGGTAATGCCGTGCATAGATTTACACAACATGCCTGATTGCATGATGTCACGACAACCAGCCGCCTCGACGGCTTTGATGTCGATTTCCATACAATCAAACGGTAAAAATAAATGCTCGGAGTCGCTCCGGGCAGACTGAACTCACTCATGTGAAACCACAAATGAGGAAACAACTTCTACTGCAGCAGGATTGTGATGCTTATTTATTGGCGGCTTTCTGCAGAATGTGTTATGCACGCAAGTCCTGGTGTTCACCGCGGGTGGTCGGCCACAACTCTCAGTAAGCCACGTTTTTATTATTTATTTTTACATATTGTTTAAAAAAGAAAAATCAACTAGGGGAAGGGAACGTGCCCAGAATACCGAGCGATAAGATGCAGGGGTTCAGATGACAACCCTCCCTCCTCTCCTCCTCCGTCCTCAGAGCTCTACAGGCCTGAACACTGCTGCTGCAGCTCGTCCCCTGGGTGCTACAGGCAGCTGCAGGGCCCCGACCTCCATTAGGGCTCTGACTGCACAGCCTCCCTACCGTCCCAACAGGCTCATGGCTAGACAACACACTTTAGCTCACCTCCCCGTGTATGCAAACAGCGTGCCGCTACAGTACAGGTTACTTCCCAGACCAGGTCCAAAGGGTGTTCTTATCTTTCTGACAGGATCCCACGCCACTGATTTTATTTTAGATCTCAACCACTTACAGTTCTTTAATGCCGGATACACACTTCAACTCAGGAAAATCCCAGTAGCCGGGGCCAGTATTTTCAGAGGCCAATAACACTCTTTAACATCTTTAAATAGATGTTAAATAGATACATAGATTTTTACTGCCCCATAGCACAAAGTAAGCGCGGTCTACCTGCAGGGGTTGACAGGGTTGTTGATACACGCAGCTTAATGAGTTGCACCAGAGAACTGGATAGGAATTTGATTAGAGGTTGCTAAAGGTCATCGATTACCTAATGTGCTTTAAATTGAACTAGATTCTGGTTTAGAAAGGATGAAAAATTGGTGCGTTTCCACAGTTTTGTTCCTGAAATGTCAGTCTAATGCTGGGCACACACTACACCCCCGACAATCGTCCAAAAAGCCCTGATTTTTTGATGCTTCTAAAGATTATCTTTCCATATATTCCTGTGGTGTGAGCTATGTTAAGAGTGTTTTCTTTTTACTCAGAAGTCAATTCTGGTCGCACTGATTTCAAATCGTAAATATTAAACGTTCAATATTTACGATCAGATATCCTGTTGTGTATGGGGAACCCAGAGGAGAGGCCGATGACGCAGCCACGTGGGAAAGAACGATAGCTAATTGAGAGCCAAGCTGACTGAAGAAGGAAGGACAACCACCAGCGTCATGGCGGCCGCGGCTAATGAATGAGCTAAAGCAAAACGTGAAGCATAAAGTAGCAGTAAGATGGAGCTCAGAAACGGAGGACCAACTTGTTGATTTGTGGCAACAACACAAGTGTTTATTTAACGTGTCTCCATGACTTCATCCATCCATCCTTTGTGAATTTTCAGTACAAAGTAGTGAAATCACTAACGTCCTTTTAAGTAAAAGTAGCAATGCTGCAATACAAAAATTCTCCTGCATTGAAAATGTCACATAAAAGTAGAAGAAGATTAATTATACACACATTGCGTAGGTGCAAGCCTATCAGAACGGCGTCAGGAAAGAGAAAGGTAACGCCTGCACATTACTCCATGCCATCATTTTTATTGACTACGTTTCGATCCTACTTGGATCTTTGTCAGGTCAAAAGTACTATAATAATTCAGAAAATGGCCCTTGTGAGTGTTTCACTTTTATATATTATTGCACTATTATGCATTAATGCCCCATTAAGGCCCCATTCACACTGCCTTTTTGAGAGAGATGTGATAATGATGTTTGAGAGATAAAAAGTCCAATATATATCAGCCAATTTTGCATAACATTTTTGATCCCTCAAATTTACTTATTGAAGTTGTTGTGAGGAACTATAATTTTGTGTCGATTTTGACGGTCCCTGTGGACAAAAGCGGTAGTGTTTCCGAGCACCAGAGTCCCTTTAGAAAACATCTAATTTTCCTGCAGCAGGGTCTGACAGTTTGCCCTGCCCAGTCCTGGTTCGGTTTCTCCCGTGCCTCTCTTCCCTCCAGCGGGCCCAGCAATACGGTGTTGGTGTTGTCTCCCAATGGGGACCGGCGGAGCAGCGAGGTGAAACTCTGCAGCTGGCTGGAGGGGGAGCTGCTGCTGCCGGGCGCGGAGCTCTCCACCTCCCACCGGAGCTCCAACTGCAGGCCGAAGGCGGCAGCGAAGCCGGATCTGCATGTACTGTGCAGGACATTTTACTTCCCAGTGCTCTCCAGTGGACGCACTGATATTGACACCGTTACTGCAAACAAACTGTATGTTTCCCATTCATGTAGTGCAATTTCTTTGTACTTACTGGCCTACAGCGATGTATCTTTGGTGAGCTAATATCAAGCCAATATGAAACTCAGGTATTGCAACGGCAATGGTTGCAATACCCAAAATATTGCAATACACAGCCGTAATGTGTCGCAAGAATCTGCTGCTAAAAAGTCTCAAGGAAGTGATGTTTTCGAGTCACCACAGAGCAGGATTTGTGCTCTGAGCGCTTTGTTGCATCAGGGCCAAATAATTCAGCCTCATCTGCAGGCTAAAGACAGAACCACCTGGCACTGTCGCTAAGTTTAATGTACTGAGAATATGCAGAAATGCTGCCACTCTGAGAGCCAAAAGTTAGAGGTAATACACAAGCAGCTGTTTCCACAATAGCACTTGAAAATCAGCGTGCGCACACTCCCCATTTGCGCACACAAACAATATGCCACAAGTCATAATAGGGCACTGTAACCGTGGCGATGAGAGCCCCTTTTTGAAAGAGATCAGTGCTCCTCGGAGGGAGTCGCACTGCCTTTGCTTCGACTTAATTACAGCTCACACCTCCCCTCTCGCTCTGCAGAGGAGAGAAGAGAGGGCTTTGATTCAGATGCCCTGTGGAACACTTGATCCTCTCCTTCCGGTGGCATCGTTTACTCCCTTTTCTAAGCCCCTCTCTGTCTTCTGCTCTCACTTTTTATTTTTATTTTTCACCCCACTTGCGCTGAAGATGCATCAAGCATCTTTCTAGTGGCAGCACAAGGTGACACCACTCAGCTGCACATGGAAGAACTGTAGCACAAAGTGGCATTCAGCAACAAGAGGCTTTACATCACATTATAAGCAGCACTTCCTTCCTCCAGCACCATATACATTTAAATGAGCACTCGTAATAAGAGGCTTAGCTGAGAGAGTGCTGTCCATTATTATGATAAAGAATTATTACCCAAATGTCCAAGATGCAGACATAATTGCTCCTCAATCTTTTAGTAGAGTTTTTGTTGAGCTGCTTAGTTGCAGCACACAGGGAAATAAAGCCTGCAGTTATTTAGACTAACCTCAATTTCTGGGAAGAAAAGCAGGAAGGAAGGGAGAGGGAAGGAAAAAAAGAAGAGTAGAAAGTGTTCAAAAAGCCTCTAAATGCTCCTCTTTATTCAAAAAGACGCCACACGAAGCAAGTTTCAGGCCAATAACTGCAAATGAATGGATTACATTTACCCTTTGAATGAATATTCATGCACCTTATATTTAAAAAAAAAAAGCTGCAACATCTGTAGCCGTTGAGCTAAATGAGAAACGAATGTCGCTCAATCAAGCTGCAGTGTGAGCATATGTGGTTCTTTTAGTCTGCTTCAGCATTTCAGAGAGCCTGTGTTGCTTTTGTTGAAAACGAAGTGGCAATTATGGAATAGCGGTAAGTGTAGTGTAACAATAGCACATGTAGGGATGAGTCATCGAGGCAACAAAATGACAGTAACATCCATCTACAATGTGCGAAATAATTAACTAAAATTAGACAAAATAAGCTACAGTTCTTATCACACCACACCAAGAAAGGTTGTATCAGAAAAACAAGATTCAAAAAGGTCAAAACCAGTCTGTGTTTGGTTGACTCAGTATTAGTCGATACCAAAAGCCCAGGTATCGCTATTGGTATCGAGACTGAAAGAGGTGCATCCCTACCTCTGCGGTCCAGCCAAAAACAGTATTGAATTGAGAAGGAGGGTTTCTATAGGTTATGAGTGCTACAAGAGGAAGAGTTTTTCTTCTTTTGACCGTGGAGCTAAAGATAGAGATTTCACCAAGGTCAAATGTTCCCTTCAACATAACAACAGCATCACGTAGCGAACAAGGAACACGGGAAAAAACGAGAGAGGTTCAAAGGTCGAGGCTAAGAGCTTTAAAGCACAGGGGAAGGTCAAGCTGAGGAGAAAACCTACCAGGCATCGTGTTAGTCAGCCAGCTGTTGGCTACGAGTCCCATAGAGAAAAAAGGAGGTGTGTGAAATGAAATAGTCCCCTGATATGTTTTCAGGGAAGCATAACCTGAATGACAAATGATCAGGACAAAGAACCATGTGGAGGAGATCCAAAATAAAACCACAGCACCTCACTGTCACATGTCTGATGGTTCAATGACCTAATGAAATTCCTACAACTGGAAAATATCAAATCCACTCTAACAGGATTGTAGCAACTGATGTAATAACTGCCAGATAACACAATATTTCATCAGAATGTGATACAGCGTGTGCTGCCGGGTGGCTCAGTAGAAGAAAGGCGTCTAAACGTTTGTCTCAACACAGCTGAGGAGACGACGGGCTTCATGCCTGTTCTGTCGGACACAGAGAATATCATTTAACTCCAATACAGCTCCAATACAAATACCTTCTTATCCACGTAATCTACACACACATATCTAGCAGAGGCTGGTTGACTAAATGACACTTCTACGTCTGCTGTGAAACATTTGGAAATGCATCTATTTCAAAGGTAGGGCGCAGCGCAGGTATAATATGTCATCAAAAATGCGCTTACTCAGGCGGCACCACTCTCTATGGAGGACGGAAGATGTTAAAATCTTCCGTCTAACTCAATAAATTAATTAATATGCCATTAAATGTACTAAAGATAATATTAAAATTAGATGTAGGCATTAATTAATTGATAAATGTGACATAAATTGATATTTCTGTTTTAATTTGCTACTGTGTTTATTTACCTTTGTATTAATTTCCCTATCTATTTAAATTCCTATTTAAATTCCCCTTATATTCATTTTCATTCATTTTTAAATTGACTTATTTTTTTTTGCATTTTTTTATTTATTTAAAAAGTATTCTTAAATTAATTCATTATTCTTTTAATTTATGTATTTATTTGTTCATTATGTTTCCCTTTGCATTTTCCCTTCATTCAACAATGACACAGTCAGCGCAGATCGATTTTACCGCTGATCATGTGTGGGTGGCTTTAACACACCATAAAGTTAATATAAAAGTAGGCAACAGTGTTACTATTTTGCATCCACTGTATGTAAAAAAAATAATAATCAGGGGAAATATTGTTTTCAATTCATGCTTTGGTTAGAACACGAAAGAAACACCCCCAACAGCACTACATAAGACGTTGGCCCAAACAAACTCATGCAGTCACAATGCATTCTCCACAGTGCACAGAAAGTGAAATTGAAAAATTATTATTTGTTTCACGTTTGGAAGAAAAATAAAAACACAAGGCTGTCTGATCCCTCAGGTATCTCTTCACGAAAACCAAACCATCCCATTATGTTTGTTTACATGAGTAGTTTTAATTGTATTTTTTTTTACGAACGTCCGCAAGAATCACTAAAAAAATCTTGCCAATATTCAGTGCAGCTATGTGTAAAACTTTCTAATTAACTTACATTTTAATTAGGGGCAGATTTATCTGAATCTTACACTCATTTTAGCTCAATGACTTCATATTTTCGACCCTCTTTTTTCCCTCCCAGACAACATAAATACAGCACAGATTACAGCCCTTCACCAGGCAACAGCCGCACAAATATGCAACAACTGCGCCCGGCGTGGACAGCCACTCATGAGATGTTGTGCCAAAAACGACTGTGGGTGAGGAGGCGAGACGAATGTGCCTGAGGTATAGGCTCTATAGCGGGGCCTCTAATTACCACAGCCGGGGGGCTGCTCCACTTGCACTCTTGTGTTCAGTGGGCCGGCCTTGACACCTTCACGAGGGCCCTCAGAAACCACAACGGCCACGACAATGTCAGCCCTGCCCCACCCCCCCGACACACTGCGCCGCCCGCCCACCCCGACGACGGATGATAACCTCCTTCACGGGGCAATATAAGCTGATAATTAGGTGCTTATCCATGGTCATACAGAAGCAAAGATCTGATGTGAAGGCCTGTCGAGTCACTGGGGAGGAGTTAGAAGATTGCAGAGCAAGGGTAAAGAATTACAAGGGCTGGGAGTTTGTGCTGCATATTAATAGTAGCCAATATAGAGGCCAGTGCTCGAAGCCCACATGGCCATGTATGCTGAGTTAAAGAGCACCTGGGACTCTGTAGAGGTTAACTAGAGCCTGTGTGTGAGTGTGTGCACGTTTAAGACAATCTGTGTGTATGGACATGCGGCGCCCATTCACATGGGCATCAGTGCAGGCATGCGCAGAAGCTTATGTGTCTGTCTTCAGGGCATTAAACAAGGAATGAAAGTTTATGACGTGGTAATATCCATTATGACACTTAAGCTGCTGTTCAGATAATATTTTAAAGCTCGCCATCCATCACTCGGACTGGACCACTGAGGCCCCACCTGACAGCAGATCCCATCCTCATTTAACATTCACACACTCAAACAGCTGCCAATATTTTACAAGGGGAGCAGCATCCAGGCTGGGCCGCGGAGCCAACGCATCAGTTTGTTCTTCATTTAGTACCACTTGGCATCTGGCCTTTTTAACACAGGATACACCCCCTATAACAAGGTGGGCCAACAGCTCCAAACAGAAGGAAATTAACGTACAACCTTAAACTGATCTTCGATCAGGACACGTTGACGGAGTCACAGTGTGCCGTATGGTTCATGCTTCCTAAGGACAATACATGGTTTTTTTTTGGCACCAAAAATAAGCCATTTCTCACCTTCAAATTTAACAATTGTACGTCCAAAATTATAATTAGATTTTTGTTGCTGCATGTGGATAAAAAAGTTTGGACCGTCATCTGACAGTTACACTCTCTACTGAATCTCAGTTTGCAACTTTTTAGGGTAGAATACTTCCAATAAAACATTAAGAATTACAGGACGTCCGGTTCGAATGTTATCAGCCCGTTACTTGTGCGTTATCAGTGGGCAACCTCAGGGTCTGAAAAGTGAAGCCAATGCTGAAGTGCCATAAACGTGCATTCTTTCCAATAGTCAGCAGGTGGTTGCAAAAAGAAGTCTGATTGTATAGAAGTCTGTGAGAAAATGAGCCTACTTCTCACTTGATTTATTACCTCAGTAATCATTGTAAACATGAGTTTATGGTCTCAATCACTAGTTTCAAGTCTTCTTCAATACAGCATGATGTTCATTTTGTAAATTATGGTCCCATTTAGAGTCAAATAAACCATAAAGCAGGGGATGCTTTAGGGCGGGGCTACCTTGTGATTGACAGGTCGCTACCACGGCGTTGTCCGGTCTGGGAGTTGACCCTTTCACAGTGTGTTTTCAGTTCATGAAAGTTAATTATAACCTTTTTGGTCACCTGAAAATGTCTTATTCAGCGTTCGGTTGTTCTTAGCTCCACCCTCTCGTGTCACTTCTGGTTGCAAAAGACCAAGATGGCGACGGCCAAAATGCCGAACTCGAGGCTTCAAAACGGCAGTCCACAAACCAATGGGTGACGTCACGGTGACTACGTCCACTTCTTATATACAGTCTATGGTGGTTATCAGTCTCATAGATGTGGTTCAGAAGGGGCCTGCTACACCCACTAGTAGGTTTTATCATCGATTGACTTAGTCGATCACCAAAAGAAGCGACCGTAATAATTACAGGAGCAGAGTCGGAAGTCAGGTACTGTAGTATAAACACTATAGCACTCGTTCGAAATGGGTGTAAATTAAGACAAAAGGAATGACAAAGAAAACTTTTTCCTCTACGTGTCCTTTCAAGGTGAGGCAGTTGGGCATCTTGCCAGCATCGAGCCCTTTGCAGGTAGTGTAAGAAAAGATCTTCTATTGCTCAGGTTGTCTGTGTCAGTGGGCAGAACGCAGACAGTGACCTCCCATTAAACACCCAACCTCTTAACGGGGGATCAGATTGGCTCTCACGCCTCATGCAGTCTTAACATTATATCAAGCTGCCGACTGGGAGAAACACATTCGCCTTATAGAGCTACTGTAATTAAATAGGGAGTGAAGAAGGTTTTTGTAGTGTTGATAATGCCAGGGTCGGATCATCTGACCTGTCCATGGGGCACATATTAGATTTGGACCAAGACTTTATGAGAACAATTTTTATTAAACTACTTTCTACCAAAGAAATAGTCCCAATAAAAACTACAAACACTGAGCAAGGTGGGTTATCTTGATGAATCAGGACATTGTTTCTGGAAAAATACGTTGCTGTTTAAAAGCAACTTTTCAATAATTTGAGCAATTTCATTTGTCTACACTGTATTGTGGTGGAAGCAGAATATTTAAAAAACTTCTGTAAAAATATCTAAAAAACCAGAAACTATGAAATATCACTGAGGGTAAATGATAAAATGTGTTTTTTTGTGATTAGCGTGAATTGACCCTTGAAAGATTCTTGATTTGACCTCCCTCACCTGTAGCTACTGCTTTAATATACAGTATAACCAGAGGTGGAGGAAGTATTCAGATCCTTTACTTAAGTAAAAGTACAAATACCACACTGTGAAAGAAACTCTGTTACAGATAAAAGCCACGTACTGAAGATGTTACTTGAGTAAAGTATATAAATATAATCAGAAAAATGTACCTAAAACTATTAAAAGTAAAAGTACTGATCAACTGATTATTTTTCAAATAATCGATTGACCCAGAGCCCAAAATGACACCTTCGCAATGTTTGTTTTGTCCAAACCTCTAAATTATTAAAAAAAAATAGGAAATGCAACAACTCCTCACATTTGAGAAGCTGGAACCATGAAATGTTTGGCATCTCTGTATTAAAAAATGATCAAAATAGTTGCCAATTAATTTTCTCATTGACTAATTGTTTCAGCTTTACTTGTATATTCTGTTGGCTAGTTTAATTTATGTTAACGTATTCATATGTTTTGTATGCAAACATCTTAACTTAAGTTACTTAGTGAAGCAAGTGACTAAAGCTGTCCAATAATTTGGTAATAGTGAAATAAAAAGTACAATATTTCCCTCAGAGATGTAGTGAAGTAGGGGACGTCTCATTGTTCCGAAAACCCCAATAGTCTGAAAAATGTACCATTGTGCCGAAAGCCAAAGGTCCCATTGTGGTCCACCGGAAGGGGAGGGACTTCGCCTCTCTATTCCTCTTGCTTTAACAGCATCAGTTCACTTTATGAACTTGAGCCATCACATCTTTTCGTCCTAATTATCTAAACATGTGAGTTGCAGCGACAGGATTAGGATGTCATCCCACTTTTACCTTTCCACCAGTCAGAGCCGAGCAGCATCAGAGAAGCCCCAAGAAACGGGTACCGAGTCTGAGGAGCCGCGAGCAGATGGCTTCACTCAGCCACTGGTGCATGGAGTATAGAAAGGACCCTCGAAGCCCTGCAGAGCGCTCATGGGTGATAATGAGCATTGGCTTTTTGTGTAGTAGAGTGTGTCTGTGAGTGTGTGTCGTGTGGGGGGGGAGGAGCCGGTGTCAAGAGTGCTGAACCATTGAGGAAATGAGTCGGGGTGACGGGGAATTGGGGAGCTGTCAATCTGGCCTTGATCCCGGCTCCTACAAAACTAACCCCTGAGCCTCCCTCCACTCCCACCCCCCCTGGGTCCTCTTAATCACCACATGGAGGCACATTACTAAACGGAACATTTTCCTTCAAGAGCAGTTTATGCATCCATTTCCCTTTTTTCTTCCACGGCTTTCATCTGGCTTATCAGCCGAGTTCTCCCTCAGCCCGGTTCTCTCTCTCTCTCTCTCTCTCTCATCTCTGAGTGACTGCTAACAGAGAAAACAAAGTCAAGCCAGTGAGCCAGTGTCTGTGCAGACCCTATTTAGAGAGGGCTCTATCTGTATCTGTAAGTGAACACAAGACACGGCGGCGATGAAACACGCAGAGTAGCTTTTGATAATCTTGGAGAATAATGAAAAAGAGCATTAGCACAAAGTCTCCCAGAGGCTAATGAGCCCAAACCCCCTCAGCACCGGTTCCACTGAAGCCACTGACCGCTTTCTTGGCTTCATTCAAAAGGAAACGGATTGAGGCGAAAAAAAAAAAAGTTGTTTTGTAAAGCTGGAGTCTGTACAAATCAGCATGAAAGGAGAACAAGGAAGTGTTTGCTTTATCAGACTTTCTTCACACCTCTCACACACAAGTGAAAATACTTTCATTTTGCAGGAAAAGAAGCTGTAACAGAATGCACGGAGCAAGATAAACGCGTGCCTCGGGGCTGTTCTTTACATATTGGGGATAAATATGCTTTCTCATATCAGGACAATCTGTCTTTTGTAAATTGTTTTTCAGAAACAATCATTAGGTGCTTCTCTCCCTGGGCTAAATGACATGAAATGGCGAATTTAATGAGAACAACAGCGAGGGAGGATTAAGTCTCACCTGCTGCGAACGGAAAAACAGAAATGCATTTGGCCCTGCAAAAACATCCTGTGTTATTCCAGGCATCGTTGAGTATTTCCCAGTAAGTCCACAGAAAAAAGGAGCATTACTTGGGAATCATTAACTTGCTCTCATCATATTGTTCCAATATATGTATGTGTTCACTTGGTCCTATTAAAGTGAAAATATTCCGATTTTAATGATCTTGTTACATTCATCCCAGCAGTCGTTTTGTAAGAGCAGGCATCTCGCTCTTTCAAACGCTGAATATCTCATTTCAGGATAAAATGTCATATGATGAGATTTTCAGACTGCAGCTCCTCAATGACAAAATGAAGTGGCTGTTTTGACTAGGAAGTGTGTCTGTGGGGGGGGGGTTGCTATTTTCTTTTCTACAAAAGTCCTGCAGTATAGTGATATAGAGCCCATCACCCCCATGGACTAGAGCTATAGGCCGTTAAAGGGATAGTTTGGGTGTTTTGAAGTGGGGATGTATGAGATACTTATTCATAGTCAGTGTATTACCTACAGTAGATGACAGTCAGCACACCCCTAGCTTGGAGAAACAAACAGGAGTAAAGTAATGTACTGCTGTGGACGGGGGCAACAACAAAACATATTTCTGCCACCTAAAAAATGAATTAAGAGGTAGGCTTGCCGCAGTAGTCTGTGTTACCGGTGTTACACTGTGTTCAGGCATAAATCGATTACATAGCTTGCCCACCGCGGTCTATTTGACTCTAAATGGGACCATAATTTACTAAATGAACATCATGATGTATTGAAGAAGACTTGAAACTAGCGATTGAGACCATAAACTCATGTTTACAATGTTTACTGAGGTAATAAATCAAGTGAGAAGTAGGCTCATTTTCTCATAGACTTCTATACAATCAGACTTCTTTTTGCAACCAGAGGAGTCGCCCCCTGCTGGCTGTTAGAAAGAATGACAGTGTAAGGCACTTCAGCATTGGCTTCACTTTTCAGACCCTGGTTCGGGCAGAGAGTCAAAGCTCCCACAGAGCCACAGAGGACATTATACAACTGTTTTCACAGGCTGAGTAGCAGTTAACACTACAAGTAAATCCGCTCTTCATGTGGAAAATCAGCGGAGTGACCCCTTAATGATACATTTTTCATGTCATACAAATATTCTTAATGTGCTACTGCTGATTTTGTGATATTGATGCTATTTGAACTTCTTGAATGGAAAGAAAAGCTTTTTGTAATTGTTGTCTGAGTCTGTTTAGAAGCTGCAGTCTCAAACATACAGTACATACATTTTGGCTTCGCTGTAGTAAAGTAGTTTATCGCTGAAACTATTCCCCCTCAGGATCACTGAGCCTTCCGGCCCAAACCCTTGCTTTGTCATGCAGAAACCCAGCATCATGATGATCTGAGAGCACAGCGGGTGTCGGCTCTGAAGCAGCAGCGCTGTACTGCAGCTCAGTCTTTGCAGACTAAAAGAATGCAGCAGATACTTTGAGGAAAAGAAGAGAGCAGGATGACATGAGATGAAATGAAACATTCATGATCACCCTGAGGAAATTCAACTGTTGCAGCGACAAACTACCAAAGGAAAAAAAACTAGAAACAGAATAGCATAGATATACAGTAAGAATCAGGATATTAATAGGGACGATTTAATCATATGGCAGCCAACAATGTCTTATGAGTTACATACATAGAGGAACAATATTACTCCATTATGAGGCTATGGGGAGATAAACAGACAAGATTCAAAAAATATCTGAAAAAAATGAGTATGATTATGTAGTCTCAAATGATTTACGCATTTTCTACATTTAAGAGACGCTGTATTTTACAGAGCCCATATATTATATATATTAGGTCTGAGCGATAATTCAATATGATAATTTATTGTCTTTCAATGCAATCGTATCGTGATGAAATCATATATTGAGATATCGTGATACATAATTACATCGTCTAAAATTGATTTTAACAAGGAGTGCACATATAAACTCAAATTTATCAGAAAATCTGATGCGAAATATTTTGAGGGAATCATCATTTGAAGATTGCGGTTTCTACATTACCACTCAGTTCAATGTGATTAACAAATAAATATATGGAAATATTTATTTTTTTCACTATAATTTCACTTGAAACTTTTTTATTCAACATTTTTTAATTCACACAGGAGTATACAAATATAGGCTTTACCATATGGTTATTTCATATAGACTATTTATTTATTGAATTACCAGAAAACACATGTTATATTGTGATAAATATCATTATCGACATATGAAATTACCTATATACTATTACACGGCTTTGTTGAATATTCGATTCGGATTGGTCAATCAGGGCGTTCTATGGTCTGTTATTTCTTTATAGCAGACCTTTGCTATGTATAACAGACCGTTGCTATGGGCGTAGTTCTGATGTCGGACTATGGCGGACTGTTTTTGTGTCAAATTATTGATTTCTTAAGTAAGTAGCCATGTAATAAACGGGATAATGTACAGCTAGCGGGTCATTGTTTTGAAATAAACCCCTTCAGGGCGATGCAAGGCCCTGACGCAAAACGGTTTATTTCACAACAATGACCGGCTCACTGTACATTATCCTTTACATAGAAAATTTTGTCCAAGTCGCTCAGCCCAACATATACATATTTGTATGCATACCTTACATTTATTTGACCTCCTGTGCACTAAAATTCAGTTCTTAGGTGAAAGAAGGTTTTGCTACGAATTGATTGGCTTTTGTACCAAATGAACAGTGTCTCCTTTTTCCCTACAATTATTAACAAATTACATTTTCTTTTGTAAGAAGCTTCTTAAGAAACTACAGTTAGATATCAGTCACTTTCTAGGAAACTAGGGACCCGTAAAAGCTCACTATTTACGGATGATGTACAAAATGTGTCGAATGCACATTAACACTATATGTCCCATATGTCTCAGAACCTGTGATCACGTCTGTTTATGCTAAAAAAAAAAAAGGTGGGTGTCAATGTAGTGCACAGACGGCACATAAAATAGAAGACAAGAAAAAGAAACAAACCTCCACCACCCAGGCTAAAGCTAATCCACTCATACGCCATATTCACTCTGTAAAAAACAGGTGGATCTTCTCAGAGATTCACTTGAGACCATGTTGGTTTAATGTAAAGGAAATGCAGATTTGTAAATGCGGTTTAGTAGATTGATCACTTGATCCAAACTCCAGATGGACGGCGCACATGTATAGGGATTTGATAATATGCAAGTATATCAATATATGACGATATGTGATGCAAAACACCAGGGAGGAGCAAGAAGACAAACAGATGACTGGATTTATCATCTGCACTGATGATAAACACCACCTCAGGCAGTCACACACACACACACACACACACACACACACACACACACACACACACACACACACACACACAGGGAGAGTGTGGCTGTATGAAAGTCTGGGTATGTGCTCAAGAGAGCTGCGACAGGAAGACTCAAGTGAGCTTAAGAGGTGAGAATGTCTAAAGTGAGAAACAATAACACCGGAGAAGACGGGAAGTGAAGAAGAAAGAAAGAAACACATTTAAGCTGCGTTCAGGTCATGTGGGAATATCTGTCGGAAAGACGGTTAAAAACAACAACACAGGAGTGTTTAAGTATGTTTGTAGTGCTCTATAGCCACCGCGAGTGAAGTGCGGTTTCTCCGTTTTTAACATTTACTCCACGTGAACTTCTGAGGTGACACGTCTGAGTACATGTTTAGATTTTAAAGCAGCTCTGTCACACACAACACAACACTGAGGTGAGCAGGGCTGTGTATTGACAAGAATCTGGTGATATTATACGTATCATGATATGTATCATACATATCATGAAACAGGGAATACGATTCAATATATTGGGATATATTGCAATTTTTTAAATCTAATTTTATGAAACCTGTAACAGAGTATAAAGAACACACCGCTATATACATAAAATCTGAGTAAGAAAAAATGTATTATTTGTGTAATCAGAACAATGGGATCTGTATTTGCATTTATCACAGCCCCTGTAACATCCAACATCACTACTTTGAGAGGGCTCATACACTGAGAGGCTGCATCTCTTTGAAAATTAAATAAAGAAATGTGGACCATAACTACTACGAGGACTACGGTGGCCTTCAGGTAATGTAAAAACAAGAAAGGCTCTCTAGAGCCAGTGTTTGGACATACTATATTTTTTACTTTTTTTTTATAACTTTTTTAGGACATACTTTATAATTACTTTTTTATACTTTTTTTACATTTTTAGGACATACTATACTTTGACTGTTTTATTTTTTATTTTATTTTTTAACTTTTTTTAAGACATACTATACTCTGACTTTTTTTAAACTTTTTTTTTTTTTTTTTAAGACATAATATATTTGGAGTATAAATAAATAAAATAAAAAATGTTTAAAAAAAGTCAAAGTATGGTATGTCCGTAAAATGTAAAACAAACAAAAAAGTATAAAAAAGTATAAAAAAGTCAATATATAGTATGTCCTAAAAAAGTTTAAATTTTTTTTTAAAAAGTTAAAAAGCCAAGTATAGTATGTCCTAAAAATATTAAAAAAAAAAAAAAAGTTATAAAAAAAAAATGTAAACTTTTTTTTTAAACTTTTTTTTTTTTTTTACATTTTTAGGACAATACTATACTTAGAGTTTTTAACTTTTTTTTTTTTAACTTTTTTTACTTTTTTTAAGACATACTATACTTTGACTTTTTTAAACTTTTTTATTTTTTTAAGACATAATATATTTTGAAGTATAAATAAATAAAATAAAAAATGTTTATAAAAAAGTCAAAGTATGGTATGGCCGTAAAATGTAAAACAAACAAAAAAAGTATAATAAAGTATAAAAAAGTCAATATATAGTATGTCCTAAAAAAGTTTAAATTTTTTTTTAAAAATTAAATAAAAAAAAAAAGTTTAAAAAAAAAAGTTAAAAAGTCAAGTATAGTATGTCGTAAAAATGTAAAAAAAAAAAAAAGTTATAAAAAAAAAACTTTAAACTTTTTTTTAGACTTTTTTTTTTTTTTACACTTTTAGGACAATACTATACTTAGAGTTTTTAATATTTTTTTTTTAAATTTTTTTTTTTTTTTACTTTTTTTAAGACATACTATACTTTGACTTTTTTTAAACTTTTTTTAAACTTTTTTTTAAGACAATATATTTCAAGTATAAATAAATAAAATAAAAATGTTTAAACAAAAGTCAAAGTATGGTATATCCGTAAAATGTAAAACAAACAAAAAAAGTATAATAAAGTATAAAAAAGTCAATATATAGTATGTCCTAAAAAAGTTAAATTTAAAAAAAAAAATTAAATAAATAAAAAAAGTTGAAAAATAAAAGTTAAAAAGCCAAGTATAGTATGTCCTAATAATGTAAAAAAAAAAAAAAAGTAAAAAAAAAAACAAACTTTAAACTTTTTTTTAAACTTTTTTTTTTTTTTACATTTTTAGGACAATACTACACTTTGAGTTTTTAACTTTTTTTTTTTTTAAATCTTTTTTTTATTTATTTATTTATTTTTTTACATTTTTAGGACATACTATAATTTGAGTTTTAATTTTTTTTTTTTTTTTTACTTTTTTTAAGACATACTATACGTTACCTTTTTTAAACTTTTTTATTTTTTTAAGACATAATGTCTTTTGAGTATAAATAAATAAAATAAAAAAAGTTTAAAAAAAAGTCAAAGTATGGTATGTCCGTAAAATGTAAAACAAACAAAAAAAGTATAAAAAAGGATAAAAAAAAGTCAATTTATAGTATGTCCTAAAAAAGTTTAAATTTTTTTTAAAAATTAAAAAAATAAAAAAAGTTTTTTTTAAAAAAAGTTAAAAAGCCAAGTATAGTATGTCCTAAAAATGTAAAAAAAAAAAAAAAAAAGTTATAAAAAAAAACTTGAAACTTTTTTTTTTTTTTTTACATTTTTAGGACAATACTATACTTTGAGTTTTTAACTTTTTTTTTTTTTAATTTTTTCTATTTATTTATTAATTTTTTTACATTTTTAGGACATACTATAATTTGACTGTTTTAATTTTTTTTAACTTTTTTTTAAGACATACTATATTTTGACATTTTTTTTAAAATTTTTTTTAATTTTTTACTTTCTTGGGGCATACTATATTTCAACTTTTTAACCTTTTTTTTTTACATTTTTAGGACATACTATACTTTGACTTCTTAACTTTTTTTAAATCTTTTTTTATTTATTTATTTTTTTACATTGGATGAATCTGTTTCACATGGGAGCAATAAACGCAACGCTTTTAATCTACCAAGCGTCATTCAGACAGCCAAACGACGTGTTCGATACTAAATGGAAAGAATTTTGCCAGTGAAGCTCACTGAGCAAAGACAGATGATACTAATTAGTGAAATATGAAGCTCATCTTGTTCTCAGGTTCATTGTCAGTGTAACAGGAGACACATTGGCCTCCTTTTGGGGTTAGTTGGATTTAGACTTACATGAGTCAGGAAAAAACACTACAAATCCCTGCACAGCCGACTTGTAGAGCTGGTTGTTGGTTTAATTAGAAATGAATTTGAAACATATCTTTCCCCGACACTCGACTACTCTTGTCGGTGACACCAACCAGAAAGTTATTTAAAAGTAATTTGCACCACCTGAAAGCTGACATTAAGTGTTTACAAGTAAGACGCTGCTGTTTACAGCGTCCTCTAAATGCAGCATCAGTGTCTTTTCTCCGTTCATTTTTCAAAAAGCAATCTGTATTTTCCCAGGAGGCAACACTGCCCCTAGTGGAGGAGAGGCGTCCTCACCACCAACTCCTTATCATCACTGCAGCATTCTTCTTCAGTCACAAATGGTAATTAGTCACACGTGAAGTGGAGGCGAACAGCAGTCACACAAGGATGCAGGTGTTTGCTTCATGGGGTTATTTGCATTTACATTGCTGCCATTTAAACTGCAGTTCTATGCAGCAAACAGCCCATCTCATCATACGTGTGAGGGGATGGAGGGATGGAGGAGAGGCCTCCGATGATTCAGCCCCCCTCTGCGCCTCAAAATGTCTCTAATTATCTCAATTTACCCCCCACAAACCTCTGCAAACCTAGCAGAGCCTTCCTCTCCTCATACCCCCCACAGTGCAAGAATTATCCCAACCCCACCCTCTCCCTTCCCAGCTGTAAACCACCGCCGCGTCTAGACGACACGCAACCCCCCCCCACATTTCCTCTCGCGGGTTTCGTCACCTCATCAGAACGGAAATGAGTGTTGAAAATAACAGGAAAAGAGAGGAGCGAGGATGAGCGTCGGAAAGAGTGATGAAACCCGAGATGTTTTTCATGCAACGTCGTGTCACATCTTTGTGTACAAAAGGTAATTTACTCTGAATGGAGCAGCGGGCGATGAGATTTAGGGGGTACGCAATTTCACCAGGTAGGTGAAATGGCCTGGGGGGGGCGGGGAGGCAATGGGCCTTTTGATGTACTCTGCTCTGACGTTTATGGAGAGCAATTTGAAAAAGCATGCATTTATTCAAACACAGACAGATGGGCTCACACACGCACACACACACACACACACACACACACACACTTACACTTACACAACCACAGTGTGGAAACACATGCAGAAATGTGCGAACACACACTGTTTGGTGGCACATATGCGCACATCCTCACCTAGACGAGAGTGTGCTAAGCCTTCATCAAAGAGATGTGAAAGTACACACACTAACACATAAACATAGGTGATAATTCACTATATATTTTTTTACAAGTTTCTCTTTGCGGTGACAACAGTGTCGAGCAGGATGTGTAACTATTGATCGGCTGATGCTTAAAAAAGGCTCCTAAACGGAACAAACAATCCATGGCTCTAGTTACTGTGTCATTTCATTTCCAGACTAATAACAGCACAGGGGCGGAAAAAAGTAAAAGAGCAGCCTCTGTCCAAACATTTATGGAGCTCAATAAAACCTGTGAGCCAAATCAAGGTGGGCTCGGATTGCTCACAGCGGGTTCATTAAGGTAACAATGTTTCTCTCTAAACACTCGCCGTCTGGTTGCTTTTTCCCGGGAAAAAACCTCCGTTGCAGAGGAAGTGATGCATTTTAGTGTTATGGTTTGTTTGAAATAAATAGAACTGTGTAATTGTAGCTGTGCAGTGGTAAAGCACACACAGGTTATGGGATAATTCTGCTGTGTTACACTTGATGTTGTCAAGTCTAAAGTCATCAAATTCATGATCCAAACCACTTTATTTTCAAGTAAAACCAAAAGTGAGCACACGGGAAATATGTTGGTCTCATTGCACATGAAAACTGTGAGAGACTAGAACTACATTCAGTGAGGCAGTTTGGGTAACTTTACCTTTGTTTTCTCTTCCAAGTTTGGCTATCTTACAGGATTAATCAAAACCATAGAGTGTATATATAGTAGGGCTGTCAATCGATTAAATATTTAATCGCGATTAATCGCAAATTAAACACACATTTTTTATCTGTTCAAAATGTACCTTAAAGGGCGATTTGTCAAGTATTTAATACTCTTATCAACATGTGAGTGGGCAAATATGCTGCTTTATGCAAATGTATGTATACATTTATTATTGGAAATCAATTAACAACACAAAACAATGACAAATATTGTCCAGAAACCCTCACAGGTACTGCATTTGACATAAAAATATGATCAAATCGTAACATGGCAAACTGCAGCCCAACAGGCAACAACAGCTGTCAGTGTGTCAGTGTGCTGAAAATGGCCATGCCAGTTTTTCCTCGCCAAAATTTAGCGCAAGTTCGGAGCGTTATTTAACCTCCTTCGTGACAAGCTGGTATGACATTTTCTAGTTTCATATAATGCCAGTATCTTCACTGTAGCTTTAAAACTGAGTCCGCCTAAAACATCCCCTCCTTTATGGTCTATCTCACTCTAAATGGGACCATAATTTACTAAATGAACATCATGCTTAGGGGTGTGAAACTTTCGATATCTCGAGATTCAATTCAAAATCAATTCTCGATTCAAAAAGATTCGTGATTCATAATCGACTGTATATTCAGTTCATAGTGGGGCTAATTTCAGCATCTCCTCCGGTCCGCTGTGTGCTAATAAAAGCAGTGTGGCAAATTATGCCATGAAAGCTGAGTAAAGATTATGGAGTTTTTATTCTAATACACACAGTGACTTCACGCGCTACCCAGGCCGCCATCTGCTACTATGCATATCTGCACCTCCGCCTCCAGTGTTTGCAACTCCAATAACAATGACAGAGACCAAAAATGCCCGTATGTGTAATTCATTCTAAACTTGCACAAATTAACACTTTCTACTAAAAAGTTTTTAGTAATTTTCAATTCTCAGTGACTTAAAGAATAACAAGTTCAAGTTATATAAAAAAATAAAAAAAATGCTGCCTGTTACATAAATAAAATTGGTTGCTGCCTTTTTATCTCTGAGAAAATAACCCTGTAAAACTGGTAGGCTTTTTATCACACACATTATGTCCATGACACCGTGTCCTAACTGGCCGCGAGTGACGCAGTTTTCAGCGGAAATTTGTCGGATGGCCTGTTTCTATTTATTCCTGTCGCTCACTTTGAAATCCCCTCAATGGACGAGGAACAGCTGATTCATGAAGCTGAAATGAGGAGTTATCTATACGATACCTCCTCCTAAATAAGGTGACAGCTGGCTGGGAGGAGATCGGCTGAGAGTTTCCCACTTGCTGTTGTCTATACTGTATGTCATTTCCAGTAAATAACACTAAATAAAACGTGTTTTCTGTTTAAAAGTACAAACGTGGGAAGATAGCGAGTACTACTCACCCATCTTTTAAGTGGTTACGTCTCCAGTCTGATCTCATCTGATAGGTACGTGGTTTGTTTACATGACATTACGTAACGCTTGCTGCTAGGACGCGGTGTCGCTCTCTCTGCGTGAGTTCTCTGCCGTCATTACGGTTGTTGTTGAATTATTCCTCGTTCAGCTTGACCTAACGTTACATTTCATTTTCAGTTAATGAAAGTGACGCTGTGTGACTCCCTTCATGTGGTGCATTCAGTGCACGCGAGGCAGACAGCCGCGGTAGTAAAAAAAAAAGTAGTTAAAAATCGATTTTTGGAAGTTTTTCCCCCCCCCACCCCTAATCATGCTGTATTGAAGAAGATTTGGAACTAGCGAGACCATAAACTCATGTTTACAATGTTTACTGAGGTAATAAATCAAGTAAGAAGTAGGCTCATTTTCTCATAGACTTCTATACAATCAGACTTCTCTTAGCAATCAGAGGAGTCGCCCCCTGCTGGATATTAGAAAGAATGCAAGTTTAAGACACTTCAGCATTGGCTTCACTTTAAAGAACCAGAGGTTGTTGCCTGTTCAAAACTCTGATCTACTGACTGCTCGTGTTTCTGCTCTCTCAGATCCAAGATCTCAGCCTAAGCTACAAAATTAAGACCCAAGTTGTAATAAACCCCAATTATCCTTTAAAGTTCCACCTAAAGACACTCCAAGAGGGAAAATCTAAGAAATCACTACTTGATTAACAGGTGATTTCTAAGAAATGCAGTCAAAAACAATATGATGGAGACATAAAGAAAAATAAATCTTAAGCATTACCACTTTAAGAGTTGTACTGTACATCTTCAAAAGTGTAACCATGCAGTGTATGTGTGCATGTGTGTGTAGGGGGAAGGAAGCTATTCAGAGATGAGTAGGCGACTGAGAATCACTGGTCCAATTATGAAAGCCCTGCATGCTTTGTAGCGACAAACAATAAAAGAGGCACGGGCATAAAAAGCGGTTTAACTCGAGCGTTTGTCGCAGCCAGACAGGTTGACATTAGCAGACGGCGACGGAGTCCCAGGCAGCTGAAGATTTGAAAAACAAATGACAGCTAGAGTCTCCATTGCAGTTTGTCATTGCATTTCCTTCCAGCGTAGCCATCTGCGCCTTCCTTTAAATCCACACTTCCCTACTGGGTTTACTGCAGTCGCTCTCTCATAAGTTTTGCCTTCCCTTAAGAGCCAGGGCCGACTAACATGACACTCTGTCAAATCTTCAAATCGAGTCGAGCTAAAGTAAACTCCAATCCTTCTCCTATCTCACATCTGAGACCATTAGCTGGCACCTAAAAAAATCGTTAGCGGTTTCTCTCAAATCCCCGCGGTTCATAAAATATTCACCTGTTACTGTCGGCAAGGTGGCTGGGCACCGCGGGGTTATTTAAGGGCAGGGACAGCGACGCCCCCCCGAGGCCTCGCCGCTGTGCAAAGTCACACGGCCTCAATTAATCTCTGTCAGCCCTTGGACAATGTGACCTATACCTGTCCCTCCTCATGAAGGGCCTTAATGGGAGTAGGTGGCTTTGACTTGGCGCACCATCATCCACTCAATTTATTGATATCCTATAGGAGCTGCTGTACGCTGCCTGCAGGTCGGGCACAGTATTGATTTAGTGTTCTGACATACAGGCATTAAATCAGCCATTCACAGAGTTAGTTTAAAAGTCTATTACTCCCTCGCTTTTCTGTGTAGACTCTCCGCTAAGAATGAGAAATAATGTTTGAAATAATTTAATAACCCGGCATCTCCTTCTCTTCATCTCTCTGCGGCTCAAAGCAGGCACGTACACCCTCTGAGCGGCATAAGCTTGAGCCGCTGTGCGGCACGAGCTGCCCGCCATCATTAGAGCGGCCCGCTAAGCAGCCAGAAGAACACAAATAAACAAGATCAAGGAATGAGGTCAATGAATTAAGTGAAGCCCCTGTCATGCCTACATTGTCTAATGCTGTCTGAAGACATTCAGCTCAGGCGACGCCTGAACAAAAACAAGCCCCCCCACCCCCTCACATATTAATACACACACGGGCCCTACAGTACACAGCGTCGATAGGGAAGTAATGAATGTTTTTCTTGGTGTGTATTGGAGGCATACTGTATCTGTTATCTAATGCAGACAACACAAGGACCGCTGGGACCTCGCTGGAAACTCTGAAGGAGAAAGAGGACATTTCGCCCTGTAATGATGCATCCCCGTGCTGGGCACAAGACCATGTCCTTTCTTCAAATGGAGATACAACACGCAGTAGAATTAAATCATGTTTGTCACTTGAAGAAAGCTTTGGACGCCATCACATCCCACTAATGGCCTGCCTGTGGAAAAGGCCATGAGGCAGGCTGCATAACGATGGCAAAGAAAAAAAATGGAAGCAACATGCGCTGCATCATTATCTCTGGGTCTCGCTCTCTCCCGCTGCCTTGCTCGAGGTTGTACCCGCTGTCCGCAGTTGCACAGTTGGTGCTGCGCCACCTCGCAGACGGCGAGCCTCAAGACCGGGCCCGTGCCGCATAATACTTCACCCCGTGTTAGCATCACAGATAGATTCGAGCAGGAGGTTGACATCCTCCGCGCAAGGCCACCTCCGACACATCGCCCCGGAATGATGCTCCAGCATGTGGGGCTTTTCATGCTTATGCATGTGTTTGTTTGCGAGTGCTTTGGTGTGTATTAAGGAAAGAAGAAGGAGGGGAGGGCGAGCTGGAGATGCCGGGACGTGCGGGTTTTATAAAACAGACAGTGGATTCTCAGTGTGTGTGTTTTCTAATCCACTTATGTTTGCACCCTTAGGCTATCACAGAGTGAAGTTCCAGAAGGGAGCATTGCATTAGGCTAACCTGCCAGCTAATGCTTTATTCAGGCAGAGAGCCCCAACACAAGAAAATGAATCACTCACTCTCAGAGAGATCAAACACATAAATACATCTGGACCAAAATGTGGTGCTCTAAATGGGATTACTCTCTTTGGTCACAATCTTGAACTCCATAGGTCCTGGGACAACGGAGGAATGAAGGGGGGGGGGGGGATTTAGCTGCAGGCTGCCCAGTAGCTGCTTCATCTCCTGTAGGTGTCCTCCACAGCCGAAGGGCAAATGAACTACCTGTTGACTGCTCCATCTGGCCACAAGCCTCAAAGACTAAGGACATCCATGGACTTGTGCACCCCCCCCACACATGATTCATACTTGCAGCGAAGTCTGAGAGGTGATTTATGACTCACCCTGATGCCGGCGACACCGGCCGCGCAGCCCATTTGAAGACGGACAGCATCTTTTCTGTCCTGATTAAGGGGAAAATAATTCATTGCCGACTCAACGAACACAGGTGTCACCTTTGAGAGCAGCCAGCGGAGTCTCTGTAGCATGCCGTCGTCTTTGTTTGTTCTTGTAAGTGTAATCAAGACTGACAATACTTGCACTTTTCTCCATAGTTAATCGCGATTAATCGTAAATTAATTGCACATTTTTTATCTGTTCAAAATGTACCTTAAAGGGAGATTTGTCAAGTATTTAATACTCTTATCAACATAGGAGTGGATAAATATGCTGCTTTATGCAAATGTATGTATATATTTATTATTGGAAATCAATTAACAACACAAAACAATGACAGATATTGTCCAGAAACCCTCACAGGTACTGCATTTAGCATAAAAAATATGCTCAAATCGTAACATGGCAAACTGCAGCCCAACAGGCAACAACAGCTGTCAGTGTGTCAGTGTGCTGACTTGACTATGACTTGCCCCAAACTGCATGTGATTATCATAAAGTGGGCATGTCTGTAAAGGGGAGACTCGTGGGTACCCATAGAACCCATTTACATTCACATATCTTGAGGTCGGAGGTCAAGAAGGACCCCTTTGAAAATGGCCATAACAGTTTTTCCTCACCAAAATTTAGCTTAAGTTTGGAGCGTTATTTAACCTCCTTCCCGACGAGCTGGTATGACATGGTTGGAACCGGTGGATTCTTTAGGTTTTCTATTTTCATATGATGCCAGTATCTTTTTCAAGAGGTTAATTAAAAATCGTAAGTTGCGTTAATGTGTTAAAGAAATTAGTGGCGTTAAAACAAACATTAACTTTGACAGCCCTAGTATATAAAACTACTGAGCTATCAGCAAAAATATCACACAGTCAATTAATGTGCTGCCCTTTAAGGGATTCTTCCTGATAATTACTTTCATTTAACCAGGCTGGCGTCTCTTATGTTTCGCTTTGATTCAAAGGTCTGGCTAAACTTTCTCAAGCTGAAAATGATCGTACGAACAAAATGAAGTAATTAAGCATCCTGGTATTAACCACAGACCATCTATTGACTGAGCCTGCTTGATTAAACTGTGTTTAAATGAACTGACAACCACTTTTTATTTAGAAAACAAAACAGGTTTCGGTGCTACCTAAGACATTTTTAAAATCTATATTTTCATGCAGGGCAACATTTGAGAGTTTAATCTTGACCAACCTTTCTAGAGGTTGCCACTTCTCAAAGGGACTCTGTGGGGATATCGACTTAAACATATGGTCCGTTTTTTGAGGTGTCCTCTGTGGATTCAATTTAATTCAACTCCAATAAAATCTTCAAGGGCCTCTGAATCTGCTTTGTGTGATCCAGCACAGCAGAAACCTGGTCAATTTCACCATTAAATGAAGCTAGCTTTAAAACTGAGCCCGCTACAACCTAAAAATCGCAAGTTGCGTTAATGCGTTAAAGAAATTGGAGGCGTTAAAACGAATTTGCGTTAACGCGTTATTATCACGATTACTTTGACTCTACGAAAAACACGTGCCTTAAAAGATAAGTTGGGAGATGAAGAGTGCTTGGTGCCTGGATATGTTGACGCAGTGTAAGGGGCTACATCGGTGCCCAGGTCAAAGGTCACATAACAGTGGACCAAGAGGAGTGTAGTCTCTTGAATTATGCAGTCACATCCTACATTAGTATGGAGATGGTGTCTTTCACGGGCACTCAGATGTCTGAGAACCCGTTGAGTCCGTCTGGAGGTCAGAAGGTCTTCCGAGTTGGCGTCCTGGAAGTAATCCCATTCATTTGCCCCAGGTGAGCACTATCAGATGCACCTGTCATTGCTGAATGGGAGGGGGAGGCTGGGGACACATAAAGCTAAGAGGGGCTCAGTCTAGCGATAGGGATATAAAGCTTCCTCCAACCCCGAGGCTAGATTCTCTAGTCGGGCTGAAGTGGATTTCTGTGGAGAATTAGGGCCTCTTAATCTCTTTTGTCACTGTTCTGCAGAACTAGGAGACAATGGCTATTTCAGAGAGGAAAGGGACTGATTTTCCACATTAAATTCAATAATGGCAATCCGCTGCTTAATTATTTTGTACCCTAAATAACAGAAAAATTAGCCCCGTGGAGCAGCGGAAGCACACAGTAAAGAACGTTCTTACTATTCTTGCAGTGTATGAAACTGTATATTTGAATGTAAGTAGGCATATCTGTCATTGATTCTTTAATCCAGCATTTTTTTTTTTATTCTTCCTTCAGCGAGAACTATGCATAACGTCCCTGCACCGAATCTGAACATACATACTTTTTCTCACCCCAAACAGCAAATATACGAGAATACACTACATTGGAAGCACTCCAACAAATTCCTAGTACAGACTTTTGCAGAAGCTCTGTAATAACTGTGCATAATGTAATCATTTAACCCTTTAAAAACGGACCTCCCGTGGGCTGTTTGCATGATCCTGTTTAAATCTATCTAAAATAAAAACCATAATAGCTAGAGCATTCATTCTTTTTGCAGCAGAAAGCTGAGGTTTCTGTCTGTCCTGTCATCACGTTGTACGCTTGTGATAACGTCATTAAGTTACGTTACATGTGGAACGCATCAAAACTATCAAAGCGCCTTTGCACTCGATCTGCTCATAAAAATGAGCATATCTCAAAAACTAAAAAATGTGCATAGATCAAATAACTTATGGAGTGTTAAGAAATATTTAGTTTATGTTTCTACATTTAGAAATATTTTGGATCAATAGGTTTTGTGTTTATTTAGTAACATTTTATGCAGACTTTAGGGATATGAAGCAGTTGAAGATACTCCAAGAAATTACATAAATACCAATGTAGGCACTGGCGGACCATTTCTATTGCAGAGTTCAAAGGGTTAAATGTAATAAAAGCACATAATGTGATAAAAGCTCAAGCGCATAGCGTGATAACAGCTTTGTGCATAATGTAATAAGTTATTACATCATGAGAAAATTATTACATTATAAACTAAAAAAGCTGATTAATGTAATAAATCCAGCAAGTAGTGAAATTTTTTTTTTTTTTTAAAAACCCTCTCCCTGTCTTATTAAAGCTTAGGAGCCCTTCTAGTTTTACATGTCCTAGTCTTCTAGTCCTTCATTTATAGCAACTGAACTCTGTCTGTTCTGTCTAGGGGACATTTTCATCAATCAGTTGCAAATTGATGAAGCCTCTTGGATGTGTGACAAAATTCAGGAGCGCAAGATATCCAGTGACCTGGACCAATGAGAACCTTTACAGAGATGATGCTGAATTTAATATACTGGGTGATTATGTACAGAACAAATATTTCACATCTCTGTAAAAGGTTCTCATTTGTCCATTTTTGTCTTAGATTATAAAGTTATAATTTTCTCATAATGTAATAACTCATTACATTATGCACAAAACTATTGTTACATCATGAGCTTTTATTACATTTAAATTATTACACTATGTGCAGTCATTACATTATGCACAGTTATTACATTATGAGGTGCTACGTGCTCCATCTCGGCAGTGATAAGCATGTAGCACTAGGCGGGCGTCTTGGAGACAGACCAAGCCGCAGCCCATAGGGAATGAATGGATGCGATATCCAGTAATCCCAGATCATCCGGGCCCTGATTGAGGTAAGAGCCAGCCGTGTCTCTGTGCATCACCCATCCTGTTTAGCAACCCAGACACATTAATGCCAGTCATGCATGGAAAACAATCAGGGCCCGCGGACATAATCCTCACCCGAAGCTGTGTAAATAACTCGGCGCGGCTCAGAGGGGGGTTACGACGGCAAAGTCACATACCGAATGTGGTGGGATACAGTTTTGGCATTCGTGCATCCTTTGCTTTCGGAGCTTTGCGGCAAAAAGAGCTACAGGAAATCACTCGATGTGCATCAGCAAAAAAGCTTCTTTGAAATGATCCAATTATAATGCAAACAGCTGTGTGTGTGTGTACTGTATTTATATTTATGTGTGTTCATTTTTAAGGGTGTCTGTACTTTTTCCCACTCTGTCAGCACTCCGGTTTGACAGAGAGCTGTAAGTGAAAGGACAGGGCAATATTACTGGCTGTTTGTTTGGCGCGTTTCCCCCTGTCGCTCTGTCACTCTGGCTCAGCATCACAGCCGCTGACTGAGACGCTCTGACGGCTCCTCTGTCACATCGGCGGCGCAGCGGGAAGGCTGACTGATGGCCAGGACAGGCAAGAGGTGCGAGGCTGGTGGGTGGGGGGGTAGCGGCAAAGCACAAAAAGCATGTGTGTTTGTCTTTGTGTGCATTAGAAAGCACAGGGAGGAAGAAATAAATGTGCATCTGCCGGGGAGGTGCAGTGAGTGTGAATGTGCACGCACGTCAGGCAGGAAGAAAGAGACGCCTTCAGCTATTCCTGTTTGTCTGCTTCTATGGCTTTTTAGTTCTGAGGCTTCATGCTGGAGCTTCAGCCGGTTTTTCCATAAGAAAAAAAACAAAACAAAAGAGATCTCTCTGACATGGCCGAGGTTTGAGTGGGGGGTGGTCATCCAGGCCCAACGCCGCTGATCAATTAGCAGCAACACACTTCTAATGAGCAGCTGATCCTTGAGGAAAGCCGGCAGCAGAGGGCTTTGCGTGGGAAACACGATGCAACCAGCCGACTCTGGCTTCATGTGTTATTCATACAGACAGGGCACTGGCACTGCAGGGTTGCCAACTTTGTGTCTGTGAAAAAAAAAAGAATATGCAGCGCTTCGAAAAATGATGAAGCTCGCTGTATACATTAGGCTTTGAAGCTGCATTAAGCAGTCTTACGACTATCGACCTCTACTGGCAAAAAGGAAGACCTGAGGCTGACAGAAGTTGTATATACTGGTACAGAAACAATAACGTCATTGACTAACTGGAGCTGAGATCAAATAAAAATGTGAGGTTAAGAGGTAATATGTCACCATGCAAAACACGGTGATAAATACTGTAATAAAATGCTGCTTTGTCACTGTCGTTGTCTGGCGTGTGAGCAGGGCGTTTTAGCTTTCGTAGCTGAAACTCGCTCGCTGCATCATCCATCAATGGGCTGAAAATGCCAGTAGCTGGGGGGGTGGAGGGGGGGAACCAGGACCGGGATGGGATTGTTCCACAACAGAAGACAAGTTCTGAACTGTTGAGTCATTGGTATTAAATATTAAAAACCTTTCAATCATTTACAGATTTTATATTATGATTAGGGGGGTCACGATTATGGAATTTTAGTTGACGATTGTAATACAAATAATTGCGATTAACAATTTAATTGTCTTTCTCTGTTAATATTATGCCACACAGTGGTGCTGTTGTCTTTGGCTTTGCAACTAGAAAAGCTGTTTTCATACACCGTTCGTAGATACACCTATGAAAAGTAATGCAATGTAATTCGTCCCACAAAATCAATGCATACTGTATGTAATCCACATAACTGTGAACTATAAGAATAAAGAGCGACTATCGCCATGTAGGGACAAGGTCAAAACACCGGTCTTTCTCCTAGGGCACTGCTGTTCGTATACCGTGTCAAACCAGAAGTCAACATTGATTTATTTGTCATGTAACTTCCTTACTTAAGTAACCCCTTACTTAAGTAACCCCACTTCCGTAGTTATTTTAACCCAAACCACAAACTTTCCCTAACTAAGTAGTTTGGTTGCCTAAACCTAACCAAGTTTTTTCCTGTGAAGACGGAATTTTATTTTATTATTTTATTTTTAAGATTGTTTGCATGTAAAGTGTGAAAATTGACACGTGTTGCTGGACATTCGTAGGAAAATAATTTTTCGTAAGATATCATATAAACCGCTGTATGAGGATACGTTGTACTAGACCTAAATCTGTGCTGTTAATTTCAATGGCTGCTCATCGAAATGATGCAATCGTTGGCAAAGGAGCATCAATTCATCTTCAAATACTTTGCTGAAATAATGTTTCACCTCTCGCTCTGCTGTATATAGATTTATCTTAAATAGCTTGTTCTCAAATTGTTGCGTAGGCCGACCTAATGTTACCAAAACACGGTTCAAGACAGTTCATTAATGTAGAAGGAGGCTTGATTTTAATAGTTAAAATGTACAGTGTGAAGGATTTGGCAGCATCTAACGGTGAGGTTAAAGATTGCAAACAACTGAAACTCCCGTGTGTCAAGCGTGTTGGAGAACTACGGTAGCCGATGCAAAAATGTGAAAACGCCAGAGTTTGGTTTGTCCGTTCTGGGCTACTATAGAAACATGGCTCCACGAAGAAGACCCACTCTTTATGTAGATATAAATAGCTCATTCTAAGGTAACGAAAACACAATGATTCTTAGTTTCAGGTGATTAAACAATAAAGAAAACAATTTTATTAAAATTATATTCCATTTCTGCCAATAGATCCCCCTAAATGTTACAAACAGGTCCTTTAATATGCAACGGGGGAACACAAAGCCACTGTTAATGCAGCATTTATTCAGAGACAAACCTTAACTGTATATTTACTACTACTAGACAGCTTAAGTGCTAATTTCTCCTCTGCTCATCCATGTGAATTATCTAATTAGACTAGCTGGACGGAAGCGACAACACAACTCCAGCATAACTTTCCCCGGATCTGTCAAACACATTGCTGCACCCGTCGAGGACACTCTCCGTTATAAATCTAGAGAGCCGTTATCGGCACCTCTCTGTCATCATCTTTCTTTGGAAAGTAACAAATGCGGTCTCATATGAGCTGAAGCAGAACGATCTAGACCAACAAGCTCTCTATTTCCATGTTGTTGTTTTTTACGGATATTGGAAACTTGTGCTCAAGTAGACACTTTATTTACCCAGCTGATGAATATGCACCTAATACCTAAAGAGTCCAACGATTACGAAAAATGATCACGATCAGGTTATAGTTATGATACTTTCATAGGTTTTTGGTGCACCTTCTGCCCCTATTATTTTTGGACATGTGTCATTTTCTGAGAGAAATAAGTGGTAGATAATAAAATAATAAATAAATGATGCATAGAGCTGTAAGAAAGCCATATTCTACTGAGTCTCCTCAGTTGTTTGTGCTGTCACTTCACATCAAAAAGACTCTGGGTTTAATTGGAGTGTGATTGTTCTCCTCGAATCTTTTCTCTAAGTCCTCCGGTTCCCCCCCACAGTCCACAGTCAGGAAACTTAGATGAACTGGAGACTCTCGTCTGATCTTTTAGGTGTAATTGTGGTTGCTGAACGTAAAGAAAATAAAACATTAGAAGTCCGTTTAAGCGTTTTACATGACTGCATGTACACTTCCCTAGAATGATCCATTAAATAGTACTACAATGTATGTCCGCTTTTCATTTTCTGTATGAGTGCACCTGGTGTTTCTTGTAAGCAGATTTAATTTTCACAACAATAAAATGTCTTTTATCAGTGTTTTCAGTAGGGCTGCCCCCTCTTATTCAATTAGCCGACTAATCTGTCGTTTGGTCTTAGTCGACTAAGATTTCTTTAGTCAATTAGTCGTTTTTTATGCTTTTTCATGCTGAATGACTTATTTCTAATAAATTTATGAGCACATCTCTGGTAAATACAAGACTTAAAGTGGTGCTTTTGTGTGATTCTTTGTGGAGAAATTCTCAGATCTGTCAATTAAATCAACTAATCGATTAGTCCGCAAAATCGTATGAGTGTTATGCTGCATTCCATTTGAACGGGAAGTCCGAACTTCCAAGTTCCCAGTCAGAAATTTCAACTGGAACACCCCCTTAAGTCGGATTTATGACTCGTACCTCGCCAACCACAAACCAAAGACAACCAAAATCCAAGATGGCCGCATCACCAATACATAAGCTGTAGTTATACACTGTTTATTAGCACTTCTGTCTTATTTGCGTCTCATTAAATCAATCATACACACAGTGCTGTCCAACCTCCATCTGTGGACATGTTGCCATGGTGTTTGTATGCGCAAAATACCGGAGTAATGCGCTGTTTTCAACTGGTATTGCTAACAATAGCTAACCTGGCTGGAGCAAACCCCATTACGTTTTCCGACTTGTTGTACTGGTGTGACGTCATTCCCAGCTCCAACTTCCGAGGTAAATGGAACGAAGAATTAGTTGACAAAGAATTTCTTTAGTCGAGGACAGCCCTAATTTTATGCAAAAAAAATGGTGTACTACACAACAAAAAACATTCTTAAAAGAAGTGGAATAATTAACCAGTGCAGTCAGATTATTTTAACATGTTTCAAGAATTTTCTACAAATGATATTTTGAGCCATAATGCTGCACAGGAATCAAGAAAAAACACTGGATGTTACAAAACATTACATCACAGGCAGATTTTTTTCACCTCTTTTAAGAAAGTGAGATTTTTGGGGTTTAATAAGACAAAAAGTACTTGATAAAATGGGGATTTTTGCATTGTGCATCTTAAATTCTACACGTTACCCGATGGATCACATTTCCACTACAGTGTCCTGTAAATGTCTGACTCACTTTCAGGGGGAGGGGAATAAAGTTTCTAAGAGAGCTACACGAGGTGTGAATGTCACCTCGGTGGCAGAAACATGCGCTTAAAGCAGACAAACAGATACAGACATGTACACACACCTCCTCAGTCTCATCTAAGAAGACAGGAGAGACTAAGCCTTGAGGATAATGGGCAGACAGCGCTGTGTGTCTTCTTTCATTTTGGCAGTAAGAGAAGAAATGAGAGTTAAGACACTCCGGAGACGCATTTTTCAAGTAGACAGATTGCTTCTACAAATACACCCGGTCCCCTGTGGAAGAGCACATTCCTCAGAGAAGACGCTCCTCTAAAGATATTCAGGCGAATTTACTAGAACATCAGAGAGAAGGGTAAGACGGGAAGCAGTAACCACCCTCATAAACCTGTCTTTATTTTAGAGTATTGACTAGAATAAACCCGCACGCTGCCTCGACAGCAACAGGCAGCGTTCAGCGTCGCCGGGTCTTGGGATCTCTCTCAGCATGGGCAGCCTACTTAGCGATATAACACATTCCTCCGAGCCCTTGAGAATGATTATAATTAGAGCCTATTGTAGACTATATGAGTCATTGAGAAATTGGGTAATTCATTTGCAAGAGGGATGGTATGCTAACTATCGGCCAGCAGCTCTTTTTCCTCCGTCCTCCTTTAACAGAAGCACTGATCATCGGTTTGTTAATGAAGCATCGATGATTGCTGGTGCTTTTTCTTCTGTATTTCGGGGGGTAGAAAAGCTGCTGTTAGGGACAAAACACCACCAATTTTCTCATTTTCCACTCGCCACTCAGTAAAGTGAAGTCTATGATCTGTCAGAGCAGGGTTGTAATTATCATCCATTCCAACAAGTATCTAGAAACTTCAGCAATCAGCACTACATAATATAAAACATCACAACCATAGATTATGTAGCGTGGCATTCTACAACAAAAGCATTTTTCAACATTTTTCATAATCACTCTTATTCATGGCTGAAGGTCCTTGCAATCAGATGTACTTGTGTTATTGGCTGAAGTAATCAAGCCCATTCCAGTGTGAGCTGCAGTCAGGTTGGGAGACTGGAAAATGACAAACACAGCAGCACAGGAGCTAGTGTGGTGGGAAATCTATTGGTAGGATATAGTGCAGTGGCCGAGAAAAGTAGATTAAAAACTGTGAAGTGGACCAAAAAGTTCTGCTGAGTTCGGGTGATAACAGACTGTATTTAAGAAGTGGACGACGTCACCGACACGTCACCCATTGGTTTGTGGACTGCCGTTTTGAAGCCTAGAGTTCCGCATTTTGGCCGTCCCCATCTTGTTCTTTGCAACCAGAAGCGACACGAGAGGGTGAAGCTAAGTACAACCGAACGCTTAATAAGACATTTTTAGGCGGCGAAAAAGGTTATAATTAACTTTCATGAACAGAAAACAAACTGTGAAAGGGAGAACTCCACGGACAACACCCAGACCGGACAACGCTGTGGTAGCAACCTGTCAATCACAAGGTAGCCACGCCCTAAAGCATCCCCTGCTTTATGGTCTATCTGACTCTAAATGGGATCATAATTTACTAAATGAACATCATGCTGTATTGAAAAAGACTTGAAACTAGCGATTGAGACCATAAACTCATGTTTACAATGTTTACTGAGGTAAAAAATCAAATGAGAAGTAGGCTCATTTTCTCATAGACTTCTATACAATCTGACTTATTTTTGCAACCAGAGGAGTCGCCTCCCAGTTTATCCCACTGAGTGACACCAAAGACACACTGGAAACAGGATTCGCCTGATATGGATTTTTGAAGTGCATTAAAATGTTTATTTGAATAATCTGCCACTTGCTGATATTTAATACCGGCATGCTGCTGTGCATCTATTGATTTAACCATTTTCTTGTCAAATAATTTAGTGTTTTAACTTCTACTCAATTGTATTCTTGTCAAGATGAAAAGTTATCTGATAAAGCAGTTAGGTGGATACTTAAAAATTCTGATAAAAAAATGATTTCATGTCAACACAAAAACAACAATCTTGACTTTGATCGGTTTTCTTAAAGAATTGGGACCAACATACATACTGAGCAGTGCATTTTACAGAGTAAAAATCAACTTATCAGTCCTCTCTGGTGGACAAATTATGTAATAGAGACAGTGTAAATTACCTCAAACCTACTCAGGCACCTCTGTAACGTGTTGTTATTTATCGGCCGACATATACACCGGTACACATGTACCTGCAACAAGATGACATTATTCTAGCTCTGATCATGAGAGGGTGAAACTCCCTGGGACTGGATGATAGAAGCGCCAATACAATACTTGAGTCTTAGTGCCAATACCAAAACAATACTTTCTTATTCCTTACTTTGGGAAATCAATTCTTATACCTTTTTTCACAAAAGTACAATAACTTTTCTAGAATAAAAGGAATCTGACAAGATATTTGATGCCAGCATACTTAAGACACACTTCAGTTGGTACCATAAAAGCATTTAGGTTCGATACCCAGCCTCACTCTCCAGTGATACCAAGGATAGTAACTAGGGTTCGGGTTCGGGTTCGGGTTCGGTTCCATGGCTAGTTCCATTTTTGATGCAGCTCCTAGTTGGTCATATACGTTGGTTCGTTAAGCACTGACGCTAACAACTCTCTTACTGGACCTGTGTGTTGGACAAACACACAACTTTAACCAGGAGACCGGTGTTTGTGATGTTTGCGACGTGTTTACTGTACTTGTGTTACATTGTTGCCGTACGTATTTTACTTAGCTTACATATCTATCTTAAGCCCAACCATGATGTTTTTCCTAAACCAAGTGGTCTTGTTGCCTAAACCTAACTGCAGAAGTTACCGTAGTTTTGTTGCGTGGCGTACAAATGACACGCGTCCTCATGACACGCAGAATCTCTGTGTAACTTCGTGCTATTTATTATACGCCTTCCTGTGAGATTGGGTTGGATAATACTAGACTGTAAACAAATCCATGTTGAAATTGGCATGTTGAGAGCTAGTTACGTTAGCTGTTAGCAGCCAGTAAGCAGCACGGTCCTGCACGGAGCTAACAGCTAACGTTAACGGGACGTGCCATTGATCTACTTTATAAAATGTTCATGCCCTATTCAGTAAAAATGAGTATTGGGCGAAGGTAAATTCTAACGTTATCATGATGAGAAACTTGAATAAATACAGTTGTTTGAAGATGTTTTCACTACACTATAAAATAGATAATAGAGAGGGAACTATGACCGGTTTAACTTCCGAACAAAAACCAGTATGCAAACGGTAATAAAGGAGTGATGTTGAAGTACATGGGATTTATTGATTTACTTTTTTTTTTTTAAACGTGGTATTGAATTGGTATCGAGAATCGCAGAATTTCACTGGTATCGACTACCGACTTTCTGGTATTGTTACATCCCTGGATAACAGATGTAGTAGATCATCACAATATGAATCAAGTCCAGTGTAGCACAGGTGGACGATACTACCTGTCTGATGTTTATATTTTTAATAAAACCCTGCATCAGCAGACCAATACATCAGCCTGATAGTCACGACGTGTCGCTCGAGTCTACACGGAGTCTGGAGGTGAGGGATCAGGTCCACAGATCATCAATCAGTCCAGAGTTGTGAATCTTCTTCACGTTCGCTCCAAGGTCACGCTGCACAGTCCTGCAAAACTCTCCAGTCCAGGACGCAGTCCGTCCATTCATCATCGGTAACCCCGGAGCAGGCCAGCAGACAGGCCCATTCAGCCGTTCCCCCATGAAACAGCCCCGCAGCCGCATCAGGTCTACGTTTAAAACAGACTTCTGGTACACACTGTGCTATTTGGAGGGCCACACTTTAGGGAGGATGCTCCAGAAAACTCACTGAGCTCATCCCCGAGTTTTGAGGGGCATCTTTAACTGAACTCTTATATATAGGCAGACAGAGTTACAGCATACACACAAGCTGCTTCCTGTCTCCTGCACCTGGTTTACAAAAACGAAGTGCCTCCCTTGGGTGTTTCGAAGTCTTGAAAGAAGGCCGAGACGGCAGAGGGCCAGGAGAATAAATAGAATGCGCTCCCTTTCTCTCTCTGTAGGTAAAGACACCCAGCATGGATCTTCTCCACACGGGGAGTTATGTAGTCCCAGTTTTGAAGCATCTGTCGACTGGTTTGACTCTAAATGTAGCGCCACAATAAAGAAGACGTGATTCCTGCACTATCTTGACAAACGAGCACTTCTTACCGGGACGTAATGCTCTCTAAAATGAGCCTCATGCCGTAACGCACATTAATGAGAAGCCTCCCTTTAGTCCCTCTGTGTGTGTTTGTGCTGATACTCATAGTCCCACAGATGGAGCTCCGCCACAGGGACCATGCAGCTGCAGACAGTGTCTCTGCTGTGTTCGAACAGTGGACAACAGACCCTCTATCCTTCACACAGCCACTAAGTAGCCCTCTCATCTTCCTCCTCTCCTAATCTCCGTCTCCTCTTCCTTCAGTCTGCAGCTGAAGATATTGTTAACAAACTTTCTGCTCTGTTATTTCTCCCTCCATCTTCTACTTTTTTTTTTCCATCACTGTGGCTCTTTGTTCCCTCAGCTCATTCTGCAGCAATCTCTCTCCGTCCATCCCTTCGTTTTCAGTCTCCTGTAGACTCTGATAATGAGTATACGGTTTTGCTTCCCTGCTCTCATTTTCTCTATGAGTAGCATGCTGCTTCGCCATTGCGATAGGGGTTTTAAATCCTCCAGCGCAGCCCGGCGGCACCGCTGCAGCTACCCACTGGGCCGGAATAAATCCAGGAGCCTCCAGTCTCGCCTCTGAATGGACCCACGCCCCGGAAAGCGAGCCCAGAACACCCACACCCTCCCTTTCCCTGCATCAATCCAGCAGCAATGAACCCAAAAGGCCTTCCTCTGGGAGGTTTAGCTTCCCTCCCTCCCGTGCCTGCACTGCCTTCACAAAGGATGATTTCAGCTGCCTAATCAACTAGAAAAAAACTTGTACCCTCCTCCCAGTTCCTGCTACAACCCTCCTCCTCCTCCTCCACCACGCAAATTTCACATGCCACTGACTTTGTTTTTCATAACGTGAAGGGAGAGGGCGATTGCTCGAAACAACGTTTTCTCCAAAGCATATTTGAAATGTCAACATCATTAAGGCCAACTGTCAAATTTAGTGACATTGAAGGGGCCCCTACCTACCGAATCATTATAACCTCATGCCAAGTCTTTAAAAAAAAAAAATCAGAGGAAAAAAGGGTTGTTTTTCTGTCAAAGCTCTACAGGCTTGCATTCCTGCTTGCAACTGCAAGGGCTCAAACACCTGTGGTAATGATCTCAGTGACAGAATCAGGCAATTACTGGACTTTTTTATTCACGCCCCCGGCTAGGTCAAAACTCACATACCCACATACACCAACAAGCATGCTGAGTCCTTTTTTCTTTCCTGCCTCCGCACCCCAGCAGACACCTAGTCAGAGTCTGGGCAGAGCACATCAGCCTCGATGCCCTCTGGCGAACCCCGCCGTCAAAATCCCCACAAGTCCACTGGTCTTGTCTTGCAGCAGCAAAAGTTAGAGGTCAGTCCTGAGTCAGGTGTCCAGTGGTCCCGTCAGTGCCACAGAGTCAGAGCTTCATATCCCGGGTTCAAAGACGGGCAAGCAACACATACTGTTTATACATTTATGCATGTCTTCATTCAGACTGTAGTAAGACAGATACATACAGGGACATGATGAAGTTATTACAAGAAGTAGGGGAACCAGCAGCAGTGTTAGGAGCAACAGCAGCGATAGCATTAGTTTCAGTAGTAGCTTTATTAGTAAGAGTCAAGTAGAAGTAATATGACAAGCAGCAGCAGTGGTAGTAGCACTAAGAGCAACGCACATCATGCTATGCCAGTGTCCTATTTCCCAGTGTTGACACATGTCAATTCTCCAGCTTAGCAGTAATTTTATCACATTTATCTTGGCCACTTTGTATTTCTGCATTAGCGGTGCAACTAACAATATTCATTGTTTTTTTTTTCTCTCAATGAAATCGACTCATCTTTTGTTCTATAAATTGTCAGAAAATAACATCAAAAATTCCTCCCACAGTCCAAGGTCACAACTCCAAATTGCTTGTTTGCTTGATCAACTGTACAAAAGTGTAAAAGCTGGAATAAAATAGTTTGTGCTTGAAAATATATTTTAACCAACAACAAACATCAATAAACTGACTAAACGTTTCAGCCGTAGTCGTCATACACAGCTTGTCCTACGGGCATCAAATGACAGCAGGTGTTTGTTGGACTAGCAGCTGCAAGTTACACAGCAGACATATTAGTAATAGTAGTAGCATTAGTGTTATTAGTACAATTATTATAAGTATAGCAGAAGAAGCATTGGCACTTGGAGCTAGGTCAGAGCTGGAATATTAAATCATCCATCTTTGCTCACTACATCTTAGCCTCTCTTACCCTCAGGTGTGCATAAACTACAGGTTATGAACTTCTTTTTAAAACACAAAAATGTGAAATTATTGCTTCGTATCTTATCGGTATCGGCCATGAGAAGCAAAATTATTGGTTATGCATCCCGAAACAGAAGCCATTAGCACTGTCGCAGTAGTAGTAGCAGCATTAGAAGGTGTAGAAGTATAACTACTATTAGTAGTAGTAGAAGCATTTTTAGAATTAGTAGCATTTGTACAACATTAGTAATAGTAGTAGTAGTACCATTGATGCTGATGATGGCAGTACCCCATAAAAACCTTTCAGTGACACAAAGGAAAAAGATAGTACACTCAGCAGCCCTAACCTAAGCATGCATGTCTGTCACAGCCTGTGTGTCAGTGTGCACTTTCTTTCTCACATGGCTGCGAGGTAAGTCTTGTTGCGGGGCATTCTTTCATCTGTGCTGCAGTAAGCAGTCCAGTGGGTGAGCAATTCAAGCACGCCTCTAGCCCAATTAGACACAAACAAATCAACTTAATTAGGCAGGAGACTGTTTAGCTAAGGAGTTACTGTAAACCACCCCAAAACATGCTGGCCATCCCTCCAAATAACAAACCTTCACTCTCATGGCGGCTGATGTGAAACCCCGCCCCGCCCATACTGTGCCCAGCCAACCGGCCACACTAAACCTTCTATTAGTGATTCTACTTAGGCTCTCACTTCTTTGCCTCTACACATTCACCCTGCCTTGTACTGTAATCCCTCTCCAGCGGATTCTTAATTAAACACGGACAACACATGGGGTCAATGACGTCGCCCAGACGGCAAGGGCACGTAGGCAAAAGGCCGCTCGTGTTGGACTGTGCCACAGAGCTCGTTACCCAACCTCCTCTTCCTCTCACTGAAGACAGAATAAAAAAAACAGAGCTGTCACTTTTGACAGGGTTCCTAATCTGCAACCCTTATTAATTGCGCCACCCTCCCTAAATGCACTCATGCAGAGCGAGGACACACATTCACACACAAACACTGTTTAAGTCAACTGTTACTGTCCTTGGCTGCAGCCTCCAAAATGAAGATGTGACTGACTCGATTACCATAAAGTAAGCACTGCAGTAAAACACTTTCTAGAAAGTGAGGAACTCTTCCTCCCCCTCATTCTCTCTCTGTGATTGGCAGGTTTATTGAACAACAGGTCTCCCGGCCTGGCAGAAAGTGGGTGACGGAGTTGGCGAGTGGTAGGGGGATGAGAGTGGAGGGGGGGGGGGATGATTATGAAAACAATACATAGCCTACTTTTGTGTGCATATAATTAGAGATGTCTGGGAGTACAGAAGCGCATGGGCGTGGCTGCACAGATTCAGGCAGAAAGCAATTTATGTGCAAACCGTCCCTCAGGAGTGACAATGACAAACATGTCACACATTGTTCTACATATGCATTCCTCTCTTCTGCTAACCACATCAGGGCCACTGTTACTTCACCGGCAGTAGACAAGACGTACAATGGGAACAGAAGTGGGAAGAATCGAGATGCCAGGTAGCAAATTTGCATAACAAAGTGAAAAATGACCTTGCTCTGGCAGCTGAGTCAGGGATTTGTACTAACCTCTTTCTTAAGTGCTGCCTTTTCCTGCCATGTCCCCAAGGTTTGATACTTGGTCCCAGTCGCTTTACATTTAAATGCTCTCTTTAGGCCACATTATCCATAAGTACAATATTTCTTTTACAGTTATGCTGACAACGCCTAGCTTTACCTACCCTTATAGCCCCGTAACCACGATAAATTAAGTGCCTCCAGGACACGATTGCCTGGATGGCTCTGAACTTTTTTTTCCAACTCAATGAGAATAACTCTAAAGCGAGGTTATACATTAGCCGCTACTGCACACCCGGATCTGTACAGTCGAGTGAATCGAAATTAATAAATTATGGTCTAAAACCGGGTTATATGTAGCCAATAAATCCTTTGGTCTATATCAGAGCTTAAGCATAGAGGCGATGTTGAAAAGACGTCTATCGCTTAGTGGGTTGCATCATTTAACAACGGTAGCACACCGAATATCCCATACAAACAGAAGAAATAGCCATGGGACGGTGGCCGTCGCGAGATTGCCACCACACCAACGTTCTCACTTCTGACCTCCCAGAAGCCCCATGCATTTTACTGACTGGCTTTAAACTGCTACAGATTTTTATGTTCATTACTGTTTGTCTCTTTCTACAGGTGTTGCCCGTCTCCATCTCTTGAAATTATGATTTGCATTTTTCCGTCTTTTTGTCTCCTTTCTTTTGTTCTCTTCTCTCTGCTCAGTAAAACACTTCAGATCAGCTGTGTAGCATTCAAAGAGGTTTATAAATACAGTAGAGTTCTTCCACCTCCTCACTTTGTTATATAAAAACACTGATACATCAGTTTGCAGAGATTTACCTTTTATTAAACACATGCTACCGTCCTGCCAACATTTAGCTTTGGGAGTGATGACCTAAAATACTTAATAATGAAACACCCTGTCTGCGATTACATCTGGCTTTCAATGAAGACTTTTAATGGGCCCGAATGTTGTTTCAGAGGTTTTTCTACCCATATGAGAGTTAGATTTTGGCCTAAAGCTCAATACTCAATATTGTGGGAATAGTTTTGGCATTAAAAAGATCAGTGCTGGCATAATGTTAGCATCTCCCCTCAAAAATCCACAACACTACTTTAAACCGTAACTTGTTTTAGTAAATAATCAAACCTAGAAATTAATTGTAATTACCTTTAGGGGATTGTTTTGGCATGAATTTAGCCTGAATGTTGAAAACCATAATAAGCATATCTAGCATAAATACAGGTCTTAGTAACCTATGTGCTCCTCCTATTGCAGAGAATTATCTTTAGTTTCATAATACATTAACACCAGCCAGGAGCTTCTACATGAAACCCACCAGTGCAACCTTTTGATGGCCAGCTTTCTGCTGCTTTCATCACTTTTCTAGGTCAATATACAGGAGGCTGCGTTTTAACCAACTCACAAACAACATATGTCAACTGCTGCCTTATGCAAGGGCAAACAAAGTAGATCTGTTTTTTAATGTCTACTCAGGTCATCCCTGCATCATCCCTCCAGTGTCTGGGCCGGCCTCATCATCCTCTGTTATTATTGTGTATGGGCTCACTGACCCCGGCCTCAGAGCCATCTGCTCAGACGCTATTGATGCTGCGATTAGGGGCGTAGGCCAGGAGGGCACAGGGACACACATGCTCGGTGGCCGATCTGGAGACGCCTCCCCCGAGTCGCTTTCACCCCGGGCCGGCCTGCTAGATCAGACGGCGGAGGGGAGATGAAAGGTGATGCTCAGAGCTGCGGCACAGACAGAAAGTCGACCACCAGCTGATCTCCATGCTGTTTCCCCAACAGCTTCCACTGATGTAATCAATAATCCCCCTACCCCCTTCCTGTACTAACTCCACACTCCTCTCCCAATTCCTTCACTCCACTCTCTGACTCCTTTTCTCCACCTCCACCTGCCTACACTTGGGGGTCTTGCTTATTGAATCAATGATTCAAGGCCTCCAGTAACAGCAAGCTTATAAAAACCACAACATCCCGCTCCAGGCACCGGCGGCGATACATCTCATAAAACAGAATGAGGATTTTAGAGGTATATGCCTCCAATCATCCTTGGCTAGGCCAACGCTTTACTCTGTGAATGCAAAGGCAGCTCGCTCATTCCCATGCAGGGCATGATCCGCCAGCTCCTTGCTCATGAATGTAATCCTTTGCGTTTATCTGTCTGAGTTCAGAGGCCAGGGGGTCCGCAACCCCCGTGCTCGCTACTGATGCAGACGCCTTTTGGAAGGGAAACGCAGCAGATGCTGGCCCAGGTGCTGTTGCATCTTAGAAGTGCCAACATACCGCCATCATCTGAATCATTGCCAAGGTAACCCCTCCACACCGAAGTCAAGAGGGGAGGTAGAGAGAAGAAAGAGACGGAACTGACTAAAAATGTGCATGCAAACTAAAAAGAAGTAGAGGAAGGACAGATGGTTTGAGAGGCAAGAGGGCCCAGAGGAGGATGCAAGGCTTTAAAAGTGCCAGGGTCAAAGGTTTGATTCCCAGCGGGAACGCCTACGATGGAAGTGTTTGTTGAACTCACTTTCAAACCTATATTTATCCATCAGCTTCTTTTACACATCTTGCTGCAAACTGACACACTTCTTTCCAATCACAGTGGGAACTGCGTAGTATACAGGTGCGATATGCTTCAGTCGAACAGCTTGTACAGATTGTGAAACCCCCCCCCATCACACCACACCATCATGTTGCGTTACATTAAAGTGATTCAAAGAAATCCAGCTGAACAGGTGAGCTACACAGATTTTAAATTTGGTATCGGATCTGCAAATTCTATCAACAAGCATGGGTGTAAGAAGATATTGAGTATCGCGATATTATGTTTTGTGATACTGTATAGATTCTCAAAAACACTGCATTGATTTTTAATTAGTAGCTTACGTGCAAAGATTAACTCAGTCAATACTTAATTTCATTTGCAAAGATATGCCCCATCCCGATGTATGTGCCCTCTTAAAGTAGTGCCATGAACTTTCTTTACTCAGATTTTATGCATATGGTGGTGTGTTGTTTGTAGTATGTCAGTTTTCCTTAAATTCCCCCAATATATTGAATTGTAACCCCTGTATCATAATACGTATTGTATCACCAGATTCTTGCCAATACACAGGCATAATCAACAGATACTTTGAGTTTAGGTATCAGAATCGATATCAGGAGAATAGTAGTCTAAGTCGACTATGATTTCATTATTCGATTAGTCGTTTTTTTTTTAAAAAATGTTAATGCTTAATGACTTAATTCCAAGAAACTTATGAGCATATTTCTGGTGAACACAACATTTAAAGTGGTGCTTTTGTGTGATTCTTTATGGAGAAACTCAAGTTTACAGATCTGTCGATTAAATCAACTAATCGATTAGTCGAAAAAATCATATTGTTTTGGTCGAGGACAGCCCTAATCGATCAATGTATCCTCATACAACGGTTCATATGATATCCTATGAAAAGTTATACCTAATTTTCCGTGTGTTTTCTTATGAATGTCCAGCAACACGTGTCAATTTCGGCTTGTTACATGGATACAGTCTTTTCAAAATAAACTTCCGTCTTCACAGGATACAACTTGGTTAGGTTTAGGCCACAAAACTACTTAGTTAAATTTAAGAACAGATCGTGGTTTGGGTAAAAATAACTATGGAAGTGGCGTTACTTAAGTACAGAAGTTACAAATAAATCAACGTTGACTTCTGGTTTCACACGAGGTACGAACAGCGGTCCCCTGGGCGTGTTTTTTGACCCACCCCCCCACCCTGACCTCCTCCCTACATGGTGTTTGTCGCTCTTTATAGTCCCTGGTTCAGTATTATGTGGATTAAATACGAGTTGATTTCGTAGAATATAGACAAATTACAGTGCATTACTTTTCGTAGGTATAGCTACGAACGGTGTATGAGACCAGACTGAGTCAATGGATCTCTATCCCCATTTAAATGGTGATTTCCTCTCGCCCCTCTCTATGATGGCTTTTGAACAGCTATAAACACTTTGGCCTTCCGATGTGGCCGAACAACACGTCATAAGAGCTGCAGCTGCACAGGAAAGGTTGGGGGTTATGAGCTCAGAAGCACCTCTGGAGTAGTTGCAGATGGATGGGAGAGTATTACTCATAACCCCCCCTCATCTCTCAGCTTGCTCTCTGGAACTCTGACACTTCATGTATATCATTACAAAGTAAGATGCTCCGGAAAAGGGCAAACTGGAGCCACCAAACTGGCATTAATCCAAATTAACTTACAGAAGGAGGAAGTGAAGAAGCCGCTGATGAAGACGTCCCGCAGTGATAGCAGGCAAACAGGTGTTGCTGCTCATGCTGCAGAACCCCCCCTGCTGTGCACAGGAGGGTCACCGCTAACCTTGACAGGGGTGAGCAGGCGATGCCGCAGTGCCCTTGTTCACTCCGTTGAGGGACATGTATGCTTTATTATTTATTTAATAATTTAATTTTTTTTCTCTTACAAGTTTCCCTTCAACTTTTAATATCTCTTGTGCGCCACAGGGACACTCGGAGGCCCACAGGTTTGATAACTTTAAACGTCTACTTTTTAAAGTGTAATATCTACAGCTACTCTGGGACCTACACACCCCGGGTCTTGCTCCATATCACTGATTTCTTCTTTTTTTTTTTTTTTGTATCTTACAAAAACGAAGGGTAAGATAGAAGACGAGGCGAGTTTGTAGTTTGACAGTTAATCTAACTTGAGTTTATCAGCACTGTGGTCTTCTACATTAATGACGTGGGGGACCAAACATGTGAGGCCGAGAGGGAAAACTCTGGGAGATAAAGCGTTGAGGAGGAGGTAGCAGAGCTGAAAAGAAATTGCTTTTGGCATCATGCAGTTATTTTAGCCCAGAAAGTGCAGAGAGGAAAGGAAGCGAGAGGAATGCTATTCCCGCGGTTTGGCCCTAGATGTCATCTCAATCTAAAGCGACACTTGCTGACAGCACCGCCACAAAATCATCCTGTGGCTGAACTCTGACCCAGTCTGCTGAATCTGCTGCTCGGTCATCTCTAACCGAGCGACAGTTTCCTCTCCGCTGCCAGCGCCTCGCATCAACCTGTCATCGGTCGTGACAGCTCCGACCACAGGTTTCATTGCCGGGGAAAAGCTTGGACAATTGGTTCAGCCGCAGAGTGTAAACACACCGTCGGCGAGGCGGCGAGAGCGATGAGAGGAATATTCATAAAGATTATTCACGGCTGGCTGTCAGCGGCGGTGACAAATCTGGGAGGTAATGGCAGCAGCAACCGAATCTGACGGAGGGCAGGACTGGACTTAATGGACAGGCAGCCATCGCTGCAGAACAGTCATGCACCTGCATATCTCATCTCTGAGTCCAACTCACCCTTATACAAGCACACAGTCTACACAGCTACAACCAACAGCATCCTGCATCATCCATCTCACCTGCCAATTCCCAACAACTTAGTTGGCCATGTGTGTGTGCTGATGGCTTCAATACCACGAGGTAAATTATCCCCGAAAGGAAAAATCCTCCGTCAAACACTCCACACTGGTATCTATCATCAATCTGAGACGTTGAGTGCATTCTCCTCTCTGCTCTAATTTGCTTTTCTGGTGTGCCCACTTTCCCTCAACCTGCTTTGTCTACTCGGCTAGTAGGGTATCATTTGAAAATGTTTTGATAACGGCGTTGATACGATACCTGACTTTCAATTTTCATACACCTCACATTGAGAATTTTCTTTTCTTTTTTCCCAGAGAAAGCCTTTTTTTTCATTTACCACAAGCAGCTGAGGCTTTCAAACGCTGTCTAAACACAAGCAGCCGTACAAGACCTTCCATAACAAGAAATACAGCCTTCTGTGCTGCTGACACATTTCAGTCTGAGGGTTCAACACCCGGCAGACATATTTCTGATTATATGTCTATATGTTCTGTGTGTATTCCTACTACCACATAGAAGGGACATGAACTTGTAGAGCTGAGCTGTGTCCCAATTCCAAAATACATACAAATAGTATAGAATGTGTACAAAATATTAACTGGCGTAGTGTTTGCAGTTAGTAGAAAACAATAAAGTACATTGATTTCCTGTATACAGTGTCCGAAATTAACTTATCGATTCACCAGCCAAGGGGTAGATGAAAACATCCACCAGCCAAGCATATTTTTTACTGGCAAAAATAATAAAAGGCCTTTTTGCATCAAATTTATATTCGTTTAAGTACATTTCATTGAGGTATTACGCTGAATACAGACATAAAGAAGCAAAATTTGATGCAAAATGATTATAATATATTGATCAACGGTTAATCAATTCAAGCCTGAATACAACTCAAGAAGTAGAAGTAAATTGGACCGACAGCAAGTGATAGTTTAGCGGACTTAAGACAGTCAGTTTTCGCAGCATTGTTAAGACGCGTGAAAACACATCTGGTAGTGTTCGTGTGTCAAAACTCAACACAGACAGCGCAATAACACCAAAGCGGTACAGACTCTCAGCATAGTTGCTTACTACATGACTATTCTGGTACAAACATTTACCCACCGGTGTGACAAATAAACTTCTGAGATTTACTCGCCAATCGGAAAATCTACCAGCATTTGGCGCTTGGCAGGTGTTAATTTCAGACCCTGCCTGTTATACTAACAGGAAATGAGACTTGAACATGAAAATAGGTGCTGCTGTCTTCATATTCTATTAAAATGTTATCAACACCACAGACTATATCTTCATGAGTGGTTTGTTTGCAATTGGCAGCCACCTACACATCTTTTCCCATTCCTATTTCTGGACATGATATTTCTCCTTTGGTGTTATTCTTCAGAATAAAAAGACAAATCAAATAATTTTAGCTAAATTGTATGTAAAGCTGGAATTTGTTAACTCTTTTTAATCTCCTATATTTATAGCATTTAGAGCTGCAACAATTAATCGATTAATCGATAAGTGGTCAACTATTAATCACCACACCAACTATCAATTGAGTCATTATTTAAAAAAAAAAAAGCTTCTTAAATGTGAATATTTTTCTGGTTTCTTTACTCCTCTATGACAGTAAACTGAATATCTTTGAGTTGTGGACAAAACAAGACATTTGAGGACTTCATCTTGTGCTTTGGGAAACACTGATCGACATTTTTCACCATTTTCTGACATTTTATAGACCAAACAACTAATTGACTAATTGCATAGTTGTCAAGTTTTTCTCGCATGCCTCCACAGAGAACGGAGAATCAAAAAACGGAGATGAATCTTGATGAATTGAAGTAAACGGAGGCCACGTTTAACAGCAAATCTATATCAAAACATCAGTTTACAAACTCTCCACATAAACAGCTTCCCGCTTGCTACTCGTCCGGCGTTTTAAATAGTGAGGTTTAAGTGAAGATGCATGTGTTTGGGAAGTAGTGAGTATACGACTGGATAAATGAGACTTGGATTATACTGCATGAGTTGTGTGAGAGTTTGTAAACAGATGTTGTTAAACGCAACCCCCAGTTACCCCCCATTCATCAAGAATTTTCTCTTTTTTTTTAATTCTGTGTTCGCTGTGGAGGCATGCGAGAAAAACAAAATTTTCTTCAAGAATGCAAGGTAACACAGGGTGAGTACTTGATGTACAAATGGTCATTTTGTAGGTGAAGTATTCCTTTAAGATGACAGCTGTTTTCCATGATTCCACATGGACACAATGCCAAAGTTACTAGTGAATGAAACTTAATAAATTAACTTAAATTAAATCATAACTGATGTGTTTTCTAAAATCTTTCTCGCCCTTGTCTCACCACAGTCTGTATAATTTGTTTTAATGTTTTGCACCTTGTCCGTCAAAGGCACACTCAAAGGTCAAGCACAAATTAGTATGCATACTGACTTTTTTCAGTAGTTAATGTTGTCACTTTTCTATTATAAAGCGCTACAAAAAAACACAGTGTTCTTATAACTGAGACGGTTTCTCACTTAGAGAAAATCAATATCCACCATCACAGCTACAAAAAAAGGCAGAGGAATGCAAGGCACGTCACCACCAACCGTTACCCAACAGTGTTAAAGTGTTTTAAGGTGAATTTGTTATAGAGGTTCATCCCTTCACATCTGACAAGATAAGTGTTACTGCCGGGCTTGATGATATTTCCTTTCTTGAGGAATTAAGAGACACTTTGCTGACATGAAATGGAGTCAAGTGTTCAGAGACAGATATTGTTGTCAGTGCAATTACTTCACCTCAATCGGCTAAGCTGCCTATGCGGCTGCTTTCAAAGCATCGCCATCACACTCTCAATGCTCTGTGGACAATTTGAGACATGATCTGTGGCAGACGGTGAGCTCTTATACTGAAGGAGAGAGGAGTGCAGAGAGGCATCTCAGGCACTTGGAGCATTTCTAAAAAATTTGCTAAAAAGCAAACCGATGTCTGAGTATTATCCGGAGTTAAAAAAGTCTAGATGCTTTAAAATCGCTGGCTTTTGTTGCTCCGGCAGCAGGTCAGTCCTCTGAGTCTCTATAACCATGAATTAGCAGCACTCTAAATACCTGCAACACACAGCAAATTCCTGGATCCAAATTCCACCAGCAGCTGATTCTCAAGCAGCTGATATGTGAATTTATTCCTCTCCCCTCTTTCTCTGATTTCATGAAGCGTTTCATCCAGCAGATCATTATATATAGCTTGTTGAAGTAAAACTGAGAGCTGTAAAAGCAATGAATGCGTCGGTGAGGGAAGAGCGAGGAACAGCAATCACAAACCCAGCAGCTTCATTTAAAGTAATCTAAATTGAATGCCAACATTGGCGTTCACCAACACGATAGGATGTCGAAAAAGAAGCAAATTTAACTTTATTGTCTAAACATGTGTTTAGTGATCAGCTTGACAGGCAGCGCGGCGCCTGCTGGCACTCCTCCATCTGCTCAATAATGATTTGTTGTTGATGGGGGGGGGGGAAACAACACATTTTCTAACACCTGGAGAGGCGAAGCCGGTCCTGGTTCTCCCCACAAAGACGCCTCGTGGGTCCAAGCCAAGTTAGTCTGGCAGCTCTGTCATGGCGGCGACGGGCAGACGCCAGCAGCACTGAAAGATTAACAGCATATTGCACGAGGTGATAATAGTCAACGATGGTCTCATTGCTACCACCATGAATGACCAACATGAGGTTTCCAACACAATTAACTCAATAAATTAGACAAGAAAATCAATGACCACCAGTCAAACTCAGCCCAGCTCTGTGAAAGGTGCCTTTGAACCATTCTACGTCCCGTCCTCCGAATTAACATGTGTAGAAATTGTGGTTTAAAGGTGCAGTGTGTAGGATTTGGCGGCATCTAGCGGTGAGGTTGCAGATTGCAACCAACTGAAACGTCTCACATGTGCCAAGCGTGGAGGAGTTTATTTATGTGTAACTGACATAAATGTATATAAGAAGTGGACGTAGTCACCGTGACGTCACCCATCGGTTTGTGGACTACAGTTTTGAAGCCTCGAGTTCAGCATTTTGGCCGTCGCCATCTTGGTTTTTTGCAACCGGAAGCGACACGAGAGGGTGGAGCCAAGTACAAGTGAACGCTGAATAAGACATATTTAGGCGACAAAAAAGGTTAGAATTAACTTTCATGAACTGAAAACACACTGTGAAAGGGTTAAAGTTGTAAGGCGAAAACACGGACAACTCCCAGACCGGACAACGCCGTGGTAGCGACCTGTCAATCACAAGGTAGCCACGCCCTAAAGCATCCCCTCCTTTATGTTCTATTTGACTCTAAATGGGACCATAATTTACCAAATGAACATCATGCTGTATTGATGAATACTTGAAACAAGCGATTGAAACCATAAACCCTAAAAGTAGGGTCATTTTCTCATAGACTTCTATACAATCAGACTTCTTATTGCAAGCTGAGGAGTCGCCCCCTGCTGGATATTAGAGAGAATGCAGGTTTAAGGCACTTCCACACTGGCTTCACTTCTCAGACCCGGAGGTTACCCCACTGTATACAACGTAAACGCGGCATAGCCTTCCTGCGTCAAACTAGCACGTCCCGGACCAATCTGTCCACTGAACAGTAAATCTCAAATCGTGTTCCCATACACTGCTTGTTGCTGAAAAAAAGTAATCACATTACTGTAACACATAATGTGTTATTGCCCAATACTGTTGACAACTGAAGATACACGACGTGGAAAGATAGATGGAGCAGAAGGAGCTGGAGTTCAGCTTAAGACGGGCACAATAATGTCTGATGGAGGCGACATGGCATTTCACCAACATAACTCCCTTGGACAAAATTGACTTCAGTTGCACAACAGCAGCCCTAACTCCTCCCTCGATGATAAGAGGAAATCATTTTTAGATAAACAGAAGTCATCACACTGCGGGTATACAGTATATATATATATACTTATAAAGGTATAGAAGTTTGCAAAGTCTGTCAGCTGTTCACAGAACTTCCAAACTCCCATGAAGTCTTCAGTTGTGATGATTAAAAGTAAAATGTTAATTCTGTTGAACACCTCTACAAGTTTGCTTTAGCCACACTGCCAATAAAACTCTGGGAGATGAACGACTGGCGACTAAAGGCACAGGCAATTAAAATTTCTCAAAAGCCATCAGAGTGAATGTAGGGAAGGAAAGGTCTTACTTATTTACTGACTTACTCACTGGCTGCATCTGTCAGGCTGCTGTATCTGATTGAATTAATACATCCACCCATGTTATGCTTGACCCATCCATTTTAACTGAAGAAAAGCAGGCTCATGTTTGCAATAAGCAACTAATGCTGCATCAGAAAGAGGGGGAGTGAAACGTGGGCTGTACTTTATCATTTCAAATTGGTCATTTTTATCCATTTCCAGCTTAATTGCGTCCATTTTTCTTCAGCCAAAAAGACAATTAAGCGCTGGATTGTAGTCCCGCAGCAGCTCCGAGGACGTGTAACTGTCTGGAAAACGATGTGGAGTTATCTTGATAAATTTCTGTAATTTTTCTTCCGTTATAAAACGGGGTGTCGAAACAACCCTTGTTCCTTTGCCATCTCATTATCGCGAACTATAATTACAGGGTGTACTCATTTTCTTGAACAACGGTGTAGCCATTATGCAATTGTTCTATTAAAGAATCTTGTGTTATTTCCTCCAGAACAACCACATTTCATCATTGCCTTTTGTTCGAGTATACGCTCCATTTTCTCCATTTACAGCCTCTACATTTGCCCCGGGAGAGTCGTGTGTGTCAGGCTATTTTCTGTTGGATTAACACTGAGCCCGATCCACGCCGTTACACACCGAGGACCCTTTCTACATCCTCCCAGCAGCCCGTGAAAGCCCACCTTCCCGTGTCAGCGCCCAATTCAGAGTGGTCTTTTCAAGCTAACCTCCTTCCGACCTCCAATCTCGGAGTGTTGGGAGCTGTGTGTCAGGGCCGCTCAGCGTTGGGGTTCGCTCACGTGGTTTCACTATACGATTAAATTACCTTCTTGTGATGTCTCCTCAGAGCCCCCGCTAACAGGGGGCCGGGTGCATTTAAACAACACGGCAGGTCTCAACCTCAACAATCACACATTCTGTAGGTGAAGCTAAGGAGCTGAGTTAGGAGACCTCCAAGTGCTGAAACTCGCATTAGCCTGAACACAACAGAAATACAAAGTGAGGGAAGCACTGCATCTTCCCTTTTTTTCAGCATTAAAGCTGCTCGACACAACTTGTTGGCAGCCCCGAAAGGGAAACTTCAATACTCATAGATCCTCCTGCCACATGACGTCAGCAAACTGCAGGGCTCTGAAGGTTTATACCTAGAGCTGTTTACGTTTAAAGTACCAACCAAAATGTGTCCGTAGAGTATCGAGCAGCAACAAGCGTCACGTATCGAAAGTTCACGACGAACGCCTCACCTTTCACAAAGGAAATCAGCATTTTATCACATTTGTTCCAAGGAACGCCGCGACACAGCCACCATCAACTGATGTGCATCGAATGATGCAACCCACCGCAACACAGCCGATACCTTTAGCACTTTGGGCTCATTAACTTATTCTTCTATTAGATATTCTCTGCTCTAAATCAAGCAACTTTACTAACGTATGGCTGTATTATATAGAAATGAAGGTAAAGTTCTTTATGTCTGATGCATTGCATATTACTTTGAATTTAAAAAATGAGTTGAAACAAGTTTAGATTCCCCAAACAAAGGTAAAACATTAGTTATCAGGAAGAAAGCTTTCATATTGGAACCGATATCGAAGCCCTGTATGTATTAGGGCTGCAACTAAGGATTATTCTCATTATCAATTCATCTGTTGATTATATTTTAGATTAATCGACAAGTCATTTGGTCTATAAAATGTCCATCCCAAGGTGATGTCTTTAAATGTCTTGTTTTGTCAGTCCAAAACCCAAAGATATTCAGTTTAATATGATATTAAACTGAATATAGCAGGAAAACTCCATATTTGAGAGACTGAAAACAGCATTTTCTGCTATTTTTACATGAATAATGAACAATTATCAAAATATTTGGTGATTATTTTTCTGTCCATCAAATAATAATCGATTAGTTGACTCATGGTTGCAGCTCTAGTATGTATCCAAGGACACCAAAGCAATTGTAGAGACTAGAGATGTGACACAGGCAGGCCTGGGTGTTGTTGACATTTTCATTATCAGTTAGAGGCACAATGATTAGAAATTAATCAGCAAATGTTTTGAGTTTTGAGTCAAAAATATCTGGTTCCAGCTTCTGAAATGTGAATATTTTCTGGTTTCCTCGTTCCTCTCTGACAGTAAATTGAATATCTGTGGTTGTTGGACTGCTGATCAGACAAAACAAGACATTAGAAGATGTCATCTTGGGCTTTGGGAAACTGTGATTGGCATTTTTCATCACTTTCTGACATTTATAGACCAAACAACTAATTGAAAAAAAATAATCAACAGATTAATTGATAATGAAAATAATCATAAATTGCAGCCCTAATTTGAATACGTCAACTTGGGCTTTGGGAAATTGAGATGGGCTTTTTTTTTCATAATTTTCTGACAGCTCACAGACCAAGCAACTAATTGAAAAAAATAATCAACAGATTAATTGATAATGAAAATGATCAGTAGTTTCAGCCCTGCTGCTAGGGTCAATATGATACCTTTAAGGATAGCAATTATTATTATTTTCATTGTTGATTAATCTGTCAGTTATTTTCTTGATTAATTGATTAGTTGTTTGGTCTATAAATGTCAGAAAGTGGTGAAAAATCCCCATCGCAACTTCCAAAAGCCCAAAGTGATGTATTCGGCCATCCGACACTCAAAGATATTAGATTTACTGTCATAGAGGACCGAGGAAACCAGAAAATATTCACATTTGAGAAGATGGAACCACAGATTTTAGACTCAAAACTCAAAATATTTGCTGATTAATTTCTAATCATTGCACCTCTAACTGATAATGAAAATGTCAACAACACCCAGGCCTGCCTGTTTCACATCTGCAGTCTCTACCATTGCTTTGGTGTCCTTAGATACATACTAGAGCTGCAACGATGAGTCAACTAATCGATTAGTCGATAAATGTCAATCAGTGTTTTCTAAAGTCCAAGATGACGTCCTACAATGTCTTGTTTTGTCCACAACTCAAAGATATTCAGTTTACTGTCATAGAGGAGGAAAGAAACCAGAAAATATTCACATTTAAGAAGCTGGAATCAGAGAATTTAGGCTTTTTTTCATTCAAATTTACTCAAACCGATTAATTGATTATCAAAATAGTTAATTTCCAACACATAAACTGAACGTACGCCAGCTGGTGAAGAGACAAGTCTTCCCTGTTGTTCTGTGTAATCTCATAAGACAGTTGGCTTGTTGCATTAAATGTCGCCTACAGAACCAACTGGATCCTGGAGAGCAGGGAGTGGCTCAGAGCACGTCTGTTCAGCAACTGGTTTAGGTGGCTGTGTAACCGATACCCATGTATGTACCAGAGTATTTATATCGTAGCTACACACGAGTTGCAAAGCATTCTTGAGATTAACCAACTGTCACTTTTACTTGAGACAACTTGACAGGGAGTGACCGGAGGCGTTTTTTTTCTACACAGCATTCCTCAAAAGTCAAAGTCCGGAGGCCTCAGAAATCTTCAACCATTCAAAAGTAAAAACTCGCCACAGGCAAACTGAGGAGGATTTGAACTCCTATCTCAGATAGGCTCTGTGGATTGCAGCAGGTATTATGGCTTCCTCTCTGAGAACACTTTGCTTCTGTCTATCAGAGTTTGACACACACAGAATATTTGGATCAGTGCTTTTATTTGGAGCACACAACACTGACATTACTCATTCATCTCCACTGTATTGCTTTGTAGCAGCAGAAGCACACACACACACACACACACACACACACACACACACACACCTCCTGATTTGTTCCTCCCAAACGCGTCTGATGGCTGATTTTCTACAAACTGAACTAGCCAACCAAATCATCCCCTGCATCAGCAACATAATTATGCAGCATGTTCCATCAATATGCAGCAAAGTTAGCATCCCATTTCATAGACATCAGCAGTTAATAAAATCCAATGAGGGATGACTTAATCACTGGGACGTGATTTACATTTTCTGGCGTGACACATTGGAGGAGAGATTGTTGTTGAAGCGTGCACAATGAAAACATGACAGTGAACGTGATGATGCTGAATGCACTGGACAGAGAGGCACACAGAGAGAGAGTGGCTGCAAATGATGAATCTCAAGACTCTGATTTAATCTGGAGGGGGAAAGTCCTTATAGTAATCACCAATACCACTGAGTCGTGTAATGAAATGAATTTGCTCTGAGGTTGCAGGCAATTCCATATTTCATGCCCCCCTGAGGAATATTAACGTTTCACTGAATGCACAAAGGAGAAAGTTCCCACCACTGAATGCAGCCAGGGTCTGAACAGCTGAACACACACTCTCAGACAACTTTTTAAGTTGCACGGCAACATGCAATCCTGACTTCAGCATATATGTGCAGACTGTGGGGAAACGGCGACTTTAAAGCAACTTTAAAACAGCGACGATATTTACAGGTGCGCACTGCGCGTCTCGCCAAAAATACAAACATTTCTGTTTTACCTGTTGGCCCCTCCATGCTGTCTGCGTGGATCCTGACGGCCAGCAGCAGTAGCAATGCTGCTGAATACATGTTTGGCAGAAGAAGTAAAGTCCAGCTCGTTTTGTCACAAGAAGAAAATCCTAAAGAAAACTCCAGCAGCGGCGTCAGCAGCAGCAGCGGGACCGGAGAGAAGAAGTAGTTTGCTCGGCTCCGCTCATCGCTGAATCCCCCTGCAGAAGCTCTGCCTGCCTGCTCCCTCCTCAGCCCGCACAGGGAGCATCTGATCTGGGAGCTAAAGCGTTCAAAAACAGCCCCCCTTTTTCCTGTAACGGCTCCGCTACTTTTTTTGTACTGTCAAAGCGAGCCAGTGGGACGCGGGAGTGCGGCACTGCGGCGCCTCCATGTGGCGAAGAGGCGGATCTCACACCCAGGAACTCACTAACACTGCAGTTTCTGTTTGTTTCTGTACAGTTGGTCAGCACACTGTCACATTACAGAGGGACGGTTTCCCTCAATGTTATGTGCATTTCTGGCTTCCAAACACACTCATTTCTGCTTGGCTGTTGCTCTCCATCATCATGCTAAAGCCACCAGATTCACAATCAGATTTATTTGCCAAGTAAGTGTGCACATATGGGAATTAGACTCCTTTTTTTGCATCTCTCTCATACTTACACAGAAATAGAAATAACAGCTATGACGAGGACAACAAAGCTTGACAAGTAAAGATAAGGTGTATATATATATAAATATATATATAAATATTATATAAATATATGTAAAAAGCTTCAATGACCAACAATAAAATCAGAAATAAATAGGTATACTATATATAAATATATGTAAAAGGAACCAATGACCAAAAATACAAATAGAAAAAAATAGGTGCATATATAAATATTTTATAAATATATGTGAAAAGCACTAATGACCAACAATACAAATAGAAAAAAATAGGTGCAAATATAAATATTTTATAAATATATGTGAAAACACTAATGACCAACAATAAAATAAGAAAAAATAGGTGTATATATAAATATTATATAAATATATGTAAAAAGCAGCAATGACCAACAATAAAATAAGAAAAAAATAGGTCTATATATAAATATTATATAAAAAGTACTAATGACCAACAATAAAATAAGAAATAAAAAATGTCTGCATACAAGTAAAGTGTTCTGTAAGTTGTAAACAATACACGTATTGTGTCGTGTTGTATCGTGTAAGTGTTCAGGGAGCTGGCAGAGGTGGTGGAGAAAAGAAGGCAAGAGGCAAACAGTGAGAGTCCAAGAGGGAGCCAACAGAGGATCCACTTTCTCAGGCGGGGGGGATCCTGCACTACATACCAACAGGAGACCAGCACCTAAGTCCCTGACACCCGGGGTGGAGTGGAAGATGGAGGTGGACCCGGGCAGGCAACTCCACTTTCCTAGAGAAATCAACAGCACCACACTGCGAACAGACACGGTTCTGTGGACCACAGCCGGAAAGTCAGCGCTGCTGGTGGAGCTCACAGTGCCATGGGAAGAGGGGTTGGAGGCAGCCCACAAACGGAAGAGGGCAAAATATGCTGACCTGGTCGTGGAGTGTAGGGAAGGTGGATGGAGTGCGAGGCTCTACCCGGTGGAGGTGGGTGCTAGAGGCTTTGTTGGAGACTCAACATCACGTCTGCTCAAGGACCTGGGGCTACGGGGAGCCAGACGGCATGAGGCAACAAGGGAGGTATCAGAAGAGGCAGCGAAGGCAAGCTTCTGGCTCTGGCTGAGAAGACGGGACAAAGCATGGGGAGCGAGCAGCTCCTGAAGAAGGTTAGCTGCAGGGAGTGTCAGGGAGACGTCCCTGTTCACTGCCACGCCACCAGGAGATGTTCTGGGCTAAGGGGCGAAACATCAACGTACGGTGGTCCCCAGCTGATATATGTACAGCATGTATGATTTATATTGACGGTGACAGATATGTAAATATTAGAGAAATTGTGCAATAAAGACTGTAAAATTCTAATTCATAACAGCAGTAGTGGATATTTGGTGTTGGAGGGTTATTAAATTAAATTAGATTAAATTGTGATTCACTTGTGCCGGGGTGTTGAGGGGGTAGCACCTTGCCAAAGGCTACCAGTTTAATTATTTATTTTTCTATTTATTAATATGATACAGGAGTAGCTGTTATCTCAGGCTGTTTTCAGTAACTAACACACTGCTTTGTGACAGCAGGGTGGCATTGAGTTTTACCTGGACAGCTTGGCTTTGAGCCACAGGTGAAATGTCTGTAGCAGAGTTCACAGCTGAATCCCCTTTTTTTCCAGCTCCAGCGGTGCTGTTCTGCAGCTAACCCTGACCTCCGACCTTGTCCACAGGGTTTGTTTTAATCCATGTTTATTTAGCAGGTATATCACCTTGTGTAATGTTCGAAGTTTATTCAGGAATAAAACGTTTGATCTACATTTCTGTTTATTATTAAGGTGAGACACCCCAGGAAAAGACATTTTGTTATGCTTCCATCATGTCTTCTTTCAGACTAGTGGAAAGATACAAAATACACATTTAGGTCTTTATTTTACTACATTTTGTCTGTTTGTGTCTGTCGATTTCTCCTAAATTCACTAAAAGTTATCATTAGATAATGCCTAATTTGTATATTTAAACATAATATTTCAGAAAACTTGTAATACAAAAAATAATTGTCTTAATGTAAGTACTCAACTGCGGAAGTTTCATGGTGACTCTGAGCCACAAATCTCTACTTCATCATCACTTACATCCACCAAACTTTCCAATTTCATTCCTGTCTATATTCTAAAGGTTTGTTCAGAGGAGTTTGTTCATATATCATTCATAGCCTGATTTATAGAACATTCTATTCCTAAAAACATGATGAAAATGGAATTTTTTTATGGCTGTTGACAGTATTTTCTGATTTATGGAGTGATAAAAAGAGATATCCATAATTCCCTCTGTAAAAACCTTTGACTTTAATATGTCAACAAAATGAAACAAGAATTTTTGAACCCAGCTTTATCCAAAGTTCATGTTTATGTTCTGGAAATGTATGCAAATGAGCACATATTTGATAAGATAATCACTCATTTGCATATTTAAACATACAATTTCAGAAAACTTGTAATACAAAAAATAACTCAGTTTGGTCAGCCATAGTTTTTGTTTACGTTCGGCGTCGTGCACCTGGAGGGCTTGGAGGTCGGAAGTTGAAAATTTCAACTGAGAAAATTACGACCCTCGAGTTTTCTGGAACGCAGCACCCTCTAGTGTCACTTCTGGTTGCAAAAAACAAGATGGTGACGGCCAAAAGGCCGAACTCGAGGCTTCGAAACCGCATTCCACAAACCAATGGGTGACGTCACGGTGACTACGTCCACTTGTTATATACAGTCTATGGTATTGATCTGGTCTCCGGTAAACGAATCCTGAGCCTTGGCAGTAAGAATGGCTGAGCTGTAATGTAATGACCCAGCCTGTGCAGATACGTTTATCCCCCCCGGCCTTCGATTCACCACAGGGTCATTCCAAAGTGACAGGGCCACAGTTTGGTAGTGGGTGGATAAATAGCTCCACATCACCCTGTGATGGTCACCCAGGCTTTTATTCCCAAACTTATCAACACTCTGCAGGGTGAAGTGCAGCCAACTCTTTCCTTTACCTGTTAAATTTGTGCAGTGGCCCAAATCCACTTGGCTGTGACTTCAGATGGCATCGAGCCGACCCGCTGCTTGCTACTGGACTACTGGCTGCTTCAAAGACAGGAAGAGCTGGATCAAGACTCTTTATCACCTCCTGCCTATGAAATATTGATTTTGTAGCCTCAGGGCTTTTAACTTGTGTCTGGGAGATATTTATTTCTTGGGAGGATGGTAGTGGGGCGCATATTGTGAGCTTGCTTCATTTGCCAGGCTGTAATAATTCAACGTGCATTTTTAAACTGTTGCGAGAGGTTGATATATCGGTGTCAGTGATATAGTGGTCCACATGCCCTTCAAATCTAATAACTTCCTCTGTGCTTACATTAACGGCTCACTCATAAAGAGCTTATATTACATGTTATATAACCAGTTAATTTGCCCATATTAATTCTGCTATATTTCATGTCAGCCGTGTCACCAGTAATATAGCTGGAAACTATAAAAGGTGGTACGCTCAGAGCTCCAGCTGATGATCGTCATCAGGCTAACACCCACCAGAAGAAAGTCAATTACATCTGCAGGGAAGGATCAATTTATTCATTTCCACGCTTCAAAGACACTATCTTTAGGGCTTTTATCAATTAGAATCTACTGTAACTATCTCATATCAGGATTAAAGTTGAACTACCATTTGAATTCTCCTTACTTTCTGTGCAAAGAAGTGTAAATTATCATGATACTGCAGCTATTTTTGCAGCATTTTGCAGGCTATGATCCAACCGCACCACTATGTGCCACCAAATCCAACACACTGTACCTATAAGTCCTCTTTTTTCACTCTTAACAACTTTTTGTGTTTTCAACCGAGTGCAACACTATGAATATCTCACATTAAAGATTGCATGTGCCAACATCCCATATTTAAAAGATTACTGTGGCTTGCCCTCTCTAAGACGCCAGGCTTGAACAATAACACTTACAGTGTTTTAAATATTTGACTTTAATATTATAGTGTATTAATAAAAGGCTGATAATTGAGTATACCCTGCACTATGTGACAGATTGGTGCCCTGCAGAGAGTACTGTGCTCTGGTTTCGGCTCCGTCTTCTCCCTTGAATGCACACAGCTGAGGTCAACCTGACAGAAGTTCACCACTGCAGTTGTTTTGGTGTCTGTGTTACATTTGGAGTGATTTAATATGAGCGGAAAGGTAAATGAAGGGTTGCAGAGGAAGCTTTTGAGCAAGCGGATGCCTAGCTGCTGCTGTGGCACTTTTTGTTATGCAGTGCTTAAGTCAGGCCTTTAGCAGAGGTGATGTTATTATCCACAATATGTTCTGTATACAAGCAGCTCGGTAGATATACAGTAAGTCACAGGTCAACTTGGGGTCTCGGCTGTTTCATAATTCATCAGGGCAGCGGCGCAGCTAGCCTCTGTTTTCCCTCATAGTTTTGCATAGATCAGATCTGCTTGTATTTATTAACACTGCCTGTTTTTCACGTTAAGGTGGTTTCACTTTAATAAATCGTGTGGCAAAACAATCACTCTGGATTGTGCTTTCCTCTACACCCCATGGATTTTTATTTAGCAGAGTCCGCAAAGATTATGTCTTGACAAATCGGAACTGGCACGGAGAACTCCACATATGCCGTGTTTCTCATGCATTTAAATGTTTTGGTTGCTCATTTTTCACAGCTATTATAATGCACAGCCAGAAATGATGGCCTCGATTATGCAAGCATTGGGCATTCAGCGCAGTTGTGCATGCACCTGTTTTCGGGAGTAGCGTGGGTGGGATGAGGTAATGCAAATGCCCGGGGTTGTAGGAATGCAGGAAAGTAAAGTTTTGTGAGTTAACCGCGGTCACTACACAGGCAGTGTTTGTACACAGTGTTTTTATATTGTAGCTACGGGTTACCTTCAGAGGCTGATGGAGGTTTTGAACTTTTACCACCTACTGTTCTGCCAGTGGGACATTAGCACTGTGTGCAACATGTAATTTATGTGTTGATTGATTCGACTCTTTGTATTTTAAGCCATTGTGGTCATTTTCAAAACAAAAGATATGATCTGCCGCAAAAAAATAAATCCTGGTATAATGCACAGCTGGTCCAGGTGGGCATTAAAGGGATACTCAAGCAAAGAGAGGCACATTTATTTATATAGCACATTTCCTACCCAAAGGCAACCTAAAGTGCTTTACAGATTACTCAGGTAAAAGCACAAGAAAATATAGAGCTGTCCTCAACCAAAGAAATTCTTAGTCGGACTAATTGATTAGTTGATTTAATCGACAGAGCTGTAAAACTGACTCGACAAAGAATTAAACAAAAGCACCACTGTCTTGTGTTTACCAGAGATGTGCTCATAAGTTTAAGACCAAAAAGACCAATAAGTCGACTAATTGACTAAGAGGGAGCAGCACTACAAGAAACAAATGATAAAAACAATAAAAGAAAGCTTTATTATTGCACTTCCTTTAAAATGGGGGATGTGCGTTGTGTAAAATTGTGTTTATTTAATTTAATTTTTTTTTTCTAAATTGACTTGATTGGTAACATAAAGAACATAAAACCTCAATTAGTGCTACGTGACAATAGAGATGATCATTTTAAAGCAGTTTTAATTGACTACTAACTAAAACAATACCCTGAAACCATAGACTGTATATAAAAAGTGGACGCAGTCACCGTGACATCACCCATTGGTTTGTGGACTACAGTTTTGAAGCCTTGAGTTTATCATTTTGGCCGTCGCCATCTTGGTTTTTGCCTGTTGCCATCTTGTTTTTTTGCAACCAGAAGTGACACGAGAGGTTGGAACTAAGTACAACCGAACGCCAACAAGAAATGTTACAATTAACTTTCATGAACTGAAAACACACTGTGAATGGGTTAAAGTTCAAGGACGAAAACACGGACAACTCCCAGACCGGACAACGCCGTGGTAGCGACCTGTCAATCACAATGTAGCCCCGCCCTAAAGCATACCCTTCTTTATGGTCTATTTGACTCTAAACGGTAAAATGCTCCATGCACCTGAGGGGGAAGTACCGTCAGATGATAATTCTCTCTAGTTTCATCACTACAAGCATCCCCGTTAATCACACAAATTCAACTGATTCATTGTTAATATACAAATATTGATTAGTGCAGCTTTAAAGTTGCCTACCAATGCAATCCAGTGACTAAGTGAACTTCAGATGGACCTAACTAGGCTGCAACTAACAATTACTTTCATTGTCGATTAATCTGTTCTCCATTAATCGATTAGTTGTTTGGTCTATAAAATGTCAGAAAATGGTGAAAAATGTCGATCAGTGTTTCCCAAAGCCCAGATGACGTCCTCAAATGTCTTGTTTTGACCACAACTCCAAGATATTCAGTTTGCTGTCATAGAGGAATAAAGAAACCAGAAAATATTCACATTTAAGAAGCTGGAATCAGAGAATTATGATTTTTTTTCTTAAATTACTCAAACAGATTAATAGATGATCAAAATATTTGGCGAGATTAATTTAATAGTTGACAACTAACTGATTAATCGTTGCAGCTCTAGACATAACTAATGAGAGTTAAGACGTACAATGACTATAAAAGTAGACCCACTACAATGACAAAATTTACATAGTGGTTAAACTGATTTTTAACATTACTTGCATTAATAAAAAATGCATTACAAACAATAATTCACCATAATTTTTTCATGCAGTGTTTACTGATTATAAACACAGACAGAAAATACAGTAGGAGTCTTGGATAAGACTGTCAAACTGCAGTGTTTGCTCTTGAAAATGTAAAAGCCGCTCTCAGTTTTCACGGTCACAGCCAACATCTTTATTCCACACTTTTTTTCCCATCAGCACACAAAACAAGTGGCTGGTCAAAAGACAGCTCCGAGGTTGGTCTGGGGTGTGGGGCTGCTTCTTTGTCATACTGTGTATTGTGGCCTTCAACTGCAGCGAGTATCAGCCTTCAATGTGTGAAAGAGACAAGATCGATTAAAAAAATGTGTTTGTTGTCCCATAATTTAAAATCACAAGATCGTGTGAATGTTGCATTTCCAATCTGCCTTTGTCACTCATCTGGAGTTGTCCTTGAAACATTATCCAGCCTGAGGACGAGGTAAGCAACATCTAATATTCATCTGAATGACCATTTTGCTATCACACCATTATACAGTCTGACATTGCCTTTTTGTTAGCTGTTTTCTGTGGGGGAGGATGGATTTGCCCTCACTAATGACTGTTTTGCACCTCTGCTCATTTACTGCAACAAGTTTACAGAGATAATAGAAAGAAAATGTGCTCGTTATATAAGCTATGGTGCATGCAAATGTGTAATGATAAACAAGGCAGAATTAAAGACCTCCATGATGCAAGAGTATCTTCATCAAGGCCATCCTCTATGGAGACACCTGAGACTGCACTATACAATTAACCAAAAGACAAAGGAGGCTGCATTCATTACAGTGGCCAGAAGTCCCAGTTTGTCCTTGTTCTTTCACTTTTATTTGTAAACAAACCTAAGGCTGACTTCAATGCTTCGAAGCTTCGACTGTTGCCATGGTATTCGACCTCCAAATCACAATTTGAATGTATGTAATAATAATAATAATGTATAAATGCGAAAATAGCCCATGAAATAAGGAAGAATCCCACAGCATCATTCATTATTCACATTCAGCATTAATTATTATTAGTTATTCTCAGTTATTCTCAGATGGATATCGCTGTTTGTTTTTTGTAGAAGTGCGTGTGTGTGCAGCAGTGCGGTAGTGGCAGTAAAACGGGGGAGATGGAGACAGACAGACAGAAGAACATGTCAGCCTTCCGCGCTGCGGTGCTCCGCGAAGCTTCGAATACCTTCGAATATTTCTCACTGAAGCTTCGAAGCCCAAAAAAGGTATTTTGAGAGCATCCCTAATAAGTACATGTAAACTAGTCAATACAAATGTATGGACAATGTATGTACTGTCATATCAACCTACCTCAAAAAGCAACCTGTTACATTAATCATTCCATATTTATTCCAGCACCATTTGCCTTTATAAAAAATATATATAGAAAACAGCGTTGTGATGTAACAGCTGCCTACAGCCGGTTCACAACTGCCCACACAGCATGACCCAAAATGTTCCAATACCACTGAAACACAGGGTCAGAGGGACAAACAGACTGATGAATAAAATGTTTAATTCATTCATTTGCGGACTAAAGTTACAATACCTTTCCACATGGCCACTTGTCCAGGTAAGTGGGCTTACATCAACAGGACACAAGTCAATGTGGAGGAGTTGGCAATAAAGCTTCACACCTGTTATATAATACAATTCCATATGTTCAGCAATATCCCATCTAAACAGGAATCGACGTATGGTTGATGAACTTTGATTGTAATGGTCAGCTGGTGTCCAAGTTTTTCCTGGAAATAAAGAGCAAGTAAGGCAATTTGCAAAAGTACATTAGAGTGGGTGTTTTCAATAGTTGCAAGTAATAAAAGTTAGGATGAAACCCTTCATATCCAATAGAAGTAAGTGGAATGTATTGATTTAACAAAATGATTTATTGTTTGATGGCTTTGCTGAACTTGACTTGTTACTTAAATGCAAATAGTGCAATATATGAGCAGCTTTCTTCACAATCTGGATCAGCTGTCAAACTGAATGAAATATGTTGGACATTTCCACTGACAGTAGACAAAATCATATGTGGCATCTAGAAACTATATTCAATCCATTAATGTTTTCTCAAGCAAAGCACAAAAAGCTCCAAACACAACTGACATCTCTGAGCTGACCTTTTGACACACCGTCTCTTGTTTAGATCACGACCAAGTAAAATGTAAATCAAAAATACGTTAAAAGTGTTAAACTCTGTGACACAATATAAAGCTTACAGGCATTTGTAGCTCAGTTAGTGTGCAAAAAGCCCACACAGTAGTCTGTAATTATGGAGCATTTAGTGGACAATGTTTTCATTTCCACACATTAATTTTCCAATAAAGCTCAGTTAGGTTTGCGGGGGAATTTAATCAGTCTCAAAACAGAAAATAAAACTGGTGTGTTATGGAAGGAAACATGAGAGTGGTAATCAAGTGTTAGAGAATAAGTGTACTAACACTTACAGGTGCTGAATAGGAGTACATACAGCATGCCTTATTATAGATAGGAACGAGAAACCAGTGAATTAACAATTTACTGCATGCAGATAGACATTTGTTTTGCTAATCACTGCAGTTAGAAAATGAATGAAATTTTTGGATATGCTTTGAGTGCACCAACCCAGACATTAGCAAACCCTGACTATATGGTAACTAGTTACTTTACTAACTCTGAGTACTTTCAAATGACTCATTTTCCAGTGGTATAAAACATCAACTCAAATGGCTTCATGTATTGTCAGAGAGATGACAGATGGATAATGGAATTTGTGGACTGGTGCGATAGGTCTTTTTTTTTATATTAAATTTATCATAAACTAAAGAAATGATCATTTCACTGACAGCCAGATGGAGAAACCCTGGGTTGATTTACCGAGTTGATAACCACCGTCGTAGGACCGCTTAGCGGGATCACGTTTGTTAGGGTTAGTTAAGCCAGATAACGAGAAGATTCCCTGGGTATGTTGAACTCGCTTCGTAGTACAGGCTTCAGATTTCTCAACACCAGGATTAGAATCTATCCAGGATCATGTTTACACGATCAAACAACCATAACCGAGAAACGAGCGTGCATGTAAACACACTAAATGACAACATAGATTTAAAAAGTTTACCAGCTTGTTTACCACTAACATATTCTAATGCAAACAGAGTCATGAATCAGTCAGTGGTTCTGGGTCCTTTCTGCTCAGCCAGTCCTTAAATGTAGCACCACCTGTGCTTCTCTGTCTTGTCTTTTCTTTAGTTTTCAGATAGTACACAGTGCTGTACAAATCAAAAACACCCTGTTGTTCTGGCTGCATCTTTCCAACTGTGTGCTCTCTGCTGCTGCATGCATATCCACACCAAGTACAAGCCAGCTCTTATGATGAATGCCAATGCACATCGCCCTCAAAGAACACTTCACTTGAAAATATTGGCCACGTCTAGGGCCATTTTTAGTCGGAGGGTGTAATGGATACACAGACATAGGCTACAGCCGCCTTATATATCAAGCAGAACAGCATGTGAATTACAGTTTGTCCTAACATAGCGGTATTACACAGCTACTCATCACTTTTAATGGAGTTTAATGGCATTAGGCCTACTCAGCAGCGTACACTCTTCTGGTGGCAGTGAAGAGAACCAGACTGGGATGCAACATCTGGCTGGGGACATGCAGTAAATTCTATACACAATTTAAAAAATATAGCTTAAACAGGCCTATAATTTTATGGCAGTAAAACAAGATATAAGCCTGCATATGTTATTTGAAATAATTTCATTAGTAAAGGCATAAATATGTCAGTAGCAATCTACTAGGGGTGTGGGGGAAAAAAATCAATACAGCTTAGTATCGCGATATTTTGCATGGCAATATTGTATTGATACACGGACGTCAAGTATCGATCTTAACAACAGAGCGAAGATACTGGTATCACATGAAACTAGAAAACCAAAGGAATCCATTGGTACCAACCATATCAGAAGAGAAATTCAAGAAAAGAGAAATGGAGGTACCTGCTGGGAAAAGGCAAACAGATTGGTAATTAAAGAATGAATTCAAAGGAGATTTAATTTGGGATGGTAAACTAATTCTTTACTACGAGATGAATACAAATTCTCCCAATCTTAAAATGGTTTAAATGGCTTGAATACATGTTTTAAAGCTGGATATAAGGCTGATAGTGGAGTTTCCACTTATATCTCGCCACAAATGCACGTTTAAATTGAACTTGAAACAGTTCAATTTTACATTGAACTGTTTCTCGACTAACAATGCACAACAAAAATCTATTCTAAGTGTATAACTTTAACCAACTAAAAAAGTAGTGACAGTGGTTCTCCGCCCCTGCAGCTCAATAATAATGCACGTCACTCCTGAGAAAGGTCACATGAAATGCAAACGGAGTAAACTTGTAAGAGGGAGACTTGCTTTTCCTACGGTAAGAGATGTGTTCATTGGGAGTCAAATTCAGGTCAGCTAGTCTAATATCAGTCAGCCAGAGGCAGTGCTGCTCCCTCACTGTACCTGCTGTTATGTATAGATTTGAACTGTCACGGCAAACATCCTGTAAGTGTGACAAAAATATTCTTGCTGGCATTTAGAATCTTAGTTTTAAACAGGTTGAGATAGCAAAGAAGTTTTGTGCAGCTGGTAGAGAACATTAACACTTGTGTATGTGCTTGACTTACATGTATATTTATGGAATTAGTGCAACGTACCCTTTCTAGTGATAGTGGCATCTCTTTGCCCATCCACTGTAAAACTCTGAAAATCCACCCCAGATACAGCTAAAGGTACGGTCACATTACACTTCCATCGCCCATTCAACTCTATTGATACACAACATAATGTAATACTTTGTTTTACGACCAAATACCTGCTTAACTAATAACATTCCAATCAACCTCAGCTGTATTTTGCATTTATTCTTAATTAACAAATGTTAGCATGCAATTGGTGAACATGGTAAACATTATACCTGCTGAACATCAGGATGTTAGCATTGTCACTGGGAGCATGTTAACATGCTAGTGTTAGCATTTATCCAATATGTTCTCACCCCAACACATCACATACTGACGCTTCTTCAGACCCCTTCTCAGTACCCGCCCCTACTCTGATTCTGATTGGCTACTGGCTTCTAAACCTAAACGCTAACGGAAGGTAGCCTAGCTATGACGACGCTAACCGGAGCTTTGGAGCTGCCATGGTTGAGGAGAGCGACTCAACCACAGCAGCTCTGAAGGCAGGACCCGGTCTGTACACCGATGTGTTTTAAATCATTACATTTATTTCTGAGAATTTTTTAAGCGAGAAATTAACTGTGTAGATTTAGAATATTGACAGTTTTACGAAAATTGATTGAGGTTTTCAGAGTTTAGAAGCTCCATAAACTGGCACGACAGCGAGCTCGTGCCTGTACATGCACAGAACGGATCGAGCAGCCGGGACAGACACTGAGACCCCTCAGCATCACTTTTCAGTCGCAGTAAACACGTGCTTAAAGTTGTGAATGAAACACAAACACTTGCTTATTTTTAGGCAACAAAACCACCTAGTCTGGTTTAGGAAAAAACAACATGGTTGGGCTTAAAACTACGTTTGTACAGTGAAAATGTGACTTGACGTTGTGAACACGGGACACAAACAAACAGCTGATTGTAACGTGAAAGTGAAACTTAACGCACGGGACACAAACAGCGGTTTCCTGGATGAAAGCCCCGTGTTGTTGGGTCCATCCACCACCCCTCCCGCCCACCCGGTGTGTCTCTTTCGCTCTTTATACTATGTCACCACACTCCCGGAGCACTTTCTTGGAGCGTTTACTGTTGCCGCAGATGGTGTAGTTAAAGGAAAGCCCGGTGCGTCTCATACCGGCACTCAATGGTGTGCAGCGGTATCGAACACAACGGCCGTGACAAAGCATCTGTATTTGACGCCCTGGGAATGAGCACCACTGTGCTTAAGTTCAGCCTTACAGAGCTGCTATGACTGTAAACTCCTTATTCCTCACTAGAAACTGCAGCACAAGTGGTGTTGGCGGCTTATGAATTGGTTGTATAATAGGTTTTGTTTGCAGGAAATCTCCTAATATAAGCACGGGTCAAGTTATTAAATTTGATGGGCGCGTGGACAAAGGCAGCTGGCAGCGGGCCAATTCAAATATTCAGGAACATTCAGATGCTGAGAGGGAAAAAAAAACAGTCAAAGAAAGCCTCAAAGCAAAAGTTGTGGATGTCAGAAGTAAAGTGCAATGACAGAAACAAAGACGGGCTGAAGTTTTGCAGCATCAGGGCAGCATCAGCACTCGTCACAGTGGAATACTGATAGGGGACATGTTGCTTTGGCTGTGAGCCTCGGCTAACCCCGGCCTCAGCTCTGCTCCAACGCCACCCACCTCCCCCCCCAGCAGCAACCGAGGGGCCACAGAGACTGGATAGGGGGGTCGAGGCGAAGGGCTGCGTCATGCATCTCAATGCAAACCAGGCGCGTCGGCCTGTCAGCACGGAGAGCCGTCTCTCTTCCCCGGCTGACACCAAAGCAGCCCAGCCAGTTCAACACTCGTCAGCATTTATTTTCATAAGCGGAGGAGCGGCGAGCTGTCACTGTCTGGGCAGGAGCACCACTCACATTTCCCCTTTTGTGTGTACAACTCATACACACAGAGCGCAGGAAGTTCCTCTGAGTTTACCATCTTTATTGTCTTGGCGAAGCTACATTGCCACACTCAAATACGCACACACACGGCCGTAAGCTTTGGAAACTTTAACATAAAGAGCTTCAAATGTCAGATGTTCACCTCAATCATCCACAGACGGAGGATTAACAGCTTAAAAAGTCTTTATCCCCAAGGAGATGGCTGACTTTTAGTCCTCTATCAGCCCCGGCTCGTCTCAGCAGGAGGAGGTGAGGCCGCAGTCTTTCACCTGCCACGCCGCACCGGGTAGTTTCTTTATTTTCACTGTTTTTTTCCCTGCACTTCCATGGGTGTAATTGCGGTATGAGATGGTACTTTGAGCTGGAGCTGTTCTCATCAGCACCGAGCAATTACATATGCCCCTAGGGGTGCTGATAAAAACACACACCGAGAATGAACTCTGCAGTGCCAGGTGATGGCAGGGAGGCTACCACGGGCCCATATTAAACAGAAGCGGGCCACAGCGCGGTGGAGGTGAATACAGATCACTCCCATATAGGCACACGCAGCCCAGACAAACCTCGGCAAGCAGACAGCTCCCCGGTTCCAGACCAGGACACTGGGCTTTGTCAGTCCGCTGACCTGTGAAAGGAACCAGCCTCCATCTCCCTCGCCTCATTATAGTGGCCAGCCAGGTTGGTCGAACAGCATTACTAAAAATATCAGTCCCTTGTGGTAGTATGTGTGTGTAGTTGTGTGTGTGTTTTGAGGGTATTCTTATATAATAGAAATGTATTCACATTGGTTTTTTTACCATTGGAAGTCACAGATTTAACAACAGCCTATTCTGTTCAGGGTTTTTATCCCCAACAAATTAGGCCTACACAATCTTTCATCACTCATCATGTATAAATAACTGGAAAAGCTCGCCACAACTTTAGACTGTGACCTTTTAAAGGAACAGGGTGTAACATTTTGGGGGATCTATTAGCAGGAATGGAATATAATATTCATAACTATGATTTCATTGGTGTATAATCACCTGAATCATTGTGTTTTTGTTAGCTTAGAATGAGCCCTTCATATCTACACAGGGAGCGGGTCCTCTTCACGGAGTCCGCCATGTTTCTGGAACGAACAAACTAAACATGGACTCTAGAGAGAGCCTTTCACGTTTTTACGTTACCTGAAGGCCACCGTAGTTCTCCGACACGCTTATGAAACTGCAGTAATGTGAGCCGCAGAGTGCAAAACCATGGCCGCCGTCTGACTTCCGTTGCTCCTAAAGTTGAGATATTGTAGTAGGGATGGCCTCTGGGCGAGGCGAACGGCGTTACCACGGTTTTTCACTCAGTGGCTCACATTACCGCAGTCTTGGAAAGGGAGGAGTGAACGAAGGGGTAGATGTCACCAAATCCTACACACTGTACCTTTAAGGGTTACAGTCTTTACACCAAAACAGAAGTTTATTTTTGTGAAAACTATCTTGAGTCATAGACACAGATATATAATTTACGCAGTTGTAAATATTGTTTGACAAAGAAAAGAGAAAAGGAACAAAACTGTGGAAAGTTTCAATATAAACTTTTAAATGCCTTTTATAAACCAAAATAATAAAGCAAAATTATAGCAGTTGTGCTGGGGGGGAAAGAATCAATGCCAACACATGCAAAAGCCAACGTGATAGCAGAATAACTGCCTGTAAAAGCTTCTAAAGCTGCAGTAGGCAGCTTCTGGCTTTGGTTTCCCAATGTGTAAGTCCGGGGAAGGACCTCATTATCCAGATATCATGTAATGCCACTTCAGTAACCTTGTAGAGAACCGAAGTGAAACCGGGACATCAGAGTTCTGTTCAAGAAATAACAAAATATCCCACTAACAACAACTAAAAAAAACCCAGCCTTGGATCAGAGATTTCTCAAATGTATGTCTAAGGACACTAGTTAAAAACAATAATCAATAATCAATAATTCCTGAGCAACGCATCAATTAATTGTTGGCCAGACAGTCAGAGTTTCTGTACTACACAGGTCAAGGTTCAGTTAGGAGTTGAGGCAGGATGGCGAAGGTTGACAAGTCAAGCTTTCCCTGGTACGTCCACTAACTATTGTTTAGGAGACATTTGGTGTTTTATCTGTTCATGTCCCGTGTCCATTGATTCCCAACACCAAAGTGTCACCAAATCAGAGTGGATTGAATTCTCGACTGCAAACCCCATTTTGTGATCTACACCCGTGGTGCTCAAACATCACACAGTAAATCATGTCTTTTCCACTTGAAACAGCACCTCGTTTCACACCTCTCGCCTCCGTCGAATGATTGACGTTGACGCTCGCTTCGATCGGGCTTTGACGGATGCACCTGTCCTGCTTGGGACGTGACATGCTAGGAAGTCTGGGAGTCTATAAAAACATGGATGAAGAGAGAATTATGAGGTAGAGAAACATCCCACCTGTGAGACCATTCCTCTTGTGTTTTTTTACATTTAAAGGAGAAACACCTATTGGGTATGTAGTGCATAGTATGCGAGTTCGGACGAAGCCTGAGACTTAGGATAACTGTTCAACAGGTCTATTTTTCAATGGACTTGAGAGGGCTATGGCTTCATATATGCATCCAGATAATGGGGGCCTGTTTTAATCTGCGCGCACACACCTTGACCTCAGCCACAGACCTTGTCAACTCCTAGAAACACCCCCGCTGGATGGTAAACATTACACCTGCTAAACATCTCTCTCCTAGTCTTTTTCTCTGTTCTCTATTCTGAACGATTTGCTGTTTCAATGCCCCACTTTTGCCCACAAGAATCAATAGTTTCGTATCACGTTTTAGAAAAGATATAAAATAATTTTTTACCGTCATTTGACAAGATAATGTCTGACTAGCACTCGCTTTGTTTGTGCTTTGAAATGTTTTTCAATCGACAGCCACTTACTGTATGCTGTTAGTAATTTAAGGGCATGCTGTGCTTGAGCGTTTTCATTGTGACTAAGACGCACTTGTAAAGAACAAAAAACAATATGTGTACAAAAATACTCACACGCATACGGACACGTGCACTCATACAGGAATAGCAGCATTTACAGCTCCTCTAACTGGACACAACTTCAACAGCAACTCTTCTTCTCCTCTGCTCTATATCTGCCGCCTGACACTGCGGCACGCACAAATGTGTTTTATTTAATTTTAAGTGGGAGGTCCCACTCTGCGGTTGATAACATTTTATCACCTGCGTTTTAACGAGAGAATAAGAGACAGACGAGCCTTTTCGAGATCCTCATCCTCCCTTCTCATCAATTTGTTTCTCCACTTATAGGCTTCCTACGATAGCAGTCATCAATTTATGAAAATGTTCAGCTCCTGGGACTCCTCTCCTCTCCTCTCTCTGCTGCTCTCGCCCCCTCAGTCCTTGAAATGTATATCCAGAATAACTGTCCATCACCACAACAGCACATCCACACTGCCTCTTCATATAATCAGGCTCTTTAAACTCTTCAGCGTGTGCTTCATTTACTCCGGCGTGCCTCCTTCCTGCTTTACTTTAATTCATTTTAACCGGCCTGTTGTATTTTGGGAGCCTGATGTTTTTCAACCCCAAGTGCTCCAGCTGAAGCTAATAAATAACTGCGTTCAATTTAAAACAAAAAACATATCTTCAGTTCAGTGTCCTCCAGAGCTTTACTTCTCAAGATCCACTTTGTTGATGTGAGAATTTGTTCTGTGCCAGGTCACAACATTAAACCGTCTAAATACTTCATAAAGATTCATCTTGCAGCGCAATTAAAAGGTGCTTAATGCAAGATTGGGAACATTTCTATTGCCTCTGCACGGCTCTCAACATGAGCCGGTGCTAACAGTGCTACACTTCTGTAACGGGTTTTCAGCTGTAACCAGAAGAGAAAGATTATCTGTCCCTTCACACTATCTATGAGAGTACTGTTGTCAGACATGTACACAGAATTCTGAAGGACCCATCACACATTGTGTACTCTGAATATGAACTATTACCTTCGGGGAGACGTTACAGAGTCAGCAAATGTGAAAGCAACCGCTTCAAGCTTTCTTTCCTCCCGACGTCTATGACACTACTCAACAAGAAAACCATACTTGCCAACCTTGGAAAATCAGAGTTTCAGAGACTTTGTTTACTGCATTCTGGTGACTTTTAAAGATTGAAAATAGCAAAATAATAAGTACACTGCAACAGCAGTTTTAATCTTAAATACTTTTAATTCTCCCCTATATCTTAACATAGACAATAGTTGTTTGATGCTATGTTAATGTTCTGGATATCGTATAGAGCACCTTTAATAGCAAAAATGACATTTACAACACTGAATAGGGAGCACACTTCATAATACAGGACAAAAATGCTTATGACCCCATGTATTATCATGATAAGTTTTTATCTCACAAAGCCGTTTTAATGGAAATTTATACACTTCAGTGCCTCACAGGCGTATTAGGGCACAGGGTCATTGTCAAGCAGTGCTGAAGAGTTTGGAAAGTGCGTCTGAGAGGAAGCCACATGAGGACAGAGAAGGAGTATATAGTATCTGGAGGTGTGAAGGGAAAAATAACATGAAAAGCAACAATGGTATGGCTGAGGGAAATGATTTATGGTGATGTGAAGCTGCAGCAGGTCTCTTCAAGAGAGTAGCTGGCTGTCTCACAGCGAGATAAGGGGAGGCAGATAGGATGTTTCCCTGACAGACAAGGTGACAATCCGGCCTCAGTGTGTGTAAACAAGAACGCCACTATCTCCCCCTGCCCGACGATGGGGTTAACACCTCTGTCCATCAGCCCGGCTCCCGTCATCGCTCATGGGGCATTCCCCTCCCCGTCTGCTTGTCAAGGTCCGCGAGAAGGAAAGTCGCACCTTCTGCTGCTGGCGCTCGCCAACATGGTTGGCAGAGGGAGGAGACGGGGTGGCACATGGTGGCACAGGCTGCCAGAGTTTTATTAGTTCCCTTCACAGCCTCAGTTGCCCAAAAAAAAAAAAAAAAAAAAAAAATCTGACAAGGTCGACAATCCTCTTTGTCTGCGCTGTAAACACAGCAGTCCTCAGAGCCAGAAATCCCTTCAAGCAGGACTGAGTGGAGTGTTTGGGATGATACAGTAGTTTGGATTAACAGCCCACCAACAGCTCAGCTTCTTGTGTCAGTACTAGTGTCAGACTGATACTGCAGGCCCTTGCTCAAATGTATATTAGCATTTGATATAATATATTTTGCCCTTAATATTAATCTAAAAGACTGGTTCCCAACCTGGGGGTCCTGACCTTCACTAGAGGTCGCCAAAAGCTTGGCTGCGAGGCCTTCTTGATTTTAAGGTGTGTAAGACAACTTCTTTTTATTTAAATATACAGTTGGCCTATATCTCAGGATTTCATTTATTTATGTGAATAAAACTAAATGAAGTTGTTATTTTTAAAGTTTGGATAACTATACAAACCTAAAACAAATCTCACAGGATAAGGGCACAGTGAAGACTTGAACATAGCGACAAGACACTGACAAGCCAACGGCAGGGGATGGCAAGCAACCGTCACAACCGCTGTGTTCATGTTTTTTCTGTTTTAAATTCTTTGCAATGGGAACGCTACATATTTCGCATATATGCAGATCAAGTACTCTACCTTGTGCAGACATTTTTACTTCTGCGGATATTCCATATCATAGCAACCAGACGCATCCAAAGCGTCTCAGCTGAAAAAACAACAACACTGTGCCTCATTGCCCCTCTGTGTTCTGCATTTAACAATAAACAAGTATTTCATTAGTTTTAAAACTGTCATCTTTGTCATTTAAAAAACAAACAATATATCGAATAATAGCCTAAAAATAAAAGCTTATTTATATAGCACTAAAATCAAGATAAATGACGTCATTTGCACACAAAAAATGGCAATAATACCACATATCGCACTGTTGAGCCAATCATTATCACCGCAGGGGAAATTCCTTCACCACAACAGCCCTACTTGAACACAAGTTATATTCACAGAGCCTTCCCTCTCTGTTAAACAGCCTCATCCTGCATTAGAAAAGTATGCAGTTAAAACAACCAAAGAGCTAATAGAGCAATGACCAAGCGTCAGTGAGAAAAAAAACACTGAATTCGTCAAAAAAGAAGCCTATTAAGTATGAATGATAAATGAATGAAAATAAAATAAAAATACACGATACAGAAAAGGTATTAAACAGTCCCTAAAAATAACAGGAAAACTCATCTCTGATGCAATATTATTCACAGGAAATAATCTGCTCTAAATCCATCCAAATCGCTCATTTTACACAAACTTCCTGTAGTTATTGTGTTAACTGTACAGTTTATCAGTTGTTCTGTGCTTTTATTGTTATGCATTGAATATAATATGAAATATCCATAAAATATGTCACTCAGTCTGGGGTTGTCCGTTTACTCAATGATAGAAAAGGGGTCCCTTAAGGAAAAAAGGTTGAGAACCACTGGTCTAAAAAGTACTAAACAGGTGTTCAAACAGTACTGCGTTGGGACGTGTAGTTTCAGTACTAGTGAGATGTTTAAATACAATCAGGAAGGCCATACAGATCCATGAGTTTGAGGGCTTATCATATGAAAATATGCTAAACAGTGGATTATATTACTGTGATGGATTTTACAACTCACGTTACAAAGTAATGTGTACTTAAAGCTGCAGTATGCGATATTGGCGCAAATATGATTTAAAAAAGTTATTTTTAGAAAACGGCCGCTATATCGTGACAGTAGTACATGAAACAGGTAACCTGAAAACTCCGACCAAACGATCAAACTAGGCAGCGCTGATCAAATATGAATCAATATTCTGTTACTGTAATACCTATTTCTCACCTCAAGTGTTTTCAGAATAATCTTGTAGTTACTGTTTAGCTGTAAAATGAGAAAGTTTGTGACCCAGCCGCCATTGTAAAATCTATTGAAGGAAGCCAAGTTCTGGTCACATGACCGGAGCACAGCCAATAGGAACGCTCTCTCTCTCTGAAATGACCTGTGATTGGTCAAAATCTGCCGTCACGGGCTAGATTTTTCTAAAGCCTGAAAACAGAGCCATGAGGAGGAGCAGAAGTCTAGTTTTCTCTCAGAACACTTGAATTACAATATGCTGAAAGGTTATTAAGGAATTTTTGCCAAATTATGCCAAAAAATTGTTGCCTACTGCCACTTTAAGGAAAAAAGGTTGTGAACCACTGGTCTAAAGGTCTAGGATTATGTTACTATGATGGATGTACTTAAACGTTTTTGATTGGCCAAAACAGATGACGCTGCAGTGAGTCAACAAAAACTATGACGTCAAATATTCGTTAATGACTTTTTTCACAACAACAAAGGAGACCAAAGCTACATTATAAGTAACCTTTGATGATGACAAATAATGCGACCATTTTTAACCTAAACGAAACACCAACAACCAAGCGACTAAATGAGCACACATGCTAAAAACATGCTAACGGTTCTAGCAGCGCATAGCGATGCTAGCGATTTAGCTACTTCCGGTTAGCCACACTGACGTCACGTCATTATTAAAGCTGACGTTCCACAGATTCCAACGGTTCCAACGGTCACTTTAAACAGCCATAACAATAAATTATTTCTTACCTTTGCTGTTTTTTTCAAAAGTTGAGGGCATATCAACGGTGCTAACGGCTGCTCCAAAGTCTCGGTCATGTTTGAGTCGACTCCAGTCGTCTGTATTCGTTTATTCAACAGCTTTCCAGGTGAAAACACGGTCCATGTCTCTTTCTGGTGGATGAACAAATCCCCAAACAGTTGTATTTCGGTGGAATTAAACCCACAGTGACTTTGTAAATGATATTAAAAGAGTTTAATAGTTACCTGTATGGCACCCGATTGTTTACCTTGCATGGCAGCTGGATTCTCGCGACGACATCTCGCGAGAATAGCGGGATCACATACCACACGAAAATCGACAAAAATCCATAATACGTTTGTGTACGGCAAACTAGACCACGGACCAATCAGCGTCCTGTGAGAAGCTTGATGAGTTTGATTGACAGATGTTTCATCCAATCACCTGCCAAGATTTTTTTTTTGAAAGTGCCTGCCCTTTTCCAAACAGTTTCCAATGACGGCTCCATGGTCAGGTTCATAGACGCTGCATTTGACGCTTCAGTCCGTTACGGCGATACGTCAACGTGGGCGCCATATTGGACCGGGCAAGACTGGCCTGTAACTCTATACAAGTGAACGGGGGAGCTGCTGTTTTTCTGGATAAAAATCACTATAACATCTACATTTCTCAACCGATTTCAATTAGTCGTTATTATATTCAAGGGTTTATGATCTACGTGGAGTAGGAAAATAAAGTTTTGTCTCCAGTTACTTAGAATCTCGATAGTTAAGCTATAATCGTTGCTATACTCAGGAGATGAGTGTGTACAGTAGGCTGTATGTCTATGGTCAGGTTACCCAAATGTACCGAAAATGGCCAATTAGAAGAGTCCGCCTTAACATTCCTCTACTAAAACCTCTCCAACTTTTATCTGCTTCACTTTATTAACATCAGTCTGTGCACAGGGGATGTTCAGATGTTATATGGTTTGCTAGAGGTATATTTTTTAACTAGGAACATATCACCCTCTTGGGGCCACTAGCGGGGATTTAGACTTGTTTTACATGAAGATTTTTACCCATCAAATCCCATTGACACTTGCCTCACCCTACCCTGCAGCTGAACCTGGCAACCTTGGGATCTGGCAACCCCAAGAGACAGTGAGGAGCTGCTATCTACATTTTTTTACCAGGGAATTGTGTAATGTTAATTCAGTAAACTATATACTTCAGGGAATAAAAGTAGAGGTGAAGGTGGTCTATAAAATCTATTGGAAGCAGTTCCAGCCATCACTGCTTCTCTGTAATTGGCACTTAAGACTGATAAGAAAGGTTTAAATCCTGCTTACTTAAGCTTTAAAGAGCTGCTCATTCACTCTAAAAAAATCCACAGTTGTTTTTCCTGTGGTTTAAATAGGGGCCGTAGTCTCTTTTAGCCACTTGTTAGCAACCGTCTTTTTTAAGACACGTAAAAGCTTAAAAATTCATGAGTGGGATATTTACTGACGTATTTTATGTCGCACGATACCGGGATCCAAATAATAGATAAATGGAATTCAGCCATCATTCATTTCATGATTTAAACCTGTGCTTTTCCTACTGTAACAGGTCAAAATGTCTGTGAAAAGGCCTATCACCACGCTGAAGCATCTGAGAAGCAGAGTGCGTCCAATTTTGGGTTATACACAAACGTAGAGGCCAAACTGACCAACAAAGATAAGGCTGATAAGTAGCTGTCTTATACGTGTCTACAGGGGTGTTTTTTAACGCGAGGGATCGCCTCGCTTCCCAGCATTGGACGCTTGATGGGCTGCCACTAGACACAAGGCACCTGATTGGACGAACGCTTTCCCTCGTGTGCTGCTGTTCCCAGCTTTCCAACTGGAACCAACATGGCGGCTCGTTTGTAAACTTTCTTGTCTTATATCACAAAAATAGTTCACCGAAATGTGTTTCTGAAAACATTTTATGCTAGAAATACGCCATGCAGTTACTAAATCTTTCTTTATTTTGGATCGACAACGGTTAGTTTAAAAGTTTCTAGGAAGTTTCCATAGGCGACGAGTGGCGCCAGACGCCCTTGATTTGCATAAAGTAGCCTAGACCTCAACTTTGACACCCCTACTCTTGAATCGCACCGCCACGCTACCAGAATGCATTGCACGGCTGCTTGCATAGACACTCGTCAAGGTCACACTCGCTCAAGGACGCTTCAACATGCAGCCAGGGATCAAACCGCCAACATTGTGGTTAAAGGACGACCCGCTCTAACCCCTGAGCCACAGCCGTCTGTGAACTAAATTACATGTTAGTTCGAATTTGTTCAAACTTCACTTTTTGAAAAAGTGTGACAGCCCTAGCAGATACTGCCTCGTGATGATGGTGTTAATCCCAGTTCATTAGCATGTTAGCAGAGAGGCTGCATGTATAGAAAAAATATGCAAACTTATGTAAATGATCCTGAAAAAACATTTAAGAACATAATTTAAAATCAGCAAAAACACTTTCTTATCACTGTCAAGCGGATGTGTTTTAATTTGCTGGAGTTTGTATATGTGCCTGTTTTCCTCCTGCGATGCTATAGAGCTGCAAAGAGCAGTCCTTCCTGTGAGATACACTGACTACAAGATGTCACACTCGTGTATCTATTCTCAGCTAAACCTGCTATATCCGAGGTGATACTGACAAAATGTCAGCCGTGTTGGCCTCTCATTTAACAGCCTTTCAACCCTACAGGAGTCTTTGAGACATTTCCCACATGAAACAGATGCTCCTGTTTTCTTTGTCTTGTGCACAACATGTGTGGAAACCAAATCCACAGCCTATGGAACAACTCTGTAATTTACTCGGACAGCATATCCTTTCTCCCCCTTCACCACACAATGACCCCCGTGGTTCGCTTTCACAACCTGTTGGCCCCCCAGCGCCTTCACATTCAGCCGCTGATGTCGGGATGTTTTCCCTTTTTGTGCTCGACACACCTACAATCAGTTCATTTAGGTGTCTATTTCAGCCCCCTGGTTTGTGTATGTGCTTGTTTTTGTGCTCGTATAACCAAAATGCCCGTGCCTCTCCCCTCATGCAGCCTGTCTGGGAGTATTAGGGGGCTACAAGAAGAGGGAAATGTAATAACCAGCGAGCCCCGGTGCCCTGTCAGCACGGCTCAGCCTCCGGGGAGGCCTGCCCATCACGGACAGCACCCATGACGGTGCAGATTACCCTGCAATAAGCCTGACACATGGAGAAGCCAGAGATTACAGCCGCAGACTATTTCCACCTTCTATTAATGCAGGTGTAACCCTCATCTCCAGTTTCAGCCCGCGGTGGAGTGAGCGCACAGCGCCCTCTGGCGGTGAAACACTGCACACAACAACCACTCACACTTTGTTTTTTTCTGTTTTAATCTGATATTAAAACACATTACAAAGTCAGTATGCAAATACCCTCATTTGTTAAATTAAATTATTGGAAATGCACAAGGTCTTTGTTGATGTGAGCTACAGCCAATAGCATAAATTAATCCATGTTGCACCTTAAACAGAGAGCCCCATCTCTTCAGTTTGGAAACTAATAAATATGACGCTAGTTTACAAGTATAAAATACAGACATACCAAGTTTGACATTAAGTATATATATATGTTTCTTTATATATTGACTTAAACAATCAGCCCAGTAGCTCACACTATCTATCATACTGAGATAAAGCCAAGAAAGAAAAAAAATGGAGTTTGTTTGAAGAAATCAGGCAGTAAGAAAGAGAATAAGTGCATAAGCGATGCAATCCCAATGAGACGAGTTCAGTCCATTTAACTATGCACATAAAAAACAACTTCTAAAGAAATGCTTAGAGAGCAGGCATTGTTGCAAACATCTTCCTCTAGTCCTAACAGGACGTCACACAGTGCAAAAAACAATACAGCTTGGATGCGACACCACGACACAACAGACAGTGCAATTAATCCCAGCCTCGAGTGACGCCAACACTGTTACTGGTAATAAGTCTGATCAACAGTAGAGGGCCGTGACTTGCAGCCTGCTGCCACTGAGTCAGTGTAAGAGGATGTGAACTGACAAATCATCAGCACCATTAAAGCCTTGGCTGTATGTAGACTTTACAGTGCATTCGCTTGTCCTCAAGTTGTTCGTGGAGGCTTGAAGGATAATTCCTGATAATTACAACTCAGGTGTTTTTGTAGTTTGGGCCATTATTTCGGTTTGTTTTGATGACATTGTACTGACCAAGATCACTGATGAGATCTGGGAACATAGCGACATCTCTTCAATGAAGTCAGACGAAGAAAGACGATAAGACAGGTTGTAAACAAGGCAACAGTTTAGCCAGATTAACGTAACCAGGGGTTCCCAATGTTTTTAGCGCTACAGATCATTTTTATATTGGCAACATAGTGAGTACATTGAGCTAAGTCGGTGATGATTGACATATTTAAAGGGATAGTTCAGGTGTTTTGAAGTGGGTTGTATGAGGTACTTAGTCAATGTTTTACCTACAGTAGATGACGGTCGGCACGCCCCCAGTTTGGAGAAGCAGACAGGAGTACCAGCACGGGAGCAAAGCAATGTACTGCTGTGGACGGGGCCGGCAGCAAAACGTATTTTAGCCACCTAAAAGAAAGGCTCACCTTGCCGTCAGACAGCCCTTTCCGACGGGCAACTGAAGCCGTTGTATCCATCTATGCTCTCGCCAAAGCCCCCAGACTCCATTGAAAAACCCTGTAATTTTACCTTGCACAACACAGGAGGTTGCTGGTCTAGCGCTTCCTCGATCAGTTAGTTGGGTTTGTGCTATTGTGTAACTTTGGTGAATCCAAACTAACCCTTTAAAACATCAAAGTCAAACAAACAAATTAACCAATCGAGGCAGCGGTAGACCAGCAACCCCCGTGTTCTGCGAGGTAAAATTACTGTTTTTTTTCAATGGAGTCTGGTTGTTTTGGTGAGCGCATAGATAACAGCTTCAGTTCCCCGTCAGAAACAAAGACTGTATAGCTGTCTCATGGCAAAGTAAACCGGCGAAAATATTCTAAATATAGGTACACTTAAACTGATACTAATTTTTTAGGTGGGCCTTTCTTTTCTCAAATCCCGTCTGCTTCTCCAAACTGGGGGCGCGTCGACCGCCATCTACTGTAGGTAATACACCGATTATGGATAAGTACCTCATACAACCCCACTTCAAAACACCCAAACTATCCCTTTAAGATCAAAATCAGTATCCATACGTTCAAGGTAATTATCGCAAAAATAACCTGAAAAGTTCTATAATCATTATTCAGCTCTTTTTGCCAAATCACATAGTTTCCCAACGGTTCAGTGGCAAACTGGCCTGGTACGGGTCCGGGGCCCATGTTTTGGGAACTCTGATCTACCCCTTTTTATTTGGAGGTAAAACTGAAAGTGAGCACACCGTAAAACTCATGTTTGCCTCGTCTGACTTCTGCTTAGAAATACTGACACGTTCTCACATCTCCGTATTTAACTTGTGAGAACATTGTTATTATTATAACTAGAAGCGATGGCCAAAATTACAAATATTTGACACAAGTAGTAATAAACCAGAATCACTTTAAATACAAAACGAACAGAAGCGTACAGTATATTCTTTGTTGTGATGCCTCTTTGTTTCAATAAAAACCAACAACAAGTTGAGAGGAGCATGTACACACACGCACACCAAAAAAGGAAAAATGGCTACCCTAGAGCTTGGTCTTAGGCCAAGGCAATTTGTGGATTTGGAAATTCTGTGTATTTACAGTTTCACAAGTCTTTGATAGCTCAGTACGAGTCCATACCTGCTCTGCTGGATAAAATAGGTGTGTCTCATTTGTCCTTGTTGTCTTCCTGAGTGTTTTCTTCTATCACAACTATCTGTACACCTGATAACTGTCCGCTGGCGTCCAGCTGCAGCCCCTGAACCCCCCCAGTCTGCACCTCCTGCATTTGGCACTGCGTGTCCTCCATCGCGCTCTGGACCATCATGGTGGTCCCGTCTCTGCCCGACTCCCCGGTCAGCTGCAGCTCCATCACTCCCACCGTCTGCTCCATCGGAGCCGGGTTGATCTCGATGACCGTGTGCTCCTGGCCGGCCTCCACCTCCTGCTGCACCAGCATGGTGCCGTCCACCATCTGGCCTTCTAACGGCACCATCTCCGCACCGGCCTGCTGGGTCAGGTGCAGCAGCTCTATGGGGCTCACCACCGTGCCCAACTGGCTGGAGTCTTGCATGGCGGTGGTACCCACCAGCGTGAGGCCCGAGGACGGGTGCAAGGTGATGGTGTCCCCCTTTCCGTCTCCGGCCACCATGTAGCGGGTGAAGAGCTGCGAGCCGGCAGGGAGCAGGGTGACCGTGTTGGAGGACTGGCCCAGGGAGCCGATGGGCAGGCCCGCCATGGTAAACGGCTGACCCATAGAGGACAGCGAGATGGGGGACAGAACGGTGAACTGCTGGGGCTGCAGGGTGGCCTGCTGGTTGACTGAGGACGTCAGGAGGGTGGTGGTGGAGGCGGGCCTCTGGAGACGAGGTCGCTTGGTCTGCCGCTTGGTGGGAGTTTTGTTTTTTGCAGGCTGCGGGGAGGTGAGGAGAGCTCGCACCTGCTGCTGCTTCCTCTGCTCTTCCAACTGCACCTCCAGGTCTACACAGAGCACACAACACAGTACTGAAGTTAAGTTTCCAAAATAAGATTTTACACGGCCCATTATTGATATTTAATATCAATATTTATCTGAGATGGTCGATACGCTTAAGCAAGCAAATGTCAAGTCCAATCTCAAAACATTCACAACATCGACTCAATTAAAATGTCATCTCGCCTTTTCATATTTAGTATTTAAACACTGTGGTAACACTCAACTCACACAAACACCTGACTTCACAGTAGCTGCTTGTTTGTATAACAGAGCTTCAAGACTTCTGCATCTTAACCGTTTTATTTTTTCATACTTTTAAGAGTCATTTCAGGTCATGTGTTGATGAGTGCAGGACTACGGCCCTGTTCACACCTGGAATTAATGTGTCTCGAGTGACCACTTGTGATCTCATTTCCCCGCTCTATATGCAAATGAACACGTACGTTTCCTGCAAAGACCAAATGCGTTGTTGTTTTTAACCGTCGAGAGGCAGCATGCACTTCCTGTGTAATCTGACAGTAAAACCAAAGAAGAAGAAATGCACTTCCTGTGCCTAGTCTGCCATAAATTAAAAGAGGAAAAAATCAAAACAATACAGACTGGGTCTATTCCTTGGCATGTTCCAGGCAAACCAAATTACCCATGATGTTTAACGCACTCGTAATATATCGCTATGGGCATTTTTTTTATGTCAGTTGAGTAGGCGGTCCTTCAATGTGGCCCAGGACACATTCGCGTATACACCGCTGAAAGAATGTGGCAATATGCGGCCCAGACCACCGCCAAATGTGGTCTGAGTGATCGGATCTCAATGCATCTCGAGTACATTCGCACCTGTCCACCAGTGATCGGACCACCCAAGCCAAGACGCATGCTAATGCCAGGTGTAAACAGAGCCTATAACAGGTGAAACATGTAGATTTCGTGGACTTTTCCCCATAGTCTAACTTATTCCATTGATACTTGTCAGCGTTCAACATGAACTTTCCATTTGGTTTCTTGTTTGGTCGAACTTGGTGAAGCTGCTATAAAAAAAAAAAAAAACTCTCACATGGAGACTTATGAAGGCCGTGAGATGCGGATGAAAGCTTCAGAAAATAGCTATTAGTGGACCTTGAATTACAATTTTTTTGTCAAACTGTGTGTCATGCTTGCAAATTGCTGTGGATGTGTTGTGTGGCTTTGAGGTTGTTATCATTATTTCTGTGGTCGATTTTTTAGCATTGAATCAAAACGTATCTGGACTTCCATGAGAAATGTCAAAATAAACTGACTTTTGGCTCTTATTCGATCTTTTGTGTAACTTCAAATACTTTGCACAGTACATGACGTGTATAACTGCATGTAGATATTGAAAAAATTTGTTTCTTGTACCTTTAACTTTCACAACACATCTATGATTGAATGAATAATTGAAGAACATCAACACAATGGGTCGATCAGAAGTACACTGATGCCAAAAGGGCTTTGTGAGAGTTAACAGCCATACTAATGGCTCTGCATCATGCTGATGTTAAGCAGGTATAATGGTCAGAGGAAACATCACCAAAGCGATTACAATTCTTCCTGAGGAGGCATGAATGTATGAACCAAATTTCATGGCAATCCATCCAATAGTTGTGGAGACATTTCAATGTCAATCTCATGGTGGTGCTTGAGAAAAAGTCAGGGGATCACTAAATCCTCTGGGGACCACAAACGTCTGTACGAAATGTCACACAGCAATCCATCAGTTAGTTGTAGAGACATTTCAATCTTGGTCAAAGTGGTGGATGGACAGAGCCATGAAAAGCCACTAAAACGTAGATTTCATCTACAGAATGTCCACCAGCACCCTTAACTGTCACCACACATCTGATATTGAACGAATAATTCAAGCACACCAACACAGCTTTACATATATTGTATCATTCTTTTATAGTTCCATTACCTTTTGTGTGAAGGTTTGGGGAAATACATACAAAACTATCACAAATCCATTTTTTATGCTACAGAAGAGAGCTATAAGAATTGTAAACAGAGCGGATTATCATGAACCAGCCAACATATTATTTATAAACTCGCATGCTCTCAAAGTTAGAGATTTGGTGGACTTAAAAACTGCACAATAAATAAAAATAAATAATAAAAAATAAAAATTCCAAATTAGAGTGAGTCAATATGAACCAAGAGGAATTTGCATGTTTAGAAATACAAAGATTAGAACAAATGCAAAACAAAACAATGTATAACAGTCAAAGGAGTTCATTTGTGGAATAGTTTTTAAAATGAACTGAAAATGTGTAATACACTTTATAGATTAAATAAATATCTAAAATTAAGATGATCAACAAATATATAACTGAGGTATGAACAGTAGTGTTTATATGAATTTTTGTCTGGGACTTTTTGGGCATATGTCATATACATATATTTATATTTTATTTTGTTTCGTTTTTTAATTTTTGGTGTATAAATTTAATGAGAAGTGTACAAAATAATTAATGTAAAAAGGGTAGGTGTAATAAGCTAAGGCTACAGCCTACACCTTTTCGGTCAGCATAAACTTGCTAGGGTTTGTCACTATTTCAAAAGTAATGACTTATTATTGTTTTTTTTTATCATTTTTATACAGTATGCTATATATTTGAGTTGTATAAGTTGAAAATGACTGAAATAAACTAAAACTAACTGAAACAGTGGGTCGATTTTGGAAGTAAGAACACTGATGCCAGTGTTTTCCTGGAAAAAAAATAAATAAAATATTGGTCTTATCGCAAATGTATCTCTGGATTACTGCATGTTGGTGTAACTGAGTCATATAACAATCTGCTGTGACATCATCAAAACAACACATCCAATAGGCTAAATAGACGATGATGATGGTGATTATGATGATGTTTGTACAGAAAATGTCCAACATACACATCAGTCAAACTATGGACAGCTGACATATTAAGAGAACGAGTGTGGAACCTTGTTTTTGTTCTGTACTCACTGGTGAGCGTGTTGAGGATGTGCTCCTGGTCGGGATCCGTCTGCTGCCTCCTCCTCTCCAGCGTATTCTTGACCGAGTCGAGCAGGCCGAACACTTGGGCAAGGTTACTGAGCACCGCCACCTCTACCAGACAGGAATCTGGGATCAGTGCGGCAATCAATCAAAGGGTCACATGGTCAGTCAGAAAGGAGGAACAAATTCAGCTTTAAACAATGAATCATTACATATTCAGTCAGTACTGCTACACAAACCAACAGTAGCTCTTCTAAAAGCTTTCTGGTGTTGGTTTTTCACACATCAGCTTCCAACAGCAGCTGAATTTGTTCCTTCTTTCCATTTGTTTCTCGTTCATGCACCTTCGAGCGAGCCCCAAGTCCTACATATGCTCTGTTTGGATGATGCTTTCCCAGCAGCCAGTTCACATTAGCGTTGTTGCGTACCTGTGTCCTGTAAGGTAGACGGGTCCCTGCGCTGCTGCACGCCGTTCAGCAGCTCCTGCAGCTCCGTACTGATGTTGGTCACCACTTCACCCAGCAAACCCACGTCAGCGATGCCCTTCCAGAAGTTCAGCGTGTCCTCTGTGGACATACAGATAACACACACAAGTCTCAGTCACTGGTGCATTATGAAGTTATCGTTAATGTGAAATGTTGGGATGTGTGCTCTCTGTTACCTGAGATCTCATTAGATTCCTTCTTGTCCGCAGCCTCCAGTGAGCTTGAAATCCAGTCCATCTTCCCACTCAGAACATCAGCTCTGTCCTCGCCCACTGTCCCGCCGTTACCCAGGACCACCTGAGCTGCAATTTACACAAGAGAGCACGCATTATGCTTGGATGACGTGGACAAACAACAAGAATTGACCGTGTTTCTGGTTTGTCCAATGTCTGAGATTTGAGGGTCAGCAGTCCAAAAGCACGACAGTGAAGACCTAATGCCCGGGCCACACTGCCTGCGTGAGCAGCGCATTTGTGTGGTGGAACCTCTTGCTTTTTATTTTGGCGCCAATGTTAACAGGTTAGAGCAGTAGCACACAGCCCGTGTGAGCAGCGCGGCTCAGATGTGGTGCTGCTGCGTGTCTTCTGGAGATTAGAGGCCTCGCCTATTTTTTCCACGTTCTGCACGCGGTTCAGAGCAAAGATAAGACAGTGAAAATGACCTTTTGACAGTATACTGACATCATACCAGCAACATTACTACAGTTTCAATGTCCATATCTGTAAAATATATCAGACATTGGAAAAAAAAATAGATATACTGTATATATTTTTAACTCAACACTACTTGTTTTTGTTTCAAAATTCTGTGGACAGAATCCCTTCATTTGTTAACAAGGCTTTTATTCTGAAATATTTGCAAGAAAGTGTTGGGGAAAATGCAGTGACATGCACGGCTCCATAAATTATACTATTATTTACAAATAAGCACACGCTTTTTAACCTTTTTCTGTCTAAAATAAATATAAATGACATTTAGGAAGGGAAATGGCCATTGTGAAAGACAAACTATGTAGAAAGAAACGACAGGCAGTAGCAGCAGCAACGTTGTCGGTGTGGCAGCCGTGACGCGATGCTCATGCAGGCGGTGTGGTCCGGGCGTAAGATCATGTGAATTTGGTACATTAAAAAACGTGCAGCAGACTTTTGGCAGCTGACTCTTACGCCTCAGTTATACTCCGAAAACTGACGCGTACACGGACAGCTAGTTCTGTATATACTGTCCGCTTGGAGGACGCGCTCCACACATGCACAGCTAACACTTGTAGCGTAGTGCGGTCACAACAAATTGGTGGGAAATTTATATCACGCCGACCCTAGCGTACTCGCGGAACGCGGAAAGTATAAATTTGTTTAAAGTCTTGAGTGTCGGAGCATCTTTTTAATGCAGAACTATCAAAACAGTCTCATTTCATGTCTGTGGAAATAGATTTTCATACCATAGTAAAATGAATGGAAAACAATGGCTGCCTGTTAGGCAGTAAGTTTGAACCTACTGCACTTCTGTCCACACATCCAGTTATGCTTGCTTATACCAATGTCACAGAGAACTCGTTTCTGATTGGCTGACGGGTGTGTTCATTTCTAGTAGGTGGACAGTAGACACCATTGACTCAGCTCTAAACGAATGAGCCGCTACTAAACTCGTGACAAGGACAGTGAAGCGTAGTGTAGCTAAAGAGTTGGGGCTAGTGTTATTTGTGTAACCAGTGAAATAAAATGAACGGTTTTTCAGAGAGAACCATGAAAATTGTGTTTCAAATGCGTTTGATATTTGCATGAATCTGGATTGAAGTTGCTTTTTGTTGGGTGGTCCCCCCCCCCCCCCCATGTCCATTACAATCAGTCATCATCGCTTACATCCATGAACCTGTGTGGTATTTACCATGTGAAGCGAGCTGAGGCTTACAAGTGAAGCTACATTTAAAAATAGGCCGTAGTGGTGCAGGTAGCTGTAATCAATGTGTCAAAAGAATTTCATGCAGGGAAGGAGGTCTGTCTAACATGATGAAGCATTTCCTCCAGCTGGTATAAGAGTACAGCAAGTCTCCAGAATCAGCTAATGCTTGCATGGAAAAGTCAAGTAAAAACACGTATAAAACAGCAAACATATAACTTGTACATGGAGACTATTTTTATTTTCCCTTTTTAACTGAGAAGAATCACTAATTACCTCATCATTTAGGACTTTATTGTAGTCTGAATCTGCTTTAAAAAATAAATGTGTTTTATGCTTTCAACATATTTTGTTTTCTTACTTATATGTGATATTACACATAATTGATAAATCAGAAAATACTCTGGTATTGGTAAAGCTGTGACCTTGGTGCCATCTCACCTTGAGAGGATGTGGGCGTGGTGAGTCCAGAGCCGTCGGGAGGGAACCGCGTGTTGTTGATTAAAAGGTCAAACTTGGTGCTGCGACACGTGTTGGTGCACAGCGTGCTGTGCTGGTAGAAGTCAAGCTGACCAGAATCCATCATTTTTCTGGAGAGCAGAAATAAGGAGGGGTTTCACATGGTTAGGAAATGGAAGAGTTGATCAGTACTGCCTAAATATCTGCGTCCTTTATAACCGACCAACATTTTGATAGGTAAATTTCTGATCTGCCTGTCATCATTCACTGATTCACACAAACAGCCTGGTTAGAGTAGTATGAATATTCAGAGTAGATAAAAGAATGTAAAAAGCACACACAAACATCCCACAATGCAAGCAGTGCAGTATATTTCTAAATATTAGTAAAGCTGCATGGATAACACATTTCTGTAAAAATACTTTTTCATCTCACTATTAACCTGAACGCGAAGCAGAAACAGAGAAAGGAGTCTCATCTTCACCCAACTGATATATGACACCTTTTTTTTCCTGAATACTCCATATGTATTAGACACTGAACATTTCCATCTGTCAAAGAGACGGGAGGTTTGATGAAAAGCCAAGCGTGATTATTACCATCTCATCTACAGCTCAGGAGTGATGGAATAATGTCGAGTTAGTTCACTCGTATAAAGCTACACTGAATATTTTATACATTTATTCAAGATGTATGAGTCACATCTCTGCTCGTTACATCAGCAACAATACATATGTAAGAGTTTGCATGCAGACTGTGATGAATTATAACGTTGTATAGTGCAACCAAGCAGAACTCAGAATACTGAAATATGGCTGATTAATCCTAACAGAAGTGCCCTGCTCACCTGAGCATGACTCCACCCATCCTGATGGCTCTCTTCCAGTCCTTCAGAGTGGCTTTTCCAGAAATGTGCACAAACTGCTTCGGGCTGATGAGCTGGTCTTCATACTTGTGGAGAGAGCATTAGTTAAGAAACCACACTGAGTTCAATGTGGAGGTCACAGCAGAGATGTTAAAACACCAACAGCAAAATGACACACTGTTCTTCATATGTATGAGAGTGCTTTGCTGATATTGGCCTTTAATTTAAAAAGAGTAATAGGCGTGGTATTTTGAATCATGGCAGTACATTTTTTCATAAAAAATATCAAGTGGCCGCGCACATCCAAAACCGTAGTAGGCCGGTGCTGAACCAGTAGAGGACAGCAATTAAAAATGAAGAAGAAGATTTGCACACTTTAACTGCAATTTATTGGCACATCTTAGTTAGTGACGATTCGAGCAGATGCTCTTCTTCAGACTTTCCATCTTAAAAAGGTAGTACATTTGTTCATACCATCACAAAAACTAAACCTACTGTGCTGAGGGAATGTTATGTGGTGTAGAACTGTGCACTATAAGGCTGCGGGAGTCGGTCAAGTGCTGTGCATTAGTGAGTATCGACTGATGATAAAGTGAGTCTATCATTGTGTTTGAAGTGGATACCATATACTGCTGCTGTAAAATATGTTCTACGTAAGGATGTTGGTATTATTTTCTTTACCATTTTGTATCAAAAGGAAATACTACAAGGCATGCGCCAAATTAAAAACTGGCAAGTTAAAAATTGGTGAAAAATGTCGATCAGTGTTTCCCAAAGCCCAAGATGACGACGGCAAATGTGTTGTTTTGTCCACAACTCAAAGATATTCAGTTTACTGTCATAGAGGAGTAAAGAAACCAGAAAATATTCACATTTAAGAAGCTGGAATCAGAGAATTTTTTACTTTTTTTTTCTTAAAAAATTACTCAAACAGATTAATCGATTATCAAAATACTTGGCGATTAATTTAATAGATTAATTTTTGCAGCTCTAAACACTACATATTTGCTGTGTGTTTACATGTGTCCATCAATGGCACAATAAAAAAAATAAATCAAGTTTTCAGTGAGTGGGTCCGGTAGCCGAATGATTGAGACACATGATGTCGTATAACCACAACATCCCGGTTCATTTACGCCACCCTCTGTATCTCTACTGTCACTATCAAATAAAAGCAGAAGGCCCAAAATAAGTGCTTTTAGTGTCTAAATACTGTCAAAACAACTATACTTAAATGTTTTACCTCTGTGAATGTCCTACATATACTCCTAATTAGGATACTACTGTATGTATGAAATTGTGACACCACTTAAAATTTACTGTTGGTACTAGCAGCGCAAGAAAAACTGGGAACAAGAAGAACTTGTTAAAGGTGTGCATGCTGTTTACCTTGGTTTGATTTAGTTCATACCTCAGCTTTTACAGCCTACTATACAGTATTATTTGCAGCCTAAATGATTTCTTACCACTATTTTGTGTTTCTTTTGTGAGCCTCGGTGCTCAATATTTCATTTGGTTCAGAGCGTTTGTTGTGCTTAGCTGCTCATTACAGGCTCAGCTTGACCAGCTGTGATTGACAACAGTAAGCACCTGTTTAATTCAACTCATTCATAACACCATGTTCGAAAAGAATAGCCAAAAAAAGCTATAAGCGTAATAAGAGAACATTCATCATATTTAATTGTTCAGGACATTCAACTCAATCAGCCATTGTAAACGCATGCCAACTTATAATTGTAATGAGCATAATGATTTTTGAATCTTACAGGTTTAAAGAGAGAAGAAATAGGAAGTTCACTGTAGTTATTCTGGGACCAGAAGTAGTTCATGTTTATTTCCTGCTGACTGACTATTAAATGACCTAGTTGCCTTGAAGCTATATTCAGTATTGGTAACAACCATTTGTAACAGTCTTTTTCACCATCTTTAAGTGCTTTAATATTAGAGTCTATATGTCTTGTGACACATTTTCACTCAAAATATAATAAATATATGGATGAGCTTTTGAAAACCAATGCTACAGTTGACATTTTGCTTCAATGTAGACTTAAAAACCACGATGAACACCAACCTTCACACATTTTACGTTGATTCCAGGGCACACAAATTTCTTCACCAGCAACACAGCTTTACAGTCGCCGCATGTTATGGGACAGCCAATTTCAACGTCATCTCCATCGATTTGTTCTAAAAAAAGGAAAATATAAACACAGCATTTAAAACATGAGGAAAACATGTTTTTTTTGTAATGTAATGTGCAAAATGTAAGCATCACTAAATCTTTCAAGTTGTCCAAATATTATTGTGACAGTCTCTTACCTGGATGTGCTTCAACGGTCATGACAGCTGCATCTGTTTCCGCAGATTCATCTCTGTAGAGGAAACAGTTGGCGTTTTCACATTTCTTCTTGGTAGTATACTGTCTGTCTATCTTGTATTACCCCGCTGTAATGTGGCATCCCTGTAGCTGTGTTTTGTGTTACATAGTTTTGAACTAAACTGTCTACATCAGTCTACATCCTAGCCTCGTCTCAGTGAGGTTACACCCGGCTTCAGTACATACCCAGAGGTGATTGGCTGGAGCTGGAGGATGACCTGAGTCTTATTGGGGTCATCGGAGTCTCCTTCAACTTCACCCTTCACCACCACCACCTCCGCCATGGACACCGTGACCTCTTCGGTGGTCGCCATCACACTCAGAGTAGACTACAGGGGGGCGCTGCTTTCATACAACAGCTATCCAGGAGTTTGTTCATCTGAAAAAGGATGAATACATAAAAAAAATACCTAATATCATATGGAACTAGAAAACCTAAGGAGTCCATTTGTACCAACCATGTCATGCTAGCATGTCGGGAAGGAGGCTAAATAACGCTCCAAAGTTAGGCTTAATTTTGGCGAGGAAAAGCTGGCATGGCCATTTTCAAAGGGGTCCCTTGACCTCTGACCTCAAAAAATGTGCATTAAAATGGGTTCTATGGGTACCTACAATATCTATATTATATATAATAATCCCATGCAGTTTGGGGCCAAAAACATGCAGTTTTTTTGCATGCAGTATAAATGTGTTATTTTTGCCTATTTTTAAATGATTTGTTTGAATATTTCTGCATACTGGGGTCCCTAAACAGTCTTGGAATTACATAAATTGTGTCTTTAACGTGGTATTTTGGAGGGATTATTGATCATTTTTATCCATTCTTGAGTGGTAAAAAAATGGTTAAATTTAGAAACAAATCTGTGTGACAAATGGCGTAAACCTCAAAATTGCTGCAACAACTTATGAGACATAAGTGAGCATGAGGATGGCCATCATATACTTCTATCATCATATATGCTCTTATACACTTTCACAATTTATTTTTATTAATTAATTAATTAATTTGAGTTATAATAGCCTAGCATTAGTACACCTGGTTAACTTTAACTTAACTAGCTATATGTAATATAGTTAAAGTAACGTTAGGGCATTGAAATAAATCGTAATAGGATCTTCTGTAAGAGTTAGCTATGTTTCACTCTCTAACTAACATGAAGAAAACCATAAACCAAACTCCATTTAGAAATGTGTCATTTTAACGTTAACATTCTCTCGTCAGCTGAGAAACAATAACAACCACTTGTAGAACATGTTCAAACATGTTAAAATGTACTATTTAATTAATATAAATCTAATATAACATGATATCCACTAATCAATATCCACTTTTGAATGAAGGAAAGTCAGTTACTTTCAAAATAAAATGTGAGAGCAATTAGGCATATAATGCACCCATAAATAGCTGGATATCAGAACCCAAAATCTATTTTGAATAGCCTGGCATTAGGATACCTGATTAACTTTAATTTAACTAGTTAACTAAACTTTTTAACCAAAGTGTACTATAGTTACATGCAACACAGTTAGAGTAACCCTAACACCTAACCTAGTTAGAGTCTCCCTAATATGAAGTACACCATAAACCAAACTCCATTAAAGGTCCCATATCGTGCTCATTTTCAGGTTCATACTTGTATTTTGTGTTTCTACTAGAACATGTTTACATAGTGTAATGTTAAAAAAAAAAACTTTATTTTCCTCATACTGTCTGCCTGAATATACCTGTATTCACCCTCTGCCTGAAACGCTCCGTTTTAGTGCATTTGAAACGGAATTGCATTGCTAGGCAACGGTGTGGGTCCATGTTTACTTCCTGTCAGCTGATGTTATTCAAATACACTGCAACAGGAAATAAACTGGGACACATTTAGAATGATTACGTTTAAAACCGTGTAATGGTCTAAATGATGTATATTTGTGACATCACAAATGGACAGAAATCCTAACGGCTTGTTTCAAACGCACAGTTTCTGAATACGGCCTGTGTGTGTGTTTCTCCGTATATTGAGCGTTTTGATAGTTTAACAGTATTTTTTATAGCAATTAAAGCTGCAGTATGCGATATTGGCGCAAATATGATTTAAAAAAGTTATTTTTAGAAAACGGCCGCAATATCGTGACAGTAGTACATGAAACAGGTAACCTGAAAAAAATCATGTTCCTCTGTGTCCTACTGTGTCCTCCGGTGCTCCTAACGGCATCTGAAGGATTTCACTCACCGGAGGAAAACAAGGTCCGCTGCCCAGCTGCAGTCTATGAGAGCCGGCTGTCAATCACTCGCGAATTCCGACCAAACGGTCAAGCTAGGCAGCGTTGATCAAATATGAATCAATATTCTGTTACTGTAATGACTATTTCTCTCCTCAAATGTTTTCAGAATCATCTTGTAGTTACTGTTTAGCTGTAAAATGAGAAACTTTGTGACGCAGCCGCCATTGTAAAATCTGTTGAGGAAGGAAGCCAAGTTCTGGTCACATGACCGGAGCACAGCCAATAGTAACGCTCTCTCTCTCTCTGAAATGACCTGTGATTGGTCAAAATCTGCCGTCACGGGCTAGATTTATCTAAAGCCTGAAAACAGAGACATGAGGAGGAGCAGAAGTCTAGTTTTCTCTCAGAACACTTGAATTACAATATGCTGAAAGGTTATTATGGAATGTTTGCGAAATTAAGCAAAAAAAATTGTTGCATACTGCCACTTTAAACCTGCTTTATAATGTAAAAGACCTGAAAATCTCAGTTTTTTTACAATATGGGACCATTAAGATAATTTGTCATTTTAATAACTGACCCAATATATAAGACATTTTTTTAATCAACTGTTTGGTGGTGTGCACAGGGGGGGCTACATTAATCACAATATCGACTGGTACATTATTATCATAAACCGTGCTCTGTCGAGTAACCGTTAATATTCAAACTGATAACGAACGCACACTCTTTTTTTTTTAAACTGTTCGAAAATGTAACGGTTACTGTGTTGGTTTCCCCCCCAACGCGCATTCTGGAATAGAACCCGGAGTTTTGCTTTGATCTAGGGGAGATTCTAACTATTCATAGTTACACTTGGAGCTAAATCCAACCGTTTAGAACCGTTTAAAAAAAGCCTCCTATTCTCCAAAGTGACGCCAGCCGTTGGGCAGCAGACTGTAGCTTCTCACACACTCGGCTCAACGGTTTACTGTCGCCAATGAGCGCGTAAACTGTTTTCTAAAGCCTGAAAACAGAGCCATGAGGAGGAGCAGAAGTCTAGTTTTCTCTCAGAACACTTGAATTACAATATGCTGAAAGGTTATGGTGGCATTTTGCCAAATTAAGCAAAAAAATTGTTGCATACTGCCACTTTAAACCTGCTTTATAATGTAAAAGACCTGAAAATCTCAGTTTTTTTTACAATATGGGACCTTTAAGAAATTTGTCATTTTAATAACTGACCCAATATAAGACATATTTTTATTTTTTTTATATTTTTATCATAAACCGTGCTCTGTCGGGTAACCGTTAATATTCAAACTGATAACGAACGCACACTATTTTTTTAAACTGTTCGAAAAATGTAACGGTTACTGTGTTGGTTTCCCCCCCAACGCGCATTCTGGAATAGAACCCACAGTTTTGCTTTGATCTAGGGGAGATTCTAACTGACGTGGGGTCAGTAGAACCAATCACAGTTTACACTTGGAGCTAAATCCAACCGTTTAGAACGGTTTAAAAAAAGCCTCCTATTCTCCAAAGTGACGCCAGCCGTTGGGCAGCAGACTGTAGCTTCGGCTCGGCGGTAGCCATTGTGGCTAACGCAAAGGGCGTAACTTTAAATATGTGGCAAACCCCGGACGACATTGCGAACTATACCCGCCCGAGACGGGGTAAAGCTTTGCATTTACAGTGTGACGGTTACGTGCCCGCTTGTCTCTGAACCGTACGTCCCTTCGTAACTCTGCATTTTAACTCTCCGCTCCCCCTCAAAAATGACGTCTCCGTCTGTGCGGCGGCACGTACAGCAAACAACGGCGCGGCGGCGGCGGCGTTGCCCCTCCATTCTGCAGGAGCACTGGGCTGGCTGGCTGAACCCCCTCCATCCAGCGATATATAACCCCGAAACACCCGGTTAAAACCACCGCTGGCGTCGTGAGAACGGCTGGTAGTTTACAGCCGAGCATATTTGAACTCACAGTGTAAATAAATAGCACGTCCTTACCGTTTTATGGGGAGAAACGCAGCCCTAGATTGAGGAGAGCTGCGGCGCATGCGCAGTACGCACATGTAGCTTGACTTCCTGCTGCACAGCGCTCGCCTTGTTATCACGCTCCTGCAAACTGACTAGGACTAAACTAACTTTATTATATATATATATGAAGTTTATTATATCAGGATAACCCCTTGAGATGCATCATCTCGTCCTTAACAAACACAAGACAGAGACCGAACAGACTACAAAACAAACTGATAAAAAATACAACAGAAAAACAACAAAACAACACAACACAACAGAAAATAATACAAAATAAATAAAATAAAACAGAAAAACAACAAAACAACACAACACAACACAACAGAAAATAATACAAAATAAATAAAATAAAACAGAAAAACAACAAAACAACACAACACAACAGAAAATAATACAAAATAAATAAAACAAAACAGAAAAGCAACAAAACAACACAACACAACAGAAAATAATACAAAATAAATAAAACAAAACAGAAAAACAACAAAACAACACAACACAACAGAAAATAATACAAAATAAATAAAATAAAACAGAAACAAAAATAAATAAGTAAAGATGACAATACAATAAAATAATAATAATAATAATAATAAACAAGATTTTTTTACAGCATTATATTGGACACAATCACAGAGTCAAGTTATAGTGAAGTGAAGAAACTAAGTAAAGGAATGGAACAGTGATAGCATTACTGGAAACATAGACAATTTGTTTTAAGGTGAGAAAATAAAACATTTTTAAAAATGCGAAATGATAACATGTAAGAGAGTGAAGACTATTTCATATGTGGTGTCACTTTCTGTTTTATTTTGCTTTATTTATTTAGGATATATCACGTTTTTTTTATTTTTTTTTAAATGTGTTATATGCATTGCTATATGATATATGTTATGTTTTTGTTGTTGTTTTTTTAAATGTTTTATATGTATTGTTATATGTTGTGTTTTTGTTGTTGTTGGACCCCAGGAAGAGTAGCTGCTACCCTGGTGGCAGCTAATGGGGATCCGAATAAAGTAAAGTAAAGTAAAGTAATGTAGTATTTGAATAAATTTGTATGACATTTTCAATACTGGTTACAGCTTCAAAGTTCATGCACACAGTGCACTTTAATAGACTGAGCCACTTTAATTACGCACACTACAAAAAAACTTCTCTACCTCAGTTCTTATCCTGTATTATATTCCATATCTGACATTTCTTAATATCTATATCTCCTATATTTTATTATCCAGCACTATATCACTTCCTGCACTACATTCACTTTTTCTTTAAATAGTCCTGTATCTCAGTTGTTTACCCTGCACTATATTCATTTTTAACAGTTCTTCTGCACATTGCATATCTTGTTTTATACTCTGTATTACTTACATGTGTCTTGTTACTACTTGTGTCGTTTTTACTAATATGTTTGCACTATGGAACTGTGATGCTGGAAACTTGAATTTCCCTCGGGATCAATAAAGTTACTATCTATCTATCTATCTATCTATCTATCTATCTATCATATCTATCTATCTATCTATCTATCTATCTATCTATCTATCTATCTATGATCTTCATTTTCATCACCTCTACCTGTGAAACGGCTTACATTACGTGCGTTGTTGCATTCAGGGTAATATTATTAGAACATTACCGTCATATTCAGTTATTTTCTTTAACATATCAGGACGGGGCGCCAGGACAAGTGATCACTAGCTGCCCCTGTATTAAAAATTGTGCTTCCGAAATCTCTTGATGGCGATTCCGCAGAAGGAGTGGTTAACCCCACCCCTCCTGTGCTAAACACAGCAGAAGCCCTTTTTAACGATGTACTTGAACATCCCACGGTCTGTCCTGTGGCAACACGTTCCTCACTCAGGGGTTAGAGTTATAAAATTACCTCTGCGTATGAGTGTTTTATGGTGTGTTATATAATAACCACGTACGAGAACACGTATTATCGAAATATTTAGTCATTAGTCAACTATCGTTGGAGTTTAAGCATATTTGGATGTGCAGATTTGACTGTCGAAAAGCATGATGGGTAAAAAATGGGCGGGGCAACCTAAAATGGTTGACTCTCATTGGCTGCCGTGCAGGCGCACTTCCAACTAGTGCTGCGTTCAGTTAATGTGGGGAAATTGATGAGCACATAGAAAAACAAATGCATTGGAAATGTTTACTGTGGGTTCAAAATTAAAATGAAGCCATTATGAGTTTTCTGTTAATTTCAGCTGCTCTCTTTCAACCAGCCTTACATAGAAGATAATGAAAAAGAAAAACAGATGCAACTATGATATTTGAAATAGGCTACTGAGGTTGTATATTTAGATATCCAAGGGATCAGTTTTTTATCAGAATTTTTTTGATATAATTCTGTAGGGGAAAATACCAAATTTCATTATTGTATTTGAATTAAGTGTCACATTTGTTGTCAAATTTAAAGATGTTTAGTCTAAAAAATAATGTCAGAATAAGCCTTCATAGCTGACCATGTGGAATTTGTTTTTTTTGTTTCTTTATTTACACATATAAATAAATAAAGAACATACAATATATAGTTTTCAAGGGAATGTGAAGAAGAATTGCCTAAAAACCCCCCAGGGACTTGAAAAGTGCAAAAAAAACGTGTTAATCTCATGTTATATTAATGTATAATTACATAAATATTCAATTATAGGGCATCATTAGGCTAATCATAGACTTGATACAGGCTACACTGTCACCAGAGATGTCAAACACAATTAATTTAAATAAAATATCCAGGTAATATGGACTATTTATTTCATTTTTGTTTGTTTTCTTTTCTTCCCATTTCCATGCCATGTCCAAATCTTTATCACCATTAATATATCAGAATAACCAATCTAGGTCATGATAATCCTCCATCAATCTGTCAGCAGAGGGCGCCAAACCCCGGTTCGAAAAAACAACAAAGTCCAAACATTATTCATTGTACATCTATTTATTTTTTTTAACCAATCAATAAAATCACATCAAATATAAAATAAATAACATTTATTCAGTAAAGCTGTGAAATGTGAGCATGGGGATCAAGAGCTGAACAGTTTTGTGCTATGTACCATCCTGCGGGCCGTACAGAACAGGAGCCCTATCAGTGGGTCGGTTTGATCATTCCTGTGGACAACATTAAAAAAACACAACATTATTAAAGGCATAGTTCAACATTTTGGGAAATTTGCTTTCCCATTTCTTTCAGAGAGATGAGGAGATTGATGTTTGAGTGTTAAATTCAGAGTGGTTCAATCTTCTCATCTAGTCTCAGGAAATAAGTAAATAAACACATTTCCCAAACTGTTGAACTACTTTAAGATTATAGTAAGAGAGAGAGGCTGGATCTGGACTGTAGGTTGACTATGGCCACCATCATTATCATGATCATGGTCATTACATAGCATGGTCACGGTTTGTAAGATTACAAATGCTGTTGCAAATATTATTTTAATTTTGAACTACACATCATTGCTGGATATAGAGGTGTCTAGTAATAGTTGATAAGCTTATTCAGTCTTTTCAACAAGCCATTTCTTCTTGGAGTCTTCCCAGTGTTGTCCTTTAAATGTAACCAGTGCTTTCCAGCCAACATCTCCGAGGCCGCCATCTTCACGCCGTGCACTGTACAACAGATCCTTCTAGTGTGCAGTGCTCAGGACTGGGAATCATGCTCACTGGAGAACAGTTTGCTAAACAGCACAGTATTAACATACAAATTCAAACAGTATCATACAATTAATCCTTGTTTAGATGAGAGACACAGAAGTGAGAAAGGTAGGTGTGGTATTAAACACAGTCAGACTGGCCAGATTTAGCCAGATTGTGATGAAGTCCTCACCTGCGCCAAGCACATGAAATGTTAACATCTGATTGTCAAATGAACAAAAACAAAACATATAGTGTGCGTACTGTAGTAAGCTGTATTTAAACTTAGTAAAAAATAAAGGGATGGTGCAAATGGATTAGAATTACTGGATCACCCATACATCTTTTATCAACTCAAAGAAAATAAATGTCAATTTGGTCACATGAATGCAAAGTAAAAGCTCCAATATGCATAATCTCTTGCAGTTTAACAGTGTGTGTGTGAACAGGTTTTTTTTAGTGAGATGCTGGTGAAAGGTGCTCAGAAAAAGAACAGCCAGCTGACCATCGTAGGCTCCATTACAGCCGGTATTATTAGAGTCACAAGTCGGTAAATCCCAAATACTCTAACCCATGAAAAAGCTTAAAGTTATGTTTGGTATGTAAAAATTACTAAGCTAACAAAGAATTTCTTCAGTGCAGCTTTAGTGGCTTTGAAAGTCAATGGATGTAGGAGAGCACTGCTGTCAGATGTTTATGAGTAAGAAGAGGCATTTTGATAGCTTTGAGGACATAGAAAATACAAAGAGAATACATTTTTTTGTAATTTGTATTTCTAATTCTGGGAAAGACAGCGACTTACTTCCCAAAATGTCGAACTATTCTTTTAAAGCCCTGCAAAGATCAAATCAAGCATTTTGTCAAGCAGGAAATATGAGTGAGAGGGGCAATGACATAAGACAAAGGTCCTTTGCCAAAACCCAAATATAGCTGCAACAATTAATGCAACTCTGATTCCAGCTTCTTAAATGTGAATATTTTCTGGTTTCTTTCCTCCTCTATGACAGTAAACTGAACATCTTTGAGTTGAGGCCGTCATTTTGGGCTTTGGGGAAACACTGATCCAACATTTTCTGACATTTTATAACCTAAACAACTAATCAATTAATCAAGAAAATTAACGACAGATTAATCGGCAATGAAAATAATTGTTAGTTGCAGCCCTAAACCCAGTCCAGGGTGCTGTGTTTTCATGGCATATTACCAGCTGAGCCAGCTGAACTGTATTGGATTTAGAGGACTGTAATAACCCCATTAAAATAAATGCTAATTAGATTTTGCAGTATATGGTGCCATATTAAATGTCAAATCTCAGGGTTGACCAATTTTGCCGAGGTTTTCTCCTACCGACACCTCTGGAACACAGCATAAAGTATTGACCCAAAAAAGCAGCACGCACATCCACGCCGTTGGATTTAGTAAGTTGGCACCAGTCATTATTATAATATTTTTTTTTGTGAATTAAGCTTTGAACAAAATAAACAGCTGTTTGCATAAGCTGCAAAGAGCTGCAGGTGAAATTCAAACTCCCTTATCTTAAGTCATTAAAGGGTCTGATGGCTGAGAGGTAACACACTCAATGTCTCTAATACCTAAACGGGACCACCTACCCTAATTACAATGGCCTATCTCTATGGATACACCTTAACTAGAAATAATCTATATATTTTTTTTTTTACAAAAACATTACTCATCTATTCACAGAATGATCAAAGGTTTAAGTCAGTTTGGCGTAAGTGCACATAGAGCTTACAGTAGCAGGAGGAGCACATTGATTTAATATGGTGACACTAATTGTAGAGTGCACTGTGTCTGTTCACACCATCAATTAAATAGCTTTCAGTGACCTTTCATCTCTATAGATTTCACTATTATTAACAATATTACAGTCACAAATGATCGCAGGCAAAGCATCGCACACACTTTGACAGATAGAAAACCCACAACAGTGCTGTATGAAATGTATTTTCAGTATACGCAGGCGTCCTTTAACTCCAGGGCTACACTCTAAACTCCAAGACCTGATCACCTCGGCACGCTTTCCGAACCTAACGAGGCCCAAAACAGCTCAGCTCATGCTCCACCACATGGCTTTAGAGATACAACTTGCCTATGAGATACACATCGGGATGTACAATGGCGCCCTGTTAGAAAAGAACCCCAGTCGTCAGAAGAACCCACACACAGAGAGGGCACGAAGCACAAGGTGAGGAAGTGACGGATGGTGACATCACGGGGTGCTGAGCCTGAGTGACTTGGTTTCGATGGACAACTGTGAGACGAGGTGAGCTCTCGGTGTGGCGGGACAGTGTTTGGAGGTCACAGTCAGCAGTGGCAGCCCTTCTCGGGGACCGCGGTGGCTAGTTCCCCTTCTTCGTCGGCCGGGTAGAGGACCTTGGCGGTGAGGCCGCTCTTCACCCCGTCCCAGCCGTCGCGGGTGACGATCTCCCCAATCTTCATCAGCTCGTAGATGTCTCTGGTCAGCAGCTCGAAGGCCCGGTCCACGTTGCTGTTGCACTTGGCCGACGTCTCCACGTAGCGGATGCCCAGCTCGGCCGCCAGCTGCTCCGCCTCGTCCCGGCTCACCTTGCGGTCCTTGTTGAGGTCGCTCTTGTGGCCGATGAGGATGTAGACCATGTGGTGGGGCAGGATGTGCTCGCTCACCTCCTTGTACCACTCCCTCACGTGCTCGAAGGTCTTGCGATTGGTGAGATCGAAGACGAGCAGCCCGCCCACGGAGTTACGGTAGTATGATGTTGTGATGGACCTGGTGGGTACATTGATGAGAATTATATGTTAGTAATTCAAGGCAAATTATCTTGATTTAGGCTGCCGTCTACAGTGTTTTCCCTCAATACTGGACCAATTAAAACAATTGTTGTCCCCATTAGTCACTTAGACACAAAAACATGGTTGAAAAATACCAAAATTACCCTTTAAACACCCACCATGTACAGTGCACACTGCACACAGCGGCCTCACTATATTTTGCCCAGCGCCCCCAAAACCAACTAGTACTCGTATGCTGGATTATCAGGTTTACTGTGTGTCAGTATGTATGGGTAATGTATTTAGTAATTTGCATATGCACACTATCGATTAAACAGGCTAATAAAGGTATTAAAATTAGATTTTGACACAAAACAGGGCCTCAAAGTGAGGTTATTGCCCCGCTGGGGATGACTGACAGTATTGAATTGAGCTGGATTTAATTAAAATGAATCAAATTACCACAAACCCAATAAACAGGGATCCTTGGGGGCCCTAAAGGTCAGGGGCCTACAAGGAGTAGCTGCACCCCTTTGGCCCAGCCTTGCAAAGACTCACAAAAGTCCTAATCCATGCACATGGTGGTTTAAAAATTGCTGATTGATTTCACAAACAATTCTCACAGTCAGTTAAGACAGAAGTGAAAATGTGGTGAAGCCTGAAGGAAACCACCCTCTGAAGGTTCATCTTCAAAGGGGGATGCAGATCTAAGAGCGGAGCTGCTTCTCCACACTCACAGAGAGAAGTGCTTTAAAAAAAAAAAAGAATTTATCCATGACAGCAAGGACACATGAAACAGAAGCAACAGGGCAGATGAATGCAAAAAAAAAGAAAAGAAATAGAGACCTGGAAGACTGTGGAGTCTCAGGGAATCAAACTGAGGCCTAAATATGAGGAGGCTGCCCATCATCCCTGAATGATAATCATGCAACTCCATTTTTTTTTTTTATATAGGCCAGGGCATCATAAGATCGAGGCCTATATAATCATCATCCACTGTCTGCACTTCATTACATCACAATGAGAGAGGATATTTAATTTTTCCTTTTTACAATAGCAGCCAAACACGACAAGGCCTCTCCATTATATAACGACATAAAGATAAGAATAATCGTTACATTCAATTAAGAGATATTTGATTGTTTCCTACCTGAATCGCTCCTGGCCGGCCGTGTCCCAGAGCTGGAGCTTTATTTTCACCCCGGGCTCGATGTCCAGAGAGCGGGCGTAGAAATCCACCCCGACCGTCGGATCCGCCACATCACTGTAGATCCCGTCCGTGAAGCGTTTCAGCAGCGACGACTTCCCCACCGTGGAATCCCCGAGCAAAATGATCCTGAACTGGTATTGCCACAAAATATCCATGGCATGACTAGATGGGGGGGATACCAGCGGAGCGTGTGTCGGTGTGTGTGTGTGTGTGAGTGAGACAAAGCCCTGTGCGCGGCGTGTTTACATGAAGAAGCTCCGACTGCTGCTGCTGCTGCTGCTGCTCAGGAAGCACTGAGCGACCGCAGCAATCATGTGATAGATTTACCTATGCTCTACTACACGGGATACTGCTACAGTAAACCGTGTGCAGCACTGAATTAGTGCAATTGGAGCTATGTTATGAAAGAGAGATAAGCCCTAGTGGGAAAACCTAATTCAGGCTTATTTTATTTTTGTAGTAGGAATTTCAACGTTAAAGTGGCAGTAGGCAACAATTTTTTGGCATAATTTGGCAAAAATTCCATAATAACCTTTCAGCATATTGTAATTCAAGTGTTCTGAGAGAAAACTAGACTTCTGCTCCTCATCATGTCTCTGTTTTCAGGCTTTAGAAAAATCTAGCCCGTGACGGCAGATTTTGACCAATCACAGGTCATTTCAGAGAGAGAGAGCGTTCCTATTGGCTGTGCTCCGGTCATGTGACCAGAACTTGGCTTCCTTCAACAGATTTTACAATGGCGGCTGGGTCACAAACTTTCTCATTTTACAGCTAAACAGTAACTACAAGATGATTCTGAGAACATTTGAGGAGAGAAATAGGCATTACAGTAACAGAATATTGATTCATATTTGATCAGCGCTGCCTGGTTTGACCGTTTGGTCGGAGTTCGCGAGTGATTGACAGCCGGCTCTCATAGACTGCAGCTGGACAGCGGACCTTGTTTTCCTCCGGTAAGTGAAATCCTTCAGATGCCGTTAGGAGCACCGGAGGACACAGTAGGACACAGAGGAACAGGATTTTTTTCAGGTTACCTGTTTCATGTACTACTGTCACGATATAGCGGCCGTTTTCTAAAAATAACTTTTTTAAATCATATTTGCGCCAATTGCACTGCAGCTTTAACTGACAGTATTTCGCAACTGTGTATTTGGAGTGTGACTGTTGTTATCTCAAAACCACACAGATCAGAAGCAGATTGCTGTCCGTGGTTCTGAAGTAGGTTAAAGAGGGTCGTGTCTAGAAGGTAGCCCGCAAATTGCGAAATCTGCAAACTCTCGCGAGACTTGCTGCCCCGACGACCTTATCCTAACCTTAACTAGTCGAGATCAATGCCTAACCGTGCCTATTTGAGGGCAATGCCTAACCTTAACCATTTGAGGTAAATTTCTGACCTTAACTATACGAGATCAAAACCTAACCTTATAAATCTCGCGAGAGTTCCCCCAGTTTGGTGGTTCCCTTCTAGACACTACCGTTAGGGAGGCTTCAGTTCTAGGTATGGCCGGACTGTACAGTATATTTCTGTCTTTATTCACAATATAATCACTTCTTCTAGCTTTCTCTGCGACAAACACGTGTTAATGAAATGTGAAAATATCCGCTTGTGTCGGTATTAATGTGTTTAAGTGACAATAAGTCTAAAAGACAGCAGGGGTTCCCCCAAAACGCATGGAAAAATACATATCCCGTCATGCAACGGGGGTCCATGTGAGCTTTGCGGACCAATCAGCGGGCTGCTGCTCGGAGCTAGCGTGTATATAAACGCCGGGGAAACTTCTTTCTGTCTCTTCTTCTTCAAGTCTTCCCGAGAGGAGAAAGTAGACTGATCATAAAACTTCGGTAAGGCCTCAACTATTGATTTATTTCACTAACATTACATGTGCATAAATGATGATTAGACTGACACGTTTACGGCTGTGTAAAGAGTAGGAATTATTAATGTTAACGCCAAGTTATTGGCTAGCCTGTACTGAAACGTGCTAACTAATGTTAGCTTAATGCTAATGTGTGAACCACGTGGCAAGGTCCTGCTCAACCCAATTCACATTTCCATAATTAACGTTAACTTACCTGAAGACGACGGGGTTTTGTTGCTTTATTCTAATGCACCAAGCTTGGTCTGACTTATTAAAAATCTCATCTGCCCAACGTTAGATGATGATGCGTTCATGTGCCCCTCATGGCGTCCGACTCATGAGATTGGAACTTAGTAGTGAACTGTAACGTAGTCTTATAGTAAGAGTAGACCATGTGACTATTTAAAAAAACCTTGATGCTGGCTTAAATTAAGCAGCAAGGTCTTTATTGCATGACAAATAAATATAAAATTTAGCTTATATCCAAAAAGATGGTAGCAAATGATGCTATACAGCAATGAATTGCAGTTTACATTATCTAGTGCCTTCTATGTAATAATACAACCATTTTAAAAGTGACTATATGAATTCCCTTCTACAGCACTGACATGCCTAATTTCTCTCTACAGGTTCAACCTGCAGTTTGACCTCTACCTGGCTTCTCCAACCATGGATGTCTGTATAGAAAGCAGGTATGTTTATTTCCATTAGGACTTCATAAGGTTTCTATATTACAGGCTCCTATCGAAGCCGTTCACGCTCTCCTGTAGCATTGAGCGGTCAACAGGTAGCCGAGAGGAAGACTTTCACCGACGGTCGCTGGTCAGTTTGAAAATAACTGTTCCAGCAACATTAAGGGGAAGGACATTTGGACTAAATCACAGGGTTAATGACTAAAATCTATAAATAGGAAAAAGGGATAAATGCCTTCTATCTCTACTAATCATTGCACTCTCTTTCTGCAGGTACTGGGTGACAACGATGGAAGGGCGACACATGGAAATGGCCACATCACATGCAGGTACTTTCTGAGCCACATCTTGAACATCAATTGTTCTGGCTGTGATTACAAACTTGCCCTCACTGACAAAAGTCATGATTGAGACATTTATAACTGAGCCACACTTGCTAAAATGAAGTTTTTAATAAAGTAACTATGGATTTAAAAAACTAACTGAATTGTTCCCTTCAGGTGACCCTCATGGCTGAAACTAAAGTGACTGGATGAGGACATCTCATGTCAAGGTAATTTTATTATTTAAATCCCCTCAGTGATTATGTTGGTCTCAATTAGTCCACATTGCAGCATGCTATCCTAAGGACCGGAGCTTGTTTGTAGCTCTAGGTTCTCCAAGTGCATTGCCAGAAAATAGGGTGGTCTTTGACTGTTGTGGCCTCTTCTGCCACCAGCAGCCACTCAACTGTCCAACATCTTTCCTGTGTGAAAGCACAGCAGTAAGAAGTGATTAATATGCCTGTTGATTTTAAAGATTCAAACTCTTTCTTCTACTGTAGGCATCAAATGAGCTTCAAACCAGGAAGGTATTGGAGCCCACGCAGCCCAAGAATACCAGATTGAAGGTATGTAAACGCATTCTCTAAGCATACATTTTTATTTCTGATCGATGATGATCACTAACATACAATGTGGACTGTTGGATGAAGCTTGCGGATATGGGACTGAGATCAGCCCTTTAATAACGTGTTCAGAAAATGGTTGCTGAATTGCACTAAGTTGGGTTTTATTTTTATTTCAGGTCCGGTGACACGTTGGAGAGCAGTCTCAACAAGGGGGAGTGTTCGGACTCGTCTGGGTTCAGCACTGCAGGCTGTCTATGAGGAAGTGGCAACGAGGATGCCAAGATTTATTTACGAAGACTTAACTGTGCAGTAGAAACTAGGGATGTCACGAGAACCGGTACCAACTCGGTACCAAAATTAAAAAAATGTGACAGTACTCGTTTTCTTCGGTACCGAAAGCTAAAGTTTTGCAATGTTAATAGACATTATTACTGAAAGGCTACATGCCTCTGTTTTTTGTAATGTTCAAATGTTGTAATAAAGGAGTGCGTGTTGAATTACATCGGATTTATGGTTTGTTTTTTACCTTGGTATTGACTACTAGATTTCTGGTACCTTGACATAGTAGAAATGTGCACTGCTGGTGTGGGACGAACTGCACCACCCTTACCATGTGGTCAATTTAAGTAAGTGATGAATTGATTTAAACTGTTAACTGTCATTTAATGAAATAATAAAATGCACAAAATAACTTATTTTGAGAATCCCTTTAATACTTCACACTTGCATTCACATTCTTGAAGATATTTAAAGAGGTTTTGAATAAGCTGTAAATGGTTGTAGTTCCATGTAACGAGACCTATTTACAATAAGGCCACAATAGTGTAGAAGTGGACAATAATGTGATGATACCACCAAGATGCAGTCGGTCGTTTCCTGAGCTCCAAGTGTTCAACATTATCAGTTCATACCAGGACTGGAGCACAACTTCACAGCAGTCTGCATTGACGAAACATCAGTCCTGGCCACTGCTCTGGGGAGTTTATAGTGCACTGCCCAACGAGTCCAGAACTATCTGCAACACTGGAGAGAACAGGGTCCAGTTAGTGATGGGTGGATTAAGTGCTGGGGTTTAACATCTGTTAAAGATGGGCTCAAGCTTGGTCTTAATCCTGCATGTTATGCTCAGAAGTGCTGCATTAAATGTAGATATTGTGCAATATTTTACAGAACAATGTATTATCAAAAATAGCTTTAATTTAAATATTTTTGCTGATGAGAAAAATGTACCTTTTGGTGTGTTTTAAGCTCAGTGTCCACTGTGGGCTTAGTGTAACTTCATGTAACATTTCATATGCACCACAATGTGACTGGAGAATATTTATTAAATTAGCTTATTTTCATTACATCGTATCAGGTGGAAATGGATGGATATACTATGAAGGGAAACTCCTGCAATCTCGGAAATTAAAAATGGCCACCATCCGCCCTAGTGACAGTTAATTATTTCATATTGGAAAGGGTTACAATCACAGATGGGTAGTATTTATGTTGTATTTGAAATTAGGGCTGTCCCAAATACCACTTTTTGGGCTTCGAAGCTTAGGTGAGAAATATTCGAAAGCAAGGTAGAATTGTATGAGGTGGTAATGACTCAATTTGCAAATGAAATGTTCTGAAAACACGAACAGTTTTTATTATGTACCTCTGAAGTCATTCATTAGAGATGGAAGGTAATTTCAGCTCTGATATCTCAGAGTCTGGGGTGCTGCTGCCGCTCCGATCGCTGTATGTGTCCCTGTGTATCAGAGACAGAATGTAACAGTCATTAATCTGGTCTGATAAAACGTAGAAACGTGTGATCTGATGCTGCTTGGTTACCGTGGAGACAGACGGCAGCCCTTCTGTAAGTAGCTCTGCAGCTTCCCGGCTGCAGCCAGCAGTAAACCAAGATACGGGGGTGACGGCTTAATGGGGCGAGAGGTGAACTCGGGGTGATACTGCACGCCGACGAAATATGGATGATCTGAAAACAAATAAAGTACGCAGAAGGTTGTAGTGGAATTGTTTACCTTTAGAAACACTATTTAATCACAAGCTGTGTCCTTTCCCGTACCATCCAGCTCTATGACCTCCATCCTTTCCCCTTCAACGTCTTGACCTACGAAGCGGAAGCCTTTCTCTTCAAAGTGACTCTTGAGCTCAGGATTGACCTGCACATGGACAACACAGTTAAAAAATATACCCACTCCAATATCAGCAAGTTAGTTTATGCTGCTGGTGAACCGAGAGGTCAACATACCTCAAAACGGTGTCTGTGCCTTTCATCCACATATTCAGCATCCCCATACAGTTTACCTGGAATACAGAATAGATGTGAGCACATGGCAGACACGACCACACATCAACATTGGGCTGAACGTTAAGTTCTACTTACGTAATACACTGTTGTTGGTCTTGAAAATAGTCCGTCTCTTCCCTAGCCTCATCGTTCCGCCCATCTGACCGGGGTTGTGTTCTGGCATGTCGATCACCTGCAGACATTCAACAGGACGATATCAAATCAATGCTCTCAGGTCAGGTCAAATTAAAACTAGATCATGTCTGAATAAAAAAAACACCTTACCACAGGATGCGTTGTTTCTGGGTCAAATTCAGTCGAGTTGGCATCTAAGTACAAAACAGACATGAAATCAGTTATTTTAAGTTTGTAATCACCGACTGCTGCTACAAATCTTTTGGAAGGTGATCAGATACACTACATCGGTGTTTCCCAAACTTTTTTTTTTTCTGGTTATCCACTTTTTCAAAATGACAAACCATCACAACAGGAGCAAATTTGTGCGTAAATAAACGTTCCTGACCATTTTTACAGCCATTTCCGCATCACCTTATATTATCTTGAATAGGTAAACCAGCCATTTCGAAGAGATATACGTTTGATATATCACAACTACGTTTTATGCATGTGTTATTGAAAATATATACACATGTTAAATACTTTATAAATGAGACCAAATAAATGCATTAAGGTGGAGCTAACAGACTGTTGTTTTTTTCCCTCTCATCAGTAAAACAAACTGAATATAGTCTAGTCTTTCATATTAGATTCGATGTTATCAGCAGGCTACGATTATCAGAACAATACGAACATTCAGGCTCCCTCATGTGGCTCAAAGGTGAACTGCAGATATAAATCTTAAATCAAACACAATGGAAGAAATTCTGTAAATTTATTTGGCGACTCTGATAAAATCTCCTGCGACTCTCCTGTGGGTTCAGACCAGTCTTAGGGAATCACTGCACTATACCAATAATGGTGTTTTACATGTAACTGGGAGTTTCAACCACCTCCGACATATTTCTTTCACAATTGTTAACTTTTGTCTGTTACAGCCTAAAATCACAGTGTATAGAGGCCTTTAGCCTGAACAGATTGTAATATAGCAGTTTGAAAATGCTTATTATTATCATTTATATAACTTGCAAGTAATATTCTTCTAACAGAGAAAAAAGCTCTGGTGACCTCAGGTTGTTTAAATAGACTGATTCAGGGGCAAACTAATTTCTTTTCAGTTTGACAAAATTATTTTAATTCTATATCAAGAATTTATCAGTAAGCTCAAGAAAAAGATAGCAAGTGGACCTAGAGTTAAGACTGTTTTGTCACACTACTATCCCAAGGTCAACAATGAACCACTACAATCAATGTCTTTTCAGTTTGGGAAATTATTATAATAAGGCAATAGTCAAATTTAAAGAATTCATCCACTGTAATTCAACAAATTCTTCAAAAGTCAGATTAAACAATAAATTCTTAAAAATCCTCTGATCCACCACTTGAACAGAGTTGAATACAAAGTTGTACTCAGAAATATTAGAAAACTGGCTTTGCAATTTCAGCCTGTTTGACTAGTACAATAACTCTCTCTCTTTAGCCTCATTGGCTTTCAGTTATTCTTTAACACAGAAATTCAAAAACACTGCACAGGTTCAGTTTAGCTACATGAGAGAATTAATGTTACCTGTCCAGCCGAGCGTGTTCCTGGCAAACTCACATACAGCCAACTGCATTCCAAGACACACGCCTGCAGAAACAGTCAAGTAGTGTGTTCACTGTTACTGATTCATTTCAATATAACATTATTATTATCACAGCATTAGGTAGTTAAGATGTTGCCATCCGGTACCTAGAAAGGGTTTCTTCTGTTTCCTGGCCCAGTTGATGGCGTGAATCTTCCCTTCAGTTCCTCTGACACCAAAACCTCCTGGAACCAGGATGCCACTGAGGACAGAGGGGGGGGGGAAAAAACAGTTGATGAAACAACAAATTTAATTTCCAGGTTGTAGTACTTGAAAAAAATTGCGTGTCAGCACTCACTCAGCACTGCAGAGTTTCTGCCACGCCTCGTGGTATTTCACCGGTTCATCCTGCAGAGTGCTCGGCTCCAAAGACGCCGAGTCTATATACTGAGGAGAAGAGACATAGAAACTCAGGGTGGCAGGTCTGAAGAGTTAGATAAATATATCAGTTCCATTCCTCCAGTTGGAGAAAATCAAGTAATGAGGGACATAATGACTTGTGTAATAAAGTGACTCCACAAACAGACATGATACACATATTTTTTCCATAAATCCTATTAGAAATCACAGAAACAAGATGTTCCTTATAACTTCAGAACTTGCCTGAGAATCATCATGTTTTTAAGTTTTTTTCCGCATCAAATTAATCCGATGATAGTTGTGTGTACATCCCTGGGTACATTACAAACAGGAACTGCTAATCGCTAATTCAGCATACTTTTATTTGTGCTAATTTGCCAAAATGTAAACAAAGGTAGGCTAAAAAACAAGGTTCAAGTTCTAGCTCACAGAAAAGCCTCCATATGAGGGGAGGTCCTGATACTACAGTTGCACTCTGCTTCAGTGGAGCTCATATTGAACTAACTGAAGACGTTGGTGAAATGTGATAGTGAGCAGCGTGGGTTAACAACAGCGTGTGCGTACCTTAACCTCCAATTTATGGCTGATGGCCAGGGCCGAGTGCTCCAGAGCCTTGATGACAGAAGCATAGGAGTCGGAAAACTTGGTGTACTTCCCGACCAGCGCTATAGAGCAGTGCTCCAGCAGCCTGTCGGACCTGTGGAGACAAGTGTGGACATTAGGAATCCATGTGAAACAAGACCGCATCTGGAGGAAAACCATCCAAGTCACACAGGGCTATGGCTGTCCCCAACACCATTTTTTAGGCTCCGGAGCTTCGGTAGTAATTAACATTGAATATTCAGAAGCTTCGGCCGGGGGGGGGGCACGGGACCAACATGACCAGAGGAGAGCTTTAACCTCTCGTTTAGTAGGCAGCATGGGCTCCTCATTAAAGCAGCACAGTTCCTCAGAGGCTTCCAACACATGCTTTTTTAAACAAAAACGTGTCATGATGGGTCCACTAGTATTTTTACACCTTGTGTGGACGGCGCACACACGCTGCTGTCTGCACTCAGCGTCTTGCGGGCCCTCTTGGCTCGAGCCTCACGTGTTTCGCTCCGACATAAGCAACAACGACTACGGGGGCTCTTCGCTCGTCTCCTTGACATGACTTAGGAAGGACTCAGCCAGATGGCATAGCGCTGCAACACGAGTCTTTCAGTTTAATTAAAGGCGTTAATTCTTAAGGATTCTGTTATTCTACAGTATTGTTGTTTATATTTGTTATTGAATAAGAAGTATTTTCCAAAAGGTTTGGATGTGTTTTATGCATGTTTGTAATCTCGAGGAGTTAAATAAACAACAACAACGAATATCCGAATACCAAAATTGAAAATCGATTACCTACCCAACGAACGAATAACTGAATATTCGGGTCCAGCCCTACATAGAGCAGAAGAAAACAGCCGTTTTCAGCCGTATTCTAATTGATTTAACTAATGTTTGAGCTGTATTGAGGCCTCACCTGTCAGACATCTCCTTCCACTGAGTCAGCATCTTCCTGGGTCGGGTCTCTATGGGCATATTCAGTCTCCTGCTCAGGTAGCCCACCACGCCCTGCTGCTCCAGCAGTATCGGCACTTTGTAGATAGACGACACGTCGTGTACACAGATCACCTGGGAGGAAACGGATCAATGAGTTTAGACTAGCTGGGGCTCTTCTTCATCAAAGATGACATGTGTGCTTCGGTGTCAGACAGTGACATACCTGTTCGGGTTCTACGTGGCAGAACATTGATATCTTTTCTTTGACAGAGTTCTCCAGAACGGTGGAACAGCGGCACATGATCTGTCGGCGAAGATGAGATGAAGCTTTAATGATTGCTGAGGGGAAAACGGGTCATTTCAACAAAACACAACAACAGGAGATGAATAAAAAAAAACCTGTGAAGTCTTGATAACAGAGACCCAGTACGACATAATGATGCGTACTGTGGCAGCAGTATCTCTGTCGCACACACAACAGAACATGAATACAGTAAGTTTACACGTGTTGCATTGGGTTTGTGATCTATATAAGTAGTAATAAGTATCTGAACTTTTGTATAGTGGCCTTATTCTGAGGATTGAGCGGTTTTCAGGGTAAAAATTCAGCGATTACTTATATTTTGAAGCTCTGTTAAGTCAGGACCATTTCAACAGATACCGTTATCACATTCAAAATTAAATACGTAGGGGCTGTAATCCTGGATAACTCTGAATAATGGATGAATGCACCTGATCTACTGCATCTCAATTGCTATTGTGACTTGCTGATGGCTGGGACAGAGTGAAGCCACATAGATCTGTCAAAGTTAGAGGCTGCTGGTGGTGTTGTGAGACAGGAATGGTTTATGACTCACATTAGAGCCATTAACACCAACTGAGCACCATTTGAATGCCACTGTATACCTATGCAATGTGTCAATTAGTTAATTTAATTGTCAGATCTGTCTCAGTTTCTCCACAAAGAATCACACAAAAGCAGCACTTTAAATCTTACGTTTATCACACAAAATCATTCAGCATGGAAAAAGAAAAAAACAACAACTAATTGACTAACTAAAATATAACATTTATAGAAGGATGCGGTGCAGAAGACTCACCAGATCAGGAGATAGACCCAGTCCTCTCAGCTCTCGGACGCTGTTTTGTGTTGGTTTGGTCTTTTGCTCTCCGGTTGCGCTGGGCTGGACGGAATAACGGACACATTACATATAACAAACGGACTGCATAGAACGCCTCATTGATGTGCATCTGCAACATCTAACATGACACAACACAACACAACAAGTGGACAAAACAGATCAAAATACAAGAAACTAAAACACCTTTTTTTTTGTATTCTAAAGGTCCTGATGCAATCAGTAGGGTGGGTTTAATGTCACAATTAGGGGAGTATTGGATTATTGTTGCAAACAAACCTTATTAGGTAAAGTTATCTTCTTCCCAGCAAGGTATCTTTAATCACCTTTCAGTAATTGTCACGATAAATTCATACTGGATTTGGTCAACTCAAAGTTAGCAATATAAAATAGATAATAGAGAGGGAATTATGGCCCGTTTAACTTCCTAACAGAAACCAGTATGCAAACGGTATTGTGGATGTTGAAGTACATGGGATTTATGGTTTTGCTTGGTATCGGGAATTGTGGAATTTCACTGGTATTGGTATCGACTGCTAAATTTCTGGAATTGTGACATCCATAGAGGATATTTTTTCAACATGTAAATTCTTTTCAGTCGTTTTGTACCTCCAGGGGATGAGACACACTTCTATGATCGAGGCTGAATAAGTGTGTTTACAGCCGGTTGTTCTACAAGAGGAGTCGACACGTTTCCCCTCAGATAAAACCAGTCAGGCCTGAAGGTGTTGCTCTCTTACCTGTGGTATCAGACTGACGTGAATATTGCAGAAGTTCTCTCTCTTCACTTTGAACTGGAACTGCCTGAAGGCCTCGATGAAAGGCATACTCTCTATGTCTCCAACGGTGCCTCCCAACTGCAAACATGCACGCAGTCACAAATATGAGCAGTGAAAACCATGGCAGCCTTTGCCTCAGAAATGCAAATTATGAACTGCTCAGCTTACCTCTATTACACAAACTTGAGGTTCTACATCATCTTCTTCAACTGGTACTTTGGCCTGTTTCACAACCCATTCCTGGATGGCGTCTGTGATGTGTGGCACCACTGGAAAAGGAGAAAAAGTATTCTTGGTTAACCATTTCTCTTCAGCACGGCACCCTCTATACCAAACTAAAACAGCGGTTGTTTACCCTGCACCGTCTTGCCCAGGTAGTCTCCCCTCCTCTCTTTGTTGATGACTGACTGGTAGATCTTGCCGGTGGTCAGGTTGTTGTCTCTGGTCAGCCGGATGTCCAGGAAGCGTTCGTAGTTCCCCAGATCCAAGTCCACCTCACCCCCGTCATCCAGCACGAACACTTCCCCTGGACAGAGAGGGCACGACACACGACACAATCGTAAAACACACATAACATATGACTGTTTGGTTCTGAATGATCATTTCCTCTAACGTACCATGCTCATAGGGTGAAAATGTGCCTGCGTCGATGTTGATGTAAGGGTCGATCTTGATGGCGGTTACGTGCAGGCCACAGGACTTCAGGATTGTGCCCACGCTGCTCGCAATGATGCCTTTGCCGATGCCGGAGATGACTCCTCCAGTTACCAGGATGTACTTCATCATTATGCTCTGGTATCTGCAGATAGATGACAGATTAAAATCAAACGGTAGACAATGCAATACTATTCACTGACAGGATAAAAGCCATCATAAACACTGTATTGTACAAGACATTTCAGGACTTCATCTTTTGCATTTTTCACCATTTTCTGACATTTTATAGACCACTGACAGGATATCAGATATTCAACAAAAAAATTCACGATAACGATATATTGCGACATAGGCCTATAGAAGATATGAAAAAAAAAGAAAAAAAAAGCAATAATGATAACAGTTAAATTCATTCCCTTTTGGCAAATGAATTACACTCAAAATACGAGTGTAGGGAGGTGGAGAGAGTCTGTCACCATAACTGTATATATAAAATGACTTAAGAGGTGCTGGATTATTTACACAATATTAACATGTGTGTATTATCAACATGATATAAAATATTTAATTATTAAACATCACGCTTATTGTCAATACTGGTATATCTCCAAACCTCTGGTATGGATATATTAAAGTTAGAAAATATATATAAAGAAAATGCACTTTTGAGTTATTTTTTTTATAGTTTTTTTTTGCCTGTCTGGCTCTTAACTGATCTAGATTTAAGATATTTTGACGGGAAATATTTAGACTGGGCTATAACTCACAATAAGGCTAAAGAACATTTCTGTTAAAGACAATTTTGCTTTTTATCTAATTAAAAAACAATTGCTAAACCTCCATTTCCTTGTTTAAACAACGTGGTCCCCCAGTGGCTGCTCTCAAGATAAACAAGCATTTAGCTCTTAAACCACAGGTTAACTAATATTACAGAAACTCTGGAGGTCACTATATGTAAATCTGAAAGCTAAAAGTTATTCATCTTTCATCACAACACAACAGTTTCACTATATAAAGCATGGCATATTTAAAAGTGCTCGGTTACACACACAGTATGGCCCGAGCGGGTGGGGAACTCCCTTGATTACCTTATTGCTAGAGAGGACTGCACGAGAGCACCGCCCGCCCGGGTTACCCCCGTGCGCAAAGTCAACGGGATCAAACTAACACCGCCAGCGCGGTTAGCTTTAAAGCTAACAATTGTACGATAATAACTAACAGACACACAAAACCAAGAACTCTGTTAGAGTCTGCGGTTTGAAAGCAGACAAATTAAACTTTTGCTGAACATAGCATCACGGCTGAGTTAAGTTATTATCTGTAATAGTCTAAATACAAAGGGTAACGTTAGCTAACTGCTAGCTGCATAAAGCTAGCCAACATACAAAATATTTCAAAATAAAAGCGGAGGCAGCTATGTATTAACGAAACAAGGCAACAAAACTGCGAAATATTCAAAATTGACCACATATAGCAGCATTATATACTCCATTTTGGGTATCGAGACTAACTTACAGCTGAAATGTAACGTTAATCAGTCATTATATTACACTGCTAATTTTATTTTGTATCCCTTTTTTTACAGGAAGTTTGGTAGCTAGCCAACAAACCCTCTCTGTTATCAGCATCACATTTCAACTCACCTTAAATATTCTTCAGCCAGAGCTGAGTTTCAAAACAAAACGTCGACGACGAAAACACAGCTCACAACACCTTTTTTTCAGAAACAAAATTTCGATCCAAATAGCTTCTGCTAGTAAGGTTACCTGTGCTTCACTACAATCCCCAACTCCCCTCTACACGTGTTCAGGGCTGCAGTACATCATTCATTACATTCTAACAACGCTGCGCGGTCGTGTCCAGAAGGGTAACCCACTAGCTGCGAAACTCTCGCGAGATTATAGGATAGGATAGGATAGCATTTTATTCATCCCCGTGGGGAAATTTCAGTTTCACAGCAGCACAGATTCTAACAAAAGACAGTTCATAAATAAGACTAGGAAAGGGCATACAATAAATAAGAATAAAAAATATCCAAGGTAAGCAAGATAAGAACACTAGTAAAATTATGTTATAAGGGTAAATAAAAGGTAAATAAATATGTGCATTATAAATAAGTTATATGCGATAACAGTAGTGTAAATACATATTATATACATGTGAACAACGTGAATAGGACTAAAGGGGCAGTGCAAAAAACAGATGGTGTTTAGGTTAAGGTTATATTAAGGTTAAGCATAGATCTCAAATAGTTTAGGTTAGGGCACTGACCTCGAATAGTTAAGGTTAGGCATTGACCTCGAATTGCTTAAGTTTGTGGCATTTGCCACGAATAGTTATGGTTAGGATAGGTCGTCGGGCAGCAAGTCTCGCGAGAGTTTTTTTTGCCAGATTTCGATATTTGCGGGTTACCTTCTATACACGACCACATTCTGCTTCTTCTTCTTCCTTAGGGTTTTACGGCAGCCAGCATCCGCTATGTTGCATTGCTGCCATCTTCTGGAGGTAGTTCATTACTGTGCCATATTCAATATGCTTTAATTGGCATGAGTTTTAAAACAATATTACCAAAGCGTCAAGAAATATAATCAGATTAAAAATAAAAAGGTGCAATTCATAGAGTCTGGGTGGTTGGGCTCCTTCATTAGACCCAACATCACACAGTGAGTGTCAGTATCAATCGTTCTAAGAACAAGGAATTATTATTATTACAGAATTATAATAAAAATAAAAAGGCCTATAGCGACATATATATATAACCAGGTAGATCTATTCTATCTGGACACTTGAAGTATTCACATGTAAGCTATACATAATATAACTATTTGTGCAATAATTTAACTGTGCAATACTGTCCTTGATTCTGCATTTATACTGTGCATTCAAGAAAGATTATTATTCATTTCTTATTTATACCATTCTGGCATGTATATTTAACACACTTAATAGATCCTTCTTCTCAGCATTTTGTATTTAATTATTTGCACTGTGGTTATTTGTTATATATTGCACGTCTTAATGCAAATATTTGTACATATTTCATGTATTCTCATTTTCTTATTTTTAATTTTAGTAATTACTTATATTTCTTTACATATATTGTGTTTATATTGTAGCATTATGTACATAATTTACATTATACATACTCCTTTATTTCTATTTTCTTACATTTCTTTATGTTTATATAAGAGCAACTGTAAAGCCCTCCAGGATTCTGATATACATTATCAAGACGAACATTTAGTATTTTTTATGCATTTATTTATTTTATCCATTTTTGTTTCTCTCATTCTCCATAATAACCACAATTGTACACCATGGTATGCAATGATGATAAAATTACCATCATTATTATTTTTTAATTATTTTTTAATTTAAAACTTGATATTAGGGTGCCATCTCCAAACCCTGCTGTGAAAAGATATATTTTTTTTTTAGCATTATTTAACATCTAAACACGTTAACATTTAGTGACATTAACCAATAGCTGCTGTATATATGAAAATGTCTTTGTGACAATATAAACAAACTTGTGGCTAAATACTCGTAGCTATAACACCAGCAAAAGTAGATGCATGAAAACTAAAATGTAGACAACCAACCTATGCACAAGAATGTAGGAATATAACAGTCATAATCATACAGCAGATTTTGTGTATTAAATAAAACACAACTGTTTGCATACTACTATAAGTATTAAGGTCATTTTTTTAGAAGTTAAAGTAGCAAAACTACATTGTAAAAACAATTAACTAAATTCAAAACTTTACTTGAGAGAAAGCGCAGAATTATTAGCAGCACAATGTACTTAAAGTATCCAAAGTACTCATAATGCATTAATTTCAGAGCTATGTATTATTATAGCCTATATATGATAACACTGGATTATTATTAACATGTAAAGAATACAAGCTTAACTATAGCACATTTCATACAACAGGCGTAGACTCAATGTGCTTCAAAATAAAAACAAAAGACAGGCAAAGATCATACAGATCAAAACATAAAATAAGAACATATAAGAAGGTATTACATATATAAACACATATACGATGTGCATAAGCTTGAACGGTGCTATATAAATAAAATTATTATCTTGGCTATCAAGACAAATTCTGTAGGACATTTCCTGGCTGTTTTATTATCTTGAGCACCTGAAGGCAGCACAACGTCCATCTTTGAAGCAGCAGGGGGAGCTCATGGTTCACGTTTGACGGCTCATGTTGGACAAGAGGGGAAAAAAAAGTTGCATTTCCCTCATGTATAAAGGCCTTCAGCCAGCTGTTTAGCTTTACAGATTCAACAAGGTATTTATCAGCATTACATTTTTTTTTGCTTAGAGCTCCTTGTATTGTTCATATCTTATTTATCCAAGAGGCAGATAATTAAAATGCCACAAGTCTTGCACATCTGTTGTTTTCTTAAATCCACAAAGAATAATACATAATATTAGTCCAGGAATAGAATAGGCTTTAATGTCAGAGCCATTTTGTTCTGAGGTAACAATAGATGTAACAGCGTATCAGCGTGACTCCAGTGATAATGTAAGCTGCTGCTCAGACGCAACAAAGCGAGGCTGCATTGATCCCGCAGCAGAAACAATCGAGTGGCCGGAGGCAAGGAGATGTTTTCCTGTGGGGTTACAACACACAGGTTCCTCTTTCTCTTCCCGACACAAAACAACACTCTGCTGCCGCTCTGCTCCATATAATAAATGGCCACAGTCTAAAGTGGTTAGTTACAGTGCACTGTGGAAAGGTCAATGATCCTGTGATGTGGATCGCAGTGTATTATCCTCATTGTGCTCAGTGAGATATGAAGTCCAGGCGGGGAGCACTGCTGTCTCAATTTCGTCAAACTGTGACTCGTTCGGATTAAACGACAAGACGTGCGCATAGCCTACTGGGTCCATTGGGCTCGCTGTGTGGGTGAGCGCGAGCACTGCAAATTAAAAATAACAAAATGATGGAGTTAGTGACTGATGGCTGACTCACAGACAGATAACAGCAGCGCTGACTGATGCTTCTCTGTAACACCCAAATATCTCCTCGTGAGCCTGAGCAGCCAGCTTAGTCTCTGGAACACGGGAGGGGGGCTTAATGAGAGTTTTAATTCATTTTTGACCGGAGCTGTGATTGAATTAAACTCCCACAGAAGGGCTGGATGCTCTCCTCGCCACAAGCCATTTCCTCCTATTAGAGATGTAACAGCAGCAGCAGGCAGGTCAGGACATAGAGATGAAACTCACTGTTCTTACTTCATTTTGTGGAAACATATACTCTTACACACTGTTACTGCTCTATAGTACACTTTTAAAGATGTAGTTCAACATTTTGGGAAATATGCTTTGTTATGTTTGTTATATGCTTTGTTTGTTTTCTTTCTGAGAGTTAGAGGAGAAGATCGATACCACTCTTGTGTAGTAAGATTGATATCATCTCACACCTTTCAAATAAAGAAAAGAAGCATATTTCTCAAAATGTTGAACTTTTCCTTAAAACTGCAATAACTGATTTCTTGGGCCACTTCAGGGCTTTACTTCTTAAAGGTATACCACGCCCCAAAAATGACCATTTATATATCAATTACTCATCCCCGTGTTACCTTGAATACTTGAAGAAAACGTTTGTTTTTCTTGCATGCGTCCACGGTGAGGCTGTTCTCATACATCATTAGTAGCTATACGCACGAGAAGTAATGTACTTACTTTTTTCAAAACGAATGCATTTGTTTGTAATTCACATAATTGTGAGCAGGAAGTATAAAGAGCGACAAAAGCCGAGAAGGGAGGAGGCCGGGGTGGATGGGTCGGTCAAAAAACACAGGACTTCCGCCCAGGAGACCGGTGTTAGTAGCCCGTGTGAAACCAAAAGTCAACGTTGATTTATTTCTCACGTAACTTCCTTACTTATGTCCTGCCAATTCCGGTGTTAATTTAACCCAAGCCACGATCTTTTCCTAAACCTAATCAAGTTTTTTTTTGCCTGAACCTAACCAAGTTGTTTCCTGTAAAGATGGAAGTTTATTTTGAAAAGACTGGAGCGGAAATTGAGGAAAACGCACGAAAAATAATGAATAACTTTTCGGAAGATATCATCCAAACCATTGTGTGAAGATGATATGTTGCCATGGTGAACGGAAAGTCAAAAAATGGAGAAAAGTCTTGATGAATTGAAGTAAATGGGAGCTGCGTTTAAAAAAAGCAAAACTATATAAAAACATCTGTTTACAAACTCTCACACAACTCGTGCAGTTTAATCCAAGTCTTGTTTGTCCACTTGTAGGCTCACTACTTCCCAAACACATGCATCTTTTCAAAACCCTTACTATTTAAGACACTTCAGAGTCGTCCAGACTCGCACGGACAAGTAGCACGCCTGCAAAAGCGTGAGACCGTTTATGCGTGCTTATGTTTAGGCACAGACAGAACCAGCCTAACTGTTTCCTCCTGCACTCGTGTGTCATATCATGTGTGCAGCATGGCAGTCCAAGACAAATTTCTCTATGGGGACAATAAAGTATATCGTATCGTATCGTATCGTATCGTATCGTATCGTATCGTATCCTGCCTCTGGTCTTAGGCTGCATTCACACCAAATCAGGCGTTGCGGCGAAAACGCCAGTCTTGCGGAGGCCAATCACGTAACCGACAATCCAGAGCTGAACGACCCAGCCAAATAAGTGACACTCCCACACTGCCGCACAATCCTGCGCTAATCGCCGCAATATCTGACTTGGTGTGAATGCAGCCTCATGCTGAGCTATAGGCTAAACACATCCTGACGACGTCTCAGTCTTACAAAGAAAATAAAACTAATTTCCCAAATGTTGAACTATTTCTTTAAGGAAATGTGAGACAGATTTCACTGTTGATTGAAAAGACAAATATCATAAATCTGTCCAATGATGCCGTCTCATGCATCACATTTCTGGTGCGTGGTAGAAGCATTATCCCACTCATCTACCGTGGAAAATGTAGATGTGTCTTACTGAGGCTTTAGAGATAATGTGGGGGTTAAACACCGAGCTGGAGCTGTTCAGAGCTGAGGAGGACTGCCGTTACACGTGTGTGAGTGGAGTGGAGCTGTGAAGGGGGATGGGCCGGTTACTTTGTTTTACACCATGGTGATGAAGTCTCTCTCTCTCGTGCTCACTGTCTCAACCTCTCTCCATTTAGACCAATATATGCATTAGGTTTGTTAATGTAATGGGCTGATATCAGATATAACCAGTTATATATCATGCACCTCTGATATAAAAGAGGGCGTTCAGTTACCACAGCTACATACAGGCCACATATTACACATTTTAATTTGCACTAAAAATATTTTAATGGCTCAAAATGCTTTTCTAAATACGATAAACTGCCTAGTTTATCACAAAGCCTCTTCTCAATATGAATTCCTTAAAATACCATGATTTAATCCTTCATTTACACATTTGGTTTTATGTGATTGTCAGCGAGCCCTTCATTAAGGTGTAACGTCAGGGGTTAATCTACTAATGGATAAATCAGTGGATCATAACATTTTAGGAGATATTTTCATGTATTAGGGGATTTTGAAAGGGTAAACAGTATTAAAATGTATGAAATTACATGGAAGTCATCTTTGAATTTTCACCCTAAAATTAAGGTCCCTTTAAGATACTAATTAAATGCCCTGTTAGACTCCCCCTGGACTTCTTCATATACCAATAAAGACCTGGAATATTTAACATTTCTGGCTTCATCAAGCTGTTTGTCATTCAGACTGAGGTGTACATTACGTAAATGTTTGTAATGGCTTCATGCTGACAGGACTATACGTTGGAAAGTAATTCTACGAAGGAAGAAAGGTGTTTTCTGCTCTCTCTCTCTCTCAGGCTGCATCAGTGATGGATTGTAAAACTTATTTCACAATCGAAGTCTTAATATTAACGACCACCGTAAGTGAAAGGGACGCACGCCCTCTTCTCTCCTCATAGTGAATCCCTTAGTAGATTTTCTCATCAATGTCATCATTTAATGACAAGACGTTAAAATGTTCCTAATTACGTTTTTTTTATAGACTGCTCCGACACGATAAGAATCTTGTAAACAAATTAGACTCATTCACAGTGTTTTGTGGTTTATTAAAGTGTTTTCTTTGTGTAAAGGAGATGATAATTGAATCATGTATAGAGTGCTTGTGCAGAGGCGAGGCACGTTTAACCCTGTGCTGCTGCAGCCGTTACATTAATCTGACGGCATTCGATTCAGATGTGTGTTACGAACTAAATCTGACCTGGTACGATTGCTGTTGTGACTTTTACTTAAAGTGACTCGGCTGCTTATTCATGCATCAGATTAACACAAAGAGGTGCATGTCTGAAAGGGGGTTTTGAACAACAAAAGTGTAGTTTGTCCCACCTTAACAGATGCAACAAAGATAACAGGAGAGTCAAGAAAACGTCAATCAAGCGCAGTCTGCACAGTGTAGATGTCTTAAGCCTTGATTATACTTTCCACAATGATGGCCGCACCGACATGAGCTGATACAGAATCGTGATGAGGAAATGTTTGGATCCATTATACTGCGTGCGGCAAACCGACATTCTCAAAGCTCCTCAATGTTCTACATTTTCTCCACCCATCCGCGTAGTTAGAAAATGTTGGATATGCACGGCGAAAACATAGTTGCAAACCTTGAGACCTCGAAAATAGGGAAGTTTTCAAAACCAAAGCGGGCGGTCTGGGAGTCCCTTTCAAAGACTTTGTTTCCTGCATTCTGGTGACTTTTAAAGAATGAAAATAACAAAATATTAAGTACACTGCTACAGCATTTTTATGTTAATACTTTTATTTCTAATTATCAGGAAAGAATACAGAATAATTTGCCCCTCTGGGGTGAACTTGCATGAATCTCTGGCATCAACTAATAGGCTATTCATCGGTTTTCATTCATTCTTTCATACATTTTTTGCCCCTGTTTGAGTATTTCTTTCTCTTAGTACTCTACATTTCTCTCTCCGTCTCTCACTCACTGAAGGCCCTTTCAGACATAATGTGAAAACGGCACCACTGCACTCTGAAACCCGTTTTTTCCTATGGCTTCTGCTATTCCGCGGCGGCTTTTCGCTGCGTCGAGCAAAGCACGAGAGGCGCTGCGCACTGTGACGTGCGCTAAACGCAGCTCAAACCACGTGCATGTCAGGGAAAGACATTTGGTGTAACTGTATTGTTGTCCGGGTGGAAACAGTAGACTTTTAGAGTAGTAGGGCTTATACACGCTGTACACTGCCTGAAAAAGGTTATGAGACATTCGGGAGAATTGTGACTCCGGGATGAAAACCGGGAGAGGTCAATGAAAAACGTGAGTCTCTCGGGAAAATCGGGAGAGTTGACAAGTGTGGGCGAAAACCTGCCGCATGGAACCTCCGTCATGGGTCGTGTCTGATGGTGTGACATCACTTTGGCCATGCAGACACTCGCTGATGCGTCAAGCATAAATCACGCTTAATCTGGCACACATGCGGGGCATTTTAGTGATGGCTTTCATGTTATTCACTCAGTTTTAAGTAGTTTACTATCCCTAAACCATGCAGATAATCCTTTAAAAATGCCATAATATATTACATCTATTATTTTATCCATTAGTTGTCCATTATTACGCCATCGTCAATTGGTAAATTAATGTCATTTGAAGGTACAAATATGCAGGTATTTAGTTTCACAGTGCCTTCATAGGTGCAGAGTGTCAGCTGCTAATCAACCTACAGTAAGTTTTACTATGTACACAAGTTACAGTTGAGAACGCAGTGCTGTGTACAAACACCACGACACACATCAATTTCATTTGGTGACGTCTATTATAGACGGAGGAGCTTGTGAGCAGCACTGCGAGCGAACATTCATTACATGACATCATTAACCACTTAATGGGCAACAGTGTACCGAGGGGTGGCGAGGAGGCAGAAATGTTGTCAACTTCTGCTCTCTGCTGCCGAGATCAAAGCTTCATTATGCTGCCTTGTTTCAGTTTCAAACATTTTGCCAATTAGAACATGCAGAATTCAATTCTGTTTGATGTTTGCTGCCAAAGTTAATGTCTCGTGATGATCTAACAGCTGTTTCGCAGGCTTCTGTACACTGATAAACAGATAGATCACATTTGATCAGATATTTAAATAGGCAGTTGTCATGCCAAATTTAAAGTTGATATAAGAAATTATTTGAATAATAATGAATATATTGCTGTAATATTCATCTATATTGTGGAGTGCTTTGAAACAAAAAATGGGTCATCTACCACGGTTGGAAACCTTCTTCATACTCCGCTATAAGCAATTTAAATGTTGCCACTTGATGAATTTAGGCCCAATAATCTCTCTCTTTTAGCTCCGTTTTGGTCTCCACCAACTTCTGCGATGAAATATCAGGCTCAATAAAACACAATCGAACCCAACCCTACTTAAAAAATAGATTTTCAATGGAGTGTTCCTTTAATTTCTAATATTTAAATAAATAAAATCAGGTTTTTGCAGCTTAACTCCAAATCTATCACTATTGGTACCAGCCCGTATCGGTCTCCTCTGCTTCAGTCTCATTCCCCCATTAATTCTCCAGCATGTCCACGAGCTGTTGAGCCGCCCCAGCAGAGATGTAACTGAGCATGTTTATATCACAGAAACATGAACCGACGCTATAGAGCAGCGCCACACTGATACAGTCGTCAGGCTTTAAGGCTCACCCCTCCACTGCGACTTATATCTCATTTAATTATGCTGAGAGGATGACATCGGAGCAGGGCTTTTGTACATGCTGAGATACGGCTCTGTCATGTGGGAACACCAGCGGGCAACTGTACCCCCACGCCTCGCCCCCCCCTTCCTCATGCAGGCCGATCTCTCCATCTTCCTCCTTTCATTCATTGGCTAATTACATTACTCATCTCTCCCCTGGCCTCAGCTGTGTCAATGGAACAGCTGGGGTTGTTCCTGGAGCACAGATCCTGGGAAACATAAATCAAAACTCCTCCTGCTGCCATTGATTAAGACGGAGGGAAGCGAAGGGCAAACCCTCCTCTTCTCTATTCTTTAGGATCTCATTCATATAAATATTACTGGCTGAACGGGTCACACACACTGTCCTTGGTTGGGTTATTCCTACATGAACTCGGCCTATAGAGAAAAGTCTACGTTGGTGTCCTTCTTGGTGACAGATGTTTTTTTCCCATTAGGACTGTTCTGACCATGACCATCTTGTACATCCAGAGCTGGTCGTCCTCTTGTTGTGGAGCTGGTGGGGAGGAGGCTCTGAAGATATCAGTTAAACCAGAAAAAATCTGTTCTCCAAAGCACAGCTATAGATGAGAAAATTGAATAAGAAAATATGTTTTCTTTTTAGCAATGTAGCTCAACATATTAGACTATGTTTGAGATGAAGTTTTGCCAAAATTTACTGAAAGTCAGACAGCTGAAATTCTATATTGTGGGCTGATAGCGCCTCAAGGCAAGTAGAGGCTTTCATCGTATCGTTTTTTTATCAGACGGCAACCTCTGGTTCTGAAAAGTGAAGCCAATGCAGACTTCATTCTTTCTAACATCCAGCAGAGGGCGACTCCTCTGGTTGCTAAAAGAAGTCTGATTGTATAGAAGTCTATGAGAAAATTAGCCTACTTCTCACTGATTTATTACCTCAGTAAACATTGTAAACATGAGTTTATGGTCTAAAGAGACCACAAACTACCTAGGTTGGGATATTAATATTAACTTTTTTCAAACCTCTTAGTATCAGTGGCATTTGGAGATACAGAACAGTACAGACAAGTTCCACACCAAAGTCAATATTGTGCTGATAGTTAGCCCTAATACCATAAAATCCATTACCACCTTAAGAACAAACATTGTGGGAAGCATGTTAAATGATGTGTTGTCTTTCTCCACAAAACCAGTTTGACCTTGGCGTGTATTGCAGTAGCAGAAAATCAACAAGACTCTTGTATCCTCACTTCTTCTAATTTGGTAACATGTTTCAAGTTATTCCACAAGTGGGCTGGTATATGATGTTTTCTCAAAGAAGCAGATGTGTGGCTACGTTTTAACAGCTGGCCCGGTGACCTTCTTGGATATGGTGGCCAGTACATGATTGGAGTGTGGTGCACCGCAGCTGTTTCATTGTGGCGACGAGTCATGCAGACTGCCCCGTCCCATCCAGCAATTCTTACACCCATCTGGACGAACGGCCTCCAGTTGTTATTGTGTTTTAAAATCTAGTTTGTAGTCGTAGAAGTGGCATGGTAACAGCAGCAATAATAGTATAGAACATCAGTAGTCATAGCAGTACTAGTAGCTGTGATGTAGTTGTAGTATTACAAGCAGTTGTAGTAGCGGCAGTAATTGTGAAAGTGTCATGGTAGCAGGAGCAATAACAGTGTTAGCATCAATAGTTATAGTAGTAGTAGTAGTAGTAGTAGCTGTACATAGTAGCCTACTAATAGTAGCAGCAGCAGTGATAATACTAAGTCTGGTTTATGGTTGCTGTAGTGAAGCCGGCAGTGTGCGCGCCAGTAAATGACGTCATCATGGTCTTTCGCGTGGTGCACGAAGGCTCCGCAAGTTGTCGTGATGGTTGGTCGTGCACCTTTGAATTTTTGTAAACAGCCGCTGACTGTGCGGAAGACTGGCCGAGTAGATTCGCCTGTACAGACATCTCTACGACTGTTCATTGAGAGACCACAGGGACAGTCACATGACATTAAATACTTGGAAAGAAATAGGCAACACACTGGGGAAAGAAGAGGCTTATTGCTGCAGGATGTGAAAGAATACGAGAGATCGTTTTGAAAAAGGTCTCATGGAAGGAGTGGCGACCCGAGGGGAAGCACCGAGAGACGGAAAATTATTTTGACTTGGACGTAAGCGACAGTAATAATTACAGTAAACAAATGCAATGTTTGGTACGTCGGTGTTTACTGCTGTTGCCAGGCAGCCTACTTTCTTTTCCGGAAACCATTTCGGAGCATACTGCAGGGAACAACGCCTTGAGCATAAACGCCTCTGTGCATGCTCGTAGCTCGGCAATCTACGGAGGCCCGCGTCACGGTGTCTCGCGTGAGTATAAACAAAGCTTTAGTAGCAGTATAGTAGCAACAGCAGCAGTAGTTGCAGTATTAGTATTAACAGCAGCAGTAGTAGTAGTAGAAGTAGCAGTTAGTAGCAGCAGTGGTAATAGTAGTAGTAGTAATATAGTCGGAGGTGTGGACTCGTCTTGACAAAATCAAAAAAGCTTGCAACTAGACTTGTTCTTTAACACCAGTGACTCGTGACTTCACTTGGACTTGAGCCTTTTGATAATTTCCTTAATCAACTAACGCTAACGCTGTTCGCAACGCAAGTCAACACTTAATTCCTCAGATTCACTTTGTTTGAACCAATCCGACAGCATCCAATCAAGTTGCAGGAGAAAACCATGAAGAACTAACATTACGGTACTGATCGTAGGTTGGACAATTATACCAAAGATAACGCAGTGGTCAACAAAAGTAGTGAACTAGTAGTAGCAGTAAGTAGTGGTAGTAGTAGTAGGAGAAGTAGGCAGTGATAACAGCAGCAATAATAGAAGATAGCAATATAAATAGTAGTAGTATAGTAAGAGCAATGGTAGTAGTAGTATTAGCAGTAGTGGTAGTAAGCAAGTAGTAGTAGTAGTGGTGGTAGTAACAACCTTAATGTCAAGATAGTGTACAGTAACAGCAGTAGCAATAGAAATACTTATAGTCGTAGTAGTAGTAGCAGTAGTAGGCTAATAGCAGTAGTAATAAAATAGTAGCAGAAGTTGTAGTAGTAGTATGTGGTAGTCTAGTATTAGTAGTAGCTGCAGTGGTAGTGGTAGTTGTATTAGTTGTAGTAGCAGCAGCAGCAGTAAATTAGTAGCAGCAGTTGTAGTAGTAGTAACAACAGTAGCATTAGCAGCAGTGTTAATATTGCCTGTGTTATCTGCTGTTTCAGGCCTCCGACTGAAGCCGCCTGCTCGGCTGTTTTCCAGGGAGTAACAGCTCTGTGGTCACGTGTCTGGGTGGTCAGGGAGGTCGGGGGGGGGGGGGTGGGGGGGGGGGTGGGGCAGGGAGGGGAAGGGAAATCACATGTTCCCAGGAATGTTAGGCTCTGTTGTGGGTGAGCAGTGGGAAGCTCATGGCCATCAGTATGAAAACAGTGGAGGAGCTCAGTTAATTTCAGGATGGAGCGGAGCAGGCTATGTTCCAGGGCTGGTTACAAGGGAGCAGCCATAAATAATATGGATATGGGTGTTTTATGCATTTGATCTCAAAAGTCTGAAGGTCAAAGCCAATACCAATATTTGCAACAAATCCTTAAACCCAAACAATCACACTGAGATGTGGTTGAAAGCTCCATAAAATTCTTGTAACTTTTGGCAATATCTCAGATCAAAAATAGTCTAAAATGTTGAAATATATTGCTAAAAAAAACACCTATTAAATTTCCTCATCTGGCTGTGGTTTGGAGAACTGTTTTTTCTGGTTTAACCGATATCTCCAGAACAGGTTGTTTGTCATTGCCCTCTGAAACGACCCATATATGATGAGGTTCAAGAGTTCTTTCTTGAGGAAACACCCTCAACTCAAGTCCATTTAGTAGATTTTCAACATGACAAGTTCCAAAACAACAAATACGACGTTATTTGTGAATAATAAAGCAACGTTTCTTATTCATAAAACAATAAAAATTAACCCAGGATTATGATAATTAATACGAACTATATATATATATATATTAGGGCTGTTAAAGTTAACGTGATAAGGCATTGTTGCAACAATCACGCCAACAGGAAATGAACTGGGACCCATTAGGAATCATTTACAACTGTGAAATGGTCTATATGAAATATTAGTCACTTTTGATGTGATCTGCAAATACAAAAACATATATATATATAAATATGTCATCAGTCAAACTGTAGAGGTGGATGACACTAACTGGATAATACCAAAAAAAACTCCTCCATGACCGCTTCACTGCAGTCATTAAAGCTGATCTTATAATCTGCAGTTTGCCTTTAGCTTGTCGAGCTTCAGCTCACACAGAGAGGGAGAAGCAGGCCTCTGTGATCTCCATACAGAATACAGAAGCGGTCTGCTATTGCCTCTGGCTTATTGAATTCCCTCTAGTTGCTACAGGAAGAAAATCCTAATTGACAATTTCACACCGGCTCCTTCCCTCCCCGTTATTCATTTCCTATCATTAGTCCACGATGGGTCGTAACTGTATTCCATCTCTTTATTAAAATTACTTACACATTTCCTCCTCTCCCCCCCCCCATCACCAGTGCCCTGCTTACCACTGCGCTTGGAGTGCCCTTGTGAGGCTAGTCTTTGAGGAGCGCGCTGAATTGGTTGTATAATTGTCTGTTACGTAACTGAGCGAATTAGGCAGGAGATATGTTTAAAATGAGGGCACGGATTGGTGGCGGTGAAGAATACTGTGTTCTAGCTTTTTGCCTCGCAGAATAAAGGGGGAGGAGAGTTTGTCCATGAACGTGTGTGTGTGACCACAGCAGTGAGCGATGGAAAGGGAAAGACAGACACAGATAAAGCTGGTGTGCAGCAGCAGAGGGATAGATGCGTAGGCATGGTGTAACAGCATGAGTCATCACAACTTAGCTGATGGACGTGAATCTTGAAGAGGCCCCCCTCATGAGTACCTACTGTATATCTACATTTTCCCCTTTTAACCGTATCAATTAGTAAATCCCAGTAAAAAAAATAACTGTTTTTATTTAGCTTCCATCTTTGGTGTTAAGGCTCATCACTGTTATGTTTTTGCACTGCACTACCCAGAGATCACCTGTCAATCAATGTGTGGGCCGTAGAAACTGTGAATTCTTCTCCTGGAATTTCTGTTATTGAAGTTCGACTTTTTATAATTACTGCTTTTATCTATCAGCCATGCCGACTATTAACTATCTATTCCAAACAAACTGGAAATGTAAAATGTATCATTTCCTGTATGCCGGAGGAGTTTTCTGAAAAAGAACAACGGAGTGTTGAAAGCAGGAATCTCCAACTGTTCTTCCTCAGAGAGCTAATTTGACATAATGAAAGTGGCCGAGAGCTACTCATAACACCAAAGTTGTACATCGCCAATAGCAGACATCATTTCCGTCTTACTTTTATGGTCCTTTAATAATGTTTCAGCCACTGCAGTCATCGCTTTTATTACAATGTTGAAGGGCTTTTTGTGTTTCGTTAGGGTGTGCGCCACTAAACGAAGCCTCTGTTGCTGGTCGTCCTTATTTGTCAGTTTGTTAAACAGAGACTGTCGACTTTTAATCGTTGTTTTCAGCTCACTACTCTTCTCTGATGTTACATCTTTTACCGACACGCTCGCACCGCAAAATGAGACACACACATTTGTCATTCACAGGTACAGGTATACTAAGACAGACACTATGATAAAAAATAATGTGTTTTTTGAACATTAAAGCATGTAAACATGTTCTAGTAGAAACCCAAAATACAAGTATGAACCTGGAAATAATATGTCCCCTTTAAATTAACTGAAAGTTGAAGGGAAGTTGTGATGATTAATGATGTTCATAAATGCATTTTCCAATCCACAAACATACCAACAAATTTGAACAAATGTAAAGCAATTTTATAAATTCATCCCAAATTGATTAAATGTCAGTATTCTACATATATTTCCGACTTTGAGCTCATGAATCTAGTAACATTTGCTTTTAAAAAGCTTCCTGCGCATGTAAATGTCTAAAAAATATTGATGCTGTCCTGCCAACAGGGGCGTCAGATCAGAAATTATTTTGTCAATTCAATTTGGAGGACGCCGGTTGAATTGTGCTGAAGTCAAACCAGGTGGAAACATGATGAAAGCAGAGAATCGAGCACCTGGGTAACTAACCTTTAAGTGAATGTTTTCTACTGGTTCATCTGCTATGTAGTTGAATCTGCACTCCTTTTGTTCTGGTTATCTAAAGCAGCACAACATTAACCATTGACCCTTTCTAATCATAGCTATCAACTGTGTGCACTAACTCCATTATGTTCTCTGCAATCTACAGCAATCTAACAGCTAATGTTGACTACAAAGGGAATTAAATATCATTCATCATCATCATGTTTGGACTAAATACCAACACAATTAAAGCAGTCAAAATGTTGAGATTACTCAAACATAACAGGCTAGTGAAAAGAATTAAAATGCTGATGCTTATTGCAGGGAGTTTTCCACCTTTCCTCTTAGTAGCTTATTATTATGAAGCTATAAATTCTATGAAACATAGTATATATCAACACAATCTCAGTCCTTTTTATGCACACCTTCTGTCCTCTTATTCCTTTCAACACTAATGTGAACAGGGTCCACATGTTTATGCACAGCTCTTCACACAGTGTCCTTTGTTTGCTCTTGGAGCGCACAGCCGCTCAGAACAGTGTTTTTCTCGGGTGAGGAGGGAACAAATGATGCTGCTGCTGTTGTTTTTCTTAGAGCATTGACGAGAACAAACCTGACAAATCTACGGGAGCAGAATTTGAAGATTTAAAAACGAATTCTCTGTTTTTCTACGTTTGTTCTGAATTTGAAAATGTACAGCAACTGGTAAACACGAATGACCTCGATCACCTCCTGCCTTCTCATGATCCACATTTCTCTCTGATCCAACCGACGTCTGTCGATGCACAAAACACCTTAACTTACATCTAACTCCATAGATACAGCACAGTTAACATGAGACGACGCCGCATCACAACATTGGACATTTCCCTTTCCCCTCGCACATCTCTCCCCTTCACTAACGAGCCCATTAGCAATTACACATCGAATCAGGCTTCTATGGCAACACAGCACGAGCACACCATTTGGGGTGGAAAGATTTACACAGCATCCACTCTCACTGCTGTCCTTGCTGCCACTTGTTTGAAAAAGAACCTCTTGATATTGAATCATTACTGTAACAGCTTTGTCATGTGAGATGACGCTGAGTTGTGTTTATGTAAGACATGAATTAGTGATTGCAGAAAAGATATTCATGTTTTCTTAATTTAACTCAGCTAGAGTGAGGCCTTTATTTGGAGCAATGTTACATTAATGACAGCCCTTTATTTCTAATGTTTCCTGTTTCAAAAGTATATCTTATATGTTTCAGACATGTTTCTGTTTTAAAAAAGGGAGACGTCTTACAAAAGCCACCCACACATGATCAGCAGTAAAACTGCTCTTTGCTGGCTGTGTCATTGTGTTCCTTGGGGAGCGTTGGCGTCCGACTATGCGGAAACTCTACCTCTGGCTACACTTGGCAAGCAAAAAGCCTGCAGTCATAGGATAACAGCGCACACCGTAGGATAGTCACTTCTTGAAGACATTCACAGTGTTGGGTTGGTTGCACTCACGAGAAATTAGAGGTAGATGCGTGAAGAATTAAATGTGATTCATTATAGTAGGCTACAGGTAAATCAACCCGTTTGCAGGAAAAGGTGTATGAATATCACGATAATGTGCAAGGCATTTAGCGTGCAGTAAGAACACCTCTCTTGCTTTTGGGGTGTAATTTGTACGTCCGGTAGTCTGTACTGACTGCAATGTAAACACATCTGCGTATATATGCTACGCTCAGAGCCAGTGACGTAGAATGAAAAGCGAGAAAGACTGCTTATGGCGGGTGGGAGGGGAGGTGGATGGGTCCAAAAAACACACAACTTTCAACCAGGAGACCGGAGGCTTTGTTTTATTTTGTAAGTTACATTAGTAACAAGTTTTTTATTGATGTTTGTGACGTGTTTTCCGTATTTATGTTACATGGTTTCCGTACGTATTTTACTTAGATTGCGTACTTATTTTAAGCCCAACCATGATGTTTTTCCTAAACCTAACTAAGTGGTTTTGTAGCCTAAACTTACTGCAACCGCTACCGTAGTTGTTGCGTGGAGTAAAAATGACATGCGAAAAACCTAAAATTCGTCCGCATGACACACGGAATGTCCGTGTAATGTCGTGTTATTTATATGCCTTCCCGTAACACCGGGTTGAGTAATCCTCCCTCCTCTTATGCTGCATTCACATGGAATCAGGCAGACGGACAACTCCTTCTGGACGGCACGGGAAAAACAAACAAACAGACGACGAAATATATATAATATTAAAATATTTTAACTTTTGGACGGCAGTGCAGTCTACCGTTACAGGTATTCTCTGTTGGCCTCACTTCATTTTACCGCCCTGCTTTCGTCCACTAACATGATATCCGGTTTGCCGACTGCCTGATTCCATGTGAATGCAGCATTGATGGCTTTTACCGAGCCTTTATTTCTTTGTGTTCACCACTGGCTTCTATTTGAGACTTGGCCATCATTTAAATACTGAAAATGTTCCAGGGATCATTTTTGCATTGTTGATTAATGCACATCAGCAGACAACAGAAGGTCATATTGGGATAAATTTGATCTAACCTGAATATACTGTATATATTTTTGAGAAAAAACCCTCAAAACAACAGTGGAAGACCGTTGTTCAATGAGTTCTTACCCATGAGTGCGGTTGTTTCGTAACCAAGTGGTTATTATTGTAACCATGATGACAAACGTCCCTTAACCTTAATGAAAACCTAAGAAAACCTTAACCATAAGATCAGAAAAACGACCAGAAAACGCCTATAGGTGTCGTTCTGGAGAGCAGAGACCGATGACGGATTTGGACGATTAATTTAGAGGATTTGTTGGTATTTAGTTGTTGTTATAACACAGTGTAATACTGTGATGAGAAGAGCACGACAAATATTTACTTCTATGAAAACAAAGGTTATTACTCCAAAAAAAGTCAAAAAATGTAGCACATAAAAATAGCATGTGTCAGGAGTCATAGGGTGATGTGAGGATTTTAGTCGCAATTTCCTGATGTGGGAGTTGTCAGGGGAGAGCTGGGCTGTTTCGTCCTGATCCAACACTGATTGCAAGGCCATAGGGGGAAATCAGTAAGTGCTCTACACGGTCTAATCAGGACCAAGCATGGCTTTTTGTCATACAAGTCGGCTCATAAGAGAGGTGCAGCCTAATGAATAAAGGAATTGTTTCAGCCCACTGAAATCTGTTGATTGCTCCAAAAACACCTCTCAGGACAATTAAATCCTGTGTAGATTCTGTGTCATCAGATATATCACCAGATGTACTGTACTGTGCGAGTGTGCTGTTGACTCATCTGTGCTGCCCGGTTGGGGAAGTGATGACGAAGATGATGCTGTTGCAGGGAGTTGTTGTGAATGAGCCGGGGGCCGAAACAGTGACCTCAATGGAGAGTCAAGAATGTAGAAAATGTCCACAGCAGCACCGGAGACAAACAGCTGCCTGAGGAACAGAAGGTGTGAAGGAAAACGTTAGATTAGACTGTAAAGTGATTTGAAAGTGCACCATCATTTTGAGTTAAGCTGCTGATATAATTTGTGCTAGTATTCAGTCATATACTGTTCAAGTATACAAGTCCAAGTAAAACAATATTGAAAATATTTAGACCAAAATCTCAATTCGGAAATTCACTTTTCTTGTTTGAAAATGCCTCATTGCTGCCAAAATTAAAATGAAACTCCATTTTCAAATATTTTTCAGTGACAAAGCCCACCATATATACAGTATATGTATGTATGGTTGTATTATAGAAACCAGATACTGGACTCAAAGATAGCACCCAGATTGGAAATTTCTTAGCAAGCACATAAGCCAAATAACGTTTCCGTGTTGTGTAGCCCAAAGACTTAACATTGGGATGGCGTCATGTAAATAAAAATCACTTCTCTAGGCTCTAGGCTAGGTTATACAAATATACTAAGAGGTCATTAAGTTGTAGCCATGACTTAATCATGCGTTGGAACGAGATAAATCAAGTTCCAGATGTGGTGGGATGGCTGTCAGGTTTGGTGTGATGCTGTTTATTGTGTAATTAATACTGTAAAGGTACTTCAGTAGTATGAAGTATGAGTATGAAGTATGTTTAGTACTTAAAAGTACTAATGTTGCGTCAGATCGGATCTTCGGATCGGATCTTACATGCATGATGAAATCAAACCTACTACAACTTCCCTGAGGTCTGCATATTGTTAGCTTGTTAGTTTTTAAGTGTCGCATGAAGTAAGCCTTTAAAATTGAACAAAATGAATTCAAACTTGTCCGTATTGCAAGCGGCTAAAGCTACTGATGATAAATTGACCAGTTAGTCAACAAACGAATCATTTTCATTTAATTCTCCCACAAATTCCAGCATGTTAAATGCTGATGTAACCGGGCCTTTAGGAGACAAACTGACTGATATCCTCTAATTGGAGTCTTTTTGATACCAACTGAAGAGCTGTCGACAGGTTTTTATTTGACTGAATAATTTCAGTCTGATATCGTCAGTCCCAGACTTCCACAATTGAAATCATCCAACCCTGATTCATGCTGGCCCCTTTTGAGTCAAGCAGTAATGAACGTATCCTTGTGGAAACAAAGACAAGTGGAGCCTTTTGAAAATCTTATTTAGTTATTGAATCATTCACAGAGTACAAGAGAATAAAATAAAATAAAGCCTGTTACAGAATCGAGGGAAAACCCAATCGGCTTCAAGAGGGCGAGCCGTCTTTCAAAAGGTCTGATTCAATTTAAATAAAAAGGCAGGAAAACAGTTACTGTGTCAGTCCTGTTTCCATTAAGATTACAGAGGAAATGAAAACTGTAGTGGTGTCATCTTGTACAGCAGAGGACAGGCCACGGCGTTTATTTAGTTTCATACATTTTGCATGCACAGAGCTGTGAAATGAGCACACAGGGCAATAACTGAGCACACAGAGATCTGAAGCAACGGAGCCGAGAGACGTCTGAATGAGTCAAGTGAACACAATTCTGCGACATGCCTCAACAAGATCTCCTCTCGTTCTCGAGCAATGTTTCATTCTGAGATATTAGGAGTCCTTCCTCCACCTATTCTTTTCTCCACTTGTACCAGTTACACTATTAAAAGTACCCTATGGAGGATTTGACCGTTAATACCAACGACTGACGATGGAGCAAGAATCGCTGCATGAAATCTTTCGGTTTTGCACCGTGCAGTAATGCACTGTGAATGCAACATATATATATATATATATATATATATATATATATATATTATCGCCTTGCGGGTGTATGCCTCCGCCAGTCAAGTTGCAGTTTACATCCATGTCTGTCCAACATGTCATCACTTCATTATTTTATCCTATTTGAAATGTGTGTGAAAATGTCATAATTAGCAGATGAATTCTTATGTTATGGCCAAAAAACGTGTTTTGGGAGGTCACAGTGACCTTTGACCACCAAAATCTAACCAGTTCATCCTTGAGTCCAAGTGGACGTTTGTGCCAAAGTTGAGGAACCCACCCATGAAAACATTGCTCCATGGGGTTACTAGCTGTCAAAAACTCCACAGAGTACCTTTAAGGAGAAACGTGGTTCAACGTATCCTCATACAACGGTTCGTATGATATCGTACAAACCGTTATTTCTAATTCTTTTGTGCGTTTTCTTATGAATGTTCTGCAACACGTGTCAATTTCTGCTTGTTACAGGCATTCTTCACAGGAAACCACTTGGTTTAGGCAACAAAACTACTTAGTTAGGTTTAGGAAAAGATCGTGTTTTGGGATAACTTAACTCCGGAATTGGCGCAACTTAAGTATGGAAGTTACGCAACAAATAAATCAATGTTGACTTCTGGTTTCCCACGGGGTACGAACACCAGCCTCCTGCGCGAAATTATGGTGTTTTTTTTTACCCACCCACCAACCCCGACCTCCTCCCTATGCTTCGTTTGTCGATTTTATACTTCCTGATTCATGATTATGTGGATTACTTACAAATTGATTTCGTCAGGTATATATATGAATCACAGTGCATTGCTTTTCGTTAGTATAGCTATGAACAGTGTGTGAGAACAGCCTTGTTTTGGTGAGAAGTGTTGCATTTATTTAGTTTTTAACAATGGAAACTGCAATTAACAGCTGAATTTAGTATGAGGACAGAGAGTGTTTATCGGTTGCTGAACCTCCAACAAATTGACCGTCCCATGAATATCTCTACAGGGATTTGCTACACACCCATCCACCACCCCAACCTCTAGTCTACACCCTAACTTTCTGCCTTGTTGTATAAAGGACACACTCTTTCCTGCATCTCCACTGAGCGTAAATCGCTGCTGAATCATCCAATATGAATGTAATTCGTAGCCACTGATTGGCCGGTGGTGATAAATGTGAGGCCTGCCAGGGTAAATTAGTGGCCAGCAGGAGCCTCTCCTTATCCGTCTCTGGAACGGGATGCTTACTTCTATCCGAGATAGTTGCTAAGTTTGGTAACACAGGCGCCCAGTGTGGTAAGCCACTGGATGGGGAGCTGGTTCGACTCATCACTGGCATTCCTTGTTACTCTGCTTGTGTGGCAAATCACAATCGTATTGAATCACACTGAAGGAAAGCAGGCCCCTTTAAAACTCCGTACGACTGTAAGACGCCACAAAGACCCAGTAACCAGCTCAGAAATAGCATAAAACCACTGGTAAAAGCACTGTGATTGCACAATATCTGCATTCTTAATTAAAGGCCACTATTAGTGGAAGCCCTCTATGTTCTGAGTCCACCTTGTTTGTGCAAAGACAGTGACAAGTTGTTTCTCCCACCATAACGCTGGAGAACAAAATGTCTCACACTAACTAGGAACACACAGGGCTCGCTGATAAGGCTTCGGGTCTGTGTGCAAAAACACTCATTACCTCGGTCGGTCTATTACCGCTCCAGCTCCAAAACAAATTCCAGTAAATCTTCTGTTATCACCAGAGCAGTTAAAAGGAAAACACAGAATGAACTCAGCAGAGCACAAAACACACTCACATGGTAAGTGTCATTTTTTATAATGCTTTTATACACTTACTTTTCTGTAATCAAAGTATTTCATTCTTCTGTTTATTTTATTTTGTCTTACGCTACAGGTGAATGGGGTAAAAACATTAACTAAGAGATATCACCGTGAAACTTCCTCAGTTGATTATCTTTTTGTTTTACAAGTTTTATGAAATGTTATGTTTAAATATGCAAATGAAGCATTATCTAATGCTAACCTTTGGGTGAGTTTAGGATCTACAGACGACAATAGACAAAGTAGTAAAATAAACACCTAAATGTGTATTTTGGATGTTTTCTTTCCACTAGTCTGAAAGAAGACATGTTATGGAAGCAAAATAGCCCAAAATCTCAAAATTGGTCAGTGCATGAAAAAGTATGTTTTTTCCTGGGGTGTCTCATCTTAAACCAACTTTATTTTGAATGTATATATATTTTTTTGTCTGTTTGTGTCTTTCTCTTCTTTATTTAAATAGTTAAAGCTGCATTCACTGATTATTTTGGCCACTAGGGGGCGGCAGAACAAGCTGCAACATAACACTAACATATTATCACTTTATAAAGTTGTCTTGGCAAACAGTTTTCTGTTTACACATTCAGCACATTTTCTCTGTGGGTTTCGCATTATTAATGCTAAATGCTAACATCAGCATGCATAATGTTTACATTGCATTATCTTTAGCATCTTAGCATACTAACATTTGCTAAGTAGTACTAAACACAAAAATCAGGGGAACAAAAAGGTAATTTTAAGGGGGATCATGACATTTTATTTCATGCCAATCAATCCAATAGTTGTTAAGATATCACGATGCTTGCATCCCTATATGAAAGGTAATCAGTAACTGTACTTTATATCTGGAAATACAAATTGCTGATGAATTTTGTAAATTATTTTTTTTCCAAATTCCATCCACTTCTATTGGAGCAATCTCAGACCGATATCTCAAAACTTGGGCAAATATTACAAAAACTACATAACTAGATGCCACAAGAGGTAAGGGAAATTTTGTAATTTGGAGAAGTGACCCTTTAACTCTTGCAGAAAATCAACAGTTTATTTTGGCATACATCCAATGAGCAACTAATGACCTAATGCAGCAGCTACACATCATTTCACAGCAGTGATGCAGTGGAAATATCGTCAAAGTTTCGCATTTCAAAATCTTCATGACTGACTCAGTGCCCTTTCATGTTTACAGTATCATGTTGTTTTAACGCATGTTATTGTTAGATTTCCACAGAAAAGTAGGTAAATGTTGCAACAGTGTGATTACCCTGATGGCTGACTAACTGACCTGATACTCAGGATGAATCAGTATTACCAGTATGAGAACAGGACTTCTGAATTATGGAAAAGCCTTTACCGAATAAATTCTGAGGTAGCAAACATTTAACTGTGATCAGCTGTGATCCGCTTATTCTTGGATATTCCCATCACGTGCGAATGCTTGTCTTTGTCTACGGACAACATGAGACATGCTTTTACTTTACTTTATTACTTACTTGTAATAAAGTACTTTTACATTGTTGTCTTGATACCTAAATAAAAGGATCCGAATACTTCCTCCACCACTAACTAGTAGTAGTACAGTAGTAGTGGTGTGAATGTGAATGTGAAGGGGGTAAGGTGGCGTGTTCAAGCTAAAACAGGTTGTTAAATGGTTCTGAAGGGCTTTAAAACATCCAAAGATTCTTCCTTGAAAGCCGAGGTCTGTTTACTGTCTTGAGTCCAAATGATGAAAAGCTTCCTGGGAAGTTGAGGGACTTACTGAAGGCTCTGCATCTACAGATAGTGATATCCACCTGATTGTTTTCTGCAAGATTTTGGGACTTAATTTCTCATGTGGTGCAGATCATGTGATCCATTTTCTGTGGAAAATTCTGACGGTTATTGTCAAGGATGCAGCGGTGATCAAATACACCTTCAGTCAGTTCACCTGACGTTGTTGCGAGCGATATCCGTCCACCTTTTTCTGGCTGACATATGGCAATAATCCATCTTGTACATTATAGTAAAGAGCATCAGATTGATGGATTAAATTATAATTGATTGGTTTTTATTGTGGTGGTTGCTTCTCATAAGGATAATTACTGACTGGAGGTCATAGTTTACCCCCCCTTTGATTTAATACGACATCACTGCTTAGTGCCATAATCTAAATGATCCTTTAACATGCTCTTCTCTCCCCTCTGTGGCCCTCTCCTCTCTCTCCCTCTGTCTCCATTTGTGTCGGTGATCAGACATAATTGGTTTTGATCCACAGTAAGTCGATGGCTTGAATCTGCTGTGCAGGGAGCAGTGAGATTGTTGGAATGCTGACCGAGGGAGTAAGTTGCGATTAGGTCCAGAGCACTGCTGTGTAGTCGTGCAGTGAATACATAACACGCACTATTCACTATATACAGTATCTTCCCACCACTCCACAAATTGCGGTCCACAGCCCAGGGACGTTGTAACTCACTGTTTTCCTCCTCTTCACTCTGTTTGTATAGTGTGTGGTGTTAGTGCAGCTATAATCTGGTTCAGGAGGCGTTTATTGTGGTCATAAAAATATCAGTCAACACGGGTTGGGGCTACTGCATGGGGCAACATTAAGAAGATTGTGTCAATATTCTTATTAGGAATTTCCATTGTAGTATTAGCTGCAAGTCTGCTGCTCTCAGGATAGAAATATTCTCACAGTCACACATGAAACCATGCAGTTAACATTAATGTTAGTTCATGGGTCAATTGTACACGGCAAGAACAATACAAGTAGAAAAGCCGTAAAAAGACTAAAACTTAAGCTACACTTTACAATAGCATAACATTAAATTAGATCAAGGAGAATGAAGCCAAATAGACTTTCAAATTCGGGACAAATAATGCCAACATTTACTTATTAACTATACTGCAGACTAGAGCCAACAGTGCGGCACACACCAGAAAAACTAGGCCGACAGACGCTCACCGACGGCCCCAAACTGTCCGACGGCCGACCGTCAGCTTGGTGTGTCGGGGCCTTCAGTCAATCAGCACACTCCAGTTATCTGCCTAAACTAGCTCACACTCCATCATGGAAGATGCTGTGGAAAGCTGCCACAAATCAACGTTGCTGCCAACAGTGTGAACGAGTAACTGCAGCTTGCCAACGCTCCACATCAGAAGACATTACATGCATGCATTTTTAAATCTGTTTACATGCTATTCATATATTTACCCTTCAAATGAGCGTGACATTATCAGAATCTGCCTTCACAAACCCATCCAGGCCAAACTGTAATTTTCACTTCACAACCACAATTTGTGTGCGTGCGAGTGCTCTTCCCACCGTCTCTTTCACTCATCACACCCCCGCATACAATAAAATCCACAAACGCACAGGTTCACATTCATGAGCTCAGAAAAGGAGAGGAGAAATAATCCCGGGTCCCCATGGGAGCAGATGTCACCGGCACAAACAAGCGACAGATTGCCTCAGCCCACGGCCAGGCTGAAGGTGCTCTGCAGAGCGGAGGGAGGTCATTACTGCTGGCCCTTCTGCACAGGAGGGAACATAGAGAGGGGAGTGAAGAGGCTGCAGGGCTCAACTCAGCACTCACAAACTCTTCTCTGCTGGCCTTTTTTTTCCTCTGCTAAAATGCAGCAGGTCACATTCGAACTGAAACCACTTAGAGTTTTTTTGTAACCTGCAGCAGATCAACTGTGTGCCATTTAGTTGCTGAGGCATGAAATAACACGGACAGAGAGAACTCAGGGGGGAGATTTTGCAAATTGGAGAAAAGATGACCAGCTTGACCCTCGCATTAAATGCTTGGACAGAGACTGAATCAGCTCATGCAGATCCTGCGCAGGTCCCCAGTGCACGGACCCAATTGATTATCAGCTTATTACAACAGTGCTGTTGCTACTCTATGATCTATAGCCAATCAGCTGCCAAAATATCTTAAGATAGTACACACAACTTTAAACATAGAAGAAGAATTACTCTGATTATACAGTGATGAGTTTTATTATCCAAAAAAAAAGGCGTATCTGACTCGGATGAAAAAATGAACTCATGAGTGCCGTCTCCTGCTGTTTGATGCCGTCTAAAGGGATTTGCATATGAGAAAGGAATCATGACACTTGTGTTGAGAACTGCAGGTGTAACACTGGATCACAGATCTAGTACTGCAAGTGCAAAGCAGACTCAGGAGGCAGAACAGCTGTGGTAAAAACAGTGTAAAACTAGGTCAGAAGGCAGCAACAGTCGACAACAGGGGGGGGAGTCAGACCAGGCAAACAAATCCAGGGGGGCTGAAGCAGGCAGGCCATAGTCAAAAAGCAGGAACATGCAGCAGAAGAGAATAAAGGCTGGGAAATGAAGGCAAGAAATAAAACACAATCTGGCGTACGGTGACTTATAACTGCCCTTTATAGTCAGCACACTGTGGCTGGCTGCGAAAGAATAGCAGCTGGGTGGACAGATGACTCCATCAGGTGATACTGAGGCAGAGAACTCAAGTGACGGCTGGTGGGAATGAATATACACAATGCAACGATTAATCAAATCAAAAGAAGCAGAGGAGGAACGTAAAGAGGATGAGTGCCTTAATGGGACACACCTTAAGAAAATTCATAGGTGAACTGGTACACGAGACCAACTTTTCTATATAAAATACACATGTTGATCTTTACGAGGCTCAAATTTCACTCATTTATCCCACAATTATGTCTGTCTTGGGTTGGAGAATTCCAGGCTCATAATCCAACTAATTGCCGTTTTCTTTCACTTCATTCATTCAGCATGATATCAAGGTTGTGTTACCAATGTTAGCGGATTCTTGTTAGCGGAGATGGTTTCCCTAACCGATCTATAGTGAGTGACAAATCGTTTCTGCCTAGGTCATTTTCCGTCAACACGGAAGCTGCGGTTACTGGGAGTAGTTATAGTAACTTTTTTCGCAATTATTAAAGAAATATGCTGATTTAAAAGGTAAAGTGTGTAGGATTTGGTGGCATCTGGCAGTGTGGGTGCAGATTGCAACCAACTGAGTCCCCCCCCGCTGCGGTAACGTGAGCCACCGAGTGCAAAACACCGTTCACCTCACTGAGAGGCCATCCTTACCATAATAATACTACTTTAGGAGCAACGGGAGTCTGACTACGGCTGGCGGTACCACGGTTTTACACTCTGCCTACTTGAAAATGAAATGTAAATTATAAAAATACTAACAAGTATTTGGTATTTCAGCTGTTTTGTTTAGACGGAAAGACGTATCTCTAGTTGTAGATGTACAGCTAATGTTGACTTAAACATGTGTGCAGACAGAACACAGAGCAAAATTTAGATGTGACGCAAATGCATGCAAAGTCAACACACAAACAGCTGCTAGCTAACTACATTGCTAGGTAGCTACAGGTAATGTTTGCATCTGTTGCAGTCTGTTTGGGGTGATCAAACAATGTGACCAGTGGCCAAATAACGTGATGGCAGAGGTCCACTTAATGTCTGTCTGAACATACTTTGAGTAGGTCTGCACAATTCATCAGATTGCAGTATTTGTTAATATCGCAATATTTGTTAAAGGCGAAATGTGTACCAAAATACCATTATAAACTAAATACTATCGTGCTGCAGAGATGTCTTGGTCTGTGAATCATATTCTAAAGGCTTAAGAAAACGTCTTTGTTTGGTACAGATCCCAGCAAAATTCATACCATAATCATTTTAATGTTTTTCAATGAAAATGAGAATAATGATCAAAATTAAAGGTAAAAAATATCATTCCCTCTAATATCGCAAATCATATCGCAATTGCAATATCAGTCCAAATAATCGCAAATAGATATTATCTATCATATATAATATCGTGCAGCCCTAACTTTGAATAACAATTTCAGCAGCTGGACAATTTGAATTTATGTTGAAAAAGATCCCAATGTTCTGATGCTGCTAATCCAGTGGCAAGAAATTACCTTTTCTTTGAATATTATCATCCATTCATACACTTGTTCCAGCATCTGAGTAGGTTGAACCACAATCTGCTGACCCCGCCACTGTTTTGAAGGGTTCTTAGTATTATATAATCAGTAGTGAAACATAGAGCCTTAGAATAGAGCCTTTATTCTTAAAATAAATACAAGCTATAACACTATAACTAAGCTACTGGTGGAGAACTGCTCTGCTAGGGCAGAAAAACAACCTCAAGGTCTATGTGGTATTATGCGAAAATACTTTCTTAAACCCATTTTGGGTGGCAATGGCTTTAACAAGATATTTTTTCCTGTTGTCGCTGGGACTCTCGCTGCAGCCCGGTGGCAACCCAGCAAGACATGGTCCACTGCCCCTAAACCTTCCCAACATCAAAAAGTATGGAGCCGAGACGCTCAGAACATGAAAAAACTGGCCACAATAATTCAAGTTAAGTAATATTGAAGGATATGGAAAAAGTTTCCCCTCTTCTTAAGGAGAACTTTTATCAGCCACAGTGAGATGTTGAGAGAAAAGGGATTAATGGCGGAGAATGGCAGTTTGCCACCAACCAAACTTGGTTTGTGGTTTGACTGAGATCCAACAGAAGATAACAGACGTCTCAATTCACTACATGTATGTCAGCTCCTCTTTGTTAACTTCAATACAGCTCAACACATCAGCCTGCCAGACAACTTTTGATTCTTGTAGTTGCTCCATTGTCTCAAAGGCAATTATAATAGTGTTATGTTTTTGACATCAATCAATCATTCTTAATGTACATTTGAGAGAAAAGAAAAAAGAGCAGTGCTAAGTGAGTAGCATTTATTTGCCTCCACACTAGACCTGAAGAATGTCAGTGAGATGTGTTTCTTGATCTGTTTGTGGAAGTAAAAGTACAATATTTGTGTTAATGTTTGGTGAATGAAAAAAAAAATATCAGGCTGTGTGTATGTGCTGCATTAGTGTGCTGGTGTCAAGCTCTGACATTCGAAAGTGTTCATGGTTGAGTGAGAAGACCAATGCTTCCAGAAGATCAAGATCAAGGGAATTTGATAGTTTCTTGGTTAGATGGCCAAGTTTTACCAGCTGTTTCCCAGATTTGCTTTGTTTCTGCAGAGTCACATTTCCCAAATATCTACAATAGAGGTGGCAAGTCATAGGAGACTGTCCTCCCAATAATAAAAAAAATTATGATTTTGATTCTAAATCGGAAATCGATATGATCCGCCCCCGCCTACTTGCGTGTGTCCGAAGGCATAAAAACAAACTTCAAAGACGACAGCTTATCTTACCGGTAGCCTGCAGCTGCAATTAGAGACACCGTGGCCAATGCCGGAGCCGGAGATGACGGAGAAACAACAGAACTGGAAAATCCTCCTGCTTCCCTGAAGTCACCGGTGTGGCGACATTTTACCTTCCCCGTGAGTTATGTAAACAACAAACACATTGTTGACAGAAAAAATACAGTTTGTAGGCTGCAGATGATTCAGAGACTGCAGCAACCAAAGAAAACATAGTCTAACAATGGAAGAATCGTGACACCCCTAAGCATCAGTCCTTACTGCAAATGCCCCAAACTGACATTTGTTTATGTTCAAGTGACAAAGCCTTTTACCGTCCATAGTAATTATGACTCTTGTGTGCCACCGGTACCAGGGGTAGTTGCGCACATCACAACAAATGACATGTTAAACATGTAACATATTCATCCTGAATACCCACACAACGGGAGGAAGCTCAGCTACAAGCTCATGATAACTATTTCTACCTATATGAAACACAATTCCAACACCAAGCAACTAAATGAGCACACAGCAAAAACATGTTAACAGTGCACATTGTGTTGCTAGCGATTTTGCTACTTCATGCTACCTGCACAAACGCATTCAAAACACCCAGTTTTGAAAGTCAGAAACAGTTGTGAGTATGTCTAGACAGTCAATCTTGTTAGAATCAATGGTAAGACACAGTGGTGTATCATCAGCATTAGTATAAAGCCTGGGACAGTGTCTAAGAATGGCATGTCCTCTGAGGAACATGTAAATAGGAAAGAACTATGGGCCATGGATGGAGCCCTGAGGCTCCCCACACTTGATCACTTATCTCCCCCAGATGACCTGGCTCCCCCAGTAGCAACAGCATTAGGTGCTATATTGGGAATAGGAATGAGATGCCCAAAGGCTGATAAAAAGGCAGATGGAGAAATCAATTCTAACACATTATTATCACCAACAGTTGAGCAAAAACAACTGTGGAACCCACAGTTTTATGGCAAATGTGGTCTTGAGTTTGAAACACTATTCACCGCTTATCCTTTTATACTACTCTTCTTTAAAAATAACAATTCATGTTATGTTAATTAATTAATGTTAAAAAGATGATAAGCAGTAATACCCTTTCCCTCTCTGTTACACAAACTCATAAAGGCACGTACACACATGCACACACACCGAGGACAGTGAGTACAGTAGCCCCAGGCCCAGATGGTGCTCCTTCTCCACCAATGACGATGTTACATAAGTGGATTGAGCCCAGGGACAGGGGCCTGCATGCTTGCTTTACCGAGCCACAGTGGTGCATGGGATGCTTTCTGTGGAAAAAGGAAAGAAAGAGAGAAGGAGGGGGAGAACGTATCTGGTGCTTGAGCCTGGAGAGACAGACGCGTACGGCTTTAAATAGCTCTAATCCCACCCCCATCCTTGCACATGCATTCGGCCACTTTCCTGCCACTGGGTCTCTGACAGAGCACGGCGAGGTATCAGGCATCCGCAGCCCTCCTCTGCTCGGCTCTGGAGGGTGTGTGGGTGGGGGAGCTGTATCTGGATGCATGTCTGTGTACGGACGTGCACGGCCGTGTGTGCGCACGGCGGGTAGAAGGTGTAAGTGTGATGTGAATGTTGAGGCGATCTGAGCGGAGGAGAGGCTGGGATTTAAAAGTGAAGGACAAATCACAGGGTTTGGTCAGAACAAGGACACGTTAATGACCTTGGGCTGCGATAAAGCCGAGAAATAAGACAGTGATCGTGTCCCGGGCTTTTTACAAATACTGTTTATGTAAAAGCCCCCGTTCCTAGATAAAAAGATAAAAAGCCTTCTGCTGCTTGCATGCAAGTGACCTAATGCATATCCCATTCTTGTGCTGCACACTAATATTCCCTACACCACCACCTACACAATAACACGGACATGTGGCCAGTGGTTAAATGCCACACAAATCAACACTTGCTCATCCAGTCCTCCATTTGCCTGCCTGCCTTCACCTTTCCATCACAACAACACCACCTCTGTTCTCTTTCTCCTTCCTCCATCTCTACTTCTTTCATTCATTGCCTCCCTCAGAGGCAGCCACCTCCTCCTCTCATTGTCCCACTGTCTTTTGTTGCCCGACTCAACAAAAGAGAGCACTTGAGGCTGTGATGTGTGTGTATGTGTGTGTGTGTGTGTGTGTGTGTGTGTGTGTGTGTGTGTGTATGACAATGATGCTTCGTTTCCTCCAGACTGGCTGGTTGGGTATAATAGCTGGTGTGTAACTGGGTGTGTGAGTTAGCGCACTGCTTCTTTAAGTCAGAGAGAGAATGACAGCTTGCAGCTATGCTCCATTCTTGCCCCCTGCCATTACTGCAACACACTGCTGTTTGCTGCCACACACATGCACTTTGAGGGCATTATCTTATGCACAATGACACATTGTGGTGCACAAAACGGGCCCACCAACAGTGCTTTTTGGGATCATTGCTGCCAAAAGTATGAATTTGTAGCAGCTCTTTTTGTATTTAATGATGCGATGTGGTAATAAGGGGTGGGAAAAAAAATCTTTTCACCTATATATCGCTTTTTTTTTTTTTTGTTACGATTTTGAAATAGATTTTTTAATGCCAGAATCGATTTATTTGCTTCATTTGAGTCTATGCGAAGGTAGAAGGAAGTTGTCGTAGTTTTATTGTCGTAGTCTCAGTAACGTGACGTCATATCCGTTCCGTATCCTTCAACCAAAACCCGGCCGCCGCAAGCCGAAACGAAAAAGTAGAAAACGGCGGAGCGTCCATGTAGATACGACCTGCACCCTCACATTTTAAATCCAACGTGGGCAACACTACCCTGATACACAGACTGATTTCGAACTCTCTGGTCTCTGTTTCCTCTAAGGTCAGCAATTGGTTGCATGTCAAAGTTAACCAAAGTTTAACTTTAGGCAAAAAGTCTGCGGACTTACTTTGTTGTTGTAAAGGCTGGTAGTTGTGTGGCCGGGCTCTGAGATGGAGAAATGTGCATCTGACCTGTCCTGCAACTTTTCTCACTCATCTGCGATCCAAAATGCCCCCTCTCGGACTCTCCTTGAGCCTGCAAATAAACATGAGATATTCATTGAATCCTCTCCAATAAGTACATAATGTTTATAGATACACCTGTACAATGTACTGCTATCCAATATAACAGCGCTGTAATAATCCGCTCCTTGAATATAATTGCTTTCAGTTTTTGTTGACAGTGTCAGAGAGGTGTGTAAATGCTAACCACACATTATTACTGATTTATGTGGTGTGACCGCTGCTTTCTCATTTCACTTTGTAATAGCTGTCATGAGGACCCATTAAGAAATCAATAAGATATTTTTACTGCCATGCATTCATTTAAAGGGAACATGCCAGTGCTGTTTGGCAGGGCTGACTGGTGTTTTCCACTGCTTTAAGAAAATGTCACAATAAAGAGTAACACAGTACCTATGAATTATAGCATTTAACATGGCTGTCATTCATCTCCCTCTCTCACCCCGGCTGAGTCAACACTCAATGACACATATTTGTACCTACTAATTTCGGTTGCAGCGCTTTTACCTTTGTGAGACTCCTGAGATGTTCTGGCTTCAAAATCACACACATTCAACCAAACCACGACGTTGCAATTAGAGGTGTTCAGTATATAAATGGCTCCTGAGTGTACTGAGCCATCACTGTCACTGACTGAATCAGTAGCTTTGTGCTCTGAAGCTCCCATCACTTGCAGCTGAAAGCGGCATTGTCAGCTCAGCCATGATATACTTTATTTACAGTATGTTTCTTCCTGGTTAAAAGCTTCCTGAAAGACTGTGAAACAGAAACACATAAATGATGCAATAGCTCTGTTGCAGATAGCTGTTAACCTTCCACACAGTGATATATGGACCAGGTTTGGGACTGAACTGAACAAACCAGTTGAACAAGCAGCAGACTTAACTTACTTCAGGGCTCAGTATACTTAAAACTAAGTAGGTTGTTGGGCAAGGAACTTGAAAATTGTAATCAGTTACATTACTTTACTAATTTACTCATCAGCCAAATACATTATTTACATTATTTGTAAGTTTACTCTCCATGAAAGGTGCCTTTAAACACACCAAATCCTCCAAACAAATACGTCACATCCTCTGTATTAACCATAGACTGTATATATAGATGGATGACGCGTCTCCACTTCCTCCCACTGGTATTCCGGTGCGTCTCATACAGACGCTAAATGATGCCTTGTGTGTCAGTATCACACGCCGAGGGGCGGGACAAAGCACCGACGCCCTGGGAACGGGAATGGGCTGAATTTACAACACCAATTGTGTATCATGATTCACAACATACTGTATAAAAATGACACCAGTTACAGTGAAAGACAATGAATGATAAATACCAGTGTCATGAACAGCCTCTCCTAACCACCATAAGTGATTACATGGCTTCTCTGTTCTTGCCTGCTTTAACCCCCGCCCCCCCCTTTCTCATCCCAATCTTCCCATCATGCTTCAGGCAACTAAACAGATCCTTTGTTTTGGGTCTTAGAGAAGCCATAAAAAAGCAGACTTTGTTCTATGCTCTCTCTCTCTCTCTCTCTCTCTCTCTCTCTCTCTCTCTCTCTGTCATCATCCTCCCTCCCTCCCTCCCTTGTTCCAACCAGCAGATGGTTAATGATTCATGGACTGGGTGCACACGTGCTATAGTGAGTGTAGCATTACTCCATGGACGTGCAGACAACAGGGTGACATACTGTGTGTTGTTTAGGGCTCGGCCGATACGGGTCTTTTGTGTTGGAGTTGACAGTAGCTGATCATTTCTACCAATATTTAATGTTAAATATGTTGAATAAAATTGTTATAATCGTGTGGAACCTGGTCACAATGCTGTCTTAGAGTTAGGGCACAATACATTGTTTTGAGACAGAATATCGACGTGATACATCGGTTGTGTGTTGTCTCATGCGAGGCGTGCATGAGCGAGCATGACGTGAATGTGTCTTTGCATGTGTTTATGTTTTATGTGTGTGTGAGAGAGAAGTGTTTACCAAAGTCAAAGCAGTAATCATTGACTTAGGCCCAACCTTCACAGTCTAGTCTTGCTGAGCAGCTCTTCTTTTTGTTCTTGTTATCTTTAAAACTCAGATAATTTCCCCTCGCTCTTCTTCAGTTGCGCTATCTCTGCTTGCATCTCACCCTCTGTTTTTTTTTTTACGTTCCGCCTCTCCCAGCTCTTGTCCTCTTTCTAAACTTAACACCCTGGGGATGCACCTCTCCTCACGTTACAAATCTCCCTCCAACCATCCCTCCATCTACAACCACCACCTCCACAACTACAACCATTCACTCAACGACAAAAAAGAAGACACCAGCAGCTGCCCATTAGCCTCCTGAAAGCACTTCTGCTCAACAGAAACCCACAAGGTGACAGTTTGTTGAAAGGAAATGCAATCTTTCTCCATCCACTCCTTCCTGGAGCCGGGGACAGACAATGAGGGGAAGTGATTAAACTGGGGTCCATAGCACTGGCAAGCTTCATAGCCACTTTACAACAGTATGATGGATTCTGGCACACACAGTCACACTCTCACACATACTCTTCACTCTGCCGACTTAATCTAAAAACAGTGTAATATAAAGCCGAGGCTTTCCGTGCTCTTAAGAAACAACAGTAAAGCTGAGAAAGGAGGTCACATCCAACAGTCCACTTTCTCTGCTCCCAGGGAGTGGACTATGTTCCTCCACACACAGCAGCTTCATATCCACAGGCAGCTGACATTACTCTCATTCCATGCATTTATGAAGAGAACACTCAACGGGAAGGAAATTCAAAGAATTCGCTTTAAACTTGAACATGGCAGAACAGTAGTAGTTCAACCAACTGACCAGATCAGGTCAGCCCATTCAGAACTAGGTCTTTATTGCATTGCATTTTTGCAGGTCCAGTCTGGTGTATACCGGTTCTTTTACCGGTTGAACCGCCATTTGTCATTATGAAACGGCAAATTAAAAAGTAGCCCACATCAGCAACCTGTGCCAACGACGTCACAGCTCTAAATCCAGCTTGTATTGCATTAGTAAAAAGCAACATGACAACGTGATTAACATAATATTGTTTGTTTTAGGGCTGTCAGAGTTAACGCGATAGTAACGCGTTAATGCAAATTCTTTTTAACGCCACAAATTTCTTTAACGCATTAACGCAACTTGTGATTTTTAGGTTGTACCGGGCTCAGTTTTAAAGCTAGAGTGAAGATATTGGCATCATATGAAACTAGAAAACCTAAGAATCCATTGGTTCTTTGAGTACTTTGGGGGGGATTTAAGTTAATTTTAAAGGATTGAGAAAATAACACTCTTGGTCAACTGATTGCTCTTAAATTTTTCACTGAAATAGTTTTAAAATTGGCCTGTTTTATGCCTTATAACTGTTTTTTGTATTGTACATGAACTTGATATTGTGCTTATTCATTTGTGACTGTTGTATTTGTCTGCTTATATTGTTTGTGTTTATTGTTGTAAAAATGTTTTTAATTTTAATCTCAATGAGACTTTTACCTGGTTAAATAATATATATAATATATATAGATGGGAAGATCAATACCACTCAGAGAGCTAGAACGACTAGCCTTGTTTACCATAATAAGGTTTAAAAAACATGCAAAAAACTATGGCAACTGTTTATACATCCACCTGGTTGCCTGGTAACTCACTGAGACAACAACTCCAGGAATTTACTGCACCCAGCTGTCAGGAAATAGTTCCAGCACGTAAACATACTTAAGTGGAAATGCATCAAATTGATGAGAAGACAAAATATGGTGTGATAGACATAATTAAGAAAAAACTTAACTTGATGTCTGCTCTAATTTATCATCTACACTAAATACATTTTTTGAACCTCTTAAGATCGGGTGTGGCAAATACCGAACCGTCCCAGACTGCCATAAACCACAGATGTGTTGTCATTGTAATTTGAGCCCATCCTTAGACCTGCTCCCGGCATACACGAACGCATCTTCTCTCGTAAAATGTCTGGCATGATCAGCAGGCTTTTCAGAATGAATGAATGTGTCATGGTACTGGAATTACTCCTTTGGTCATATGATGCAGAATATGACTGAACAGAGCAGCCAGAGCTGAAGAATTGATACTTGACTTGAGTCAGACTTTGGGGAAAAAAATCACTTGAGACTTGGGCTAGCTAGACTAGACATAGGGGAGAGCCCGTACGAAATTAACGAAAGTAACAAGGCGATATTCTCCGAGCCCATACGATACACCATGTACAGCACGCAACGCATACCAGAACTGTGAAAAATCACGTGGATACGTCATACTGTCGCAGTGTTTTACCCGGAAAGCTGTTTTGGATAAATTCACTCAAGCAGGGTTAGGGTTTCATGAGTCATAGTCTTGATCATTTGACAGATTATTTAGTACCTTAACACATCCTGAAGTTTGACATGTCAGAGTTTTTCAGTATAGCAGCAGGTCAGGTTTAACTGTCAAGAGTCACTGTCAGGACGAAAGTAACAGATTTGTCTTTCGTCCCTGTTTTAAAAATTGAAATAAAAAATTATATTTAATATTTTTTATTAAGATAAAGGACATAATATGTTTGCAATCACATATTAACAAGGACACCGTCAGACATGTTTAATAAAAACAACAACAAAATAAATAATTCAAGTTTATACCGTTGTGTGTATGTGCAATGTGCAACGTCCGTTCAAAGTCAGACTATACCGAAGTCATTCCACATTTGTGCAAAATAACACCTGGTATTGATAGAACACACACACACACATGCGAGTTATTGATCACTACAAAAAAGAGTTTCTGTCTTTTAAAATGACTATGTGAAAAGTGTTATTTTCGTACCGCCTCTCCCCTACTTGAGACTTGACCGGCCTGTAGACCTGAAAGCAACAACTTGACGAGTTCGGACCTGACAGCAGCAGGCAGGTTCTCGTACACTGCGTTAACCTCTGGCCCTTTAACCCTCTGTGACTGAATTAAGAAAATCATTGAACAGAAGGAGGAGCTTCAAACTTTTTTCCTTGTTAGTCATGTTTTCAGGAATGTTCCCACAGTGCTTGCATCACTACAGCAGCCTGACTCATTGCATCACACACTTACATGCTAGTTCCTGCTTTTAGTTACTGATAATCTACAGTTGCAAAACACTGAATCCTTCTACAGTGAATGTATATAGAAACAGTGTAGACCTATAGACCTTTTCAAATTTGACAACACAAACACTTTAAGTGGGTCCTTTTGTATATCCTATTGCAATGTTTGTTAATACAGTAGCTGAAGGAAGTAAACAAGGACCAAAGCGGTTGCCCTAGCAACAGAATGGCAATGAAAAGATCTATTTGGGCCATAGACCTTTTCATTGCCATTCTGTTGTTCATATCATGGACCAGGCAGCACTACCCCAACCAGCAGTTCAATTATTATATCCTTCCAGACTTTGCACCTACAGCCTACACTATGCTGTGTTTAATGAGCTTACAGTTTTTTTCCCCAACCAGTTATATTAATAAATAAGATGTTTGTATGTTATTGTAAACAGGTTTGGAGTTCTTGCCAATTAATATACATGTGTTTACTTTGATTACCGCAAGTTAAGCCACAGTAAAGCGCATATTTTGACAAAAAAATCCAGAAATTCAGCAACAGAAAATATGAATTCATGAACCCAAGTTGAGCAACAAACACTAGATAAAGACGTGTTAACCACGTAGCAACATATTCATCCAGCATACCCACACAACGGGAAGAAGCTCGGCTAAAAGCTAACGATAACCATTATTAGCTAAACGAAACACAGGAAAAACATGCTAACGGTGCTAGCGCCTTGTGATGCTAGCGAATTAGCTACTTCCGATTAGCCACACAAACAATAAATATCATTATTAAAGCTGAGATTCCACAGATTCAAACGGTTAAAGTCTTACGACCAAAAGTCACCGAGCTAGCAGCATAAACTTCACTTTATATACAGCCAAAACAATAAATCATGTCTCACCTTTGTAAGCTGTTTTGTGATCGAAAGTTGTGTTCGAACACATCAACGGTTCTAACTGCTACTCGAATGTCTCTGCGTCATTAATGATTCCATTCCATCCGTCTGTATTAATTTGCATATCATGGAGGAGGATGTGCAATCACACCTGTAGCAGTGGGCAACCTGAGGGTTCATTCTCTCTAACAGCCAGCAGGGGGCGACTCCTCTGGTTGCTAAAAGAAGAAGTCTGATTGTATAGAAGTCAATGAGAAAATTAGCCTATACTTCTCACTTGATTTATTACCTCAGTAAACACTGTAAACATGAGTTTATGGTCTCAATTATATTTTTTATTTTTTACTTTATTTTATTATGTTATTCTTTGCTACTTAACCTACTGTTTTCTTTTCTTAATGGAGCTTCCCAGCAAAAAGCATTTCACACTATTGTACCTGTATAACCGGCGTGACAATAAACATCTTGAATCTTGACAATCTTGAATCAATCGCTAGTTTCAAGTCTTCTTCATTACAGCATGATGTTCATTTAGTAATTTATGGTCCCATTAAGAGTCAGATACACCTGAGGTTCTCAATCTTGTTTCAGCCACAAACCCCTTACAAAATAGAGAATATACTGGAGACCTCTCATGTATGTCCTTTGGAATAATCTGACGTAGCCTGCTTTTTACACTTCTATAGTCTTAGGTATGTGAAAGAACAATGCAAGAGAAATGTAACATGTATTAAATATAATTGCAGGTTCTCAGAGTTATTGATTTGTGAGATGAGAATGTAATTGCTGAACTATAATACTGTAGATTACTACATAAACTACATAAAGTGTGCAGTGGTACAGCACTCTGGTACAAAACAACACTGATCTGGTTGTATATTTCACTAGCAACTATTATATGAGGTTGCCCTTGAAAGATATAGTTTGCACATAGCAGCTCGGAGTGGCCTGATAAAAAAAAGAAACCTCCAGTATGTCTTAAGAACTGCCTGTTCAGTCAATGTATATTCCCTGAGGTGGAGACTAATAGATATAAAGTCACGATTATAAAAAAGTATCGATGAGATTTTCTTGCACACCTTTGACCCCTTTACATCTTGCATTAAAATGTGTTTTGGGTGATTGGATTGCAATCGGATAGTGCTTAACCACATGAAAATACAGGTGTAAATGTACCTAAAAAGCATTGAGGACGAAGACAGCCAAACACACGTCTGGAGGTGGTCAGGGACGCATTGTGACCAAATTGAACACAAGTGTAAATGCAAATGCAATTGCCTTTACGTGGGCAGAAAAACGTAATACTAGGGCTGTCCCGAGTACCATTTTTTTGGGCTCCGGAGCTTAATCAACAGCGAATATTTGAAGCTTTGGCGGTGGGCCCTACCCCCCTAAACGGCGGCATTTTGAGGATGATGTGTCTGCCCATTACACACCGCCTCTCTGGCTGCAGGCCCTGCATTGTGCAGCATCCGGAGGCTTCCTCTCAGCCCTTTCAGACAGAGCGATCGGATCTCAATCGGATCTCAACGTGGAGACGCATATTAATACCAGGTGTAAATGTAATCAGGTAAAATCATATCTAGATGCAATCTGGATACGAGACACATTTTAATGCCAGGTGTAAAGGGCGTCTTTGATGCAGCTGATTACTGTCGTGTCGTGTGTCTAACTTCTATAAACGTATTCTGTCTGTACCTCTGTTCACCAGCTAGAGCTGTTTTTTCTCTTCTTTGTCAGAGAATGACTGAAAGGGAAATCAATCTTGAGTTTGACCGGATGGGTTTCATGCTTGATTAAATTGTGGGAACTAAAAAAAAAAAACACAGCTTGTGAGAGTACTGAAACACAATACCAAATGCACTTTCTCAACTGTAGCTCCCGGTAACGTTGCACCGTGTCTGCTGGGTTAGCGGAAGACAAGGGACTTTCTACTGTCAAATTAGATCAACAGCTGTCGGCTTGCAGTGTCAGTTCAGGTACGGGCACACTGCGATGCACAGATTCACTTTATGGAGCGAGAGTTGAGGCGAGTCCAGCAGATCCAGAGTTCATCCAGTCAGAAACGGAGAGGTTGACTGTCACTATACAGACCACCTGCTGCCTCTTTGAGCTGACCTGACGTCTGCCACCGACAGATGATGAGGAGGATGCAGCGTGGCTGGAGGGCTCTCAGAAAGCACAGAAAGGCTCCAGAAGAAAGGAGAGACTGTCTGAGGCCGCTGGTCTTGACAGGGCTTTCATTCATCAGCATCTGCTCCATCACTGCTGTCTGTGTGGAGCCAGACTCAATAGGCTGATAGATTCAAGAGACACTCACAGCAAAACAAGCCTTTTCTTTATGTTTTACTCAATTAACTTCAAACAGCAACAACTAGTCTATGTGAGTACATTCACGTTATAGAGTATGACTACAAGATTGTGCTTTGGAGTAAATGGTATGTCATGATACTCAGAAGCCAAGATGGTAGGAAACATCTGGAACATTGTAACCCCTTCTCCAATGGTGGCATCGCCATCTGGGAGGCAGTGGGATGCAGTCAGGAGGAAGCTACTGTATGACCTTCAAGTGTGACCATGAAGAAGAGGCATAAACACTTTTGCTCTGAGATGTGTTTGGACATTGACTATGTTTACATGCACACTAAAATTCCACTATTATTCCGAATTTGACAATATTTTGAATTTGATACAGGTGATGTAAACAGCATATTCTGATTAAGACATGTGGGATATGCTGATATTATTCAGGTTTTAGGAGCATTCTTTAGACATGCATACCGCGCGATCAGAATATGCATCTCAATTGTTTGTTTGTTTTTTACAGCAGTTTGCGACACAAACCAACTAGCCGACAGTTTGCAGAGATGCATGCCCAAAAGAAAAACTCACATTTCTGGTCGGAAGAAGAAACTCACCTACTTTTAAACATTATCAAAAACTTGGATATCAACAGGGGTTAGCGCTGTCGCCTCACAGCTAGAGGGTCGCAGGTTCGAATCCGGCTTGGGGCCCTTCTGTGTGGAGTTTGCATGTTCTCCCCGTGTCAGCGTGGGTTTTCTCCGGGTACTCCGGTTTCCTCCCACAGTCCAAAGACATGCAGGTTATGTTAATTGTTGACTCTAAATTGCCCGTAGGTGTGTATGTGAGAGTGCATGGTTGTCTGTCTCTATGTGTCAGCCCTGTGATAGACTGGCGACCTGTCCAGGGTGTCCCCCGCCTTCGCCCAATGTCGGCAGGGATCGGCTCCAGCCCCCCCCGCGACCCCTAACGGGATAAGCGGTTGAAGATGGATGGATGGATGGATGGATATCAACAGTTTTTTGGGATATGCACAGATATCGCGACGCCAACTTTTTCAAGGAGGTGGTTGAAGGAATGAAAGAATGGAAAGAATGAAAGAGAAAGGAATATTAGTGGAATATTAATTTTTATTAGCCATGTAAACAGCTTAGTAGGAATATTGTCTTCTTCGGAATAAGGGCAAAAAACGGAATATTTTGTGCGTAAACGTAGTCACTATTTGTTTGAAGCATACGCCTTAAAGGAGAGGTTCTCAATTTTCAAGTCAGTATTCAGGTTTGCTCTAGTCATGCCTGTTCACACTGGTCATTAAGAGATCCCTTCCTCACATTCGGCCAATGTAAGTGATGGAGTAAGTTAATGTGAGGTTTTAGCAGTCTGAGGTAGACAAATCAAGTAGATATCTTCCAAAGTTAAAGCCTTTTTAGGATGAAATTCACTCTTTTTTGTTAATATTCCTCCACCACAGCTCAGCAAAGACACACAGAGGAAATACAAAGAGTGAAAACACAATTTTGTACTTAAAATACTAACTGAAGCCTCAGAATAACTTCAGATGAACTTGAGAGTATAGTTTTGCATGGAATGAGGAATGTGGATTTTGTTGTTGGGTTTGTATTTTCAACATTCATTCAACAAGGATCTTTAACACCAACTGCCTAAAAATGGTGCTTTAGTTGGATGCTAGACCATGATATGACATGATGTATGAGGGTAAAACATGAAACAAAACACCTAAAATGTTGTTTACTCATAAAAAACATTCAGATTCTCTATCAGTTCTTCTACTGATGTTTTTTTTTATTGCTGTGCACATTCAGGATGCTCTGGCAGCAGCTGCTGCGCAGGCGGTGAAGTCTGCTTACCTAACAACATTTCTCTTCTCAAGAGCTACATTATTGCTGAAGCTGTTATAATCCATTGTACAGTGTCTGGAGCAATTGCTGTCTTTGCTGCCAGATGTGTCGGGTGTAATAAGGCCATGAACCTCGAGCAGGGAAAAGAATGTACTAACAAGTAGGCAAGAATCCCGGCACATTGATTATTTTCCAGCACAGACCTTTTATTGCAGCAGCAGCGAGAAACTGCCTGGCCACAGTTCCTAGAAAACAATGAGTGGGAGCCTCTGACCACCTCCCAACTACCCCCTTACACTCACTGTTCACCCCCCCCCCCACCCCCACTCCCCACCTGGCAGTTACAGACCTGCATCCTCACACAGACATCGACCCATCAGTGAGTTTTTACCCGTCGTCATCAAAATAAACAGAGAAGATAGATATATCATGAGAGATAGAAAAATACAGTGAGACAGAATCATTTACACATCAGATTAAGTAAAAAAAAAAGCTTTAACAGCAAATAAAGACTGAAATGAAACCAGCAAGTTTGCGGAAAAGGTGTCCCAGTTTATCCCTTGCAAGTTTGTTTTGTTTCCCCATTACATTTTGGAGAGACCTTCAGGATGAATTGTAAAAACTTTGGTGATCCTCTGACTTTTCATCTCCATCATGGAGACAAAATTTCAAGTTGTCCAATACTTTGGTTTATAACCAAATACCTGCAAAACTCATGACATTCCCATCAGCCTCTGTAGTTAGTGTTTAGTGCTACTTAGCAAATGTCAGCATGCTAACATGGTAAACTAAGATTATGAACATGGTAAAGATTGCCTGCTAAACAATCACGCTAACGTTATCATTGTGAGCATATTAGTATGCCAGCCCTGTTACCTAAAAATTACGTTCCCATACAACGAAATTTCCCCATCCAATTACAACCTCCAAGTTCCAGATGGAGGTCCCTAAAGAGAAATCTTGACCTAACGTGTATCAATTTAAGGGTCCTTGACACTAAAAACGTTGAGAACTACTGCTTTACAGTATCAATAACCCAGGGAGGATAAAATAAATTAAAAAAGGCAATGAATCTATTGAAGTCTTCAATTCATCGAAGTCTGAATTGGATACCCAAGTAGTATTAGAATTTCTCAGGATGTCCCCACGATGAAAACTTAATTTTCTCCAATTTTAGGAAAGAAACACTAGATCCACCGACTACAGGCAACTTCCAATCCATTAAGATTCTAACGAAGTAGTTTTATTGTGTTTTTGTTTTGTTTCAATTCACCACGTGTTTAAAACAGCGACCGTAATCTGGGAGAAAACACGTTTCCCTCAAAACATAACTGAGAATTCAGTTTAGTTGTATGGGAATGTATTTTTGTAGGAGAGCATGCTTTATGTTAGCATTTAGACAAATTAATATTTTTCGTCATTAGCAAAATCATTTTCAGTGCAAACATTCCTCTCCCTACTATTGTTCATTAATCCACTGGAGAGTGTGCAAAGAATCACTGTGAATCTATAACCAGGCAAAAAAAAATGTATAAAAGAGATAACCTCCTGATCACTATCAGCACTGAAATATATTGTACATACGTAAATGTAACCAGCTATTTACCGCCTTCATAATGAGTAGCACAACAGCCTCCACCTTCCTCACCTCCATCCCTCAGCGTCTCCTTTTGTCCTCTATCCCTCCATCTCTCCCCCTATCATACCTCCCCCTCCTCCCTTCTTCCACGCCTGGCTATATTTTGACGTGTGACCGTGGGGAAGGTGACCACGCTCAAGGACTGTGCGTGGGAGGATCGTTCACATCAGTGAATGTGGAAAAACACAAGTTTCTACATAAAATTAGACACAGTAAAAAACCACACATAAGCTGAGTGGAGTATCAAGTTTATTTTCAGAGCAGCGGAGGTGCGGTGCATGCTTTTGTGAACACCTTTTATGGTTAACTTTTCAGCATGATGGACTCAGATCATGGCTGCCCTTTTAAATCAGAGCAGAGCGGGGCCTTCGTCACTGTGACCTCCAAAAACCCCACAGTATTGAGCGGTGGAGTGCGTACAGAGAGATGGGATGAAGCGGAGATAGAGACAGGAAGAGAGCAGGGACTGAAAGCCAATGAGCTCCGTGGTATGCCAGCCTAAGATCTTCTTATTGAATTTGATGTCAAGCCCTTTAAGAGTAGAGATCCTGGAAGACAAACAGAGGATTAGATTGGAAACATGGCCTCAAGTCATTTGTCTGTCTTACCTCTCCCCCCCGCCCATCTCTACCCGTTTTCTCTTGATTTCCTATCCATGAATGTGTGTGTGTGTGTGTGTGTGTGTGCCAAATGGAGCCTGGTTCTTGTATCCAGAGGCTATAAAGACGAAGGAAATAGTTGGTGCAACGAAACAATGAGCCTGGCTACATGCTCCCATACGGCTGCCCGGGGAGGCTGAAATTGACAAAGCAGACGAATGGGAAGAGAAATGAAGAGAGGAATCAGAGGGAGATAGGAGCAGTCATATCTGTCCCCATCATGTTTGCGGAGCCAGAATAAAGTCCCCGATGGCTGTTTAGTGGCTGGTGCCCAGAGACAGTGGTTGATGTTTAGCTGGATATGGATTGGCTGGACATTTTTTATCGTATTCAGCTGGGGAATGATGAGAAAATCCACTAATGCTGGCACACGCCAAGCCTACAAAAGCAACTTAGTCTACAAAATGATATCCCCTACCTCGTAAAATCAAAGCTAACGTTGAAGACATTGGTTAGTTTTAAGCAAATTTCTGAAGTGTGTGTTTATGAAATTATGTTCAAGATGTGACAAGATCACATAACTAATTGAGCTCAAGTACCTTTCATACATTGAGAACAACAAGGGCCCCAAATGGACTCTAACGGGGGACGTTGTGGTTCGGTACACCCTAACACTTTTTATTCTTTAATCTATCTCTAGGCGTGTTTACATTGCAGCTGTAAAACAAAGGTCGTTCCATGTTGGTCGGTGCAGTATTAACCACTTCTGGTGGAGTTGTACTAAAAGGCCAATCCGATCTCATGGGAAGGCGTATAAATAGCACAACATTTCCGTGTCATGATAACGCATTTTAGGCCTTTCATGTGTCATTTAAATGTCACAGGGTTAATGCTGTAAAATGGCTTTTTGCGTGTCATTTAACGCCACGTCATTACCGTGAAATGCGGTAATAAATAAAACCACTTAGGTTGGCGAAAAACATCATGGTTGGGCTTAAAATCAACTACGGAAACTAAGTAAACTACGTAAGTAAACGTAAGTACGGCAAAAACGTCACAAATGTCACTAACGCAACTTCAAAATAACTCAACATAACTTTGGGACACGAACACATTCTCACTCCAAACTCATCAAATACAGCCGTCAGGGATTGTGTGTCAGTATACGCGCGTTACTTTCAAAATAAACTTCTGTTTGTTTGCAGGAAGTTACGTGTTGGCAACACAACCACTTAGTTAGGTTTAGGAAACATGACTAGTGATCACATGTCAAAATAAGTAACCGGTTACTTTTAGTTTAACACAGGGCACAAACACCGGTCTCCTGGGTGAAAGTCCTGTGTTTGATTGACCCGCCCGCCCTGAGTGGACTCTCACTCTCTTTATACTACGTCACGTGTTCTGACCATCGAGTAACGCCGTGAGTGGGTTAACGTTGGCGTTAGTTGGAAGCCTGGTTCGTTGCTTACATTTGATAAAGGGCGCCTCCATGCGTCGGTATGCAATGCCGAGGGGCACTTAACAAATGGCGGTATTTGATGAGTTGGGAGTGAGAACGGGTTGTTGGGACACGAACACCGGTGTCCTGGTTGAAAGTCCTGTGTTTGTTGGACCCATCCTACTCCACTTTTTATTCTCTACATGGCTTATACATGACACGCCAAAATTAACAACACGTTGTTATTGCAGGCAAAATGACCCACAAATTACCGTGTCATTCATACCACATTTTGGTGCGACCGGACTGAAAAGGCAACACCTTAGCTACAAAGCTAATGTTGCTAGCAGTAGAATGCTATGTTTCAGTGACTCAAACCCTGTGTGAAAGTTCCTTCTTGACATTAGCTACAAAAGATGTGGTTGAAAGCTCCAAAAAAATCTAGTAAGTGGACCTTGAGTTTTAATTTATTGTCAAACCAAATAAGTTATGTAAGATTGTATTGCATCTCTTTTTCATTAACTTTTCTACCTCAGCCAAGTTTTAGTTTTTTAGATGATTTTGGATTTTTGCTGGGTGGAAACAAACCTAGTGACCAGAGTAGCAAAGAAATTATGGGCAGAAAATAGATATTAAAAAAAGAAAACTTAAACCTCCACATATTTATGTCCATGAGGAAAACACACACACAAACAGGATTACAAATTGGCGAGGTGCCGCTGATCTTTGGCATATTTATTTCGCAACTGCACAGGACATACAGTATCTGCAACCACTAACATTACACGCTCCAACTGAGTGTGTAAAATTGTAAAAGAATGTAAATTGTATTTAGTCTCAGCTAATACAAAAGTTTTATTTGTTTGCAATGTTCCAGATTTCAGTAAAACTATATTTTGCAGTTGCAGATAAACTTACTGATTTAGCTCTTCCAGTTCCTGTAGTTTTCTAATCACTTACACTTGGTATAATTATAAATAATAGAGAAAGATTAAGAAAATCACTTTGACCTGAAATCAGAAAATGAGGAAGCATGTGGTGCTATTAATTGATAAGCGTCTATTGTACTCCCACGCCCTGTACTGCTACTGGCATGGATTATATATGCTACACACTCAAAATGCTCATGTTATCTTTATGCTCCTTGACAAACTGTTTGTGAGCAGACACTGCTCTCTGTTAACGTGACAGCATCCAGACTGACTGACACCAAATACTCAGGTGTTGATGTTTCAGTGACTATTAGGTTGATTGGAGGGTTGGTTGTTGACTCAGCTCTGACATGGCTCTATGAACCTGCTGTTCAGACCTCACAAAGGAGGTTTAATGAACTCTGATGTATCAATACAAACGGTTTTGTACACACTGAGAGTTGAATTAATGCTAACAATTCATTGCATGGGGATATAAGCAGTCCCCTGCTATGTGAAACAGCATGCGCATTAAGAAATTTAAGCAATTAAATAACCCCCGACTTTCCATTTTCACGTTAAGCAATAAGCAGGCGTTCCACTGAGAGACGTTGTGCCGTGCCACTATATTCCAGGGCGGATTAGTGCATCATCCCCTTTGTCCTTGTACCTGAAGTGGGTAGAGGAGCAACAGTCTCCAGGCAACTCAGAGGGAGGAAGGCTGTGACAGCAGCCTCCAGTCACAAGATACAGAGCTGATAAATGGCTGATCAGTCACAGAGACAGGGGCAAAGTCTCTGGGTCAACAGTGGCTGAGTGGAATGCAAAGAGCAGCCGCTCACTCTCTTTAAACCACATACTCACCACAGTACCAGTCTATTCTGCACACATATACTGCCACTACACTATACTACACTACATTATACGATACTATACTGTATACTATTACTGCATAATATGTATACTATGCTAGACTATACTAGATGTTATAATATACATATATACTACTTCTGTATGTAAACAAGGCTCAACTATGCCTTTATTTGATAATACAGTGCATTATGCTATATTACATTTATATAAAATACTTGTACTATAGTATTGTGATGTAATACTATAATACACCTTGGTATACTGCGATATGCTACATTGTTATTGTACTACAGTATGCTACATTATAATATATTGTGGTATACTACAATTATGGTATATTATAGTATACTACAGTATGCTACATAATGGCATACTATGGTATACTACAGTACACTACATTATAGCGTACTATGGTATTCTACAATATTCTGTATTAAGGTATACTATGGTATTCTACAGAATCCTCCACTTGGGTATACTTTGATTTTCTACAGTATGCTACATTATGGCGTACTATGGTATACTACAGTACACTACATTATGGTGTAGCAATGGTATTCTACAATATGCTATATTAAGGTATACAATGGTGTACTACAGTATGCTACATTATGGCGTACTATGGTATACTACTGTATGCAACATTATGGTATATTAAGATATAATACAGTTTGATATGCTGTTATATATTATGGTATATTATGCTACACATTGGTAATACAGCATACTACTCTACGGAATGAAACACTATGGTGCTATACTATTTCATACTATACTGTGATACACTAGTATGCTAAACTGCTGAGTATTATCTCAACTTAAATCTAACTAAACCTAACTGTACTAGCCTACAAAGCATATCCATTCTAAACCTACTGTAGTCAATACAATACTTTAGTATAGTCTCCCTCTCCCATACTGCACCATGTAACCTATTTAAAGCACTTTACAGAGAGATGTTAGTAGTTGCGACCAAGAACCAGCATTAATATTATATCAGTTGAGTTAAAATAAATGTGTTTTATACCATTTCACCAAAAGCGCGATGCCATCTGATAACTAAAAAATACGACTACTGCTGAACTTTTGCTCTTCAGGGTTAAAAGTGGTTCATTAGCCGTAACTGTGAGAAAGATTTCTGGTAAAGAAATTTGTTTATGTGCTCTATAAGCTGACCAAGTGACACGTCTTTCATGTCCTCTAAGAAAGCAGGTGCTACTTCTCTGGTAAGTCTTCATTCCTCTGCCCTATGAGTAGAATATACTATTATGTTCAGATGTCATCTGTCACACTATGAATGTTTGGTTTTTGAATATTACCTCTGAATGCACCTCGAGCTGAATTTTTATTACTCAGAACTGCTCTTCTGGAAGCAAGTGGCTCTTTGGCAGGCCATTTGAGAGCCTATTCTACCAATGCAGACTTTCACATACATGATTGCTTTTTCAATTTCTGTCAGTCGACTTACAAATATATATTCTGAATGCACAGAGACACATAAACACACACACAAATAATAAGAGCGGTGGCAGGGCGCCACTCAGCCTTGCATCCCGTTGTGTCACTGCACGCCTCTAAATTATTCAGTGTCACTCAAATATTGATATGGAAATCACAGCTGACTGAACTGACAGAGACCAGAGAGAAAGGCAGCAAAGATCCACTGTCCTTTTCTTTTAGCCTCTCTGCTCCATTTGACTGATACCTTTTGATGCCAGCAGCTGCTCATTCTTATTTTATGTGCATTTCACACAGGATACAGTGAACGCTAAAAATGATTGCTGGGCACTGAAGCCCTTTTCACAGGAGAATGAAAACATCTCCAGTGATTTGAGCACTTGATTACAAAGCAAGTGGCGTTGGAGTCAGCGGAGCCATATTCTGCTGCAACATGTGTCTCGAACCGTATCGATCCATCGCTATGTGACTCTGATTACAGAATGAGCTCTTCCTTTTTCGCACCTCATGACTAAATGAAAACAGACACACTTGCAATCATCACACGGTCAGCAGCTATATCTCTCCAAGAAACACCAGCAGAATCAATACTACAGTGTGTAGGATCGGCCGGTTTGACATTGCCAGTGGCAACTGGAGGGGTAAGAGTGCATTCTCATTCCTGTCTGTGCACACCACGCTTGGCTGATTAGGAGTACAAAGGTTAGAACCAGGGAGTGATCCCTTTGTAAGGGCGGGTTAAAAAGAAATAAAAACTCACCCCTCTGTAACATATCTTCTATCCCATTCCTACCACAGGAAGTGGAACCTGGGAACCTTTCTAAGAACTCAGGAACCTTCATTTTGACCGCAGGAACCAAAGGTCCAAGTTAAAGGCCGGAGTATGCTCTGAGGGAGCTAGTTTGTTGAGATGTCATCTGCCCCTGTGCTAATTTTATCTGATTTGAATGATTGGCCTTATTTTGATTTAGTTTCAATTAGTCTTTTGATGAAAATATATATTAGTATTTGTAAAATTTCATGTAGTTATTTGATTTTTAGTTTTAGTCAGCAAAAAGAAATTTTAGTGTGAAATTTTAGTACAAGTTTTTGTGTGTGTGTGTGTGTGTGTGTGTACAGTTACCAGCTCATTTTTTGGGGCTTTTTTTCCTTATAGATAGCAACTGGGGGAAAGAGAGGGTATGACATGCAGCAAAGGGCTGCGGGTCGGATTCGAACCTGAGCCGCTGCGGTAAGGACTCCGGGGCACCCTGATATCTTAAAATATGAAAGTTATTTTTCATGCGTTTTACTACGAATGTCCAGCAACACGTGAGATCAGTGCGCATGTGCAAGCCCCTGCGGTGTTTATAGGCAACAAAACTACTTGGTTAGGTTCAGGGAAAGATCATGGTTTGGGTTAAAATAACAACGGAAGTTATGTGACAAATAAGTCAACGTTGACTTCTGATTTCACACGGGACACAAACAGTGATTCCCTGGGTGTCCTGTGTTTTTAGACCCACACATCCACCCCGACCCCCTCCCTACCCGGACTTTATCGCTCCTTATACTACATCACTTGTCCTGGCTCGTGATCACATGGATTACATATGAATTGATTACGTGGGTTATATACGAACTATAGTGCGAATTATAGTTACAGTTTCAGTAAATCCAGTTGTCTTTCCCAATATGTGACAACAGACTGATTTTGAGTTACTTCCACATCCATTTCCACCACAGGAACCTTTCCAGGAGCCCAGGAACCATTTTGGCGACCCAGTAACCTTATCAGCATTTTGACTGTATAGGAACCAGGATCCTAATTTAGTTAATTTGCCGTACTTCCTGGAATCCAAAAAACATCCCTATTCATGGTGGTACTACTTTCCTATGGCCCAGAAACTGTCGGTGCAGAGTTTGCAAACTGGTCAAACATGAGCCTTGTGGCTGCTATAACTTGTGTACAGCTTTAGTAATCAAAGCACTGATGCTGCTAAAACAACTCTGCATGTTTTCTTTACACTCATTAATTACAACATGTGTTGTGCAACAGTAAAGACAAAAGAACAACGCCGGCCTCAGTGATGTTGTTTCTATGGGTGTGAAAATTGACACCGTTGAACTAATTCTCATAATTGGCACAGTTGTTTAGATGCAAACGGAAACAGGAATGTACACAAGAAACAAGTTAATTTACATTTAAACATTTAAAAACCACATGTGTTATCATTGCTTCCTGTTTTTCATACACATAATAAAATATTGTCTTGACATGGTTGTCATATTCTGCTTTATGCTTATGTATACAACGTGGCAACGCCCTACAGTTTAGCCTACCATGCCGTGTTGCTGTTGACCGCTCCTTTTTTGTCACGTTGTCGGGTTTACATTGGAGTTAGCTGAAAGCCTGGACAGACGCTAAAGTGTGAGTCGGTATCAGACGCTGAGGCGCACTGACCAAGCTGTGGTGTTTGACGAGTTGGGAGTGAGACCGCGTTGCCCTTTCAGTTAATGATCTACTCTTTACTGTTATTGATATGCGGTGTTAACACAACAGGAATGTGCAAAAAGGACTTAACTTCGTGAGTTTAGTTCCTGATGCTTCTTAGTTCTTTGGAGGTATGTACGGTGGCCTTCAGCGCTCTCCTTGTGCCTTTTCAGGCTTTGCAATAATCAGGGGTCATACCTGCTTGTAAGAAGGTATTCAAGAGAAGAGTGGAAACTCTCTGCCCATTAACTCTGCAAGAACAGGACACACTTTCCTCAGGCTTTCATGGCAGACACAGCGACGGGAGGTTTTCTGTATAAAGCTTTGTCAATAACGCCCACATAGATCATTTGTATAACCAAACTGTCACATCTGTGATTATACTGAGGCTTGTCTCTCGCCTTACATCAGTGCCAAGCGTATTTGCAGTCAGCGCATGCAGGTATTGTGACGGCACTCTGTGCGGCTTTTAGTTACATAAAGCTCTTTCAAATATCCAGGTTTCTTTGTACTGCTCTCAGCTATACACTATGCAAACAAACAGGCACACAGAGGACTGTGCGATCCAGACAGGCTTCGATTGGATAACAGCTTACATAATCAGGCTGCCTGGGAAGAGCACAGCAGAGGGCATAAGGCAAAGACAGCCTGTGTCATCCCAATGAGCTGGTTAGCTAGAACTAGTATTTCAGGAAGATTCAGCAGGCTACCTGGCGGGGTCACGGCTCACGTTACATCTTGTGCACCACGCACTGTTGTTGCAGGCTATTGTCTCTCTAAGGACCTGCGTTCAGCGCATTGTCAGAAACTCACAAAGATCTATCTTATCAGAGACACTACCCAACAAACATGCCGATTAGATGCTGATATGGCAGCTTGCACTAGTGTTGACAACAAGGGTAAATACAATGTCAGCACGAGACCTGAGGGTTGAACATACAGAAGCTGCTACTGGCTTCTTTTTTTTTGCAATGTGAAAATATACACAAGGAATCTCTACATGCAAACACTGAAAGAAACTCAATAAGAAAGAAATAAGAAATACCAAAAAAGCTCTCTGTTTGAGGTGGGTATTTTCATCATACCTTTTAAATGAATGACATAAAATTGTTGGACTGTTTAAAAAAAAAAAATCAAAATTGACGCTGCAGAACCAGAGACATTGTCTTTTTTACTGTAGTGTCTAGAAGGGAACCAGCAAACTGGGGAAACTCTCACGAGATTGTTAAGGTTAGGCATTGACCCTGAATATTTAAGGTTAAGCATTGACCTCAAATAGTTAAGGTTAGGCATTGACCTCTCATAGTTAAGGTTAGGCATTGATCTCGAATAGTTAAGGTTAGGCATTGCCCTCGAATAGTTAAGGTTAGGCATTGACCTCGAATGGTTAAGGTTAGGCATTGACCTCGAATGGTTAAGGTTAGGCATTGACCTCGAATAGTTAAGGTTAGGCATTGATAACGACCTGGCGTGAAATGACACACGAAAAGCTTAAAATGTGTTATCGTCAGTGGGCATCCTCCAGGTCTGAAGTTTAAGCCAATGCTGAAGTGCCTTAAACCTGCATTCTTTCTAATATCCAGCAAGGGACGACTCCTCTGGTTGCTAAAATAAGTCTGATTGTATAGCAGTCTATGAGAAAATGAGCCTACTTCTCACTTGATTTATTACCTCAGTAAACATTGTAAACATGAGTTTATGGTCTCAGTCGTCTCAATAGTTTCAAGTCTTCTTCAATACAGCATGATGTTCATTTAGTAAACTATGGTCCCATTTAATTCATGAAAGTTAATTGTAACATTTTTGTCACCTAAAAATATTATTCGGTGTTCGGTTGTACTTAGCTCCACCCTCTCGTGTCATTCTGGTTGCAAAAAAACAAGATGGCAACGACCAAAAACCAAGATGACGATGGTCGAACTCGAGGACTCAAAACTGCAGTCCTAAAACCAATGGGTGACATCACGATGACTATGTCCACTTCTTATATAGCTACAGTCTATGGTTATCGTGACACGTGGAATGTCCTTAAAATTACTTGAGTCCACAGAGGGAAGATGTTGGAGTGAACTTCTTGTTTCCTGCTTACAGTCAGCGACCAAATGGTTATTATTGTAACCATGATGACGAAGGTCTCCTAAAGTTAGTCATTTTAACCCAAACCGCAATGTTTTCTTAAACCTAACCAAGTTGTTTATAACCAAACCTTAACCGTGGCATTGTCACTTCATAAAACTGAATTATTTTCCAACAGTGATTTATAATAGTTTTGGAAGACACAGACAAATAAAGTCGTCCTGTTGTTAGAGGGGTCACATATTTGGGCAGCCACTGGAAAACTGCTTTTCTCTAAAGTTATGTCCAGTCTTATTTTTTTTTTTTTTTTACAGTAGAGGAGGTTAAAAAATGTAAAGAAAGCTCTGTGATATAGTATATTTGAATGATACTAAATGCAGAAAGGCAGCGATATATATCACATATAACAGACATAGTGCTAGATAAGGTCAGGCTGCTCATCAGTGGTTGGAGGTTTTCTTCTCTTGTGGGGGTGTTGTTGGCCACTTGCACCACTTTTTGTCTATATGCTCTTTTAGTATCATGATATATTTTATGAAAATTCATTTTAAAAAGCTTTAGAAATAAAAGGTCGTCAAAGGGACAAGGAGAAGTGGAAGTATTCACATTAGCTCCACTTCGACATCATCATTTGCTCAATAAAAGCTTCGCCTGCAGTGTCACCGGAGAAAAGCCCTGCTGAGATTTCAGCGAAGGTCCAAACCCATGCTAATGACTGAAACAATCATCTGCAGTCAGATGGTGTTGTCTTTGTCCCCTCTCTGACACTTCTCCCTCTGTCCTCCTCCACTCAGCCCCACCCTGCATCTCAATCCCTCTTTGTCTTCCTTAACCACTCACAGTTTGTACTGTGTGTGTGTTGAAGAGGCCTTCTGTCTGTTTGATAAAGGAGGGGGCAAACAGAGTCGCATCAATACAGTGTGACAAATCGCAAGGAAATGCAGAAATATGAGAAAAACTAACTAAAAAGAGCTGCAGCGTCTTTTAGCCATGTTTAAGTGATGCAAATGTGTGATTGTCATAACACATGGCCAAATGTCTGGAGGCTTCTGCAGCAGATAAAAACAATTCTGTCAACTTTTTGGTGGAAACTCAGGCTACACCCACACTAATACATTTTTGTTTTAAAGTGCATAACTTTTGCTACGTTTATGCCTAGTGTGCACAGTACTACGGCGCTTTCGAGCCCCTAATAAGCTGCAGAAACGGACACCTTTGAAAACGAGGACGCAGACACCCACGTTCGCTTCTTGAGTGGGTCTTATCAGTCATGACGTCTCCTTCTCTGATTCGTCACGCCCCATAACGTGATCCTTTTCTGGAAGAAAACAAACAAACATCAGCCTCGACCACCAGTGGTTAATTTCAACATGGATAACGAGTTACAAGCGTTGCTGACCTCGTTGTCTCTGCTAGCAGCTGTTGTGCAGTTAAATTCTGCATTTTATAATGCTACTACTGCCTACATGCGTAAGAGGCAGGCTATTATTAGAGTGCTTTACATAAATTCCTGTGTCCATCGCTATTTCCTGTTAACATCAGCACGCGCATGCCCAGTGTACATGAATGGTCATGTGATATGTGTTTTCAGGCGTGGTAGTATGGACAGAGGTTAACTCTGAAACGGCCTTTAAACGCGTGTGGTCGGAGATCAATTTTCTTTTAAAACGCTATTTTAAAACTAAAAGGTATTAGTGTGGATATAGCTTTAATTGCTGCCTGGATTAGCTTCAGTGTGGCTGTGTTTTTCTTTTTTTCCCATCCAGGATACGTGACATCTTTATACTGTACAGAGGTCAGAGGAAGAGGTCGGGGGTGGATGGTGGGTGTACAAAACACATGACTCTGACACCAGAGATCTGTTCTGTGTTGTTAGGTTTAGGATCCAAAATCAGTTGGTTAGTAATGACTATTTCATTGTGGACTGATACATTAGTCAAGTGGTGGTGGATCAACCATAGGACTATATAGTTAGCATTGAATTAAATGATGTATATGGTGGAGGCATTGTATGCTCAGCTAAAGGCAAGATTTAGTCAGTTAATGAGCCTTTTAAGCTTTTCGATTTGATCAACGAGCATGAGGTCTACCGTACTGCAGTGAAAAACATTGCTTCATATCATCACCCAAAGCTCCAAATGAGGACACTAAAGCTGCCTGGGGCTTACAAGACAGCAGGCAGATACTCACAGAAGTACTGTACAGGATGTCCAAAAGAGACTCTTTCTTCCTGTGCTCACACCAGCTGTCAGGATGGTCCAGAGGGTTCAGGTGCAAGGTTTTTTTTGTATCTGAACCAGCATTTAGTCTGTTTTAAAGGTCCAGTGTGTAGGATCTGGCAGTATCTAGCCGTGAGGTGAGGAGATTGCAACCAACTGAAAGCAAGCGTGTTCTCTTGGCACACGGTGATTATACACTAAAGAAAACAATACTTATTAATATTATATTCCATTTCTGCCATTAGATCCCCCTAATTGTTACACACTGGTCCTTTAATCAAATTCTGGTTCAGTTCAACCCCTGGTGCGGTTTGTTTGGGCAGTTGTGAATGCAGTAATTATACTCTGGTGCGGACCAAAACAACCGGTCCGAGACCGCTTGCAAGAGGTGGACCGTTTCCAAGCGAACCAAAACGCAGGTTGCCTGTGCGTTCATTTGTTGAGATCATAGACTGTGTATAAGAAGTGGACGTAGTCACCGTGACGTCACCCATTGGTTTGTGGATTACGGTTTTGAAGCCTCGAGTCTGGCTTTTCGGCTGTCGCCATGTTGTTTTTTTGCAGCCAGAAGGGACACTAGAGGGTGGAGCTAAGTACAACTAAACACAACAAAAAAAGGTCACAATTAACTGTCATGAACTGAGAACACACTGTGAGAGGGTTAAAGGTCTCAGACGAAAACACGGACAACTCCCAGACCGGAAAACGCCGTGGTAGCGACCTGTCAATCACAAGGTAGCCACGCCCTAAAGCATCCCCTGCTTTATGTTCTATTTGACTCTAAATAGGACCATCATTTACTAAATGAACATCATGCTGTATTGAAGAAGACTTGAAACTAGAGATTGAGACCATAAACTCATGTTTACAATGTTTACTGAGGTAATAAATCAAGTGAGAAGTAGGCTCATTTTCTCATAGACTTTTATACAATCAAACTTCTTTTTGCAACCAGAGGTGTCGCCCCCTGCTGGCTGTTAGAAAGAATGAAAGTTTAAGGTACTTCTGCATTGGCTTCACTTTTCAGACCTGGAGGTTGCTGCCCGGTTGAGATGGACACAGGTAAACGACAGGTTACCAGAGTGGGAGAGGACTGACTTACAGAAGTCCGATGTTTGCTACAGAATATGCTAAATAAAGTCCACGAAAACAGTGACGTTTATAAAGTTATTGGAGGTAAACAGGAGGAGAAGGGTATCAATTTCCCTCTGATTCGGACGAGTCAAACTGACTATTGTGACCTCTACGTCCCCGTATTCTCCATTGTCCTGCTCTCTGTTCCTGTTATCAGATATTCTGGGTCACTTCGAGCTGCTCGCTATTTTCCACAGCGGAGTGGGAGCCAGTGGCCAGTCATGTCCTGTTAACCGTGACACAGGCCCGTCACAGCGCCCTGACACTGCTTTAGACATGGCCGGTCCGGCCGGTCATGGGAAGACAGCTCGGCTCCTGTCGACACAACAGCGGGCTTTGTACAAAAAAACATGGATCGGCTATGAGGAACCTATCGCTGTGAATCGGCTCCTGTGTCCACTACATAAGGGATTGATTCAGCGTGGGTATTCTTTCAACAAAGCCTTTGACAGTGTGGAAGACCCCTGGCTGTGTTGCGGCGGCGGAACACAGCCGTACAGATTGAGAGGGGAATACCGCTCGGTTTGTACAGCACAGAGCAGCGGGTCTAAATATATCTGTTTGATTCAGGGCTACAAAGGAGAAGGACTTGTGCTTCCTCCTTTCTAGCTCTGGCTGGAGTGTGATAGGCCTTCTGTCTTCATCATGACTGACTACTGAATGTATCACCACTGCATATACAAAAAAATAATAAAATACCACATTAAAAAGGTCTTAAACTTTGAAGTACGGAAATACATCACAACTACAAAGGCACAGCTGCACAGGCCGGTCACATGAAGATGATTAACAGCGTGTGTCAGCTTGAAGAAATCTGTCACTAATTACTTTTATAGGTTTTCAAAGTGTCAGTCTGCAGATTTTGTACGTGCAGTACGTACACAATGCTGATTGAAAATGTTAAGCGTGGAGCAGATGGTCCCTACACAATCTAAACTGTCCCATACTTCTTTGTGCCATGTTGTTACCATAGCAACAACATGATGGACACTACAAATACAGATTCCAATAGATAATTTCATGATAATGCCACATCATTTAAGACGGAGAAATGATGCCACTGTCTTGCGAGCGTTCACATCATTGTACCTCAAGATAATACAAGACGCCAGCCGCCAGTCTATGTGCTTTAGCTTTTCAAATTATACTGGACATGAGCTGTATTACAGGCAGACGTCCAGTAGTTCTGTTGTTTTGATCCCAAAACAGAACCAGATCAGCATTAGTAAACACCAGCAAAATAGAAACTCAAGCGTTGGCTACAAATCTTAAAGCTGCATAACTGATATAACAAAATAACTTTTTTTTTTTGGCCACTTGGGGGGCAACTGACCAAGCTGAAAACACACCATTTCCATCACCTTATAAATTGTATTTTCAAAGTTACATTAGTGACGTTTGTGACGTGTTTTCTGTACTTATGTTACATTGTTTACATACGTATTTTACTTAATTTACGTACTCATTTCTAGCCCAACCATGATGTTTTTACTAAACCTAACTAAGTGGTTTTATTGCATAAACCTAAGTGTGGCCATTACTGTAATTTTGTTGTGTGGCGTATTTACAAGTTTATAGCGACACACGATTAGGATGAGTGGAAGAAGTTCTCATATCACCACTGACAACATCCAACAAGCATTTTGTGCTTGTAAATTAACATGTTGAAACTACACTTTACAATAGTGGAACTTCAGCTAAGTAGCAAATTACTTTCAAAGTAAAAGCGGACTCCTGTATCCAGCTACAAAGCACATTTTAAATCCAACATGCACGCCGTGTAAAAACACCGTGCAACCTCACTTGTTTATGGCAATTATTTAAATGCCTCATAAATTAACATAATGATATTTTCAATGTTAAAATGCTGTAGCACCTGCAATGTGGCGAGATGAGCAGCATGGAGAGTGACAACATATGCCAAACACAATCTGCACACACACTTATCAGCACAGTTGATTAGCTTTTGGATATTCACATAGTGCCAGATGTTTACACATATAGCTAGCTGTTTCGTATTTCCGTCCACCCCCTGAATGTTCCCAGTGACAGATCTGGCAGAAATGGTAATATGGCTCCTCTCATGCGTCTGTAGTAATGAGATGAGCTGGGATTTGCTACAGTCTGCGGCTTCTGCTGCTGCCATGATCGTTTGTGTCACCAGCTAAGCCTCCCATTGATTAAGGCCGTGAACAAGCCCAGCCAAGCTGCTTCGCTCGCTCCGGCTGGCATATGTCAATCCTTGTGTGACTATGCATGAGACTGTGTTTTTTGTTGTCGTCAGTGCTCAATACAGACGCTTCAGTCATTCTGCAGCAGACATGAAGGGAACAGTCTAAATCAAAGCTTGTTTTTTAAATAGACAGCGACACTGTCAAATGCATAAATGGCTCTTTTGCTGCATTCGAGGGCTGATTGATAGAATGCAGTAATGATTCAGCCGCTCGCCAGCTCATGAAAGCGTTTAAATTTTGCTTTTCCAAATGCTCTGGGTGTCAGAGAGAGAGAGAGAGGCCAGGATTAATATGGCGCTACTGTTCTCCCCCCCACAAATATAAACTCTCTCGCCAAACTACATTCAAATCAATTCTATGAATTCGTTTTTGTTGTCCTTTAAAAAAAAAAAAAGACATCTTGATTTCAGTTAAACTACCTGATTAAAGAGAGATGAATAAAACATGAGCTGCAGAGAATGAATGAGTTAAAGAGCTGTCATTCAGTGTTGTCTCTAATCCCTGTGAATCCTACTTTTTTTTTTGTTCTCCTGCCCTTCACAGCCCACATTCCTCAGCCAGGCCCAATTTGAAACACAAAAGTCTGACCCCTCCTCCACTTAACACACACACACACACATACACACACACACACAGTCATCCACTCGCTCTGACAAATCTAATCATCACGCTCTTTTGCAGAGTTGGGTAAGGGTGTTAATGAATATTGATTTCTTCCTCGTCTTGATGGTTAAGTAATAATCTGTGCTACTTTTATGTTCATTTTGCTCAAGTGCTAAACAGAAAACCTCAGTTCATAACAACTGTTTTCTGTGCCAGCTGTATTTTATAACGACAGTGAAAAGTGACACAAATTTCATCTCAGTTGTTTGGTGTCAGTACGCTCTCTACAGTGCTCCAATGTCCTGCTTGTTAAACTTACATTTTGCATTTAAGTGTGTGCTGCAAAGTCTAGTAATCAAACAGTGGAAGACTGTTACTTATGAATCTGTTGAACAAATAAAAGAAATCGATAAGCTAGAAAAGTTGGCTGCAAATACTTTGAGGCGGCCTTTAGTTCCCCTAAAAGATAGATAGATAGATAGATAGTAACTTTATTGATCCCGAGGGAAATTCAAGTTTCCAGCATCACAGTTCCATAGTGCAAACATATTAGTAAAAACGTCACAGGTAAGTAGTACACATGTTAGTAAAAAACGTCACAGGTGAGTATTACGGATATTAGTAAAACGACACAAGTAGTAACAAGACACATGTAAGTAATACAGAGTATAAAACAAAATATGCAATGTGCAGAAGAACTGTTAAAAATGAATATAGTGCAGGGTAAAAACAACTGAGATACAGGACTATTTAAAGAAAAAGTGAATGTAGTGCAGAAAGTGATATAGTGCTGGATAATAAAATATAGGAGAAACAGATATTAAGAAATGTCAGATATGGAATATAATACAGGATATGAACTGAGGTAGAGATGTTTTGTAGTGTGCAGAATTAAAGTTAAAGTGGCTCAGTCTATTAAAGTGCACTGTTTGCATTAACTGTCCTGCAGACCGTCCTTCTTCTTTGTCCCGCTCCTCCCCACAGAGGTGTTGTACAGTTAAAATGCAATTCCTAATGAGTAATAGCTGAATATGAATTTATTTTATTAAATGTAGTTGTAGAGATCTATAAAGAGTAGAAAAATGCAAGCCAAGGACTTTAAGACCCTTCAGGGTTTCATCTGATGTTTTACATTGTGAATTATGTAGTATAAAAAGTGAGAAAGACTACTTATTGTTGGCGATGGGTCCAACAAACACAGGACTTTCAACCAGGTGACTGTTGTTCGTGCCCCAAAGTGTTGAGTTATTTTGAAGTTACGTCAGTGACGTTTGTAACGTGTTTTCCGTATTTATGTTACCTTTTTAACCTACGTATTTTACTTAGTTTTTGTACTTATTTTAAGCCCAACCATGATGATTTAACTAAACACCTAACTGCGGCCGTTTCACTCTAACAATGCGACGTTGAATGACACGTGAAAAGCCGTTTCACAACATTAACCCCGTGGTGTGAAATGACACGCGAAATGCTTAAAATGAGTTATCATGAGACGCGGAATGTCCTTAAAATGGCGTGCTATTCATACGCCTTCCTATGAGATCAGGTCGCCCAGCACCAAACAACAGACAGACAAAGTTAGCGACTAGCTGCTGAATATCGTGGAGCATTTAGCGAGCTAGGACAGATATTTTTCTCAGGAGATGGTGGAGACCAAAACAGAGCTAAAAGGAAAGCAAATATTGTCAAACGGTGAGAAACATGACTCCAAATGAATTCTAATGTTACTTCATATCTGCTGGATGAGTAATCGTTTGCTGCTACAAATACATGTCCTTGTTGAGTTTACAGTTTCCTCCGCTACCCCCAACTGGCCAAAGAATAAAATCAATTAATGCAGCTTTAAAATAGTGAGTATTCAAATATTTCACATTGAAAATGAAGAAAAAGAAGTGTATTTAAAAACTGAGAAGTATGAAAAATGTGTTCAAACAGGAGTGGATGCTGTTAAATGTAACACTGCTGACAGTTAATTTTCAAAACCACTGTGAAATGCATCCATGTATAATGATTTGCATTTATAAGGGAAATAGCTGTCAAGCTAGGAAAGATAACGACATGAAAATATGGACAGTGTGATTTGTTTTACTAACAGCTACAAATTCCAGACCAGCACTCTCAGGTTGAGCAGACATAGCCGGCCTATCCATGTGTAAACTAATCATATGTGTTATCCAAACATGGGAAGTACACGTTAGTTTGTGTTTGATGACTTAAGTGCTCATATTGCCCTCAGTGGTACATTAAGTGTTTGTCATTGCAGCAGCATATTGCCTCCGTCCGTCTAATTCACTGAATTAGTTCTAATCTATTAACCTGGCCTGTGAAATTCATAACACATCAGTGTTATACTGATGACCAAATGCATCAGTAGCTAATGTGGAGCTGGAAATTGGATATTAGAACTTTCACAGTTCTTGCAAGGCCATGGAGATCAGTAAACAAATATATTCCTCACATTGACTAATCACTACTAAATCACAATTTAATAGATGATGTTTTAGTTAATAGGTACACTTTATATCCGCAGCCTCTATTGACCCAAATATGACCTCTTGAACAGTCATTCTCCAAGAGTTAGAAAGATGTTTCCACAATGTATGCTTACATGTTTATTTCCATTTCCATTACATCAAATGACATAATGAGGTCTTGTGGATCATTTTATATGCGTGAGAGAGAGATAGGTCTAATTATTTTAAAATTAACTGCTAATATTTCTAAAGGAAGAAAAAAAATGTTTTTGGGATATATCAGAAACTGCTGTTATAGCTTACATAATCACACTGATATAGGTTATTATCACATAGAAGTAGACATGTAATCCATTGTTGATATATTGATTATATAAGCTTTAAAGAAAAAGTGCCATCGTTTTTGTTTATAAAATAAAATTTTTGCTCAAAAAACAGCACAGGACATTTAATTTACAGTTCTAGAGAAAAATTTGCAATTTCATTTCAGTTGGATTAAACTTAATAATATTTTGAATTTCACCCATAATGAACAGGGCTTGAAGCAGCCATTTCTCCACACAACAACACCCCATCATATTTAAGTTCAAACATTAGCACAATTTAAAGATTTGTTTTGTCCTTTTTTTTTCTCATTCTGACTTCTGATCTTTATCACCCTCCCTCTGCCAAACGTTGCTCCGCTAGCAACTGTCGCCTCTCTGAATCTCCATCTGTTTCAGTCCCCGCAGGCTCAGTACCTGCTGGAACAAATCAGTCTGCTTAGATAAAGTACTGCCCGACAACACAGTGTTACTGTGTGTCATTGTTCGGCGCTGCATAACTGCTGCCCTACATTGCCTAAGTGTTTTGAAATTGGAGGTAGAAGTGGGTCATAACACAAACAGCGAGCAGGGACGTTGCCTGTGGATAATCAAGACAGTACATTGCTGTGGAAAGCAATTAATCAAACAGTGTGCGTCTCCTTCTCAATGATTCGCTGTTTAACCCTTGTGGAAACATGTTCTGCCTATCTAGAGCATGATAACAGCTGTAGTATCTGGTAAGAAAACAATGCTTCTTTCTTTTGTTGTAGCTTTAGCAATGGTGTGTGTATGTGTGTGTGTGTCTGAAAATCTAAATGTGAATAAACACTGCTGCTGCAAAAACATGCACAAAAAATATCGCCCAGAGCAATGCCTCGGATGTGTAAAAAACAATTTGATGTGTGAATTTCAGCACTGGAAAATACAGGAATACAGGAATTAAAGGGGACATATAATAAAAAACTCACTTTTCAGGGCTTGTGCTCATACATGTGGGAATCTGGAGTTCTTACTAACCCACAAACTGTGAAATAAAACAACCCAGTCAGTTTTTTGTGGGCTGTCTAGATCAGAAAACATGTGATTCAACAAGACATTCAGATTTGGCTCCCCTTCCTATGTCACATGCAGGCTCATTAGAATATACCACAGAGGGTGAATACAGGTATATTACAACACAGTCTCACAGCAGTTGGTGAAATAGTCACTAAATTGAATCTATTGGATTGGTGTACATAGACACGAATTTCCCTTTTTTTGTTCATGACGCTCAGCACGACTTTCAACTGTTTTTTCCTACGAATGTCCAGCAACACGTGATGCACGTGTCAATTTCCGCTCCAGTCTTTTCAAAATAAAACTACTTAGTTAGGTTTAGGAAAAGATTGACTTGATTAGGTAACTTAAGTACGGAAGTTACGAGACAAAAACTACTTAGGTAGGTTTAGGAAAAGATCTCGGTTTGGGTTAAAATAACTCCGGAAGTGCCGTAACTTAAGTACGGAAGTTAGGTGACAAATAAATCAACTCTGACTTCTGGTTTCACGCAGAACACATCACCGGTCTCCTGGGTGAAAGTCCAGTGTTTTTTGACCCACCCATCCAACCCGACCTCCTCCCTAAGCAGCGTTTGCCGCTCTTTATACTTCCCGGTTCGCAAGTACATGTATTGCATAAAAATAGAAATAAGAGAAATTGAAAAATGTGACTATTTCACAAACTGCTGAATATTCAGACAGACAGAAGGAGAAAAATAATGTGCTTTTTGAACATTAAAACATTTAAACACGTTCTAAGAAACTCAAAATACAAGTATGAACCTGGAAATGAGCATGATATGGGAAAAAACAAGTGGTAAAAGCAAGTAAAATGATATAAATCATATTACATTTTTGATCATGCATATGCCAATGAAGGAAATATTACTTCATAGTGTATGTGTTTCTGAATACTTAGTTACCCATGGATACAAAAGCTAATTTCCACGGTGTCCAGAGGGTGGAAAGTAGACAGAAGTATTGGACTGACCAACCGCCACACCTCTGGCAGGGTGAAAAACAATGTTGATGATTGATGACGGAACTATTAAAATGTTGTCCAACGAGGTTGTGCAACAGCCAGTCAGAAATGTTTATATAATGTCACGTGACCATCACTTGGGTGCCACCAGCTGATAATTACTACAGTGAGGTCAGGTGATAGCATAAACAATCTTTTGACCTGGATTCAAGATAAACACCTGATCATGATTGTTTCGTGTTGTTATTTTAAAAGAGCAATCTGCTGATGAAGACTGGGTCACTGCTCTCACCAAGGTCAACAAGGAAACAAGTCAACTAACATGGGAATGACCTTTGGCTGTACTTAGTTTAACCATTGGCATGATAGCTGGTGAATTCTATTTGCTATAATAAACAGAGTCTGGAAAGTCTGGCAATAACCTTCACTGTCACCTCCTACACAGCAAATTGTATTGTTTTATGTGATTTTGATGGTGTTTAAAATTTCAGTCTATTTGCATAACGTTCATGCAGCTTTCAGCTCACTAACACCTCTTTTCTACCAAAATTAGTGAGTATATGCAGGTTTTAAACATGGGAAAACCTGCTAAAATAGGCGATAGACTCCTTTCCCAACGCCAGTCATGAGTATGCCTTTCTGTTTTTTTTCTGATCATGAACGTGCCAGAAAACAGGATTAGTGAACAGTGAAAGTGTTACGGTGGTTACATCTTTTTTTTTTTTTATATCTGTAAACTTATTCAGTCTCTCTTCCAAACTCTCAAACCAGAGTTGGTTGGATGTTGTTTCTGTCGAGTTTGAATGAAGTGTGTTTTACAATGACCAGCAAGGTAAAATTACTGTTTCTGTCAATGGAGTCTGGTGGCTTTAGGGAGAGCATATAATAGCTGTGTCATTTCACATCTAACTCAGTGAATTAAAGGTTTATTTTGAAACCAAACCAGAGTTGGTGATTGTTGGAACAGTGGACTGTTACGACTGGCTCGAAAGCCGCAACATAAAGAGGGATACAGCACTGAGATAGATGCAAAATAAAGCAACATTTATTTACAAGACAAAAAGCATACATAGGAAACACAAAAAGCTGCATCTTGTATCAGGGAGTTGAGAGAGTGTGGTAACGAGCCACCAATCTAGACCCAGCCCACAGCTTCACACAGGTGCTCTCAATCAGCAGTCAGGGAGTTGCACCTAGAACACAAAGGCATAGAATAGACATACACAAGGAACAGTAAAATTACTGTTTTCTGACTGGAGTCTGGTGGCTTTAAGGAGAGCGTATTAATTCTACGTTTTGTACGTTAATAAATTATAATAATTCTCCAAATCCCTGTTTATCTTATTTATTATATATTCACTTCAATGCACGTCACTGTCACATAGCATCGCACCGGAAAAGGGGTGAAAATTAGCGTGTTCACCCGAATGTCATGTTTCCATCACTGCTGATCGGAGCTGGAGCCATTAAATACCCAGTCATTTGTCCTAGAAATGAATGCTGATTGTCACTTTTCCCACTAATGAGAAAAGCCAGATGTTAATAGGTGTTAGTGTTTTTTTTGTCCAGTGGGAAAGAAGCTTAACACAACCAAGTCAGACGTATATCTTCAACATGTAATGCAGAAATATAAACATTTAAACTAATCTTCCTCACTGCAATCAATATAAAACCCTGCGTGTTGAACTCCCTGCTGCGATGTACGTATTTTGGTTCTGTGTGATACCTGCATGTCTAATGAGAGCTGACTGTTCTGTTTCTGCTGGATGACGACAGTGAGCAGAGTGTGTTTAGAAGTCAAGTTGATTTTCTCGGCTTTGATTATGTGTCGACCAGACCTTTGCTTTATTACTGTCAGCATCACTTCTGTGAGTCTGACACGTTTATGTTCTGCTGCCACGGCACACAGGACACGGTGCTTTCTCTCTGTGTGTGAATCTTTTAGAATATATATATACATAAAGATATAATATGTTGTGCTATATAAACGTCAGACCAGAAAGTGGTACAATTAAATGGTGCTGGAATGGGTTGGAGGTTGTTCATGGTTTGCGTCGGACCGGAGGCCTTTGTTGCCTGTCAGTCCTCATCTATCTCTCTCTCGCTTTATTTCCTGTCATTTCTCTGCTGTTGACTAATGAAGGCATACAATAAAATGCCCCCCAAAATAGGTGATGCTGGAATCTTGGTGATGTTGTGACACTTGTGGGGCTGGTGGGCGAGCAAACGTAGCTAGCATGCTAACCAGTAACACGCTAGCTAGTCGGGAATACTGCGCTCCAAAATAGCTCCTGATTCATTTCATTGAAAGTTCCTCACCGGGGGTACATGTTAACAAAACAAAATCAGGATCCTGCATTTTTGGGGCCATGGAACATGCTCATTTAAAGGATAAGTTGAAAGTGTCAAGCTTGTGTTACCTCTGACTGCTGGGCGTGTTCAGAAATGTGCTCTGCAGGGCTCCATTTTCGTTGCACAAGTGAAAATAGTCGCTCGACCACACACTCGCGACACACACATTATGCTCCACTTATACCTACGTATTATGTAAAAATGTGGATTGCACTTAAAACACGGCCTTGGCCATTTTCACATAGTAGTACTGCGAGCATCAAAGCTTGGCGTGGCGTGACATTTTACCTTTTCTTTTCTTCATTTACTCTCATTTGCAATGCAGGACAGGGGTGTAAAGTAGGGGGGGCTTGGACCTCCTACTTCCAGCGCCCCTCTGACCCAACATCTTCGGCGGAGATGACCTCTTCCGACTCAAAAAACATTTAACTGCACCTTTATTCCTGTTAACAATCATTTATATAATGTGTTAAGAAATTACCAGTGTGTGGGAACTGACAAAGAAAGTAATGCTTAAATTATTGCGGCGCCAAAAGGCATGGGGGAAAAACCTTGGGTGGACCTACATTTTGTGCTGGTCGGCTAAATTAAAAAGTTAGAAGCACCAGTGCAACCAATGTAAAAAGTTAGTCTGGAGCCCTTCTCTGTTGCACCTGTAACCACACCCAACAGTGATGTAATGGGGTCCTGCAGTACACCTGTATACTCACTGCAGCCAGGTGAGGAGTTAAATCGATGGAGATCAGCAAAGACAACATGTTAAGTTACTCTGTAAAGTCCTTGTCTGGATTACTTCCTGTTAGCCTCCTACACGTGAACAGCACGAAAATGATTTACCGCTACGCCTCTTCAACACGTAATTCATCGTTTTACAGATGTTTCTTCTATAGTGATTTGTGTGTGTGGGCAAACGTGAGGCCGGTGGGCGCCATGTGACCTGCGACTGTGGCCACTGAAATCTCCTCACAGCCCGGTGCTGCTGCTCCTGGGGGCTTAGTTCTACTCTGGCAGAGAAGACTTATATGAAGTTGGATGGTCCCTCAAAGGTCAACACTTTCAAGATGCTTTGCAATTGGTCAGTGTGCATTAGCCTCTGCCTGCCAAACCACTCACATTAATGCTGGTGTGACTGGGACCTTGGTCACAATGAATATGAACAATAGAAGCTTGTACACATCTTGCTGCACACCGTTGCATATTAATGAGCAAAAAAAGTATTGCCACTCCTTAATGATTTAAAATTACGTTGGCTACATGTGTGAAAACATGCTTTGCACTTAAATGATTATCTTTTTTTTTTCATCCAAATCACCCCTGTGTCTCTGTTTTTATATTTTAATTGAATGTTTTTCTGCCCAATATACCCTTTAGGTCCAAAAATCACTTGATTTAATTAGATGATTAGTCATTCTGTCTAGCCTTTATATGGAAAACAACCAGTAGTTTTGAAGCCTGAGTAATGTAGCTTTCCCACATCTTTTACCAGAGATTATCAGTGTGCATATGATGAAGAAATTGTAAACAAATGTGTGAATATCTGAAATGAAGGTTTTTTACATATCAGCTTTATTTGGAAGTGAAACATTCAACTCTGTACAGAGATAAATGAGCAAGTGCTAAGTGGGCAGATGTGTCTTGTTAACTAAACACTTGTAAAATCTGGGTAATGTTTTTTACTGCTTTTAAATGGACTAGGAGTGCTCTTCACTGACTGGATTGCCAAACCGAAATTGCACACGAGGAGCTGATAACTCACCTAATAGAATTTTATGAGTGTGAGAGTTTCAATATTCATAATTTTTGACATAAAAATGTCAGTTTAAAGACGTTGAATGTCAGCTATTAGCGGCTTTGTTCCAAAAACATGAGCCATCGGCCTTCGGAAATATGAATCAGTGGAAGCCGCAATGTGCGCAGCGTCGACCCGGCTGAGCCGAGGAGCTTTGTTAAAAAATGATCCTCTGAAAGAGCAAAGTTTGAAAATGAGCCAGCTGAAGGATGACCAGCGTGTGCCAGCGAGTCTCGTGTCATCAGCATCAATAGCCGATCTGCAGACCTTCAAACATCCCAGCCGGGCGGCTCCTGACCTTTCCCCAGGGATCGCCATGGTGACAGTGTGCTGAAGCAGCATGCAGGGCCGACTCCCCCACCGCACTGGGAATTTAAAGTTTGTGTTATTATCTACATATAAGGCCTTTGTTTGAGATATAAACACAAGATATGCAAGATATGCTCTGCAAATGGAACATGTCGGATAAAATCCATACAAATGTCCTTGTATATGTATGGCCTTGTTAATGTGAACATATGTTTTATGATATCAATTCACTTTCGGCTTTATATTTCAGTATTCTTCTCATTGTTATGTAAGGCATACACACAGTTCATTTCTTACCTCTTGGCCTTCATAACAGCAAACTGAATATTTTCATGTTGTCTATTTTGTTAGCTGGCGTGACTCAAGTGATGGCAGTTGGTCCTGACCTGAAATATCTCAACTATTAGATGGATTGTCATCAAATTTGTGGAGATATTCAGATTATTATTTTTTGGGGCTTTTATTGCCTGTATTAGTCCCATATAGGACTCAGTCTATGGACGCACGCTCTACCGGGGGAGCTAGAGGTCGCCCCGGGGTTGACCTTTTCAGTATTTCTTGGGGGGGGAGGGCAGGCTTTTTATACAGACAGTAGAGAGATGCCAAAAAATAAGAAAGAGAGAGATGCAACATAAGTCCTCAGGCCGGACTCGAGTCGGTCAGCTCTTAAACCTCAAAGTTACGAGGGGCGCCCAGACATTTGTGGTTTTTATTGAAATATCTGAATAAGGGATGTCGCAATATAATGGTATTGGTGATAACCACGATATTTAAAAAATTAAATATTGAAAAATATTGATTCGATGTTAATAATACATATATGATAATATCATGTAAATATCTGTCACCCGCTCACCACATGTGATTTTGTTTCAGTTGACAATGACATTGTATTGATGGCAGATGTTAGGCCTTGTGGATTATTATCAGTTATTATCAGTTCATCTGGTTGCCTTTTCACGATCCATTAGTGTAATTGTTCTTTATATACTTAGCAGTTATGGTTAACTGCACAAAAGAATACAAAAAGACTCTCTCCACCTCCCTACACTCTTATTTTGAGTGGAATTTATTTGCCAAAAAAAAAAGAGACAAAACGCACAATAAACAAAGTTAAAGATGAATTTGACTTATCATTATTTTTCAAATTTTCTATAGATATCATGGTTATCATGAATTCTTTTGGCCACGATAACTATGTAGTAAAAATTTGATATCCTGACATCCTAAACTTTGGTTTATGACCAAATACCTGCAAAACTAATGGTATTCCCATCAGCCCCAGCTATACTTTGTGTTTTAGTGTAAATTAGCAAATGTTAGCATGCTAACATGCTAAACTAGGATGGTGAACATAGTAAGCATTGTCTGCTAACGATAAGCATGTTAACATTGTCATTGTAAGCATGTTGGTTTTGTCATTTAGCTCAAAGCACCACTGTGTACACTCAAGTACAGTGTCATTTAATGCCACTGTTGTTACCGTGAAACGGTCGTGGTTATGTTTAGGCAACAAAACTACTTAGGTTTAGGAAAAACATCATGTTTGGCCTTAAAATACGTACGTAAACAACGTAACATTAGTAATTCTCACTTTTTATTCTATGTCACTAGCTGCGTAGCAGTCACACTGATGCGTTAACATTGCAGTCAGTACAGACTTCATGGTGTACAAATGACATGCCAAAAGCAACAAAGGCGTTGTTATTGCACGTGAAATGATTTACAAATTACCGTGTCATTCATACGCTGATTGGTGAGACCAATTTTAGAGGTGAAACGATTGCATTCAAAGACAAATAAGTAAAGACGTGATTAGACGACAATTCGCCCGAGGCAGCGCAAATTTACACAAATTGAACATGTTTCTATTTTATTGTTTTCACACTGCCATGAAGGTCGCAAGGTGAAAATATACTTCACTGTCTGTTTGAACACACCTTTAGTCTTGTTAATTACCTCATTCATTGCTTACTTCAACTATGCCATATTTATTTAAAAAATGCTCATGTTGTCTTCATTTTCCATTCGTACAGACAGATATTGTTCATGTTTTCTTTGTAACCACCTCAGAGCTGTGACTTGGACAACATTAATCTATTTTCATTGATGTTCCCTTTCTCTTCCCTGTGTTTTGGTACGATCTGTTCCTACAGCCACCGGGTTTCCTCAGAGGGATCAAACAAAGTCATATATAGACGTATTGTGACGTACGTCTCCTGGATACACAGATGTGTTCAGAATGACATGCTGTTTCTTTTTGAGCATGCGAGTTGATTCAGCGTCACACAGTGACTCAGCTCTGGTGCTTCAGCTGGCTTTGAGACGCACTCTGCCACAGATGCCTGGTGTGGAGGCTGAACATTGGACTCCTCCTCCGCCTCGACTTGTTTATTTGTCATCCCACAATGCACTGGGAAACAGGAGACAGGAGGGGTGGGGGTGGGGGGGGGGTGGGGGTTGTGTAGAAGAACAACAGCAGGGATCCTTCAGCCAAATGGATGTGTTTACTTTGGGATGTTTCCTCATCAGTCACTGTAATGAGAACAACACATAAAAAACAGACAGTTTTCTTCATGGGGCCTTTTATTCAGCGAGCAATCAAAGTCGGCCTCTATAATCTGACAACTTCTCCAGATATCCTCTTAATGTGTGAGGACAAAGTGGAGGTTGACTGACAATATATTACTCTCTATTAAATGAATTTGAATTGAATTATTAGATGTAGGACACATCTGTTTGTCAGATTAGAGGGAACTGTGTCCCTGAACGCTGCCCGATGTGATTGTTAGCTGCGACTTCCAATTTGATTTCAGCACTTTCTGCGTGATCTTTGCTCTTGTTTATAATAATAAAAGCCACATGATTCTATTTGGACTCACTTTGGCTCAAGGATACAACAGCCAGCTGACATTCATGGTTTGTGTTTAGCTGAAATGAACTTAGAGCAACATCTCAATACTTAGTGATCCCAAATATTACAACCATTTATCCTCTATTGTAATGGAGCAAAAACAAAGTAATAGCGGGCAGCTTGTGAAGCACTGTCAACTTCCGTTTTGACTGTGTGAGACTGAACCCCCAAAGGAAATGTGTGTATTAATAACTCCTGTTCCTCATCATTATCACCCCGGTGAAAACAAGAGCAGCAACAGCGTCATGAAAATAAGCCCTTCAGGATGATTCATTCACACACTAAGCGTGGAACAAAGCCAGCAAACAAGGAGCGGAGGGGTATTTTCTCACCACTGTTGTTGTGTTTGAGGCTTGGTGTGAAAACAAGAATGTCCAGGAGGACTGGATGTGAGCAGCCCTTCAGTGCTGGCCTTGGTTTTTCAAGTTAAATACACAGATACAATATTTAAAGCTGAGCTAATATTAACAATGAATCAAATGTCTATCTATAATGTGAAAGTTGTTACTAGTGATGAATCCACAGAGAATTATCACCAGTCCCCTCAGCTCTACGGAGCATTTTAGCTCCTTATAGCTCATTGTTTTGGTTTTACGGCTCTTGTACTCTTTTGGTTCAGTCTTATCACTCTCATCAACCTCATTTCCATTTATGTATTTAATGGAACGCCCGGTGAGTTTCATGCAGGCTCTAAAGGGTGCCTTGTGCGGCGACATCAAACGCTGATGGCCGTGACAAAGCCTGATTTAGTTGAGAGAGTAACATGACGTTACATCTTACATTGTGTTACAAGCGTAGTTATTTTAAGCCAAACCATGTTTTTCCTCACCCTAACTGAGTAGTTTTGTTGCCTAAACCTAACCGTCTGCAGTTTCACAGAGTTAACCACGAGTTACAATGTTAACTGGGACGTTTCACAACGTTAACCACGTGCAAACCTTCAGCGTCAAGACACTACGCAAAAAGCTGCCCAAGCAGCAAAGTATGACAGGTATAGGGATGAGATCACGTTACCATTTCCCAGCTGCACCAGGCAGCTTCTTCAGGAAAAGCACGGATAAATGAATTTGGCACTACTTAACCAACACCAACAGACAGACACATTAAGCCAAGTAGCTGGTGAACATCGAGGAGCATTTAGCTGCTAAAGAGCCAAATCTTTTTCCTCGGAGTTAGTGGACACTTGACTTTAAATAAAGTGCAAATATTATTCAGTGTCGCCTGGATGTCTAAATATGCAACTGTTTGCTCACATGCTCACCAGCTTCATATGATAATAATACATTCATGTTGTGTCTACAGCTTGTTCTGCAGCCACCAAGTGGGCAAACACATCTTAGATGTTGACAATAAGTGAAAATTTTGACTCGTTGGTGGCGGTGAAATAAATTTCATGGACTCCCAGCCAGTCGTTGTTATATACAGATATTTCAGTCAAGTGGTGGACAGATAGACCGATCGACATTGCCATAGAGCCACGATGGTAGACCGGATAAAAAAATGCATAGATGAATGGATATTGTGGACAGAATAATACTTCAAGAGGGTCAAAGGGTTTTCAGAGCTTCCTACCAAACTGACACCAGAGAAGCTGTGTACGTACAATTCAACAGGGGATCAATAGTGGATCCAAATAAACATTAATCATGTTCAGGTTTTTTATCTGGCTCTTTATTAATCAATATACTGTATACTTGTGATGGATGATTTCTTCAGGCCGTCTCTTGAAGTTGTGTATATTCCAGAGCTCATTATGTATCTGCTTTCCTCTGTGTTGTGACCCCTTGGGGTTGATTGTGCTCCTCAATGAATCTTTTACATACTGCCTGCTTTTTTTTTAATTATATATATGGGAAGCCTTTTATAACAAGTCATAAAATATGGATTTAACTTAGTTAATTAGAATTCAAATCTGTGTCTGTTTTCCTCCAGAGCTTGGAAGAAGCATCAACTTAAATGTCTTGTACTGCTTCATATAAGCTAAATCACAAAATGCCATTTTTACACGTTGTCTCTTTTACGATTAAACGAGATGTAACGTGTTAATTAGTGAGCTGAAGAGTTGTTGGTAGGTGGATTTTGTGAACTGGCTGTGGTTGTAGTCTTTTAGATATGAGAGTGGCATCAATCTTCTCATCTAGCACTCGGCTAGAAAGCTAACAAATGTACTACCCGAAATGTCAAACTATTCCTTTAGAAAACTGTATTAAATGAGTTAAAAACATTTAACGACTCAGGCTAAATAAGGACTCTCAAATCAAATATGAGTCAGGGAGTTTTATAAGAAAGAGTAGTAAAATCCTTGAAAAATAAGAGTTGAACTAGCAGCAACTACTTCCCTTTTTGTGCAGGAGGTGAAGGTCGTGTGGTATGAATATCTGGAAGCTCTCCTGGTATGCTTCCAAAATCTGCACACCCTCTTCTCAGGGTCACATCTCAGTCAAACTAATACCGTATTCCTACCAAAATTAGAGCGTATAGGCCTATGCAGGTTTTTTAATCATGGGAAAACCCGCTAAACATAGGCGATAGACTCCTTTCCCGTTGCGAGTATGCCGGAGAGACTTCAGAAAGCTACAGCTAACTGGCTGTTAGCTGTAGCTTCATATTTATTTTGTTCTTCTGATCGAACTCTCTGCCAGAAACGGAATAAGTGTGATTCCTAAAATGTGGGAGTATTCTTTTGAAGAAGAATATATTTAATCATGCTGTATGGATCGTTGGCTCTGGATGGAGACAACCTCATATCTCCAGCTGCAATTTCGGAACCCATCGGCTTTCGGTGTGATGATGATTTAGCCTCTGGGGGCAACGCCAATATTTCGGGGGGTTCTGGTGTAGCCGGCGGATATCCGGATACCTTCTGCCTCTTTTGTTCTCCGCACAGACTATTTACCTGCATGCAAGCACGCTCAAACATGATTGGACAACACTACTCAGATTACAAACAGACTACAAATGGAAACCAGAGGCCTGTACTACGAAGCGAGTTCAACATACCCAGGGTATCTTCTCTTTATCTGGCTTAACCAACCCTAACAAACGAGTTCCCGCTAAACTGTCCTACGAAGGTGGTTATCAACTCGGTAAGTCAACCCAGGGTTTCTCTATCTGGTTATGAGCGCGTTCACGTGAACGGGGCGGTGTTTGCAGCATCTGACCAATCACTAACATGGACAAGTCTACTGTCAGCAGACAGACAGACAGAGCGGCACATTTTACAAAGGAAGAGTAAACTATATTAGACAAATACGAAGAAGTTAAACACTTAATCCAGACTAAAGGTAACACAGTTGAAGCTGCCAAATGCAGGAAGGACATCTGGCAAAATAAAAAAACTCCCGATGTGTGAATGCGTCAATTAACAGATTTAGTAATTTAACGGAACACTCAAAAGTCGGATAAAGTCGTCGAGTTATAAATAGCAATAAGAAATTATAATGATGGCTGGATGGATTACACGTCATTATACCCATTATTAGGCAAGAGGCGTGTATAACTATTTCAACCTTCTCTCAGGTGCGTCCCCGTTTCCTGCGGTGTGAAACGGACTCAAGAGCAAGTAAAAAAATAAATATAAAAATATAATTCAAAGCGGTAAACACCCGCAGCATAAATCCATCTGTCCTTCCTGCATTTGTCAGTTTAAACTGTGTTGTTTTTAGCCTGGATTATGACTTAAACTTCTTCGTATTTGTGTAATATTACCATACGATCCGCGCACTGAGCTCTGATTGGTCAGTAGGAGGTGTTTTTATACGAGTTGATCTCTTATCTGGAACATAACCTGCTCCGGAGCAGGTTAGCCGTTCAGCGTAAGTTACCATGGAGATCTACCCCGGTAAGAAGTGATCCACCTTCGTAGGACTGAAAACCCTGGGTTAACCCTGAAGTTACCTCGATAACGCCAAATCCTGCTTCGTAGTACAGGCCTCAGGATGCTTCCGATAGCAAAATCAGATTCTGCATTCATAAGCAGATATCTGTTTATAGAGATTACTCAGCTGTGCCTGTCCATACAGTACAGTTGTAAAATGAGTCTGTGTTTGCTAGTAATATGTATTTTGTTTTAGCTTAAAATGGTTATTTTTTTTTGGCAAAAACTTGTACATGTATAAATGTACATGCTCTGAAGAGAGGGATGTTGAAGTTCATGTGCTCATAGAACCACAGTTACAATATGTAATCTAACACTTTTCTAACACTGTGGACGTTAAAAAGAAAGTGTGCAGCGAGTTGTATTCTACCCTAAGACTCATGTTTCCACTGTGGGTAAATTGAGCAATGAACGAACCTTGTCAGTAAGAAGCAGATTATATAATGAGCTCACTTCTACATTTTTAATTGTGCTGTGTTCTGACAGGGGATCAGCGGCACAGGTGGCTTTCTGATGTAGTTTGCATGTTCTCTCTGTGTTTGTGTAAGTTTCCTCTGGGTGCTCCCATTTCCTCTCACCATCCAAACACATACAGGTCAAGTCAAGTGGAGACTGTAAATTTCCCACAGGTGCAAATAGACAAGGTATTTCCCTGCCTGTCACCCAATGCATGCTGGGACGGGCTCCTTGAAATACAATCCCTGTCTGTGATTTTCTTTTTGTTTTGTTCATTTATTCGAATCACAATTTGGCACAAAAATGACTCCCACCATTACAATAAGTATCACACAGCAGCGTCTGATCCAACAACAAGAATTTAAACGCCTAGAAAAGAATGTCAGCTCTAATCTCAGGCAAACATGCCAACACAAACACTACGTGATATAATCCATGCTTTTAAACCTATAATTGTTAGTAAGGATATAAATGGCAGTCTGTGTTGAATCTGGGAGGAAAATGATTTTTTGTCTATCAAAGCAAACAACTCGCCACCTCATTATGGTTTGAACTGCTGTGCTACATGCTTTTACCACAGTGTTTGGGATACACAGACAATAAAAGTCAGTCAGTGGATTGAACTGTGAGTCAGGGAGTGTCTCAGGTCTCAGGTCGCTTGGCATGTAGCACCATGCTGAGGCGTGGATGCCGGGGGTGGGGGGAGGGGAGCGCCGCTTGCTCGAACTATCTCTGCTCTGCTGAAGCACTCAGTGAAAAGAGGAAGCCGAGGGAAGGCAAACAAAGACGCAGCCCAACGGCTCTCTCACCACATTGCCAGGAAACCGGGTTGGGTTTAGACAGAGGGGGGGGAGGGGAGCCGAGGAGGAGGAGGAAAGGAAGAAGGAGACCAAAACCCAGCAGGTGTGCTCCGGCAGCATGTAATGTGTCAGCGTGGCTCAGCGCCGAACACGCTGGAACCGCTGCAGCACGGAAACATACAGTGAATTTTCAACAAGGTTACAGTGATGTTGATTTATCTTTCACCTTGCTGAGCGGAGCCGTTCATTCACTCAACCCGAAGCTTTTGGCAGAGTCCCTGCATATAATATCATTTGCCTCCAAAAATTCTACACTCAACTCATATAAATGATCTAAATTTGTCAGCGTGACAAATGATTAAACAGAGGTCACACAACCACCGGTTTGAGGGGAAATTGGTCCAGAATGCAACTCTAATATGATTTTCAATTCGAGTTTCACTTCATCTTTGTTCTCTTTTGCTTTTATTATCGTAGCTGCCAAAACATTACTCAATCAGGATGTCAGCTGTGAAATTTGCTAGCTAATCTTTGGACCAACTATAACTGCTGGAGTTTTGCAGGGAATTACGTTATATGCGCTTTTCCCTGCATGGCTAACCTGATACAAAAAGCCCAAGGCTAACTTAGCTAGCCACAATAGCATTTATTAGCCCTTGACATTTGAGGCCTTTACACACCAGGGGGGCGACGAATGAACGACACGAAAATGCGAATATGCCTGCGAATATGATATATCTAGTGCTTTTATTGTGAAAGGTAAGAAGGGAAGGAGTTGATCAGGTCTGGAGTCAGGAGTAATAAAGTTTGACGAACTACGGAGTCTGCTGTTGTTTCATAAATATAGGCGCAACTCAACCCGTTCCACACAACGTGATTGGTTGATGCCTTTATTTGCTGTGCGAAAGCTCGGGAAAATCAACCTCAGTCAGAAACAAAAAGTACGTCGCTTTTTCGCTGCGTATTATTTGCATCCTGTGTGAAAGTATTCATTAAAAAACGACAACAGTTTGAACAAATATATTGACATTCGGATTAATCGCACGAAAAAACGCCCTCCGTGCATAAAAGCCTTTAGCTTGTTAGTTACTTGAAAATCAAAATAATTTACATTATCAAGATGCTCGTAAGATGCAACTTGTTGATATTAACCTGGACAACAAATAAATTTAAATTTAAGTTTAAGTTAAATTGCTATTGTTGAGACCCAAATTCACATAAGTAATCTTCGCTCTGTGTTTTGGGATATAGGCCCAAAAAGCTCTCGAGTGAGGTGAAGTTCGTCCCAGGCCAAGATATCCAGTTGTAAAGGTGAAACAACTGTAAGGCCTAAACTAAGATAAACCCTCCCATTTGCTAACTGTTACATGCTTCTGATCCCGTCTGGCCTCTGGTTGCTGTTTTCAATAACAAAAAAAAAAACATGTGGCTGACCTCGCTAAAAAGCTACAAGTTAATGATGGGAAAATGTGACAAAAATGTATTTGTGCTTAAGGTGTAAAATGTTTCTCAGTAACAGTTTGGCCCGGTACGTTGTGATTCCAGTGTACAGGTGTTTAGCCCGGGGCAGTGTTTCTTAGAGGATTAGCATTATTCATGTTTTTATATCCTGTTCTTTAGGCTATGTAACGTACAAATTGAGTACATAAACAGAGTAGGACAAAATACTGTAGCCATCACAGCATGAAGGCCTAGTGTACAGATAAACTGGAAATCTTTGCTTTGCTAAGTTATAATGTGACCAAACTCAGGAAACACCAACGGTTTTCATTCAGTTGCATTGAAGTAAAATATTTTACTTTCTTCACAAAATCTAAAAATCAGTTTAGCCGGATTTACATCACTTTATTTGGAGGTAAAACTGAACGTGAGCGCAGCCTAAATGTCAGTAAGCTGACAGGTCAGGGCTGCGGCATCCATTGGGGTAATGTCCTCTGTAGTTTTTCTGCACATTTGGTGGTTTTACCAGTAGTTGTGGACTAGATTTAGTCAAATATCTGTCTTTTAAACATGTTTTTATGGTTTTTGCCATATTTTGATTGTACAGCACTTTGGTCAACTGTTTTTAAAGGTACTTTACAAACAAATTTGGATTGGATTGGACATTTTTAGACCAACAAAAAGTATTCTACTCTTGGCAGAGTGGGAAAGGCTTTGAAACAGCATTTTCAGTGACTTACTTTTTGGTGTTTGGGGGGGTTTGGATTTGGCCTCAGTATCTCTGAAATCCTGGCTACGGCCCTGTCGAGGTTGGAGCGACTCCATAAACTGTTATGGATGTCTACAATGGACAATTTGGGTAATAACTTTACAGTTTAACTTAAGTTGTTGTCTCTTGTGAATAAGTTGGCTGGTGGTTTGTTTAAAACTGCGTCACTGTGTTATCTCAGGAATTAACTCGCTAAATATAATGTTGTTATTACAGATAGGAATGATGGACAAAACTGAGTAAATAAGACTCAAGTTTTACTGAACCTAATAATTGTTATTGTGGGCCGCTTCCCTGTTATAATGTTAGAAAATACTGCTATTCTATCACATGACATATCTTATCATTCACCATGAAAGTGAAGTTATTTACAACAACAATGGAGCTGTCACATGGGTCTAGTGCTGCTGTTGCAGAGGTGCCTGTTTTCCCCTCGGACAACCTCCCTCCCCTCCCTCCAGTCGTCTCTCCGCTCCCTCCCTCCTCCCCCCCGTCCACGTGCTCTCGCTCATCTGGATGGGTATGAGCAGAGCTACTTCAAACACGTGCTCTATGCCACCCTGCTCCCCTCCCACCACCACCACCACCACCTCTCTCGCTATCAGCCTATTTTCCTTTGTCCAGCCCATCTTGCTCTGTGTTGTGTGATTTACTCAAGCCTGGGAGACATGTGATCACTCTGCTGGATACCGAGAACTCCAGGCAGCCAGTGTTTTTGGAGGAGGAGGAGGAGGAGGAGGAGGAGGAGGAGGAGGAGGAGGAGGAGGAGGAGAAGGAACAAGGAAAACAATCTGACACAACCGGCCGACTATCAGGACATTCTGTGCGACCTGAGAACATGTAGACTCTGCCAGAAGACACTGATTACACCAAACAGGAATGAGTCTCGAATCAAATATTCAAGTACACTACGTAGTGTACATGTACACTCGGCCCTCGGCCTTGGAAAGTTGCCACCATTGAGCTGAAGATGCAACTCACTTTAAAGCTCACAAACACTTTAGTTTGCATTTAAAACAGTTTTTAAGATGTGATAAACAGTAAAATATTGTTTATGGACAAATGACGCACATGACGCACATGAGGGCTAGCCACACCTGCAGAGTTTGGCCCTGATGTAATTTCATGACTTAATTGACGTAATTGTTTTTTAGCCTCATGTGTGTGTGGTGCTCTGTGTTGGTAGATTGGTCGGACCATCACCACCGGTCCAGACTGAGCGCTAATAGAGTTTTGGAGAGAAATATCCACTCGCCAAGCCTGAAATTCTGCTAAATGTGCCGAACAGGAACTAAAGACAACCCTGTTGAGAAAACTGCTCACACAATCTGCATTTTACATGAATACACTTTCAGATTATTGGATTATTGGTGCTGTTGAATCGTATTGTGTTATGCTAACAGGTGTTTCTATTATTTTGTCTACCCCATTTATATCAATGAAGGTTGGCTAAATAACAGAAACACCTCTCTGTATCAAGGAATATATACTAACTTGTAAAGTATAGGCCTACAGTTTTTGCAGTTAATATACAATAAATTAACATACTTTACTGTTTTATACTAACAGGAAATGATGCAATATGTGCACAGTGCAAAGCCAATCAAACTGCAACTGCAAAACTAAACACAGCAACATGTTTATTGCAGTTATGTTTTGTTTTCCTGGAGCTTTTTCACCACTGTCCACATTTTTTTTTATTTTTTCATGACTGAGAACAGCTACTAGTGCATTGCATTGTGGGAGAACAGTTTACATTAACAGCACATTCAAAATAGAGTTGTGCAGGGATGACATGTGTTTTGTAGGTCAACCCGGAAGTTAGCATCACAATAGTTCCCTCAACAAAGAGCCAACGGGATTTTTCCATTGGGTTTTTGGATTATTGCAGAAAATGTTTATGATACTTGCACGTTTTTTTTCAGTAAGATAATCTCCACAAATGAACACCACTTTTATGATTTGTTGTGGGAATGCAATCACCAGAAGTAAAAATCTAACGTTAGGCTTTAAACAAACTGCACCATGGTCGCATGAGAGTGAGTAAACACAACGAGGCTGTAAAGGCGGTGTGATGACGTTTAGTAGTCTCATTTAGCCACTTGTTAGCAACCACCTTTTTAAAGACACATAAAGACTTCAAAATTCACAAGTGGGATATTTACTAACGTATTTTATATAACATCTCTTCAGCTTGTGTTAACCACAGACCTTCAGACATCTAACTAAATAACCATTCAAAAAACCCACTGACTTCCAGACGAGGGAACCGGAGGTGCTAAAATGCTAACTCATTTCTGGGTTTTAGGACTCATTCCTGCAGCACTCTATTAAAGCAGTGCATACTGACATGTGACACACAGATTTATACTAAATATAATAGAGGTGAATGAGACATATTCAAGGGCAGCCAACCTTGGTGGCTGTGATCCTGTATTCCCTTTACTGTAAGGACAAATACATGGTTTCACTTGCTGTAAAAACTATTTTGCCAAAGTTCCCCATGCTGAGCGTCACGAAAAAAAAAAGGGAAATTTGTGTCTATATACACGAATGTAATAGATTACATTTCGTGACTTCACGAACTGCCGTGAGACTGTGTTGAAATGTGCCAGCGCCAGCTGTTAAAACAAACTATGGAAATGCCAATGAAATGGCCTCCTCTAAGCTAGAACCTGTGCATATTCAGAAAGGCTGTTGACGAGTGTGTTTCAAGAACTACTGCGTGTTTTGTAAGTTGTTTTATTACACGGCTGTGTTGAATACTCGATTCTGATTGGTCAATCACGGCGTTCTGCGGTCTGTTATTTCTGTATAACAGACCGTTGCTATGTATAGCAGACCGTTGCTATGGGCGCAGCTCTGATGTCGGACTCTGGAGGACCGTTTTTGTGTCAAAATATTGATTTCTTCAGTAAGTAGCCGTGTAATAAGCGGGATAATGTACAGCTATAGTGGGTCATTGTAGTGAAAGAATCCCCTTCAGGGCGATGAGAGACCTACTTACTTGTTCTGTAGTGTCAGCCGATATTCAAGTAACTCATACTCTCTGAATATCTACAGCTACAGGTACATATTCAAATATTCTCCTACGAATGTTGTAGAAAATGTCTTGATTGGTGCAGAACACCAGTATTTTTGAACCTCTCTTCCAGTAACATTTCATTCATGTAGCTCCACACATTCACACTTCAGAGCTGCTCTATATAACCACAGATCTCTGTTGGAGCATAGCGAGGCTAAGTGCCTTGCTTAAGGCCATGTCAAGAGTGTTACTCACTCTTTTTCCCACACACCTTTCCCCAAAGTGTGTATCCAAACTTGTAATCCCCTGCTCACACATCCCTGCTTCACTACTTCCTAGGCTACAGGGATGTCATTATTGACTTTGCACATGCGTTGTCACCATTCATAATGTCTGTCTTCAAAAGACGTTCCCTCATCAAGCATACTTTTGTTTTGGCCATGCTGTATCAAAAAAAGTCAGGACTTGCTGGTGAGCAAATGTTTAAAGTTTAAAGCGCACAGTATGTATTACATGTAGTCTTCGTGGTATCCAGGGATTTCCTTTAAAAGTAACTACCAGGCAGCTTGTTATTCACCTTATCATGACTGTTCTTCTCCACAACAGTCCAGCCGCACGTCACAGGCCTCGGGGGCTGGTTGTTATCCTGACTAAGAGCAGCCAGGCCAAACACAAGTTTCCTAACATGACCGAAGTGAAGGGAGAGCAAACAAAATAACAGGGCGGAGAAACAGCATTCCAAGAGTGCTAAGAATAGCAAACTGGACCCTGTGCTCCCGGCACTAAGTTCACAACTGGTCTTAGGCAACAGGCAGAGTGAGTCTCAGCACGTTGCCAAAATTTGCCAGGTCGATGTGTGTGCTGAGCGGAGGACTTTTGTAACTGGAGCTCCGGACCAAGTTCATTTAAAGGTGCAAATAAAAGTTGAAGCCAGGTCTGAATTTTTAAGTTTAATTCACATGCCATAACTCCACAGTGACGGCTCATTAACCACTGGGAATTACTAATAATATTAAACATTTTGATAAATGTAAAAAGTGCTTACAACACACAGTAATCTAAAACAGTGCTTCTAGCTGTAATTGTGTTGCCATTTTGAAAAATTGGACAGCTGCTAGAGGTGAAAGATAAACTAGATAAAAGAAGAAAAGATCCTCCGTATATTGATTTATGTTCCACACTGGAAGGGACGTTCATCACAGAAGGAAGTGAAGAAATGTCTTCTTGCTGTCTGCAAAAAACTGCATCCCCTGCACTATGATAATAAAAAAAAGCAAAAGCTATAAAAGATAAATTGCATAATAGGTTAGTCATTTTCCTTTTCCATGCGGTGCCATACGATCGTGGTTCTTACGTTCTTCCTAAGAATTAGGACGCATTTGCCAGCTTGTTCCGCCAAAATAAAAGTCATAAGACATGATGTCACTGCTCTTCAGCCCTTCAAAATCCTTAGATATATGCTCTTATTTACTGAGTGTATTTGTTGTTTTGTGTGAATTATCAGAACATATTTTCTTGGTTAATAAATAAGAACATGTGCATATTGAAGGGGGACTTGTAGTGAGTCAGGCCGTTCGTAGCTATACCTACGAAAATTAATTCACTGTAATTTGTATATATCCCATAAAGTAATTTGTATTTAATCCAGTAATCGTGAACCAGGAAGTATAAAGAACGACAAATGCCGCATAGGGAGGAGGTCGGGGTGGATGGGTGGGTCTAAAAACACCGGGAAAAAACAGATGTCAACGTTGATTTTTTTCTCACGTACCATTCGTACTTAAGTAACGCCACTTCCGGAGTTATTTTAATTCAAATCACGGTCTCTTTCTAAACCTCACTAAGTAGTTTTGTTGCCTAAACCTAACCAAGTTGTTTCCTGTGAAGACGGAAGTTTATTTTGAAAAGGCTGTATGCATGTAAGGAGCGGAAATTGACACGAGTTGCTGGACATTCGTAGGAAAACGTACGAAAAATGAGGAATAACTTTCCGTCATACGAACCGTTGTATGACGTGAGTTCAAATCATAAGAGCTAAAATAGTGAGGCTAATCCAACCCAAAAGGAGAAAACATTGTACAAATTGAGAAAATAATCTGGACAAAGTCCAGTTAGTAGCTGTTCTGGAGCTTTCAGTCACATCACACGATCTTCATCAGCAGATGGAGTTGTCAGCAGTTAATTATTATAATTATAATTAAACACTCATACAGTTTTGTATACTTTTTTATACTTTACAGCACAGTTATGGCCGGGCCCGTGTATTGCGTTTACTGACACTGAATAATGCTAATTTATGTATTGTTGGAAAAACATCATATCAACATCATATCAACATCAATCACATAGATCAAGAATCTATGTGATTATGTGTAAACATAGTTTCAGCCCGACCTCTACATCCTTTCTATGTTACATACATGTCACATATTATAATATTAATATTTAATGAATTCTCACTGAAAGTTGGTACTGAATGTAAGTTCTGTGCTGCAGAATAATTTAATATAAAGAAAATTCCCACGGGGGACTAAGCTGCTTTATAAGCTAGACTACACCTGTGAAGAAACACTTTGTTTATTATTAGGTTTATTGGCAAGCCAGTACTAAAATATAATTTTTTATCCTGGGTTTCTGTATGTGCTACATTGGAAACAAGGAAAACCCAAAATAAAAGAAGCAGATACAGATTTCTCCTGTATCTAATGTATTCGATAGAAAGCTGAGATCTATTCGTCTATCTTTGTTTACATCATCTTGAGATCATAGGTTTTCTTACTTTAAGATAAAATAAGATAATTGGGGAAAAGGTCAGGTCCTATTCATGCATTTATCATATCATCTCATTTGTGGTGAAGTATCCAGACCGACACAGGGGGACGAGGGTTAAACCAGCCAGTCGATGTGTCTTCTCAACCCTCCACACACCTCAGCCATCTAATTGTTTATATTAGGGATGTGAATTTTAATGTAATGCAATTGACATTTAAACATGTAACCTAAGCGATCTTTATCTTAAAAAGAACAAGTGTAAGAGTGCAGAGATGGGCGGAGAAGACGGAGACTGTATTTGCTATCTAGGTAATGTAATTCTGTGCAATTCTATGGTTTTGCAGTAACATTATGAAACTACAATGGCAGACTGGAGCTTCTGTGACCAGTGACGACAGGAGGTTAATCTGTGACAGTAGTATCATATGAATGGGTCAGACACAAGCCTAACCGACGTTCATTACAACCTGCGTCGTACATTATGTCTGTCTCCTATGGCAACGGCGTCATCGTCTGCGAGTCTCTGTAGGAAACATGTATTTCAACAGAGGAGACCATGCAGCAGTGACTCATAGGGCATTAACACAACTCAGTATGAACAGACAGTCTTGATGGCTGTGTACAAACAGGCACATTGTGCCACTATTACTCATTACAGTGTAAAAAAAAAAATGTCCATCAGAGCAAGGCATTCAGGCTGCATTTACACTGAAATGGCCAAAATCCCACTTCCTGTGTCCCCTGTTGTGTTAAGCCGGGTCACATCAGCTTTTAAAACGACAACATTTTGTGGCAAATTAATTTAATTTCAATGGAATTGCAGTGATTAGTGGATTTGCTCACAGGTAGATATGCATGAATTTTTTCAAACTTTGATCCACAAGTTTGTGCCGTTGACCAATCACATGTCGTCTTGAGTGCTGACCATTAAACGGACGGAGAGCCAAAGAGTTCAAAAGGGAGTCTCTCTATGTTCCCTCAGATCATTACCTCCGCCGGTGCCATGCCATTGTTCCGACGTCCCATTATTCTGAAGTCGCAATTGTCAGAAAAATGTCCCATTGGACCGAAAGCACATTTGTCCGACGCCCAACAAACGGCCATTGTTCCGAAGGCCCATTGTTCCGAAAACCCAACAAGCAGAAGCATGGGGCTAATTATTATACAGAATGATGCCAATGGATATTTTTATTCCTACCATGACGAACGAAGGCATACTTTCCAGACTGTCGGTCTGTTATCGGATATTGTCAAGTAGCCTTGCATACCAGAGGCATGCTAGGCTACTTGTATTTGAAAGCTCCATTTGTTGATTTGTCAGCATTGCAATGACAATAAGTAAATCATCGTTCATTTCACACTTTGGCTGTTTGGCTGAGCCAACATCAGCATGGAGGAGCACTGAATCCAACAATGGAAAGAAAGCCAGACAGTTATACGATTGGTATGTGGGCTAACGCTTTAAAGCAGACAATAGGCGACGTGTAGCTACTTTTAACCAAAGAGGTTTTTTTTAAGACATGCAGGAGAAGCTTAGTGTAGGTACAAAAACAAATGTGACATGTTTTATTCTTACTCTGAGCTGACAGCAAGGTCGAACAGACCTTGCTGTCAGCTCATATTGGTATCAGATATAGGTTGCGTCCTAGAATAGATTTGAATCTTCATCCAAAAGAATCAGACAGAAGCAGCGACGGCCCGCAGTGTCAACAGAGCCACCGGCAGCTATCAGTGTTAAAACTGTAGTTTTCTCAGTTCAAGTGAAAATACATTTGCCAATAGGGATATGATCATCCTCAACAGGTCCTCATACTATAGCGACAAAATAGATCATTTTCCAAAATGACCCACATGACTGTTCCAGAAACAGCTCTGAGCCGGAAGACCTGCTGTTACGGTGTGGTTATGTTTACACTATAAGTACTTAAGTTTGGGAAAACCGATTGGAAGTCAATGGGTTTTTTGAATGAGTTTTTAGTTAGATGCCTGAAATAAGGTCTGTTCTTAACACAGAGATTTTTATGTTTTATTCTACCACATTAAATTAGTCAGTAAATACCCCACTTTTGAATTTTGAAGCTTTTACGTGTCTTTAAATAGGCGGTTGCTAACAAGTGGCTAAATGAGACTACTAAACGTCATCACGCCGACTCGTCCGCCTTTACAGCCTCGTTGTGTATACTCGTGCTCATGCGACCGTGATGTATTTCGTCTATAGCCTAACGTTAGCTTTTTTACTTCTGGCGATTGCATTCACGCTTCAAAAATCATAAAAGTGGTTTTCATTTGTGAAGATTATCTTACTGAACAAAACGTGTAAGTATCATAAACGTTTGTTTACCACAGAGCTTATTTTGTGCAATAATCCAAAACCCAATGGATAAATCCCATTGGTTTTTTGTCGAGGGAACCAGGGCGATGCTAACTTCCTGGTTGGCTTATGAACATACGTCATCCCTGCACCACTGTATTATATATATAGGGCTTTTATTGTGAAAGGTAAGAAATGAAGGAGTGGATCTCTGCGCTGCCTTTGTCAAGGTTTAAAGGAGTAATAAAGTTTGCTGTCTTGGTTCAAACTACAGAGCCTCTGTGATAGGCGCAACTCAAACCGTTCCAAACAACGTGATTGGTTGATGCATTTATTCACTGTGCGAAAGCTCAGAAAAATCGACCTCATTCCAAAAAAAGTAGAATTCTCTTTCAAATTTTTTTTATTGTTTTTTTTGCAGACATGGCAAAAGTCATCTTGTCAAATGTAAAATGTAACTCATTGTCCTTGACATGAAATAAAACAGAAAAGGGACCAGATGTTGGTGACTGTTGGTAGGAGATGGATACACACCCTGATCTCTGCTGTTTCCATCACATGCTTCGTACACCCAACCATCCAACCCAACCTCATTCCTGATCATTCATGACGTTTGGCCGTGATATAAAAACATCGCGCTACTTCCTTTGTCAGAAAAACATAAACAAAGGTCATTTTAAGCTTTAGAGGACATGCTCATCATATAATTTGTTTGCCTGCTTTTCTTCCTTCTTCTTCAAGCATTTTTTTTCTGCTTCTGTCTTAAAGGCTCGGCCCACCCAAATTACACAAAACCTATTTTACATCTTACCTCAAGTGACATCTATAGCTGCAGAACCAGGTTACGCTGAACAATCTGGTTCAGTGACAGCATGGTTCTTCCTTCCTGCACAAAGGTGTCTGAATGTCACGTGTTCAGTTGTGGGAACTGATTTATTTAGACTCAGAGGTTACTTTAGTTCAGTATTTTGAATGAGAGCGCATAGCTACTGTATGTATAATGATTTTTCCTTTTATCCAACTGCTCAGCTGTTATACTTTCCCTGTCTGAAGTCTTTATCATACACATTAAAAAGCTGATTACAAACCCGGTTACACATACACGTGGCTAAGAAATTGGCTGAGAAATCGTGTTTCTCTTATCTCCTATTCCGATTAAATAAAGCGCTTTTGGCGTTTCGCCAAATTTGCAACATGCAAGCTGTGATTTGCAACATGAGATCATTCCCTGTTGATCATTTTGAAACTCTTCACTGATTAATAAACAGACGTCATACTTGTGACCCATGCATCGGCATGCAAGAGCCCTGTAGGACTTGCAAAATGATCTGTAATTGACGCCATCACCATTCCCCGAGGGTGCAAAACTTTCTCATGAATCTGATCGAGGCTTCTGCAGAAAGTTAACTGTATCCCGGTAAGAGCTATGATACTGTTAACAGAGTATTCTGTGGATTATCCAGAGTAACACGGTTTCTGGGAAGAGAAAACACCACAAACAAGATTCCATTCACCTCCATTGTATTGAAGGGAGGCAGAATTTCCTGTTATGGATATCAGCTGCATATCTAGATACCAAAGTCATTATTAGTCAACAGACCCTTAACAACATGGCAGAATGTGGCAGAACAATAAGTTTTATGAGCAAGAAAATCAAATCTAATTCCCCATAAAGATGAGAATTATCAATCAATCGATCAAACTTTATTTGTATAGCACCTTTCATACAGGTTAGTGCAAAATTAAGATACAACAAGCGTGGACCGAGAAAACAACAGAAAAGAACAATTCAACAATTTAGGGCTGCAGCTAACGATTATTTTCATTGTTGATTAATCTGTCGATTATTTTCTTGATTAATCGATTAGTTGTTTGGTCTATAAAATGTCAGAAAATGGAAAGAAAATTGCCATCTGTGTTTCCTAAAGCCCAAGATGACGTCCTCAAATGTCTTGATTTGTCCACAACTCAAAGATATTCAGTTTATTGTCATAGAGGAGTAAAGAAACCAGAAAATATTCACATTTCAGAAGCTGGAATCAGAAAATTTTGACTTTTTTTATTAAAAAATTACTCAAAATGATTAATCTACAACAATTTGACAATTTGAGACCAATGCACATGAGATAAAAATTTAATAAAATAGAATTAAAAGCTATAATAACAGTAATAGTAGTCAAACAGCGATATACAATAAGATGTAATACAATTATACAAGTTAAATACAATAAATAAGTGATTAATAAAATAACAATCAAATAGAATAAAATTATACACCTCAAATACAATAAAATAAGTGATTAACAAAATAACAATAAAATAGAATACAATTTTACAACTTAAATACATAAAATAAGTAAATACATTGTTATTTTATTAATAACAATAAAATAGAATACATTTTTACAACTTAAATACCATAAAATAAGTGAATAGAATAATGTAAAAAAAAAATGTCTGTAAGCCATCCTGGCTGAATAGGTAGCTTTTAAGTTTACGTTTAAAGATTTCAATTCAGTTACAATTATGTAACAATTTTAACCTTTATATCTGATGAAATAACAGATTGAGATTTGTCAGCATCTCTTACTCTGAAAAGGGAAGTCGTTTGAGAGAGTTAACCACGATTGCACCAGTTTCCTGTTGCAGCTTTTTTTTCAGTTGCATTGTGTTATCGGTGTTACCATCACATTTATATGAGCTACAACCTCTTCATGTTTATCTAATAAGTAAAGAGCTAACAGGATCAGACCTGATCTTGGCAGGCAGGACTTGTAAAGGTTGTCTAATGGGGGTTAGAGGGGTTGGGGGGGTGGAGGGTGGTTTGTCGTTGGCCAAATGGAACCGCTGGAGCACAGCACAGCTCACACCAAGAGACCCAGGAATCTGAGAGGCGGTCCTTCCCCTCCCATGCAAACACAGACATTAGGAGAGAAACAGCACCTCGAGCACACATGCATGAACGCACGTGGTTGCACACACACAAACACAGACTAATAAAACAGCATATGCTCCTGTTTCTACTACCTGGAGCAGCAGGTGGGACGCCCCTCCCAACTGAGGAGAGCAAGAGGAGGGGAAGGAGAAGCGAGAGGAGGCCCCCTCTGTTGTTAACAGTGTGGTTAGATGGATTTATGAGGCTCATGTGGTCATTTCTGTCTTCTGTTGATATGATGAGAAGAATGTCGATTCATCACATTTTAATACCAATGTATTTTAATCAGATCAAAGCTACATTATTAGGGGTTGAATCATGGTTTCATTGGAGGTTTAGTGTCCCACGATAGTCTAAATATTTTATAGTATAAAATATTTTCAGTGAGAACTAGTTATGAGCAGTTTCTGAATTGTAAATAGAGTTCACGTCAACATCCAAGTTGTAGCTCTGAAATATACGACTTGGTGCTTGATGATATGGAAGTCAAGCACAGATAAATGCCTTGCTGTTCAAAGTAATTAAACCCAAATTTAAGTTATTTGTTACATTCAATTTGTTTAATGTATTGTGTTATTTTACGACCAAATGCAAATACACAACTGTCTTGAGCCGTTTGATGTCGTGGACGCTCAGAAGTCAGAGACATGGGAAGTTATTCCATCTTTACCATCCATCCCATATGATGTCAACGTGACATAGGATTTGTGGATTACAGGGTTAGATTTTTTTCAGCATTATTAAAACAGATTCCTTTTCAAATAGCCAATAATTCACATTATATTAAGCAGGATTTCAGCCCCTATCTGTTTCCCACAAATATCTTATGTGAAGTGAACACACCAGCTAATTAACGCCAAGCAGTTAGCGCCTCACTTCAACTGTTGTGTTGCCTACAGAGTAGAATAATAAAATATGCCCTTACTGATGTACTTATGGAGTTCCCGTTGCATAAACAAATGTGAAAACACCCATAATCTTCTTATTTATCATAAATGTCACAAACAGACCGTGTAATGAAGACGCCACTCATACGGCTCAATGACTTGAGAGGCAGTTTAAGTCGCCGGAGGACGCACAGAAACACATTTTACTGTACCTAAGAGGCAATTTATTCCAATGACCTTTTTACAAATCTATTCCGCGGCGCTCTCTGTCTGGATGAGGGCAAGTGGCAGAGCGGGGGCTGCAGCGCGAGCAGTGGTCTGTTGTGATTACCTCGTGTGTGGCTCTGCCCTTCTGCTGGCAATAATTGCCTTTTGCAAAAACTGCATTAATCATGTTGTGACAATACATAAAGCCCTTATTGGAATAAGCATTCAACGTAGAGACAGTGTGAATGGACGGGGTGGGGGGCTGCGGGGGCGGGAAGAACAGGGAACAAGGAGCAGTGAGTAATATGAGACCTGGACGGTGTGAGGGGGTAAAACAAGAAAACGAGTAGGCTCGATAGAAAGAGTGACAGACAAGCAGAGAGAAAGTGAATCAGTGCTGTTGTCTTTGTTCTGGCAGTTGCACATAAACAAATTACATCTAATCTATTTGCATAGACGCTGTGGTCATTACATAACGTGGCACGCAGTCCAAACACACAATAATATTCTCTGGATAGCATGTGCTGGCTCAAGGCTGCAGGAGATTAGTATGTAGGACCACTGAGTCATGATGTGGAGGGAGCGCAGCTTATGAGTAATGATCAATAACCAAGAGTAACAGTTTCATTGGCTAACTGTCAGAACACATTTTCTATCTCATTCGGACCGGCCAGTAATTCTCAGACGAGCAGATGAGGTCAAATAAGCAGAGTAGTCTGAAGGGTTGTCACATTATTACACGCAGCCATGTCTGACAGCGCTTGACAGCGTTCAGCAAAGCGGTGCAGGAATGACTGATGTATTGTCCTGTGGCATCTAGGAAGAGGCATTTTACATTACAAGTAGAAGCGCTGCATTTTAAAATGATATTAAGAGTTTGACATTTTGAGAAAATATGCTTACTCGCGAGCCCACGAGCAGCTGGCTAACTTAGCTTAGCACAAAGACTGGAAACAGGGGAACAGATACGGAGTCTGTCCAAAGGTAACAAAATCTGCCAACTGATCTTGACCATGGATGTATAAAGAGAACTGGATACAGCGTTGGAGGCGGGGCCTCGTTTATTCCTATGAGAGTTGCTCAGTGGCGCATGAAGCAAAAATGGCTCGACTGCTGAGTGATAGTACCCGGATTATCCGGCGATCTTCTGCATCCATTGGGCCCATAGGGCAGGCGCAGTAGTGTTTCCCTTTTCTTTTCCGCCTCCCAGCCCTTGATCCAGCCCTCGGTCTAGGACAGCGGCGCCAAAATGAGTTTTGAAGTGGGGGGGGGGCAGTTTTGGATGATGTAATACAGTGTTTCCCACAGGATTTTGAGAGACTGTGCTGTGGTGCTCCCCCGGAAGAACATTTTGAACATATTAAAGTTAAATGCATCAATCTGAAGCACTTTGAGAACGAAATGTCAAGGCTAGATCCATGAAGAACTTGGTGCTCTAGTAAACAGTTTATGGTTGTATGGTTATGAACGCTGATGGCAAAAAGTCCCACAGCATAAGCATGGTAAACCAGACGGGGTGCGAGGGCCAGCCCACAAGTGTAAAAATGTTTTTGTATATTTTGTTTCCAGTCTTTATCCTTGACAAAACTAAATCTCCAAAATAAAAATAATACTGTACAGGGGGCTATGCTAAGCTAAGCTAACCTGCTGCTGGCTATAGCTTCATATTTACTGTACAGACATGAGAGTGATATCAATCTTCACATAGAGTATATAGTTTAATCTATAACAATGCATCATATTTTATAAACTGATCATATGTTTTGTAAAATCTGAAAAGTAACAATGGTTGTTAAATTATTGTGGTGGAATATAAAGGACAATAAATAGCAGAGGTATAAAGAAGCATAAAAAGGAAATACTAATGTAAAGTACCTCTAAATTGTACTTAATTATAGTGCTTGAGTAAAAGTAAATGTGAATAACTTGCATGCGACAACTGGAAATCTGCACATTGAAGAAGTGCAGCTGTATTTGGCAGAATAAAAGCCTGACTGAAGCACTGCTCCTTGTAAATACATGGAGGAGGCTGCAGATCAAAACACACAGCGTTTTCCCAAAAGAGGAAAAAAAAACACAATGGTCAAGTGAATGGTGCATTAGAAAGAGGCTGGGAGTCTGGCTGACTTTAGGGGCCCAAAAATAGGACACATTCCTCTGCAGCAGAGGGTGTGTGTGTGTATGTCAACAGGAATACATACCAAGCTCCTGCTGAGGGGGTTTGACTTTCTCCACACAGGGAGGGAGGCCAGAACAAAAGGACTGGCTGCTGTGAGCTCGCTCCCGAGCTGGATGGAGGTGGGTTGATTTCCATCAGGCCGCAAAGAACAAGGTATCACATGCTTCAGTGGAGACTACTATGGCTTTTGCATTGAAAGGTTGTCAGATTGTATCTTGTAGTTTTGACCAAAGCAAATGAGGTCAAAGATAATAAATAAATAAATTAGTAAATCACGGGCGACTCCTGTTATGTCGAATAAGACCAACAACCCCATGTTGATACAGAATAAATACATATTAAATTCCCCTTAGTTCATCTCTAGCAATAGTTTTTATGGGGCGGAGGAAAATAAATAGAACGGGAGTAAACCGGACTTTCCCATTCAAATCAACATAGCAGTATGGTCAGAGCGGCGGCCATTTTTATGTGTACCGTTGCCATTGCAGCCGTTGTAGCGGGCTATAACTTCTGTATAAACCGACTTGCTCCAAGTAGCGGACTCACTCGTGGCGGCGTGACGTGTAACACAACAGCATCAGTGTCTAGTGTGTGCGTTATGTTAATATTATTTTATTCTTATTAATATGTTGGATTCTAAATAATCAGGGAAACAGTATCATGAGTACACGTAGGAAACCACTGATCTAGAAGTATCCTGTTTTCTAAGTCTGAGACTGTGGGCCTCTATCTTGCTCAGTTTCGCTCAATTCCTGGTTGTTGTATGGGATCATGATTATGTTATTTGAGCCCATAAACACACAACAATTGAGCCAAGATAGTCTAATATTGCTGTTTGACATAACTTCAGACTACAACAAATACATAAAAAGGGCTGTCCTAAAGGCTTTTATTAGTTTCTGACTCTGGGAAAGTGGGGAAAACAGTAAAAATTCCCCAAAACTACTGTATCTCTGATTTAGGCTGTTCTATGTGATCTTCTTTGCACAAGTGATGCAATAACTAATGTAATAGTGTTTCACTTCCATTCACTGAGCCTCTCATGAATCTGTTTGGAGCCCGCCTGGGGAGGCTCGACTCACACTTTGAAAACCTCTGTTCTATAGGTTAATTGCTCCGTTTAATATGTCAAAGTATATTGGTATCCAGTTAATGTAGATAGAATCGGAATCAAATAAATAATAAATAGAATAAATGACATGAAAGCACTATGTTGATGTTGTCTTGCCTTTGGGTTTGTACATATTACCCTGACAAATGAACCTTGGATATTGGAGCAGCACATAGTAAATAGATAAACTGTTGAAAAGTGTATAAATATGCTTTGTATATAATCTGTTGTAAATTGTAATTTCTGTAAAAATCCCCAGGACATAACCAGGATTTCTTCAGTTTTCTCCCATGTTACCATTCTGTCACTTTGAAAGTTGGGTTTTATTTGGTGGGAATCCTGATGTGTCATCACATCTTTGGTTTTGGCTCCTAGTGGAGCCCCTTGTGCAATCCTGTCTTCTAAAAATAAACATGTATACACTACCAAGTGGTTTTACCGAATACATTTTGAGGGGAGTGTAATTATTGCACTATGATCGCTGTCAATTGTTGTTGTTTTTTTCAAGTCCATGAGGTTTCTTTTAAATCTGTATGCCCACGTCCCGATCACAGCAAGCAAGCAACACACAGCAAGTTACAGACACCATCACACACTTCTAGTGGGTCAGAAGTGATGACTGAGAGCGTTTACTTTTGTATGAATCTATATATTGTTTTTTAGGAAAATCCTGCAAAGCATCCCTTCAACCAAATGCTTTGAGTTGCCTAAACATAAGTATAAAGACGTTCAACATGCTTAAGGTGCCAAAGGTAGATATTTTAAGGAAAATGCAATACGTTGACGGTGAACGTTTTGCAGATACATTCAGTATGAAAATTTTGGGACGTTGCATATACGTTTATTAAAATATTATTTATGTTGATGAAAAAACACAATCTAGAAGTTGAATCTCTTTAAAAATGTAATTGTAATTTTGATGTTTGCATGTTCAACCACTAGTTTAAGTCACACCCCCTTGTCATACCTTTTGCCAATAGTATGTGTTTATATTTTTGTTGGAGGCAATCTTGCAACACAGTCTAGCAAATTACATTGTGATATAAAGGCAAATAATGCATTCAGTCATCTATTATAGACAGTTTCTAATTCCTCTGATACTTTAAATATTGCTGCTGTTTTCATCCATGCATTAGACCTATATAGATCCATATATTCTAAACAGATCCATCCCAGTGTAATGCATCTTGTTGAAACATTATTTATCAGAGGTGGTTGTGATGTGCCTGCAGCCTGGAGAAAGCTGCCCTGCTGCTCTTTAAACAGAAAGCCTTTAGTTAAGACAGTATGGATCATTACGGATTATAGTATGAGGGTGATGGAGGCAGGAGGCAGTGAGATCTCTCCAGGACGCACAGCGAGGGAGGCGGCTGCGCTGCTCCGCTGGATCACTGGAGGTAGTTAGTGAATGTTTCTGTGCACAGTGATTAAGGGGGAGGACCAATGGCAACAAAGGAGACGGAGAGGACGGTAGCTCCTCCTCTCCTCTATCTCTCTCCCTCTTTCTCTCTCTGTGCTTTATAGATGTATATAATCCCCGAGTTGACCCAGAAAACAAACTCCTCTGCCTGCCGAGACGCCGCAGAGTTCGTATCCGCCGCAGGGCTGCATGTAGCCGGAGCATCAGCTGGAGAAACAACCCCGGCACCGATCACACTTCTCCGCACGGATTCGACATTAATCCATCGGGTAGGTGTCGTGTTCTGTTACTGCTAAACAGGTAGCACTTTCCCCTTTGTACCGCCGGACTGTTTTACGCGTCTCTGCGTAATAAAAGCCTATTTGTACTCGCAGCTATTATATTTGTGGCGCTTTTATGGCATCGAGTGTCAAACACGCACAGTCCCCCGAGGATTAAAAAAAGAAAAAAAAGAAAAGAGGTTTCATGCTTGTGTAATAATGTCAGCAATTATTCTCCTGCCTCAGACTGTGTATTTACAAAGTGGCATTTGGCTGAATGATAATCCAGATCTGCAGAGGAGCTCCACAGATAGATGGGGGGTAATTAGGGAACACAAGAGCAGGATTATAAAGAGGATTTAGGCTTTTGGGGAAAGTGTCTTGTTTTATCAGCACTAAAAGGCTTGAATAGCTACAAGCAGCCGGGAGCACCACCAACCACCAGAGTTCATTTAAAAGCCTCAAATGTCTTTGTTTTTCTCACACTGAAGCATTGCTCGCTTCTGTTTGTCTTATTTATGATCATCCCATTTAGAGCATCAAAATAATGCCATCCGTTTCCATCACGTTGGCATCAAGTGACAGGTCCAGTGTTCCATGTGTTGTAGGTTGATCTTAATTGAGGATCTTTTAGTAATGAGTGTGTGAGGACAGAGGCAGGGTGCTGCTGTGTGTGTTGAGAGGGGGAAGAGGTGTGTGTGGTCTGGAGAAGAAGCATTCCTCTGCGTCCTTTTGGCTGCAAGGGTATTGCTGCCCTCCCTCGTCGGTGTGATATCCAGCGGCAACTCACTGATGGGGTAATTTTGGAGGTTTTGAGATGGTTTCATTTTTAACAGGAACACTTCCGATGTGGTTGGAAGCAAATAAAGACAGAAACTGGGGAGGAAGGAGAGGAGTTTCAGCAGAGAGAGAGAGAGAGAGAGATAGAGAGAGGGATTGTTCTCATGAGAGTGAAGGTTTATTTTATTTTTGTTTTAAAGGGCAACAATTTAGTGTTGGAATCTAAATGGAAGCAGAGATATCCTGACTTTTAGTCTCTAGAATGGGTCAGATATCTAAAAACACTGCATTTCCTATAATGCAACTGGATAGTATTTCTTTTATGGCTGCAATTTACGATTATTTTCATTGTCGATTAAGCTGTCCATTATTTTCTAGATTAGTTGTTTGGTCTATAAAATGTCTAAAAAAGGTGAAAAATGTCGATCAGTGTTTCCCAAAGCCCAAGATGACATCCTCAAATGTCTTGTTTTGTCCAAAGAACTCAAAGATCATCAGTTTACTGTCATAGAGGAGTAAAGAAACCAGAAAATATTCACATTTAAGAAGCTGGAATCAGAGAATTTAGACTCCTTTTTCTTAAAAAATGACTCAAACCGATAAATTGATTATCAAAATAGTTGGCGATTAATTTAATAGTTGACAACTAGTCCATTAATCATTGCATCTCTACTCAAGGTCTCCTTACTAGATTACTTTTGGAGCTTTCAGCTACATTTTGTGGCCTTCATCAGCAGTTACGATCTACCCCCACACATGACCACCTGTTTCTCAAAAAAACAACAACAGCTAAGATATTGGTTGTAAGTTTTCATCCTTAAATGTCATGTTTTGTCCACAACTCAAAGATATTCAGTTTACTGTCATAGAGGAGTAAAGAAACCAGAAAATATTCACATTTAAGAAGCTGGAATCAGAGAATTTTGATTTCTGTTTCTTAAAAAATGACTCAAACCGATTAAATAGTTGGTGATTAATTGTTTCAGCTCCAGTTTCTTTTGTCACACCCTCGCTACCTCATAAATGCTCACATCTTTCAACCACACCTCAAGTTTATAAGGAAGCCTTTGTGTAAAGTTTTTGTTACACACACAAAAAACAAACAAACAACAGTCTCAAGACCAATCAGAGACAACCCTGATGACATCATCAGGGTAGGGCTTGGCGATGTATCAAATGAATTTGATTATTTGTTTTTGCACGTGTAAGGTGTGTAAATCGTGGAGAGTGAATCATTAGAAGATGCACAAAGATGTTACTTTTAGTCGATGATAGCTGGATAGTGGCTACATTAGCTGTCTGGAGTAACAACAGTCCTGTAGGAGGCTGTCTGACTCTAAAGATTGCTTCTATGAGACTGAAAAAGGGAGTCGATGGAACAGCATGCAGATAAATTCAATTCAATATGCTGTATTTGCGGACAATATTGCCAAATAATGAGATTATAAAGAAAAAGAACAAGGTACAATTCGTAAAATCAAGAAAAGACCAGAAAACAATTAACAGTTTGTCTCTGCTGGGTAGCTGACGCTAGCTGGCTAGCTGTCTGTAAATATCAGGCTAATGCTCTGTCAAGAAACACAAACAACAGGAGCAGATGAATTAGTTTTATTAAAGTGGATTCCCTACTTAGTTCAAACAACTTGTACTTTGAATATGTATAACAGTCACAACCTTGCAGGTGCTGCAGGGCTTTATTTTACTTGCTCAACTGTCTTATACACAAAGTCCTAAAAAATATGTTTCAGTCATGTTTTTGGTTCTCTTTTGGGGAAAAAAGAGAAATAAAACTATTCAAGCTTTCACAGCCTATACTTCAAGGTTAAGAAAGCTCTCTCTACAGGCTGAGTATCACTCCTTGTGATGATTCATGTGTAAAGTGGTGGATTGCCCCTTTGAATTCTGGGTATTTTAAGTGTATTTAGGTTGTAATGACATTACAAATCTAATTTGATGTGTTGTATGTTTTTCAGGGCGATAGAGGCCATGGCTGAACACATGATGATGCCGATGACCCACGGCTTCAGGATGGGCATGAATGGACCCCCGCAGCACAACGGCCAGCCCGGCCTGCGCGCTCTGCCCAACGGCCAGGTGATGCACTACGGCAGGAACCCTCAGAACAACATGGAGGCCGCCATGAGGCAGCGGCAGGGCATGGTGGGACCCGGAGGGATGGCCGGCCCCGTGAACGGAGCTCCCATGGCCAACCACCACCACCAGATGATGTCTGGGAACATGATGTACAATGGCCAGCAGCAGCAGCACCACCACATGCACCCCCAGCAGCAGCAGCAGCAGCAGCAGCAGCAGCAGCAGCAGCAGCAACAGCAGCAGCAGCAGCAGCAGCAGCAGCAACAACAGCAGCAGCAGCAGCAGCAGCAGCAGCAGCAGGGTGGACACCCGCAGCAGTACCACCCTGGTACCCTCACCTCTCAGCAGCTCATGGCCAGCATGCACCTGCAGAAACTCAACACTCAGTATCATGGACACCCGCTGATCTCAGCCAACGGCCACCACATGCCCAACGGTGCTCAGTACCGGGTGGGCCCGGCCCAGCTATCGGGCATGCAGCACATCGGCGGCCCTTTGGGACTAAACGGCATGGACATGGATCTGATTGACGAGGAGGTTCTGACATCACTGGTGTTGGAGTTTGGGTTGGATCGCGTTCAGGAGCTTCCCGAGCTCTTCCTGGGACAGAACGAGTTTGACTTCATATCGGATTTTGTGTGCAAACAGCAGCCGAGCACGGTGAGCTGTTGAGCGAAGCGTCTGGAAGCTGATTGGTTTTGTTTGGACTGGACACCCCCAAAGAATGACTGAGCGGTCACAGTAGCACAGCAAGAGGAGACAATCTCTCTGTTCTGTTTGGGTGGTTCTGTGTCTGTGTATTTGACAGTGTCTAGTACGCCTTCACACTGACCTGCCTGCGAGTTGATGAAGAACTGTGAAGAGAGAAAACGCAGCAAAAGCACCAGGTTTCTCTTCTTTTGAGCCCGTGCCAGTGAGATCTGTCGTCTTTGGCCAAATTGAGGCATCCTGATGCAGCGGGCTCTGTCTGTACCCATCTGGCCCTCAGCACATGTGCCTGCGTTGCCAAGGCTTTGGGATAATTGTAAACTTAACAAACACAACGGGGGAAGGCCTGAAAAGACTGTCCATCTGGGTCTGCTAGTGGCATCTCTAAATGTATTTTATCTTTGATGACACCTTCAAATAGTAGCAGATGTTTTACAAATTTATAGCTAATCCTCTGAATTTGTTTATATAAGGATGACCGGATTAAGAATGGATTTTTTTTTATTTTTCATGCATATTGAAGGCTGGCTCTTCAAAACTGAGTTCCTACAAAAAAAAAAAAAGTTCACATTTCCTTGAAGAGCAGGAGAGTGAGGTTGTGCAGCATTCCTGGGTTTATCTCGGATTGGTTGGGTGAAATGTGCTGCATTGATTCTTTAGCGGTCAGTGTCATTTACCTGACTCCGATTAAATCTGCAATCATTAAACGTATCGCATCTGTTCCCCGCTAATTAACTGTGATTGAATCATTGGCAAAGTAGTGCATTGCTTAGAGTGTCGGCTTAAACAAAGCATTGATCTGTAGAAAATGGCCTGGAGGTCTCTCCGCTCCGAGACGTTTAGATGCTCATTGCAAGCAAATCTTTGGTTATTGCTTAGTAGAACTGTTAGGGAGGGAGAAGCATGTTATTATATGAGAAACACCATAACGGTGGCTTGTTGCAAGATCCAAGAAAAGCCAAACAAAAAAAGCATCAGAGGATTTTTTTTTCTAAAACAGTATTGGTTTAAAAAAAAAAAAAGAAAAAAAAGAAGTGCGTGATTGCAGAATTTGCATCTGTGTGTTGTTTGTATACGTCTGTGTGTGGTCAGTGCAGTGAGGCATTTAAAATCCACTGAATGGCGTCCTCCTCCCTAAACCAAGGCCCTGCGTGCTGAAGATGATCGGAGGCTGCGCGGGGGGGGGAACGAGGGGAGAGAGAGAGAGAGAGATTTTGATGTGTGGACACAATGTGTGGACACAGCACTCCCCGGCAGCACTTAGTTTAATCATTATTTAAATCTGCTACCTGTGGCATTGATTTCATTCGGCAGGAAGAGCGAGCGAGGAGCACAAAGCGTGCAAAGTTGTTGTTTTTTTTCGCCATAGATTAGCTTACTCTGCTGCTTTTCTACTGATTAGATTCAAATTACATGTTCTCACACGCTTGTCTTAATTGAGGTCGGCTTGCACATTCTCCAATGACTCAATAATTATAAAACGGACATGTTCTGTGGCGCTCTTTTTTTTTTGCGCAGTTGGTAATTAGGTTTTTGTCAAGGTTGCTGCTTTGCCGCTGCAGGCCGGTCGAGAGAGAGAACTTCCTGCACTCGTAATGCTATTTGTGGAGCCGTCAGAGGGGTCAGGGCCGCGCTGGTGCACTGTGTTAATCTGCTCCAATACAACTGTGCTGCTGTCCCCGTCTCTCTGGAGATCTGCCATCTCCGAGCTCTTGAGTCAAACAATGGGCATTGAAACGCCGTTGCAAAGGCAGAGAAGTGCCAGCGAGTTCACGCTCCGTTTCACTTTCTGCCTGGCGAACTGCAGCCAGACTAAAAACTCACAAGCTCGCAGTTTAAAATGGAAATACTTCTGGCCTTAGCGAGACAGTGGCCTCTGATTACTGCTATATCAATACGCGCAGCCTTCTTGTGTATTGTATCTTTGTACTGTAGACTAGAGGTGACGTTGATCTAGACACATTTAAGGTACTTTTCGATAAAACATTGTCAGATGTAAATGTAAATCAGTGGCTGATTTTGATGTGTTGACAAGAGATTATATCCTACATTTTTACAAACGAGTGTGTAGATACAGTATACCAATGGTTTCTGGGTGCAGGGGGCTGAAGCTTTAAGACCAAGTAGACTGCATGTTAAAGCAAGCGTGAGGGACGCCACCACTTTCCCACAAAGCAGCTGAGAATGTACAGTACAACACATTGTGGGAACTTTGTCTTAAGATGGTAGATAAACGTGTGAGATTGTACTCCTTGTTCCAAATTACACATCATTCATTTGGGTAAACCTCCTCCCTCCTCCTCCCCCTCCTCCTTTCCCACCTCCCCAAAGCTTTTGTAATGTTATTGATTCTATTTTAAGAAAATGTATTTATTTTCAAATAAAATATTTATTTAAAGAAATGTTTTCTTTGCATGTCAGTGATTCCGCTGCACAATATGATACACAGACTTTATAAATACTGCAGCTGTTCTGAACCTCAGAGGCTTTGAGATGCTGTCGATTTGTCCTATTTGAGTTTTATTCTCTTGTTGGTTTTAGAAACTTCTCCACCCACAAGAAGTGATGAGCAAACACCAAGAGCAAAGTACAAACTACAGATCCTAAAACAGTCAGCACAAAGCTTGTTTTTTTAAGCTCATTGTGTGTTATATAATTTGCAAAGTTAAACTTAAAAAGCCCAAAATGTTGCAAAGTGACAACAGCAAAGCTGGTTTGTAACTAATAACAGTGGCTGCTTTCTAATTTGAACTATTTAATGTGTGTGTAAGACCTTATAATGCCGTCATGTCTCTTCTCTCCAGCTAGAAGTTGTGTTTTACCATTAGAAGAACATTTCTGTGGGGATTCATGGAACAAACTATGAGAGTAGCCTCATTAAAATTCTAATTAGCTGTGCAATAAAGGCATATTAGGAAGACCTGAAATACTCATGCTGCTCTACATGATGTGAGTCAAGGCAGCGTTTTGTCCTTGAGCTTCTTTTTAATGGATTTTTGAAAACTATCTGTGACTTGTGGACATGCAGTAGAGCAAACCTGCAGCAGAACACAACTAGAAGAGCCTTCAGAGAGCGCAGACCTCCGCCAAGGCCGTGCCCTATCTCGCCATGTTAATGAAAGTGAAAATGAATTAGTGTATCAGCCCCGTGATTCGGATCCGCTCCAAAATGTAATGGGTTCTTCCTCCTTCCTGCTACACCCTTCCATCAAGTTTCATGAAAACTGGGCCAGTAGGTTTTCCGTAATCCTGCTGACAAACAGACAAAGACACCAACAAACAAATCAAACTGAAAACAACCTCCTTGGTGGACATAAATATTGGTGGGGGTCATTTAGAGGGCTCAGTAACCCTGTAGCCAGAATTACAAGATGTTTTTGTGGACAATCATGTCCACAATCAATGCATAGTGCTTTTTAAAGTACAAAAGTTTAAAAGAAACCATTATTATAGTGGCTACATGATTAAAAACAAGACCAAGATTAACTCCACAAGTTTTCTTCAGGCTCACAAAGTGACATAAGTGAATACTATAAACACAGACATCAGTCACACACTTGTGCTCCCTCATTACACCTGTAACCTCGTGTGTAAGCTACTTGTTAATGCAAACATATGGAATGTTTTTTTAAGCAACATATGACAAGTAAATAATAAAATGAAGGAAGGAATAAAAATGATATAATGAAAATAAATAATGAAAATAATAGATTCAAAGTAAAGAAATAATGAAAAGGGAAATCATGTTAAATTCAAATAAATAAACACTCTTTTCTAATTTTATATTAGTGTGCTATGCATCAAAATGTGATTCCTATGTACCCGTTTCCATGAATGGTGTCTCACACCTGTTTCCTGCTGTGAGTGGATGCACCATATACTGTTTCTTGCAAGTTCAGTGCACCTTGCAGTTATGCAGCCGTCTAGGATGGAGGGTAGGGGTTAGGGTGAGGATGAAGGTTTTGGTAGAAAGTAGTAAAAAAAAGCACAGCAAACACTTTCCACAAATGAGCAAGGAAAAGGAGAAGGAACAGTAGTAAGGGTTGTGCCAAACAACGCCCAACAGCCACTCCTCGCAAAACAGCTCCCTCAGTTTCGTCAGCCTTTATAACTCTGAGTAACAGTTGAATACAGTGTCAAAGAGGATTCACTATTTCACACCACGAGCTGAAAGTTTGGAATAGTTGATTCCTACAGTAGGGTTCTCTCACTGGAAACATGCATGTGAGAGAGACTATAGAGGCCTGATTAAACATCCAGCATCGAACAAACAGGCTGAGAATGTTGTTAATACAGAACTAATATAAAATGTGACATGTGCTGTGACATGATCAAATGCCTAAGGGAGCAAAGGATCCCTAGAGGAAGTCCAGGGCAGTGGATTGTTTTGGTCTTTATTTGAACCCACGCTTAGGAAAGATCCAGAATATTATCATAACTGACTCCATTATAAACCAGACTAGGTAGAAACCTCGTATATGGCTGGACCGTGTATGGCCGATGTGCAAAATTGTGACCACGTTGTTACAGGGATATAGTCATTGGTGTTAATAATGGGAATTCTTGGGTATTAAATGTTCATCTGCGATTTTCTGTAGTGGTCTCAGTAATATCTGTAGCACATCACATGACATGGTTAAGTTATGTTTGAGTCAAATAATTGAGGACCGCCTTAATTTAATAAATATAACAATATAATCATGCTTTTTTCAACAATTTTACAGCTAGGCATAGTAAAGCTCTGTCTGTCATGTGTTAGTTGTAAGTTCTATATACTGAAGGTCTTTCCTTTACACTGGTTTTACATCTGAAGGCAGCAAGGTATCTGTTCCATCTGCAGTCTTTAACTGGAGTGATGTTGCGCACTGTCAAGCCACAATTACGATATTTCCTTTAGGAGTTGATGAAGACCAAACCAGAGCTGAAAGGAGAGTGAATACTGGACCTAAATTCATCAGGTGGACTCCAAATGAATGCTAACGTTGATCCGTGTCTGCTGGATGTGTAAAAAGGCAACTGTTTGCTAACACGTTAGCCACAACAACGTTATAATATATCAGTTTACAGTTGTATTACAGTGTTTAAAGCTTGTTCCGTTGCCCCCCCGGCCTGGTCGACCAACTTTTCCTTTGTACAAGGAATAATAAAAAGTAATATAGCTTTAAATATGTGTCATGAAGCACACACGTGGCAACACACACAGATATATTACACCAGTGTCATCTTGTTCCTGCTATGGTCTGTAAGAGCTCCACAAATCTGTACAAACTTAAGTTTCGCCCAAGAGACGCTTATCTCCTCTAAATATAAACAGGAAACTGTATCATTGAGCCACTTCCTAAAGCGAGGCAGGGAGGTTGATATCCACTCTCAGAATAGCCCTTCTGGCTGTAAGCGTGCACACAAACAGGAGAGCCTGCTGGGTCTCATATGGTAGCTCAAAGGCCCACTCAGAGCAGCCCATTACATCAAGAGCACAGCCAAGGGTGACTTCTTTCTCTAATTATTAGACTGAGTGATGAAATGTTTTCTTCAAGAACTTCTATAATTTAAAGCACAGTCAAAAATCGATGAGTCAAAGCCCGTTCCTTCAATTTACATGTGGATGAGACACATGCTAATTCCTGTTCGGCTTGGTTTTTGAAAATGCATAACCTTGAACTGTATGAGCTCAAGATGGAACAACACTTAATCCCATCTAACCCTTCTTCCCAAAGCTCGTACTCGATACTCAATACTGAATCTCGCTGCCAATCTCCTTTTTCCCCCCACAACATAACTGGAGGAAGTGATCTGTGTGAAAAGATCAACGAACCGTGACCCTAAATGTTTGGAGGTTTCGCGGCGGTTTTATGATCTACTGTAATGTGTCAAGCTGATCTGAAGACGGCCAAAGACCCATTAATTTCTGTGGCACATAAATGGTGACTTAACTAACATTTACTAACATATTGTTTTATCATTTATAGAAAAATGACGTCTCCTGTAACTGTATTCAAGATCTAAAATTACATTAGCACGTATTTTAAGATCTATGATTGAATCTTGAGTTTATAATGGCCGTAATTACATGAATCATCAATGCAATTTGAATGATTTGGGCACAGTTTTACTGACTGTATGGTTTACTGAGTCACATTTTCTCCTCACTCAGCCGCTGCTGCAGTGAAACTACTCTGTGGTTGAAGGCTACTAGTCAGCAGTATGGGACTGTGGTTGGTTTGATAATGTAAGAGGCAGGCATTGTGTGCACTGAGACGAAATACTACAGGCAAAAACATTGTTTCTTTCAATTGTCTCCTTTCAGACTAGTGCAAAGAAAACATCCAAAACACACATTTAGGTGTTTATTTTACTACTTTGTCTATTTGCGTCTGTAGATCTCTCCTAAATTCACCAACAGTTAGCATTAGATGATGCCTCATTTTCATATTTAAACATAACATTTCAGAAAACTTGTAATACAAAAAATGATTGTCATAATGTAAGTAATCAACTGAGGGAGTTTCATGGTGATATCTAATAGTTCATTTTTTTTACCCTGTTCACCTGAAGTGTCTTCTAAATGTATGAGAGTTTACATCCATATCTTTAAGGCCGTTTTCTCACTCTGACTCTCTCGCAGCACTTACATCCACCAAACTTTCCAATTTCATTCCTATCTATATTCTGAAGGTTTGTACTGAGGTGCTTGTTCATATATCATTCATAGCGTGATTTATACAACATTTTATTCCTAAAAACATAGCGAAAATTGATTTTTTTTTATGGCTGTTGACAGTATTTTCTGATTTATGGAGTGATAAAAAGAGATATCCATAATCCCCTCTGTAAAAATCTTTGACTCTAATATGTCAACAACATGAAACAAGAATTTTGAACCTTTGTTTTTTTCAATGTTCAGAGTTGTTCTAGAAATATATTTCAATCACGAGAGACCCCGTATCGAAAGAACAATCATTTATTACATGGTACATGTCTTTGGCGATTAGACTCCATTGTGACGTAGTATATAAAAGGGGGTAGTGATGACGTGGTGAGATTAGGTATATTCCCCGCCTGGAGTTTAGACACTGGTGGTGGTGGTGAAGGGAGCAGCTGAAGATCCAATGAGGGATGTGGAGCAGGTCTGGGTACAGAATATGATGAAGACTGGAAGTGATGGGGTGGAGGCGGGTTGCATCGAGTCGCACTGAAAGGACAACTGAAAGCAGCAGAGAGGAGAACGGTTTTAAAATTTGATTGCAACGATATGATTGGCTCAGAGAGAGATTGTGGTAGAATCTGTTTGGTTATCTAAGAATGAACCACCCACAGTCAGCTGATGGAGCCAGTAGAGATGAGAGACAGAAAGGTTGTGAATGAAAGCTTCATGAAAATTAGCACATATTTAATAAGATAATGCCTCAGTTACACAATTAAACGTAAAATTTCAGAAACTTGTAATACAAAAAAAAACTGTCTTAAGGTTAGTAATCAACTGGGGAAGTTTCATGGTGATATCTATTAGTTTAAATCTTTACCCTATTCACCTGAATTGTCTCTGAGTGGGGAATTTGTCAAAAACCCCTCCACAACGTGAAAACAAGCTCAGTTCAGCTGGTAGTTTTAGATGTGTGAAGTAGTGAGAAGTGATGTAATGATACCAGATCTTCAGTGTCAAACTTGACTCACTGTTCACTATGAATGAAACAGAAATTCCCAGACTGACTACGAGTCACACCTCACTGCTGTGTACAGTATACAACGTGTCACGATGTTCCCTGATCATTCTGTCCCTTTGTCCTCTAACCAAACTGGTTCACTTCAAACGGCGTAGTGTTGGTGTCAACTGCTTTCCACGTGCAACCATCTCTTAGCCCCAATCTCTTTGTTATGTCTGCCAGCCGAGTCTAATGCAGGACACAGAGCGAGGTTTGGCACTGCCAAGTCCACCTGGTGGGACAGCAGGGAGGCTCTGCGTGCCACATCTGCTCTGACATGGTAATACTTTAAAGTACTGATGACAGCAGGGCTCTCAGACCCACAACACATGAGGCTGCTGTAATGGATGGGTACGGCACAGTCTGCTTTTATTTAAATGTGAGAATAGGTTTAGTGAATCGCAGAAGACAGACTGATCTAACGCCACAGATAATTTACAACTGTGAGTTACACAACAGTCAGCACACAGGTACAAGCCCAAGCATGTCCAGGGTTACCTGCTCTTGTTTGGTTGTCTACTAATGACGACACAACATACAATTGAAGGAACTATCAGTATCTTAAATGCACTTGACTACCAATACTGTGATACTGAATGTGAAGGTTCATTCTGGACCATGGGAACATGGTTGAAAGCTCTGAAAATTGTTAGTAACGGTCCTTTAGTGATTTATTTTTGTCATGCAATGGTAATATTGTTTTTAAAAGTATATAATACATTTATTATAATGACACCAGCACCACAGGAATAGTGGTACAGTGAATCACAATATTATATTTTTTTTTAGCTTTTAATAAAGAAATGGGTTGGAAGCAGCCCTGTCTTTTAAAAATCACATCGCCATACAACAAAACTGTGAATTACGTTTGGAGAGAAATGTAAATTGTCGCAGATTATGTTTGTTTTTGAAGTATCACGTTTGTAATAATAGTCCGCGTGGGTTGGAGGTTGGGAAACCTCCGCTGTTCGTGTCCCGTGTGAAACTAAAAGTCAACGTTCACTCCTTTTAATTATGATGTTTTTTTTTTTTTTACTGAACCTAGTTTTTGTTTTCAATTTCCAAAGTTAACCATGTGTTTAAACTGTTTAAAAGTGCGACTGTAATCTGGGAGAAAATATGTTTCCCTCGAAATTGAGAATGCGGTTTAGTTGTATGGGAACGTAATTATGTAGGAGACAAAGTCGCTTGGGAAATACACTCTTTGCTTTCAAGACTTAGATGAGAAGATTGAATCTCATACCTGCATGTTATGTATAGAGCTGAAGTCAGGAAATGATCAGCCTACAGTAGCTTTGCATAAAGACTGGAGGCAGGGAGAAACAGTTTAAATATACACCTGTGCCAACATCTCTGAAGCTCACTAATTAACATGTCGTATCTTGTCTGTATCCAAACAGAAATGTAAAAACAACACATTGTGGTTTTATGGGGCTAAATGCAACATAAATAGCACATTTTCGAGTGTCATGATAACGCATTTTAGGCTTTTTGCGTGTCATTTACAGTAGGTAGTAGTAAGTAATATACGTACATAAACAACATAACAGGTATGAAAATACCTCAACAACACTTTGGGACACGGACCCCAGAGTTGAACACCGGTCTCCTGGTTTAAAGTCCTGTGTTTGTTGGACTCACCCACCTCCCCTGCTGCCCACTATAATGATCTTTCTCACTTTTTATTCTACGTCACCAGCTCTGAGCGTAGCATAGTCACGCGGATGCATTTGCATTGCAGTCAGTACAGACTACATGGCGTAAACATGACACACCAAAAGCAACAAAGGCGTTGTTATTATTGCACACAATATGACTTACAATCTACGGTGTCATTCGTACGCCATTTGGTGCGACCAGGCTGCTAAATGACCAGAGTCTTGTCATCACAGTGAGCTTTCCAGGTTTGGTACCATCTTTCCTGAACCTTCACTAAAGCCTCTGATGATCACTGACCGGCAACCCGTGCTGGAGACACTGAAGTGGCGGATGGATATGATGTTTTCCAAGAAATAGTACCAGCTGGTAACCCTCTCTAGAAGCAACTTTCATGTGTTGCCACTGATGGAACAAGGTCATACAATATGTTAATCCCAATCATATAACAGTGTTTGCCTCAGCCGAGTGCCTCCTTTCATAACCACCAGTTAAATACCTGGTTTAGAGGACTTCAGCTCTTAAACACAGCTTTCTGTAGATTAATGATAGTTCAGTGTAACATCTTTAAATCTTTGTCCCCCAGTGACACTGAACTGCTAAAAGTACAAGTTAAAATCCAATATATCAGTGTTTGTAAAGGACGGTATGATTCAAGAATACCAGAGTATGAACCTCGCCCTTTCCCGAGCTCCGATGTCATCAGCTGCTTGTTTCCCTGTAAACACTTCTGACAGTCAGGTAGATGTCATTCATTCTCTCCTCGCCCGAAAAGCAGCAGTGACTCACGCAAGCGCCGACTTTGGTGTTTCCCCTCCTTGTTTGCTCACGTCTGTTTTTCACTCCAGTCCCATGGCAGAGTCTCGCCGGAGTGAGAAAGTTGGCCTCGTCGTCATCACCTTACACTCTTAATCACCACATGACTCACCTCAGCGTTCGAGTGAAGAGGGTGCTTCATACAAAAGAAAAGTGATGACGCCAAGTATTCACGGCATGTACAACAAGGCGAAGGAGTGTAGTGTCAAACTACATGAGAAACTGTTTATGTTTTTCACTCTCTATTACACTGTGGGAACTTGAAACCCTGACTTTTGTCACTTCTATAACTTACAGATTTTTTTGTCCCAATACAAATGGTGACCCATAAGTCAGTCCCTCAGTTAGTGGAACTATCGGTTCATCCAGGACTTTGGTCCTGAGCAAAATATGTTGACAATCACTGGCTAAATTGTCATGATACCTATGATACTTGATGGTTTTGGTGACCCGTGACCAAGTTGTGGAGCTGCGGTATTGAGGTCACCCGCCTGAACCAATCGCGAGCACGGCCGCAGCATATCAGCGAGAGAGAATCACAGCTGCCAATCATGACGTCTCACCCCCTTTTTAGCATCAAATAACTAATTAAAACCAAACTTATCAGAAAAATTAACACATACATCAGCGTGATAAGAACTACTTAAAATGACAGAAATCAACTTTGGGAAATTTTTTTAGTTTGGATCATGTCCCATCCACTAACATGGAGGGGGCGGGATTTATGAGCTATACTACAGCCAGCCACCAGGGGGCGATCCAGATGTTTTGGCTTCGCTTTTGGGGAGCTGTCATGTTGTCCATCTATGGATTTAGCATGTCATCATGCTAAATGTAGCTATTTAGCACTAAAGACAAAGTCCTGCTAAAGATGATGCAATGGCATTTGTTTTGCAGGTATTTGGTCAGAAACTATAACATTGGACAAATTGGATGGAAATCTATTAAATAGTTTTGTGACATTTCATATTGAATGAAAAATGTCAACCTGGAAGGTTAGAGGACCATGTAATTAGGATACACCAGCAAAGTTTGTATTTAACAGGATAAGAGAAGTCTTTGACCTGCTGGTGGCGCTAGATGAAAAGTCAGGGGAATGACCAAATTCATCATGGTTCATCCTCCGGAGACCTTGAATCAACAGAATGTTGCTTGTTGATTTCAGCTCAGCATTCAATACAATCTCCCCCATAAAAGTGATTGGAAAACTTAGCATCAATCTCATTTCATAAAATCAAAAGGCCAGGTCAAAATGTAAATGTTGCACACAAGATAACTCCGGTTAACAGGGCAAACTGCCAGAAATTTTTCTTTGCTCTCAAGGGGTAAAACCTTTTCAATTTAAAGACCCACGCCTTCTCTAGCACCCCCAGGAGAAACTTTACAATGATCGCCTGACAAGTGCTAAGTTGCTACGGGCCCCAGTATACTCCTTTTAAGGATTTGATATAGTCACTTGCTGTGGCTGAAGAACTGTCCGTCTACGACAGAAGAACAGACATTCTTCTTCTTTGGTATCTCAGTGGCTGTTCAGGTGCAGCCGTGACTCAGACACAAACATAACTGCAGGTTTCTGTACACATCTGCATCACCTGAAGGTGCAGTCTGATCATTGAACTAGAACTAAAACAAATAGCTTCACGTCAGTGAATCTACTATAATGCTTTTTAGATGTAAATAAAACTGAAGCTTTGTCAAAAACAACACAGTAGATCTTCGCACATTCAGGGACCTAAAGCAGGGGGATGAATTCTTTTGTCATAATCAGCCCATCTACCCAATGTGGGACTAAGGTGAGCGTGGTTTGAATAAACAAGAGGTAAACTGGAAACGCCTAGTTTGTATGTGCCCAAGGCCATGCGTACGAGCTGTAAACCAGTTGTAGGTGGTGATGCATTGGGGGTTGGAGAACAACACTTCGTAGAAATTCTGTCAAGTTAACACAATGTTGCAGGTGAAGCCGAATGTGGCTCTGCCTTTAGGTCGCAAAACCCAACATGGAAATTTGGATTTTGTTTGTTTTGTAGTGTTCTGCCTGTTCAAGAAAAGCCACATTTTCAGCATGTTGCTTGTTCGGCTCAGTGAATATTACAATAATGATTATTACAGACTTGATAAAATGCTGCTTGTCAGTGTTAATCAGGAAGAAACAACTTTAATGCCACAGCGAGTTATTTGCATGACCACAATTCTCTGATTAATAAGAATCTCCCATTGGGAAACACTCCTCATTAATATACTGCACCTACGTTGTGCTTCCCGCCCATTAAAAAGTGATTCACTACGTTATTGCTTTATTTGATCGAAGATGGTTTTCTGATGAAATATGCAAATCAAAATGCAGCCAGTCCCAAGAAACACTGGATTTCCGGGTGATTTCCAAACAACTACCGCTCTGTGTGATTCAACATGCGGAGAAAGCTCTGACTGTCAGAATACACCACGCTGGTCACAGAATAATGCAGAAGACAGGTCGATGTATCTTGTCCCATAGAGAGACACAACTCAGAGCTATAATAAGGCTTCTTCATGTGACGATTGACCCTCAGACACAGAAGTCCTTGATGATGTGATGAAATTAAAATCTTGGCATGGCTGAACGGTGAAGCAGATATGGAAGCACCTTAAACAGGATAATCCTGTTTTTTTACAAATTGAAAACGCTCTGTGTAAATACAGTATGTTACGTTCAGACTGACGTAGAATAAAAAGTGAGAAAGACTGCTTATGGCGGGCGGGAGGGGAAGCGGATGGATCAAACAAAGTCACGTTAGTGGCGTTTGTCTAATGTTTTTAGTGACATTTGTGAAGTGTTTTCCATACTTATGTTGCGTTGTTTCTGTACATATTTTACTTAGTTTACGTACTGACGTTTTTCCTAAACTAAGTGATTTTGTTGCCCAAACCTAAGTGAGTGATTTTGTTCCCCCAACCTAACTGCGGACGTCGTTTTGCTGCGTGGCGTACAATGTGAAAAGCGGCGTACAAGTTACGCCTGAAAACCGTAAAATACGTCCTCATAATGTTGTACTATTTATACGCCTTCCCGTGAGACCGGATTGACCTAAACCACTTTATTTGGAGGTTCTCAGCAATTAACTTGGTTAATACAGTGTTAGTGTAAGGGATAGAAATGATGGCCAATGTCACAAAAATAATTGAAGTTGTAGTAAACTAAGTATAATGACTGCTAAGTGCTGGCTCCAAGAAAATTCATCTGTATTGGCGTGATTGGGAAATTATTAGAAGTCAAAATTAGAAGATTTTTTTTCCACAAGAAAACTAATTTAATTTCTTCTAATGTGTGTCATATAGATGATTTAAGCTGCTTTTTCATACATTAATCCTTAAAGAGGGGTAAAGATGCTTCATTGTTTGCCCCAAATTAGTCTTTTCCATATTGCTTAAAATATCTGGTCCCAGTAAAATGAACATAAACCCAAAGATTCAGAACATCTCCTTCAGAGGATTGTAAGACAATTAGTACATATTTTTTGCTGTGTATATGTCACATAACAATAAACTTTTATAGAGCACTTATCGAAACAAAGTGCTTCACAGAGAGAAAAGGAAATAAAAATTGAATGATAGAATACAAAAAAGGGCAATATTAAAATAATAAACAAGAAATTTAAAATCAATAAAATAAACAGGCAGCTAAGATAAATTCCGGATATGCTTTCCGATAAAAAGTATGTTTTTAGAAGAGACTTAAAAGAAGACGCTGACTCAGACAGCCTTATTTACATAATAAGTAGTTCCTACCAAGAGACAGAGAAAGTTAAAGCCATAAAAACGGGAACGTCAAACTTTTCAAAGCCATTTAAAAAAAATCACATACATGAACATTATGAATAAGTGCGAGGACAAGAACAGTATCTTTCTTCTCTCTGTCGACGTCTCTTTAGTCCTTCAGCTTGAAATGATCAACATGCAGAATGGTGTCATTTAGACAATGACTGCAGCGACAAGCTGCAATTGTCCTCAATAACAGGTCATCAGATGTGAACCGGGCTAATCTGGTTGAAACGAGACATGGTCCGGGTGCTGGGAGGAATGTGATCTGTGCTTGTTGATGCGTGCAGACACAGATCACAGAGTGTTTTTCACACCGTCACAAACTAAACAGTGATGTCAATGTTAATAAAATAAGTGTCCATCTACTGCCGTCTGTTGATCTAGCATACAGCTTCTGACTATTATCTTTTTACGTTTGCTGATTTAAACAACTATCTTATAGTAGTGTGTTAGCGTGCTAAAATTTTCTAATTGGGGGGGGGATTATGATATTATCATTAGTTTTGCAGGTATATTGTCAGAAAGTATTCTACAAATTGAAAATTAGACCAGTTGATGGCGCTAGTTGTAAAATCACATGATCTCTAAAGTCTTATATCGACCTCGGGGAACCATGAATGGCTGAACAAAACTGTGTGCCAATTCATCTAGTAGATGTTGAGATATTTCACCAAAGTGAAAACTTTAACCTGCTGGTGGCGCTAGAGGAAAAGGTCAGGGGATCAGCAAAGTTACTAGGATTCATCCTCTGGGAACCCTGAGTATCTGTAGCTAATGTCATGGAAATTAATTGGTCCATTCAATAATTTTTAACAAAAAACACTAATGTGAATCTTTTGGTGGCTAGAGAAAAGATCAGGAATCACCAAAGTCAGAGTATTCATCCTCCGGGCACCATGAATATATGTACGAATTTCCATCCAGTAGTTGGTGAGATATTTCAGTCTGGGCCAAAACCGACAGTAAGGCCCTGTTCAGACCTGGCATTAACATGCGTCCTGAGTGATCCAATCACAAGTGGACAGCTTTAAGTACGTCTGTTCACACCTGGTATTAGTATGCGTCTCCAGTGGCCACTTGTGATCAGATCTCACTTCCCCGCTCTATATGCAAATAAACTTGTAGTAAACACATGGCTAATACAGCAGACGTTGTGACGTAATATCCTACATATTCCTGAATTTGGGTACATTTTATTAACATCAAAATAAAGGTCATTGTACCGCGCCACTGGCACCGCTGCCTTTGCCAGGCAACAGCTGGGTTCAGAGAGAGTCAGCTATGAGAGCGGGCGGGCGGGCGTTAGCTCCATGCAAAGCAGCGGAACAAAAACACCGACACATCTGCGACAGTATGATAATAATGCACTTCACGTGCCTAGTCTGATGCTGATGGTGCTTACATGATGATTTTTAGCATTAAATGTTTTCCTGGGTTTCCATATTTTTTAAGTGTTAGCATGCTACCATTTGCAAATTAGCACTTAACACAAAGTACAGCTGAGGCGGATGAGCATGTCGTTAGTTTTGAAGGTTTTTGGTCATAAACCAAAGTATTGGACAACTTGAAATTTTGACCCAGATAATGGCGCTATACTTTAGATGAAAAGTCAGGGGATCACCAAAGTTATTACAGTTCATCCTCTGGGGACCATGAATGTATGTACCAAGCCATTCAGTAGCCACTAACATGGCAAATAAAACGGATGGTCAAAACTGAAGTTGCAGAGACATCCTGACTTTTAGTCCTTATATGAGTTAAGCTCCAAAAACATTGGATACCTACATCTCACGATAGTTTCTCTCTATTAGACCCCTGCTGCTGGGTAAACACCAATGTCTTGCCTAAGTTGAGATAACCATGACATCACTACGACATCATCAGTGTTTCATTCTTTTCAGACTTTTGAAAGCTTCCTCTATTGCCACAGAAAACAGATGTTGTAGTACTCCCTGTGATGAGTAAACTAAACTATAGTTAACCCTGAAGTACTTTGTGGTATCTGTGTTGTTGTTTTTTAGATCTAGAGTATTTCTTCTTATCATACCATACCCACGTCACTGGTGTCACAAAATGATTTCATAACAAGTGACCTAAATGTATAAAACATTTTAATCTTGAATTATCCATGAAGAGGCAGGAAGTTCTCAGCTATTGAGGTGCATACAGTGCAGCCTTGTATGATGAAGAGGATGTGTGGAAAAGTAGTCTGGAAATTTCCCTAATAATTGTTACACTGGCTTTATTAATATAAGATCACCTCATACAACTTCAAGACAGCCACTGTAAACATCCATATAACAACATTTAAAGTCTCTAAAGACCTTTTCAGCAAATACCAACTATTTAAAATGCCACATCATTCAGATTTATTACAGATTAATTGTGGATCTCTACACCTAGTATAGCACTGATATAAACACAGTGTAATGTGTGTGGAGGATAGGACATTCAGACTGCAGAATAAACTGAAGTAATATTTATAATTTATGTCCTCCAGTTGCAGTCGGTGGCGATGAAGAAGCACTGTTTGCTCTACGAGTCTTGAACTTGGGAAGCATTTTCACATGCATAGTTAAACAAGTCAATATTTGACATGGTTTGGCTTCTGCAGCCGCGGCTTTAACGTCTGAATTGTCTGGAGCCTCGGTGGTAACTGTGCATCTAATCTATCAATAGTCAGTCTGAAAAATGTCTCATTAATATCACATCGTGCTGCACGTGTATCCAGGTGAAAAGGTTCACGTGACGGTGATTTGACTATCTAAATAATGTTAAAGGAATATTTCCAGGATGTTCTCTGCTTGTTTAACATTAGTCTGTATTAACCCTAAAGGCCAAGACACACCAAACCAACATCACAGAACTAGTAGTGATGAAGGCCGACTGTTGCGTCGCATCACTTCGCCTTTTTCTTGGCCAAAAAGTTGCACTCGAACACACCACAAAGACTACAGCCAACGGGCGACTAGCATGTACGTTCTGTGCCCACGTGAGATGAAATAACTCTCCACACCAGCAGGCGGCGGAAGTCTGTATTCGCCATTCAAAAAGGGAAACCGGAAGACCGAGGACAGCAGATATACAAGCTGTATGATGATACGTACATGAAACAAAATATCCATGTGTTGGAGTGATCAGATGAGATGAAGATGAAAAATGAGAAGAGCCTTCGGTGGTTTTCCTCTAGACTTTATTTGTTGGCTTGCTTTCCTCACTTTGGTTTCTCTTCTCGTACACCGATTCGCTTAAGCTGAACAGCCAATCAGAGTGATTTCTCTCACCGATGGGCTCAGCCCAGGCTCCCAGGAAGAGCGCCGGGCTTCGAAGCAAATTTTCGTTTTGGCCAAATGGTGGAATTACAACTTCCATGTCCGTCACGTGAAGCAATTGGGCCCAAAAATACTTTCTCCCATAGACTTACATTGGGAAAGAGACGTCTGTAAATCAGCTGATAATTTTATTCAGTCATCTATCTTTAATCAAATGTAACTACATGTGTGACTGAGTTCGTTTTAACAGCTGCGCTTCAGGTACTTCTCTGTTCTGTCCGTTTTGTTCGACAGTGTTTGGTAACAAAATGCACATTGTTCTCCCCACTTTGTACTTTAGAAAAGCTGAGCATGGTTTACTGTTATCTGCGTCCAGACCTCCCTTGTCAAGATGCTGCTCTTCACTTTAGTGGACCACTCTCTGAGAAGCACCGAGTAGCGCTGCCAAACAGCGAGAGAAAGAAATGCAAACTTGTCGTTTGAGCCTCCCCATTGCCTCGTTTCATCTCTAGCCAAAAATCACCACGGTTCACCGGGCAGAATTTGGACCAGGGCCATCTCCTTGGTTTCCTAGATTTGCATGACTGTCCAGACGTCAGCAAACCCCCCTCTTCACCCCTCCACCGGCTCCTAAATGCGTCAGCAGTCATTCCTCCCATCCCCTCCTCCTCCTCCTCCTCCTCCTCTTATCCACGCTGCCTCCCTGCAACACCTCAGCCAGGCTCCCACAGCACACTGTGTCCTTGCGGACTCACTAACTACAGGCGCCCCTCCCCCCACCAGGCTCTCTCCTCATTCTTATTCAATGTGTTTACATGTGCGCTAATAATCCAGCTATCATCAGACTGATACAATACTCTGATTATTGCCTCCAAACACCTCAACCTCAGGTCGTCTTTGTTCAAATAGGATTGATCCAAATGAGAATAAGCAAACTGACAGATGAGGATTACTTGTCAATTTTTCTAATGTCTCTGGCTTTTACACACCTCATGTCTGGTTAGCAGTAGTGATGTTACGCACTGTGCCGAGACTTCGGAGCGTGTGTCGAGTAATCCAGGAAGTTTTCTGGGAAGCGCGTATCGAGGCTTGTATCGTTGACGTTATTGAAGGCGCCAGAAGCCAAAACACGAAGAATGTCTCCCCTCTATCATTTTCCTATAGTTACACAAGCACAATCACTGCCCTCTGCCCGGTTAAACCACTGCCTCAGATCTGTACCCGATCTGCTTGTTTTACACTCTTTGACCGATAGGTGGTTTCGTGTACATGAAGCCCATATGAAGCCTCGTGAAATGAACCCTTTTGTGAACCAATTTGCTGGAGAGCTTCAGTGCTTCATGAATCTTAATCGCACCATCACTACTTAGCAGTGGTGGTCAACAGTCTTTGGGAGTGACGGAATACATTGAACGGCGTTACAGTTACAGAAAAAAGACGTAATCAGATTATGATACATCAGCCCGTTCGCACGAAAAGACGTATGAATGCCACGATAGTGCACAAGGCATTTACAAACGCCTTTCTTGCTTTTGACCTGTCATTTGTACGCCAGTTAGTCTGTACTGAGTCCAATGTAAACGCATCCGCGGAAATATGCTACGCTAAGAGCTAGTGACGTACAATAAAAACTGAGGAAAAACGCTTACGGCGAGCAGGTGGAGAGGTGGATGGGTCCATCAAACTCATGACTTTTAACCTGTATACCAGTGTTTTGTTCTGCAAGTTACGTTAGTGACGTTTGTCACGTGTGGTTCAACGACGTTTGTGACATGTTTTCTGTAGTTGTGTTACGTTGTTTCTGTATATATTTTACTTAGTTTACGTACTTATTTTAAGCTCAACCATGATGTTTTTGGAAACCTAACTGCGGACGTTACCGTAGTCTTGTAGCGTGGCGTACAAATGACAAATGACTTTAGCAAAAAGGCTAAAATGCGTCCTCATGAAACGCGGATGTCATACGCCTTCCCGTGAGACCGGGTTGGATACATTTCGTAAAAATGGGGATTATTAGCAGGATTTCAATTTTGAAATACATCAAAATAAAGAACGATATACGCACATGTTTCACTCACTGGCCTCTTACTTTAGTGACTGGGTGGGAATTTTGCTATTATTTTGTATGTAAAGCAGAAAAAGGGGAACAACATCATACTACAGTGCAAGTTCTTGCAAAGCAGGATGGTTTGCACACTTTCCACTTCATCTAGATGAATCTTTTTGCAAAGAGGCATCCCGGCGTGAAATGATGGTTCGTAGGAAATGAGCGAACCGCTTCAAATTTCTGGTCCAGCAAACATAATACTGGACAAATCGGGAAATGTGTATGTAGGTTAATTTAATTTACATGGGTACTGCTGCTGCTCCAAGTTAAAATCTGGCAAAACTAACGTGCCAAATGATTTGAATCCTTGGATGATGACGGCATTCTCACAGCTGGAAGGCAGAACTAGCACTGTACTGTGATGTTGTGACTCTTTTCTGCTTTACAGAAAATATAACAAATTAGTTATTTCAGACTATTAGCCTAATGAACCTTAATCTGGTTATTCATAGAAATCAGGTTAAGATTAATTCATTTGAAATGGTTTAATTTCATTGTAACCTAATTTATTGGCTATTTAAGAGTTGTAATGGGATTGCAGCTGCTTCATGACAACTATCTCTCATAAAAATCCATTTTAGAAATGTCTGTGTACGGTTAAATATGAAGAATAAATGTTGCAAGCCACCAAGCTAATTTAAAAGGAGTCTATGTAACTTTCGCTATACAGCAACTGTGGGCACAAGTGACAGTTATGCAAAAGTGATAAATTTAGTGTAGCACAGGTACAGAGAGCCGTGAAGTCAGTGGATTGGCTCAGATATAACTGATGTTTCTATCAGTTTGCGAACATTAGCCATTATAAGATACTACTGGTCACTCCGGACCAAGAGAGGCTGCTGCAGCAAAACTCCTGAGAGTATTTAATTGAACAAGAATGTGTTTTACTGCTTATTAATTTCAACTTTATTTGTAAGGGGAAGAATGTTTTATTTCTTCTTTCAGAAGTTACATATTCTTATTTGTTTATGTGTTTAAGGGGAATACAGGAAGTAACATAAGTTTACCCAACCTTTGGAAAATAGGAACAACAAGAGGCTGCTGAAGCACTGTAAGTGCAACAATGAATGACGTTTATTTATAATGAAATGATTAATAGAGAAACAATCTAATATATCAGACCTAACCACAAAACATGAAGAAAAAGGAGGAGCAAAATAAATGGTGGAGAACTCCTGCAAAGCTTCTTTAAAATTACCATAACTAAGATAAAGAGTGTTTCACCAGTTAAACTCAACAACAACAGCAGTAACAAACAGCTCAGCGGACAAAGAGGGACGGGAGCACTGGCTGCAGCTGCACTGATGATCGAATCATGTTCAGGTGTGTGTGATCAGGTACTCAGAGAGGGGCGTGGCAGACAGAAACACAGAGAGCTCTCCTCCAATCAGAGGCCAGAGGAAAGTCAGCGGACGTCACACCTGTCTGTGTTTCTGATGTAGATTTGGCTACACACGTGTTCATGTTGATCCACTCAGCTGTTTTCAGTTATTCTGGCTGATTAGACCTCTGCCCAGGTTGACGGTGGGTGGAGCTGTGCTCAGAAACACATGATGACACCAAATATGTAACATTATTTTAAAAAAAGCCACTTTAAAAGGAGCCTAAAAAGTCTTTACTGGCCCACACAGTCCTGAGAGACGGTCTAATCAGGAAACTTAACTGAAGTTAAAATCCTTCTGACTCTTAGAATATTATTTAAGCAGCCATGTCTCCTAAAAATTACGTTCCCATACAGTGAATCTGCATTGTGAATTACGTTTCAAGGGAAAAATATTTTGTATCAGATTACGTTTGTTGTTGATGTATCACAAATACGTTAGAATTTTAACCCAGGAGGCCGCCGTTCGTGTCCCATGTGAAACTAAAAGTCAATGTTCAAGTATTTTAATTTACGTTCCTAGCTTAATAACGTGACAAACGTAATCATTTTAAGCCAAACCATGATGTTTTCTTTCCTAAACCTAACCAAGTAGTTTCGTTGCCTAAACCTAACGTTAACTTGTTTCCATGGTGGCGGCACGTCATTTTAACACATTCCATGCCACCACCACGTAATGCGTTGTTAAGAGATTGACGTATTTTTTTGAGATCACGTTCATTTTTTCCTGTTAAAATTGTTTTTTTGGGGGGGGGGGGTTTTCCTGATCTGAATTGATGATCTAAGGACAAAGGGTGTCTTCTACTGTACAGATTGTAAAGCCCATTCAGGGAGATATGTGATTTGTGATATTGAGCTTTATAAATAAAATTGACTTGACTCAGTTCCAATGAAATATCCCAGGAAGTGATATCACTGATTCTGCATGCACAGTACCAAGTCAGTGGAGCTGACTCCCCTAAATGGAACGCAGCCATTAATCATGTTATTAATTACACCTGTGTTTTTCCTGCTGTGACATCAAACTGTAGCTAATGATGTCAAAATGTCCGCAGTTCTCTGCAGTTAAATTGGGGAGTCAAATAGTAGCAATGATGGACAAAATATCTAAAACAAGACCAAGCAGCTTTGTTTGTGACACTAACTTTTGTCAGCTAATTTGATCTAATCTCACATTCTTGCAATGTTGACAGAACAGGAAGTACTGACTTCGGAGCATTTAAATATTATTCCAACATGGTCGGCCTTGTAGTCACACCATTATGATTAAATTATCTATTTATTGTTGTGTTATATATTTGAGGATTGTGGTTGAGGCTGCTTGGTAGTGTGAGTGGGAACAGTGGAACAGCATGCAGGGGCTGATTTTCTAAATTTATTCAGACGGCCACAAAAAGGAGAATCAAACCGTTTCATTAGGTTTATCTTTGAGGGTTTCTCTGCAGACAAATAATGAGAAAAAAACCTTCCAGTACACAAAACACTGGCACTCTCTGGAGAGTGAGAAACAGACCAACCCGTTTGCTGTCTTCCAAGACATTTTATACCTGGTCACCTGCTGACTGTGGCCAATCAGGGAGGAGCTCTGGAATTAGTGCCTCTTTATCCAGGTGGCATCAATCTCCCCTCATTTTTAGAGCCAACTGGTAGTCAAATACACTTTGACAAAAGATATTAATCAAATGTGCCCTCTCAGAAGACATACGTATTAAGTAATATTGTCAGTGAAGTTGATAAACAAGTAAACATTCCCTTCTTTGGAGCTGACTAACATTACAGCAGGAAAATGACACACAAAGACATTTTAAAGGGGGAAGCACACTCCTTCTTCTTAAAGGGTCAGACAGGTCAGGGAATTAAAGTTCACCTTTTGAAAACCTGTGTGAGCAGAAAGACTAAACACATTAAGTGAACAAGCATCTCTCAAACATCACAAGTTCACGGCTCATATAAATGTTGAACCACCTTCCTCTCAGCAGCATACATACCAGCATTAACTGTAGGAAATTTGGGAGTGGAGAAAATAGACAAAGTCTTTGTGGTTTTGCAACTATTTTGCCTACGGCTTGTTGACACTTGTGTACAATACGATACGATACGATACATTTTTATCGTCCCTTTAGGGTAAATTTGTCGTGGACTCAGTGCTGCACACCATCAGCTACCTCCACAGCAGCATCAATAAATAGAAACATTAAAAAAAATCCACATGTAAGCAGAGAAACAACATATATTGCACATTACCCATACTGCACAAGATCTGCATAAGACAGCATGAATAAGAGATAAAAATAAGAAAAAGAACACCACGACGCTATTGCACAACCCTACAGCCTCTAGAAACATACTACTTGTTGTCGCCCCTTGGGACGTGTCAATGGGAAATGTAGCTGTCAGAAAAATGTCTGATATCTCACTCTGCTGCTATATATATAAAGGAATCTAAATAGCCTTTTACAACCACTGTCACCAGGAGAGAATGTGGCCCATCTCATGACCGAACTATCTCAACAACAAAAATCTCGCCGTCAAAAGTTGCGGCCCTGATTGGTCCACGCAGCTTGCTATAAATGTCTAAAAATTGGGAATGCATGTCCACATTTTTGAGGAGGTCATGTGACCTGACACCACCTCAGATACAGATAGATTAACAAGATGATCTTGGTGTAAAGTTACATACAATGTCAACTAGCTTACTGTGAGCTGCAGCAGCTTTCTATGGTGAACATTTTCATTTAATTTTAAGTTATTAGGTCTATAAAGTATAAGGTCTGACTTTTATAACAGTAGGATGACCAGCTGATCCCAGAGTTGTGCAGGAGAACTGATCTAATCAGTGATGCTGTGTAAATAAATAGTGGGCGATATTTGTCAGACTGCTGTACAGGAAATTCTCGCTTTCTTCTTTTCTTCCTTCACTTTGTACGTTTTATCATAAAGCAGCTCAGATATTAGAAGAAATGTAGACGCAAGGTGATCACAAGCAGCAGATGTCAAAATGTAACCCATTCCCATTTCTAGAAAGGAAGTTAAAAGACAAAACAACGGAGTGTGAGCACTTTCACGTTGCTGAAATGCATAAGGTCAACAGAGGTGAACATGACAAACATTCATCAAATGATCATCACGTCTCTGTTTTGTGGTTTGATATTTTATCTTTATTTATCTACCACTTCCTCTCAGTCTCAGCTCAGTTTGGGCTCTAACCAAACATATAACATCCAGGATGTTAGCTGCTGGTCAAAGTGCGTTGAACAGTTGATGCAATAGAGTTATTAGTGTGGCATCCTCTTGTTTTGGTGTGTGCATTGGAAATAAAAGCATGTTACTGTTTGATGCGCCGTCGAGTGGTCTTGATTTCCTTCCTTTGCTTTAGCTTACTGGTGGTTGTGGATGGATCTCATCTTTTAGCTCCGGGGAGACCAGGTGTGTTTAAATGTCAGATACATTTAAGGAAAACATTATACTTGATTTTACTAACACATATAGACAAACAGCTTCAACGCTAGCGACATTGTTTACATACTTTGTGTGCACTTGTGTGAGGATTAAAATCCATACCCAATATATTCAGTGTCTCGACACGCCACATATAGTCTCAACAATCGTATTGTTAACTGTCCTTAATGTCCTTAATTATTTGCGTTGGTCAGGTACTGTTAATTTGTGTGGACGCACACAACTAGCGCTCTGAAGGAATGTAGAATTTGCAGGGATGCCATCATGCAAACATGTGGTCAAAAGCAAGTATATAAGTACATTTTTAACTGCTGTATTGGACCGACCTTTGGAGCCTGAGAACTGGTCAGCCGATTTATTCACAAGTGGCGCTACATGTCAACCAGATCCGGCGAGGACTCAGTTCACCTGATTGCTCCCTGGTTTTCTGCTTGCCATTTCAAACAGAAAAACACTAAACAATCCACCAAAATCTGGTTCTGAAAACATTTGAGGCAAAAAATAGGCTCTGCCACTGCTGAATCTCCTTTCATTTTACAACAAGATCACCTAGTTCGACAGCTTGGTTCAAGAAAAGTGAGCCAGACGTGTCTTGACGCGTCGTGCTTGACGAGCTCATTTGCATAACGTTGTGATTTTTCAACCTTATGCAAACACAGACCCTCTCCAATTCACTGCAACACTACCGCCATTTACTGGGCGACTGCTTCTCCTGCTTTCCATAGGAAATGAATTGAAAGCAGTGAGACGCCCTCTGTCACAGTATCTGGTGGGAATGCGCCGTAAGGGTGGATTGGTGTGGCTTCTGCAGCATTGCAAGTATTATACTGGACTGTTGTGGTCATTCAGGCATCTGATGAGGATGCTTCCTGGGCGCCTTTCTTTGGAGGTTTTCTAGGCATGATCAACTGGAAGGAGACCCCGGGGTAGACCCTGAACACGCTGGAGAGATTATTTATCTCATCTGGCTTGGGAACACCTCGGGAGGAGCTGGAGGACGTTGCTAGGAAGAGGGACGGATGGATGGTCAAGCAACTACAGATTGTTTTTCTCTGGATCGATTTCAACAACAAAACATGAATGAGAATAATGTTTGGGCTGGCAGTGCTAGTCTTGAGGCGAACCATCTTTCTTTCTCCAGCAACCTATATATAATGTTAGGCTGATAGCCTTTTCTACCTGTGAAACATCGAGCAACAATCAAACTAAAAGAGCAAAACGTTACTTGATCCAACAGCTCAGTGAGCAGCAGCTCCCCAAACACCTTGGAGACCTGGTTTCTGTAGTCGAGTCAAGCACCCAGTGTGCAAAGAAAAGCCTTTTATTGACACAGCTTAAAAAAAAAGACTTGTCAAAAAGCAAGTGATGTGAAGCAGTCAATCCCCCCCCCCTCCTCTTCCTCTCCCTCAGATGAGAGGCCTTATTGTCTCATGAGCTCTGTTCAGTAAACAGGCGTCCCTATAGAGGCCAGTCGGCCAGCGTCGGGGCATAAATAAAATTACAAAATTTTAAAAACCAGAAGAGAGGAAAAAGAGCATCCCTGTGAGAACGTCTGGCTAAAAATACATCCTCTCTTTGCCTCTCCAAGGTCACTCTGTCATTTTGATTTGATTGGAACACAGCAGCCACAGCCATCCTCCTCCTGAGCCTCACTAACAAGCATGGCATTACTCTGCCAGCGATTGCTCAAACATCTTCCATATCTGAAGCACTTATTATCCCCTTAAATTCATTTTGCGTCCTTGCCTCAGCTATAATGCATGCCAGCTGTTGACCAGGTAAACTGGAGGACAACCAACGTAGTGAACTATTTGCAGAATACTGCAGACTTTATCCCCTTTTCAATCTAATATGCTGCACATCTGTGTGGGCACAAACATCCTTCTCGTCAAGAACAGCTGATGTAGTAAATCATTTGTGGAGTCCTGCAGACTCGATCCCCGTTTCAATATGTGCATCTGTTTCATGATGTTACATGAGGACAGAATTTTAAGGGGACCAACAAACGCGTCCCTGTGTTTGTTTACACTGATGGCTGTTTGCCTTCTGGTGATCATCAGCTGCAGGTCAGAGTCTACCTAGAGTTTTATTGAACACATCACCCTGTAAATATATGACCAGTTTACTCGGCTGACTCACTGTTGCCATAAGAGGATGGCTCTAAAAGCTATGACACGTCTGTGTAAATATTAGTAGAGGAAAAGGCTGCACACAGTGCAAGAAAAATAAGCTGAAACTGAAATGCAAGCTTCCGTTAAAAAGACGCGTTCGACATCTGCGGGACGCATATGAGCGTAAAGCGGTAGCGGATGGCTGCACAGTGAGTCAGACGTACCGACTTATGGAAGACGGGGGTTTCTCAGATAGTTCTTGGAGGCGTGATACACACGTTGACTCAGGCGTGTAAATTCACGCTGCTGGTGCAAAGGAACAACCCTGTAGGTCTCGAGAAATCTGAATAAAAGCAACTTTTTGTACCTTTTTAAAAAAAAAAACACGTCAGGTTATTCACACGTGACATGCACAGAACTTGGAAGAGTGTATTGTCCAAGTGGGATTTGGAGTGTACACACAAAACACACTATCTGGAGATATCCCCCTGCTTTATGCACATGTGGCATGACTCACACGTGTACACACACTCAGACTGTCACTGTTGTCACACATGGATTGTGTCTCATCAAGGCTGACATTAACAGAGTTTGCATTTGTAGTTTAGGAGGTGGTGTAATCGTGAATGCATGAGGAAGGTTGCTCGGTTAATCTATCACTGCCTAAAGATCACATGTAAATAATCCTGGGAAGTCTTTTACATGTGCTACTGTGAGACGACACAAACAGCAGTCACTTCCCTGTTTGTCCTCTCTAACCACGTAAAAGCTCCATTCAGTGAATTTATAGAGTGTATACGTGCATTTACGATTCCTCCTCTGTGACGACGACCCGGCCACAAGAACAACAAAACACAATGTGACGCTCGGCGTGTGGGCAGGCTGGGAGGAGGGAGGCAAAGTTTCTGCATGGTAAGAAGACTTAGTCAGCCACCCCCGTGCAGCTTAGCTGGCTGATCGACACTAACTCACAGCTGCTGCTATGTACTGTGTGCACGGTTCTGCTTGAGCTAAGTCGACCGCACAACTAAAACATGTGAGATAAGAAGTGAAAAAAAACAAATCCGCAGATGTTTGTCGCGGGGCTGAAAGAAGAAAAGAACCGGATATGTGACACGAAAGACAAATCATAAAGGGGAAGCAGGCTGTGAACTGTGTTGGATAGATTGAAAAAGTGAAACCAGGTCTCTAAAGTTCACTTTTGAATGCAAAATGTTTGCTTAACAAGAATCTGATACCTCACCAAAGGTCAAACATGTATCAAAAATGAAATTGCAAGTCACATAATCAGAAATAAAATACAACCATAATGTTTGCCACAAGTTTCACTCGTTCTCATCATAATCCCTCTATTTGCCCCCATATATTTAATCCATTTATTTAAGAGGATCTGTTGGCAAATACCATGTAATGCAGGGACTTTGCTGAATTGACCCCCGCCCTGAATGGAGAGTACTGGTGCATGTTGTGAATGGATGTGTGCAGTAGATAAATGGACAGGCAGAGACCCTGGCAGCAGAACACAGAGCAGGCAGATTCATGGCCAGACAGTAGAAATCTGTCAGCCTCCTGGCAACGTGAGAGGACACCTGGAGGTAATGCAAGCAGCCCTCCCCAACCAGCACCTCCTCTTCCTCCTTCTTTCTCTTCATCTCTCTGTCCCATCCCCCTCCCACCCCCTCCTCGTGACTCATCACCAGAACCTTAATCACCAATGAGTGGGCACTGCCTCCCCTTCTAACAGGCAGAAGTGGCGAGGTAAAAACTGTGCTGATGCTCTGTTGCCCCCTGCTGGACGCTCCCACACATTGCATTGAGACCCACATGAGGTTTGTGCTGGTTTTCAGAGGAAAAAAGTAGCTGTAATGATCTTGCAGTCTGAATTTATGCACTTTAAAGGGGCGCTCCACCAATTTTACATGTCAAAGTCACGTACTATTTGGCCAGTAAAGTTTTATAATGTCTACTGGGGCTCTGGGGAAGCTTTGTATAGTGAAAAAGTAACTCTGATGGGGCCAGACCTAATGATGTCATAAAGACAAGTTTATAACAGAAAACATTTGTTATAAAATGGTGGCATAGAGTTTGAAAGACATGGACATTTATCAGAGTCTAACTAAAGGCATCACTTAGATGCATCATGGGAAGTGTACTCAGTGTTTTTGGAGCTTGACCCATACTCTGGAAATTATGTATTTTGGCTTCTACCTCGCTGATTTTGACCATTCTTTTTCCAATCTGTCTCATGCAAATTCCCCAACTTTATGGCAATATAATTGCAGCAGAGGTATTTTAAAGCTACATATGAAGAATGGTTTTTTTTTTTTAAAGGCTGGATTTTTAGTTACTGTAATTGTGTTACCACAGATTTTAAGTGAGGTTTTTTTTATCTTCTGAAACAAACACCGTAAGTTTCGGTTCACTTTGTCTCATGGCTGTGGCTGGTTTAAAAATGTCATAAAAACAGGACAGGGACATCAGAAGAGACAACACGTTCTCACTTGGTGTCACTTTATTTTCAGCATCAAAACCACTATAGTTAGGTTTAGGAAATAACTACATGGTTGGGCTTAAAAATACTATGTTTGTAAGGTTAATGGAAATTTATTTGAAAAATCAACAAATGGTATTTGAATGAGACGGAGTTGGACACCTCTACATCTACGGGAATGATTGTAACCATTTCCATTATGTTTCTCACCTGGGCTGGTGAATAATGAGCGAACGCGGGTGGAAGATGATACATCTCACCTTGTACCTGGGAACTTCCCGTTTATCCTCCTCTTCCAAGGTTTTGGGCTTTTGGGCCGGTGGTGCATTTTGCTGTGAATTACAATAGCTGTTGGACAACGAAGCAAAAACAATAAGTTAGAAAACTAGGAATTTTTCAGGTCAGCATGTGAGTTTTTACACGTACAGTAAGTTGTCTGGAAGCTTATTGAGTGTGATTCAGCATAAGATACACAGTGTGAGATGATAATAAGGGGGCGTCAGTGTGTGCTAAATAGATAAATGAACACGAGGAGGCTTGATAAATCATGAAGTCGAGGCTGATCAAAACAATGATCAATCAAAGCCATGAGGCATGGCGAGGGAGCCGTGCTGCCACCACGCTGATGATGACAAAGCTCATGAGGGTGTGCAAATATGCAGCAGTGAACCAATCTTACCTTTTCCTGCCGCGCTGGTCAAACTCAGCCTGTTAGGGCTTTGCAAAGTGTCTGAATAAACTGTGGATGAACCTCAAGAGTACTTCAACACTGAGAACATTATGACTCAAACTGTGTATCCTGTTTATCTCCTGGAGTGCAGTTAATACAGTCCAGTTATGAGGTTTTACATCAGATGTAATGAATCCAGCTTGGATTAGACACTGACTCTCCAACAGTCTATTCCAAATGACCCAAACAAGGCTGGACAAAGTAGGCAACTGCCACAGGGCCCCAGACCCCAGGGGGCCAGGGGGCCCGGAGGCCCGGAGGCCCGGAGGCCCTTCACTCAGTTGGTCTGTGATTATTTAATTAATAACCAAGTTGTGCGGGAATATTCATTATTAAAACACAAGATCAACTGAATTGACAAGGACCTTAAGTATCTAATGTACTGTTTAGGATCCTGCAGAACCTGGACCATCTTAAAAAGATCTAGCAACATATTTAACATTGTTTTATCAGCTTGAGACCTGTTTATGAGAACATGATTTTGTAGACTATTTGGATTTCTGTGATTTGAGTTTTATACCTCCCCAATTGACCCCCAAATATAAATCATGTCACGATGTAGGATAGGGAAGGTTTAACATTTCAATACTTTCATATGGGTTTTAAATAGGTCAGTGAAAAAAATACTTAAAAGACAAAAATGACTTAATTTGGGAAATTATTTTTTATTGCATTGGCTTCTGTCAGGCCTATCTCCTAGAAATTATGTTTTTTTTTTATTATTATTATGGCATTTTATGCTTTTATTACATACTGTAGCACCAGTAGAGAGATGCAACAAAGGTCTCCTCGCCTTAACCCCTGAGGCCACAGGGGCACCCCAGGAATGATATTTATACAGCATACTGCTAATTTGCAAATGGAATTTGTTTTGTGAGAAATGTAGTGCTGCTGGGATTATGTTTTTTTTTTTTTAAATAAAAAGTATCTGCAAAATCTTCACTCACAACGTATTTAATTTTTTTCCGCAGCATTATCCTCTTTTAGTGACTACAGCTCCTTTGACGTTATGTTTAGGCACTCACAGCACTTGGTTAAATATGGAAGTCACTGTGATTTGAAACATTGCACAAGACATATTCATTTAATTAATATTAAAAAACAGAAACCATGATCATTGCCTTTTCTTAACCAAAGTGCTTTTGTTGCCTAAACGACACATTTGACTGACAAGGCGAGTCGACCACCCCTCCATGACGACAAGGCAGGCAGTAATAAAAAATATAGCGCTATACTGTTGTGCAAAAGACTAGTTTTAAATCCTCTATTATCGTGATAGAGTTTTAATGGTGCACATTTCCAAGATTTGTGTTTGGATTTGTGTTTTCCAGGATAAGAGTACTGGTTAGTTTCTGGGGCTCGAGGCAAAACATGATTAAGACACATATATTAGAAGAAGAAGGGGTCAATAGGGGCCCTCATCTCATTTTTACTCCGGGGGCCTCCTGGCTGGTTAATCCGGCCCTGCACACCAAAGTCTTATTTGCACACAAATAGAGTTTAGCCTCATTCATTAAAGTTCATCTCTTCTTCCGTGCCATTTGCTGACTAAATAGTGGAATGCACACATTTCCACTGAGTGAGGAAGTGAAGCAGAACACTGAGCACAAACACAAATACAGTTTGCTGTCTGGCTGTTCATCTGCAGCAGCGATGCTCATTCAACATTATATGAGCATCATAAAAGCAGTATGAGCATGTTGTAAGTGTGTGATAATTACTATAATCAGAGCACGATATCATGAAAACAATATATGTTGAAGCAGAGCTGCAGTCTGTTTAATGAGTTGCTGTTAAACAACCACTTGAGGTCAGTGTTGTTCTAAGTTAAGAGCCGTGTTGAGCCCCGGTTGTGTCGATGTCCTGAATCTGAGGTCAACACATGTGAACACATCCAGTGACCTCAGTGAGGAGAGGACATGTGCCGCTGCAGCCTCAGAGGAGCCAGCACCGAGATGATAATGTGACGCTAAGTGTAAGCAGTGACAATGTGATGGCGCCTGAAACAAAGGCTCTGTGAAGCATGGAGCAATGTCGAGGCAATAGTTTCCATGCAACTGAAATACAATAGAAAAAATGTCTTACAGTCAACCGGCGGTAATCGCAACATAAACATGAAACTGGATTTTGAAATGGAAAGAAAACAGATGAAACATCATAGCAGAGAGTCTGCTGGAGGGCACAAATGAATCACACCAAATGGTTTCATGTCAGTTCTGTGTATTCATGTAAATGGGATTTCAAGCCGAATCTTCCAGACGTGAGGAATACTTTTGTTTGTGGAGCTGTGTACAGTGGACGGGAACATGACGAGAATAAGAGCTGTGATTACACCACATTTCATTCTCTAATTGGGATCATTTCTAGTGAATCAAGTCACAGGTAGGTTGATCTACTTTTCATTGGAACCTCGTGAGGAAGACGTTCGTCATTGAGAATCACTGGCTTATATTTAAGCCATACCTACTGTGAATTTCACAAATCCTGAGAGATGCCCCCCTGATTTGCCAAATAACTCTTTATTATTTCCCTTTTCCATTCATTCCATTGACTGTTCAATTATATTTTATGAAATTTTATCTCCCTAATAATGTTTCAAAACCCATCTTCACATTACAAGGATATTTTTCATGTAGGGAAAAATTAAGGCTGTTCTCATACACTGATTGTTTAAAGCCTACCTACGAAAAGTAATGCACTGTAATTCGTATACATCCCACTAAATCAATTTGTATGTAACTGACGTAATCGTGAACCAGGAAATACAGTGAAGTAGGGAGGAGGCCGGGATGGACGGGTGGGTCAAAAAATACCGGACATTCGCAGAGGAGACCGACGTTTGTGTCCCGTGTGAAACCAGAAGTCAATGTTGATTTATTTGTCACATAAGTTACGTACTTGACTAACGCCACTTCCGAGTTATTTTAAGCCAAACCACGATCTTTTCCTAAACCTAAATTAGTAGCTTTCTTGCCTAAACCTAAAAAGGTTGTTTCCTTTGAAGACGGTTTATTTTGAAAAGACTGTCTGCATGTTGACACGTGTTGCTGGACATTCGTAGGAAAATGAACAAAAATGGAGGAATAACTTTTTCGTAAGATATCATACGTTGAAGCATTAGTATTTCCCTATATTATATTTATGTTTTGTCTGAAATGAATCAAATTTAAAGACCTTTAGTCTAAAGAATCTCAGATCGTCCTTTAAAACCCACCATTTCTAACAACACTGAGAACATGTCCTCTATTGTAGCTGTATGCGTCTGCCTGCTGTGTCATTTCTCCATATATTTGTTACAGATATAGAACTGCAACTAATCACTATTTTCATTATTGATCCAGTGAATATCCGTTGAATATTTTCTCTATTAATCAATTGACCATTCCTCTCCCTTAGTTACTGTTGCTTCACCTGTCAAGCTTCAGCTAGTTAGCAGATTTCACCAGCTGTAGCTAGTTGCTAATTAAGCAAAACTTCAGCTGCATGAGTAGGTTGAGAACATGGTCTCTGGCTGACTTTTTAATGTTGGCAATTTACTCTTTTTAAAATGAGAATCTTATAAAAGGGAGCCTAGATATGCATAAAAAGAAACTGAGGCTAAGGCTACATGTCCCAGGGGTAAAATCAGCATCCTCGCCAGCTGGCAAATTTTTTCATAAAATAAAATTCATTGATTTAACCATGCAATAGGCTCAGAAAGGCTAAATACAAAAAACAGCATAAGGCCACTGTATCAAAATCAAAGAATGCATTTATTAATCCAAGCACTCACATAAGAACGTAGCACTAGCGGAGCGCTGAATATATTTTGAAGTTATGAACCATGGCGCTAGAAACAGCTACATCTCTCTTCACAACCACAAAAAGCAAGCAGGCTAAGAACCCGAACTAAGGAATCTTGTTCTGTCTATCGATCTCCTCCGTTTCAGCACTACGGACAGCGCCGCACCTACAACACACGCAACCTCTACACATAACGAACCGCGCTGTCCATGGTTCTGAAACAACGTCATTGATAAATCAATATCGTTGGGCTCCTTTAAAGTACAAGTTTTGAGATGAAAAACACAGATACAATTCAATTCATAAAAATTTCAAATCAGACTCCAAAAGTTAGGCGGACTGCAGCCCCTCTGGCCATCCGCTTCCGCGGCTTATGATTACTACTGTAAAGTAAGCTGGTTAGCCAGGCATGCTAACATTTGCAGCGTATCTTAGAACAGATGAACACACTGTTTCATCCATTTTTGCTCCAGTGTTGAGTCTTTACACACCGAGGGCGTGACGAATAAACAACACAAAAATATGAAATACTTGCCTGCGATTATTCTATGTCTAGGGCTTTTATTATGGGGGTAAGAACAGAAAAAGAGACTCTGGTATGTCCTGCCTGCCTACTCCTTGTCAGGAGTAACCTAATACAATTTGCCATCTTGGTTCGGACTACGAAACCTCAGAGTTGTTGTTTTATAAATAAAGGTGCAACTCAACCCGTTACGCACAACGTGATTGGTTGATGCCTTTATTCACGGTGCAACAGTTCCGCTTTTTTTGCTGTGCAATACTAATGTTTAGAGTGAAAGTACTCTTGACAAAAACAACAGTTCGAAAAAATACAGTGACGTGCGAATTAATCGTACGAAAAAACACTCCAGTTTGTAAAGGCCTTTAAATCAGTCCTGTACACACTGTTTCAATGTGGAGAAATCCAAGGTTTGACACACCTGCCATGCCTAGCTACGGTTGCTATAAGATATTATTTGACAATTGCTGTTCAGGGGAGGAGTTTCAGGATCAGTTCGTTAATCATTTAGTCTATAATGTCAGATGAACAGTGAACAATACCCATCACAGTTCCCCGAAACCCAAGGTTAAATATTCTGCCTACCGACCAATCGATGAATCGTTTCAGCTCTACATCTGTTCCCAACAACAGGAGCCTGTAATTACGGCCGGATCACAGCCGGGTGTGCGGACATAAATAGCCACTTCACATTGAATGTGCGGAGTGACTGTGAGGTCTCGGGGACTCGGGTTGGTGAGTTAGCTGACTCGGTGCGCCCCGGGAGAGAGGAGAGTCGTTGACCCGTGGCCAGCCTTCCTCCAACGGCGGAGCACCTCACATATTATCACCCAAGTGAGTCATCAACGGCACGTCAACATCGCTGAGGTTCTTCATGCCAATCTTACTATTGCTTTTTTAATCCCCCAGCGTGCCTCGATTGAGCAATTGCCTCCCTCCCCCCCCTCATCTTTCCCTCTCCCCTGCATGCTTCCATCACATTCTGCTGAAAAAATTGGAGGTCTGCCAACAGTGTTACACTGCTGCCGTGTGTGAATGTGGCAAGTGTGTGTGTGTGTGTGTGTGTGTTTGTGTGTGTGTGTGTGTGTGTCGGCCTCTGCCTGCATGAGCGTGCACAAGCAAGTGTGTATGCGCAGATAGATGCAAGCTGTGGGTGTGCACGTTCACCCACCGCAGCGTGTTTTGCGAACATGTGAATTCAATTGACGACTGAAGGGAGGAATCACGAAGAAGAAGTGTGTGTGCATGCATGTGTGTGTTTCAGGACAAATGGATGAATGGGCAACTAGGTTCACTGCTTTTAGGGCCTCGTTTGTGTGTGTGTGTGTGTGTGTGTGTGTGTGTGTGTGTGTGTGTGTGTGTGTGTGTGTGTGTGTGCAGAAGTGAGAGTGAATGTGCTGAAAAGAGTGAAAGAATGCGAGAAAAAGCGGTATTGGATGGGTGTTGTCTTACAAGAAACAACAGCACATTGCAGAAAGAGGCATTTTCAACCAATTTATTAATCCTTTTAGGCAATGTTCCCTGTTCAGAAATGCAAATTGAATCAATCTGAGTCTGACTTTTAAGACTTTCAAGTGGGATTTAATTAGAAGCCGAGGCGCGCAGTTTTAATGAGAGAGGGGGTGGAGAGAGAAGGAGAGACAGAGAGGGAGAAAACGGGGGGAGAAGGAGGGGAGGTGGTGTTTTAATGCTATTCCTGCAGGATCGGGGTGAAGGACACATAAACCCAGCGCTGACGGCTTTCTTAAAAGAAGAAATTCCATCGTTCCATCCGGCCATCTGTCCATCCGTCCCCGCCGCCCTTCACCTTCGACTCTGCTGTTTACGCCCAGGGAGGGGTTGGCGCTCGGGGTCTGTTTGGTGACACTAAACAACGCCCGATCCACTCCAAACCCACACATCGCCCTCAGCAAACACAAAAAAAAAATCACCCCACTTCCTCTGCCAGTGGTTCTGCAATCTCCATCTCTGAATCCTTTGTCCTTTTGTGTTGCTGTTCTTTACTCCAATACCATTTCTCTTTCCTCCTCCTCCTCCTCCTCCTGCTCCTATTCCTCGCTGAGATTCTCTAACCCTCCTCATCATCCTCCCATCATTTTCCGAGCCCTAAGCTGACTGAGCCTCCCAAAGCCATCAGGTCTGATTGTCTGATCTCGAGGCATCGAGTCCGCCGGCTGAAATGAAAAATGAGGATTCCTCTCAGCCTCTATTTTTATTCTGTTTTCATTCTCTCTTTCATTCGTCTCTCATCGGTCTCCCCCTTTCTCTTTTCCCACCTCTCTTTCACACTCTCTATCACGCCTCCCCCTCACACACACACACAGCTCTCTGTTGGCTCTTTCACTCATATTTCTTCACCTTTTGTGGCCTTCCTCGCGCCTGCCAATCTCACCCCATTCCTCCTCTCGTTTCCGTTCATTTCTGCCCTCCGTCCTCTGCTGGGTTGACTGGCAGCTCCACTGGCACGGGAATATGGGAAGGGAGCTGAGAAGGAGCAGTATGCAGAAATCATTGCGTAAGGCTTTAGATTAAAGTCTGCAAGTTACAGGAAATAATGTGTACAAACAAGGTACAAAGGAAATACTTACTGGGTACCTTTAAGTACAAGTGAAGAAGTACAAATTTGCATGTAGGGATTAAATTACACTGTAAGTACTTTTTAAATGACCCTGTACATATTGAATAATAATGCAAACAGGGTACCAGCAGCCAATATGTTCTTTCACAACAGCTACATCATGAAGCAACCCCGTCTCACCAAATGGCGAATGAATGAGTAATTTCGGCAGGAGGGGAGGTGGATGGGTCCAACAAACACAGGACTTTCAACCAGGAGACTGGTGTTCCAACACGTTCTCATCCCAACTCGACACATACTGCCCCTTGGTGTCACGCTATTTTCGGCATCAAAACCACTATAGTTAGGTTTAGGAAAGAAATACATGGCTGGGCTTAAAACTACTATGTTTAGACAGTGAAAATGACGCTGAACGTTCTGAACACGGGACACCAACGATTGTTACATGACGCATGGGGGACACAAACAGCGGTGTCCTGGTTGAAAGCCTTGTGTTTGTTGGAACCATCTACATCCCATCCCGCCAGCCTGGTGTGTCTCTTTCGCTACCGGTGCGTTTCACACCGGCGCTAAAGGGTGCTGTGCGCGGTGGAACCAAACGGCCGTGAAAAAACCTTGATATTTAACGCCTAAAGTGTTGTTGAGTTATTATGAAGTTACGTTAGTGACATTTGGGACATGTTTTCTGTACTTACGTTGTTTACGTACTGCATGCATTGTAAGCTCAACAATGTTTTTCCCAAACCTAAAATGGTTTTGTTGCCTAAACATAACCACGACCGTTTCATGGTAATTGCGTGGCGTGAAAAGACACATGAAAAGCCTAAAATGCGTTATCATGACACGCAGAAGGCACTTAACATGTCATTACACGTCGTCCCATGTGATCAGGTTGGTGTGGTACCTAAATTCAGTTAAAAAAAACTAAAAAAACCTTTAATATACTCTGTAAGTACTCTGTATGGTGAACAATGGACCACTCTATTCTACAGTATGCAACTACATAATAAGTGCTGTTCATTTAAAAAAAAAAAAAAAAAAAAAATACACTGCAATTTCCCAAAGTAATTTTTTTGTAAATATATCATTTTAAACTAAATGATAATATGGATCATTTGATTTTAATATCAACACTGTTACTTCTTTGTTCCTGCTGTGTAGCTTTGCCAGTAATAATATTTCTGTACCCTGTAATTATCAAATAGGTGCTCAGTGATTTAAAACAATACTTAGTGTAATTTATTTCTAAGTCCCTCTTAAACACAACGTTGTTGCCCAGTTTATTCCCTATAGCCTTGTACTCACATATAGGTACCCAATAAGTAGTTTACTGACCCTGTATACACTAAATAATTGGACAGTAATTTGCGGGCTGTAATGTAAAGCCTTACCAATCATTGCTCTATAGGCTATATCCCATTTCATTACAGTGGTCAGTAGAGTTTTCTTCTCTAATACCACTGCTCACATTAAGCTTATTTTTGTCGATAAGACACTGTGTCTTTCAGTTTACTGCGACCTTGCGACTGATAATTACAGCCCAAGGATCATCATAATGCCCTAGAAAATCAGTAATGCTTTATGGTAATGTTATTATTTTCTCAGTAGCGAGCAGTGTGGCAAATTTAGTTTTGATCCCCTCTAAATATCAATTGAAATATCCCCAAACTAAATCCTAACATGATCCCTCCTCGTGTTTAGTTGTCCTCTCATATTGAGCTAAACTGCAGTGAATATGACTCCCAGCGGATGGAAGGAAACTCTGCTGCTTTGATTTTACTGAGCAAAGAATTGGCGAGATCAGCGATCAATCGCAGGAGAGACGACTCATTCTTGAAGGAAACAGAGGATGTATAGAGATTAACTTACAAGGTGGCATGGGAAAATATGTGGGGTTAAGAGTTACTTGGGCGCAGAACAACAAACTGTGAACACAACTCTGACATACTGAGTTATCGCCTTATAAAGTTGTTCCAGCTAACGTGCAGCTAACAGACACAGAGCAACATTAACATTCACTTGGAGTCGTGTTTCTGTCCAACTGATAAATCTAAGTCCAATATTCACTCTCCTTCTACCTCTGTTTTGGTCTCCACCAACTCCTGAGGGAAATATCTGGCTCTGTAGCTTCTAAATGCTAAACAGTATCATCACTAGTTAGTCATTCCCAGGGCGCCAAATACCGAGGCTTTGTGACGGCAGTCGGCATTCGATACCGCCGCAAAAGCACCCCTTAGCGTCGGAAAGAAACGCACCAGGCGTTCCATTAACTACAATATAAACCCATCCGTGGCAACAGTAAATGTTCAGAGAAAGTGCGCCGGGAGTGACTGTGGTGAGTTTAAAGAGTGAAAGAGACACACAGGGCGGGCGGGAGGGGAGGTGGATTGGTCCAACAAACGCAAGGCTTTAATCCAGGAGACATAACTATAGTGATTTGGGCGTGACGCCAAGGGGTGGCATGTGACGAGTTGGGATGAGAATGTGCTGGCTGTTTGGTAATGGGTAGTGTACAGTGGGTTTATCAGCGCTTTTTTGCTGAAAACAGCTGACTTTTACTTATGGAAATGAGGTTTTGGGCCTCATTTACCAACCATTCTTAAGAAGAAATTTCTTAAGCAGTTTTCACGAAGATACTGACATTCACCAATGTTTTCTTATTTGGGATTTGTTCTAAGGTAAGAACAGAATCTATGCACTCTCAAGAGCACACTTATGCACATTTGAGTGCTGACATGTTTGTGCAAAATAATTGGTTATTGCGTTTTCTTCAATTCTAGAGTTGTATAACATCGGATTCAAATAATATATTTATTTAATATTTTTACAGTTTTTATTATAAAATTGTTTAATAATTATTTTCATAATTTTACAAAGCTTTTTTTAAAATAAATAAACATTACACTAACACTTCAACACTGAACGAGTAATAGCATCTCATGCATCTTTTTTTGTGCTATTTTACATCCACTACTGACGCTACTAAATATGACCGCTCGTTTGGCGTTCACTTTTATGGCGATTGGCAGGGTGTTTACCTCTGCTGAGTAGGATCAACTGGCACACGCCTTCAATTTACGAGGACAATGGGATTTATCACTATAAGAACACATGTACGAACAATTCTGCGGTTTAAGAACACCTCAATCTGACGTAGACTTTTCTTGGGACCATTTTCTTGAGAACAAATTGAAGAACAAACTTAGGAAGATATTTGTGAATAGTGATACTGTTTCTGTACACTTCAATAAGAGTACAGTTTTACCATACATTTTACATTAAAAAAGATTAGACATTGACATTTTTAATCCAAAAAGACTGATTAAACCTCTCCTAACATCTACCATGATGTCATGAATATGAACTGACTAAGAGCAATTTCAGGCTGAGATGTGGCTGACAGCCAAGCCAAAATGTTGTCTGGGGCCCCATAAGGCATTGCTCCTGTCCTGGGTTGGTGGCGAGGTGAGGCGGGGTGAGGCGGGGCGAGGCGTGGGTGAGGCTGCCAGGTGTCAGTGTGGTAGATGAGCTGGTGGTGTGTAAGGCGTAAGGTGATGGAGTGTGTGAGGTCCGGTCTATCGCTGTCATTAATAACCCAGACAGGCCTGCCAGCACCTCGGAGCCCCGCTCCCATACATAACCCTCAGAGCAGCCGCCAGGGCCCCCGCACTGGCCCCTGAGGACGCGCACATACACACATCGGCAAACTAGTCTGACTACTGATGTTAACATGATAGAGAGGAGACATGCGTAGTGTGAAGGATAGTGCTGCACACGGAGTGAAAAAACGTCTCAGCAGAAATACGAGAGGTTGTGGTCTCAGATGTGTGACGTTCTCACATATTTCTCGGCCCGTTCACCCGAGACAGACAAAAGAATACAAAATGTGAAGGAGCCTGGCAGAAGTGTCTGCTCTTGTCTTTGTCACAAAGCAACACTTTCTTTCTTTCTTTCTTTCTTTACCGTTCGCACACCCATGGCGAGAGTAAAATCAAGATGCAATACGTACACAACGTCATACGTCGATTTGGCATTTGTCTCGCCTCGGTCTGCTGACGGTTAAATCTTATTTCACGCATAAGCGTCGGAATGCTTGAACGCTATTCAGGTCTAGGGTGAACTGGAATGACCCAGCCTTTATAGAGCTGTAAAACCCCTTTTTCTATGGGGGATAGAAGAGATATGGCAGAATAGAAGATGGAGATCCAGAGAGAAGAGCTTCTTCATGGTTTCACAGCTCTTATTGATCGGTGAATCTACCCAGATACACTTATTTTACCCCCAGATATCAGCTTGGATCACTGGGCAGCTCCTCTTTCCCCCTCTCTGCCTTTGAACACCTGTCTTTCAACGTATCAATCATAGACTGTATATAAAGATGGATGACATGACAGCTCCCCAAAAGTGAGGTCAAAACATCTCGATCGCCCCCTGGTGGCTGGCTGCAGTATAGGTCGTAAACCCCGTCCCCTTCCATGTTAGCAGATGGGACATGGGCCAAACTAAAAAGTCAAATTACACGTCAAATAATTTTTTCCCAAAGATGGTTTCTGTCATTTTAGGTAGTTCTTATCATGCTGAAGTATGTTCAAGTGTTAATTTTTCTGATAAGTTTGGTTTTAATTAGTTATTTGATGCTATATGAAGGGGGAGACGTCACGATTGACAGCTGATCTGAGTGAAGTAGTCGCGGGAATTGTACGAGGGAGGAGATGTAACTTTAACTTTCCATACCCGTCACGAGTCTGTGTAGTAGAACATGTGTAAATTTGATCATAAATGTAGTTATAGAGATATTAGTTGATGTTTTCTTTCTAGCCAAACAGCTACCAAGGTGCTAACGTAGCAGCTAGGTGGCTCACGCTAGCAAGCTGCGGCCGTGGTCAGCTGGTGATTGGCTCGGGCGGGTGTGTGGGCCGGACCTCGACACCACGGCTTCACCTCCCCGATCACTACTGCGCAGACTCTGGCTCCGAATGACGTCAAAATCTCAAGATGGCAGCTCCCGTTTCCGGGATATTTTGGCTTCACTTTGGGAGGAAGTGGAGAAGCGTCGTCCATCTATATATACCATCTATGGTATCAATAAACAGAGAAAAAGTGAATAAAGGTGGTGTAAGGAATTGGTTGATGGTGAATGATAATGGAAGAAGAGAAAGAAGAGTGAAAGTGGAGTAAAAGAGACGGGAGTTCAACAGGACGGTGTGTTTGTGCGGGAGGGAAAGGGTCCTCTCCGATGGAGATTGGGAGATAAAGATATAGATGGATTGGAGAGGAGAGAGGAAGAGGCTTTAATGAATTAATGACTCTTCTCACAACTAGATGCCTCCTCTCTCCTGCTCAGACGCAGCCGATGAAATAATAAATAAACACATGAATAAGTGAAGAGGCCTGGATGAGACGGCACTCCGGAGGGGGAGAGGATGGGAGGGGACGGGGGGTGATGTGTGGTTGAGGGGGAGAGAGGGGTGGTACGGCGGATAGGCACGCGGTGAGCCTCTCTGGTGATTTGCTCCAACATCAAGCAGCTGGAGGTTACTGAAAAATTTAGCAATGTGCGGGGAGCTGGTGAATGCTAATAGCACAAACTGACTCCCCCCCCCCCTCTCCATCATTCCTCCACCCTCCGCCCCGCCTGCACCCACTCACTCCGGTGCACTCCGACCACCTTCAGTCTCCGGTGACCTTGCTCGGCGGCGAGATCGAGCGGCCACCAGCATGCTAACGAGATGCCGGCTTTGGTTTTGCAGGGTTGCCAGACGCTGCGGGGCGCTAAGAGGGCAAGAAGGGGCATCCAAATGACATGTTAGCATGACCGGGGCCGGGATGGAGACGGGCAGGGTGCCACTCATCCAGGCCAGTGAGGTCTATCGGATCAGATTAGGGAGACAAGAAGGCTGTTAATGAGGAGTTTGGGACTTTAATGCAGTTGCTAGACTGGTTCAAATAATCATCTGGTTATAGAAATCCACAGTAGAGTTAGTCAAAACAACCGATTAAAGGACAAGTCTGGTTTATTACCACTTTTCATAGTTTTGGCCATCATTCCTATCTGTAATAATAGGGGTGTAATTATTAACTGTTACACATCAGAAAACCAATACAAGAGTGGTAGCTCCGGGTCTGAGAAGTGAAGCCAATGCTGAAGTGCCTTAAACTTGCATTCTTTCTAACAGCCAGCAGGGGGCGACTCCTCTGGTTGCAAAAAGAAGTCTGATTGTATAGAAGTCTATGAAAAAATGAGCCTACTTCTCACTTGATTTATTTGATTTATTACCTCAGTAAACATTGTAAACATGAGTTTATGGTCTCAATCGCTAGTTTCAAGACTTCTTCAATACAGCATGATGTTCATTTACTAAATTATGGTCGCATTTAGAGTCAAATAGACCATAAAGCAGGGGATGCTTTAGGGCATGGCTTCCTCGTGATTGACAGGTAACTACCACGGCGTTGTTCGGTCTGGGAGTTGTCCTTGTTTTCGTCTTAGAACTTTAACCCTTTCACAGTGTGTTTTCAGTTCATGAAAGTTAATATTAACATTTTGGTTGCCTAAAAATGTTTTATTCAGTGTTTGGTTGTAACATCCAGAACACCAGCGCTCCAAACCTGATATTGGTTTGATAAATCAAGACTCTCTTTCTATCATCAGTCCAGAAAACTTTCCAAAGCTGTTTTATTAATATCAACGTCTCCCATTCGGCCATATCATATTGTGAACATTTTGAGATATTTGTAAGGTTAATGTTGAACTTGGCCACCTTCCGCTATTTGACGTCCATCACATGCTTGCTGGGTAATGACTCGTGGCAAATCAGCATCAAAACCACACAGCTAACACCTCATATGGGAATATGAAAAGTGAACTGCTCATAATTCTTTCTCTCAATCACTGGCTGTGGTTTATTCATTTCTTAAATATTTCTTAAATGTATGCCAGCGCCAGTATTAGCACTTCAGCACCATGAGTGCAACCTCACTGTATCTTCACATACATTGAGAAACAACATTGTTCTTAACTTTAGTTAGAGTTGCACAATATTTACCATAGTGACCCGAGGAAATCATTGTATGTTAGACTACGTTTTAAAAACCATATAAAAAGATGAACTTAAAGGAACAGTGTGTAACGTTTTGGGGAATCTATCTATCTATCTATCTATCTATCTATCTATCTATCTATCTATCTATCTATCTATCATTTTCATTAGTGTATAATCACCTGAAACTAAGAATTGTTGTGTTTTCGTTAGCTTAGAATGAGTCCTTCATATCTACATAGGGAGCGGGTCCTCTTCACGGAGTCCGCCATGTTGCTCCGCCATTTTTCTACAGTAGCCCAGAATTGACAAATCAAGCACTGGCTCTAGAGAGCCCTTCGTGTTTTTACGTTACCTGAATGCCTCCGTAGTTCTCCGACAAGCTTGTGAAACTGTGGTAACGTGAGCCGCAGAGTGCAAAACGGTGGTACCGCCAGCCGCCTTCTGACTTCTGTTGCTCATATAGTAGTGTTATTATGGTAAGGATGGCCTCTGAGTGAGGCGAATTGCGTTACCATGGTTTTGCACTCGGCGGCTCACGTTACCGCAGTTTTGGAAAGGGAGGAGTGAGCGGAGGGGTACTCAGTTGGTTGCAATCTGCAACCACACCAATAGTTGCCGCCAAATCCTACAAACTGTACATTTAAAAGACTGCTTGTTTAGAGCGTTTCAAACAATCCTAAATAATTTTTTGTAGCTCAGCAATAAATGTACGCAGAAAAGGCTCCTGTGGGGAATATTTCCCAAAGACGATTATGCATTTTTTGGACAAACCCTTTTTGTTAAGTGTAGGATTATTGAAGGGTAAGCAACCGTTACAAAGCACTAATGTCTCATCAGAGCAAGTGAACAGCTGATGAGTTGTGTCCCTTTCAATGAACCTTCTGCAGTGTAAGTTATCTGGCGTTTTCGCTCTCATTTGCGGGACATGATGTTGTTTACTCATTTTTGATGAAACGAGGGATTCAATTTAAGCAAATGTAGCTTTTTTTATGACTTTTATATATGATAGAGAAAGGCTGGTCCGTTTTTTTTTGCTTTCTTTTGGGATTTCTCCTCATTTGACCCTAATCTGTTACTTAACATGAGTCAAGTAACATACTTTCATAGTAGGCCGTATATTCTGCTCGTTAGTTTTGAAAAGGCCAACGATGAGGAAATACTTCCACTCATAGGAGACATTAAATTCACCAAGGACGGATTTCATAGTGATATTCTATTTCTGAAGGCTGGTGAGCTGTATCTTTAGGAGACTCTGACCCAAATGTCCTCGTCACCAGCTCTGGTCCTTCTGGCCCTCAGGCCTGGATGGCCCGCTGGTCTCAGTCCCCGAGCCGAGATGCTGACAGACTGGACGGGAGGCTCGGGGCGCCGCCGAGGAGCCCCGCTGACATGATTTACGGGCAGAGCTGCTGGGGTTGCTGGGCGACGTCTCGCTGCGGTCCCCCGCCACTATAATCGGAGCTCCACGTCCGGCTCCGAGGAGTCTGCCCGGGCTCACATCACCTCCCCCCCTCCTCTTGCTCCTCCTCACCCCCTCCCCTCTGCTGCCAGTCCAACTCAACAATGCACTCCCTCCCACTTACCCTTCTTCTTCTCCTGCGCCACTAAGGCATTGTGAGGCAGACGGAGGGAAGGCAGAGAGGCTTGCAACAATAGTAGCTGTGTGACGAGGGCCACTCCTTTGAGGTGAACACACTTAGATGCACACAAACAAGCATGCACGCAGGCACGTATACGCATGCAAAACATAAAACAAAGAGCAACGCCAACACAATGGCGCTGCGTTGTCTTGCCTTCCACTGCGGTGTGGATTTATTGGCTTCTATGTGGCGTGCAGATCCATCCCTCTTGTAAAAGCGTATTGTCTGGGCTCCACAGAGCAGCAGCACCAGTGTTCTGAGCCCCAGCACCTCCACTGCTGTCTTACCCACCCACTATAATCAGCGGAGAGCGCTGGGAGTGACTTGGAGCCTGGCTGGCTGGCTCAGCTCGCTCCAGAGTGCTGGCTGCGAGCGAGGTCATCTGTCCAGAGTCAGAGTCTCTGCGGAGAGAGAGGGAGAGTGATGCAAGGGGCTATTGAGGAGCAATGGAGGATAAGGAACACCCTGTCTTAAAGTCGCACTGGGCAAGGTTTTCCTGTAAAAACATACTTAATTAACTTTATCTTAAGTTCTTATATTGGCTGTAACCTTAGAATGCCTTTCACTGTAACGCTGTTTTACTGCTACAAGATTATGTGCCCTGCATACCGAAGTTTCTCACAGAACTATCTTTATAGGCCTATACGAACGTAGCATTTAGCCTTTAGTGAACTGAGACATACGCTTATTGACTTTCTTATCGAGACTTAAATAAGAGGATTGTTTCCACTCTCATGTTTGTGGGTTTAGTATGGAGCTGGAGCCAGGGAGTGTTTAGCTTACCTTAGGCTGTTCATACTAAACAACTTTAGCCATTTTCCGCTCGCCGACAGTTTTTGGAGCTCCCCAACAAAAGCCCCAGATGAGAGGCAAATCGAAGTGTTGGTTCGGCATTCGCAAATTGGCGCATGAGTGTTATGTGTGAACTGTTCAAAGACGCATCGCAGACACATTCCAGATATAAAGCATGCTAAATCTCTAGATCTGTCGGGGAGTCTGTCGGGGAACTACAGCCAGTAACAGCGTCAGCGGAAGGGTCACCTGTAGTAATAGGAACTGTAACCTAGTTCTATAAGCACAGGCCGAGCCCTCTACTGGACTCTATGGGTAATACTCTCCTCCAATCATGAGCACGCATTCGCCCACTGAAAGTTTACATAAGCATAGCCAGCCAATCAGGACGGTCGGACCCCACAGTATACTGTATAAGGCAGCGTCCCTCGCTGTCAGTCATCCCTCACCCTCTTCAGCGAGTGGCGCAAGAGCAACAGGGCCTCCTCGGTATAGAGGGCTCCGCCTGTGCCTCTAGGGAGGCGGTCAGGATGGATGGGTGGGTCTCAAAAACACCAGACTTTTACCCAGGAGAACGGTGTTCATGTCCGGTGTGAAATCAAGTCAACGTTGATTTATTTGTCACGTACTGTAATTTCCGTATTTATTTTAACCCAAATTACAGTCTTTTCCTAAACATAACCAAGTAGTTTTGTTGCCTAAACACCACAGGGGCTTGCACAGGTGCACTGATCGCTTGTGTTGCTGGACATTTGTAGGAAAACGCACAAAAAAATAACAAAATAAGTTTTCAAAAGATATCATAAGAACCGTTAGGATACGTTGAACTAAAACATTTGTTTTAGAACAGATTAAAAACAAGGCAAATGTTAATTCTTACGCATGGATATCAGAATTGCCTCATCTACACCCTGGCTTCCACTCTCACAACAGGAAATGTTACTTCCAGCATTGACACTGATTGTGATGTAAATTGGGACGTGTGGAATCGTCCAATATAATCATAATTCCTAGGATTTCACTATTCCAGTGCAGTGATAATTATAATGTCAGTCTTTTCAAGGGAAATTACATTTGAAGTAGCATTTAGTCACTGTCAGACTCTATAATTCTACTAGTGGAAGGGAGTTTCTACGGGTGTGTTAGCTTCAGACAGGCCTGGAAATACATCAAGGACGACATGAGTGGAAATATAAAGATAAGTTTTAAAATGCCAATATCCATAACATGAAATATCAGTGAGTATTTTATATTCAACACCAGTCAACAGAGACTGGCAGTTCCTCCATATTTTAATGAGACCAGGGCCGGTATTGGCGAAGCCATATATCTCTCGGACCCCCGTTATGGCGTCCATTCATCAGACGGGCTGCATTTTCTCCAGCTGAGCCTGTGAAGCAGCCAGCGAGGCCGACACGACTGTGATCTGACATGCACACACAAAAAAAAAAAGAACGCGAGGCAGAGGGATGGGAAGGGGAAGGAGAGGGGAGAAGCGAGGAGCTGTGTCAGAGCTGTCTGCGCTGAGGCCTTCAACAACACAGAGCTCTGATGGAACCAGGTCGACTGCCGCCGCCGCCGCCACTGACGGAGGTGTGTGTGTGCGTGGGCGTGGGTGTGTGAGAAAGAGATGGAAGCAGAGAAAGAGGGCTTTCAAAGTTTTGATAGAAGGTTTGTCACCATAGAGCCTCTCATCACTTTTCAAAGGCGAACTTCTCAGAGAATAGAAACCCACTTTCTCTGCTTTCTCTGAGCTTTATCGAACTAGAAAGAAACCCCCAACTACCCCCTTTACTCTGTTCCTCTTTATCATCAATCATCTCTCTCTCTCACACACACGCACACACACACACACATGCACACACATACTTAAACTGTGTTGGGAGCCCAAAGTGTTGAGGTAATGACTTACACATGTCCCTATTAAGGATCTGGCACATGGCGGGGAACTTTCCCACCCGTCCATAATTGATATTAATCCCTGCTCTTTGGAGTGGCTCGGGGGAACGGTCGGAGGACACGTTAATGCACATACGTACAATGGCACAGTCCTAGACCTTGGAGAGAAAAAACAGAAAGCCCTTTGAAAAAAATAGACTGTAATAAATGAGATTAAACTAACACCACAAAGAGCGGATGGGACAAAGGATGACAGACAAGAAACAAAAATAACAAAAAGAGAATGGAAAATTAAGCAAATTAGAGATCAAGATAGTAAACTTCCATATATAAGAAATCTACTCAGTATGATAACATTTTTTAGTTAACATGCAGGACCGTAGAAAATGGAATATGACTTTACAACATCTATGAAATCTTTCTTAGAAAAAGAAACTAATTTAAGAGAAAACTAATTAAACTATGTGGAATAACATGAGACCAGTTTCAACAAAGCACCATGGGAAATATGCGTGAAGGGTCAACTAAAGCCAATAAGAATCAGATATGCACTACTAAACATTACTGTAATAATCATAGAGTGGAAATGCAATCCTTGACATTAACACTGAGCAACATTAAAGGGTTGTTTCACCCACATGACAAAAACACATATTTTCTTGCTGACCTCTGGTGGTATCGAGCCAAGCGGATAATTTTGGTTTTATTTGTCTCTGGGATTTCCTCCACTCTCGTCCAATAATCACACTAAATTGGGATGTTTGTGTTAGGCAGTGTCTGTTTGTTAGAGGGATATTTTGTTTTATTTTAACCAATCACTAGAAAATAACATAATCACCCAACGTCATTTTCAGTTCTGTGCCAACTTACAACAACTGCATCTCATGAGACTGTCGTTTCAGTGCCCCGAAACGACATGATGTTTATGTTTATGTTTAAGTGACAAAACCCTCCAGTGGTCGTAGTAATTACGATCAAGAATTGTCAGGCTGGATGGATGGGTCCAACGTGACCTCATGGGAAGGTGTACCAATAGCTTTTACTGAACTTTTAAGGACATTTCACGTGTCATGTCACGCATTTTAAGCTTTTCGCATGTCCTCTAATGCCGTTCTCGTTCCCAACTTGTCACATACGGATGCATGGACGCAGTTTTAAACGCGTAAAAGTTGTGAATTCAAGCAAAACTGCTTGGTTAGGATTAGCAAAAGATCATGGTTTAAGTTAAAATAAAAGTTCTTATGTAAATTAAGTTACGTACATACAATAAATTACATAAGTAGTCAACGTAAATAAGTCAACGGTTGACGTTTTGTTTCACACGGGACACGGACAGCGGTCTCCTGGGTGAAAAGTCATGTGTGTGTTTGACCCGCCCATCCACCCCGACCTTCTTCTGAAACAGACTTTCTCATGCGTGAAGTGACACGTGAAAGGTGAAAAAATGCGTAGCAATAACACGCGGAATGACATAAGAAATTGGCGTGTTATTTATACTCCATTTGGTGAGGCCATTTGAATAACACGCCAATTTGTTAAACAAACAAATACAGGACTTTCAACCAGGAGACCAGTGTTTGGGTCCTGTGTGAAAACAAAGTTATTTTGAAGTTACGTTCATTTTTTGTGACATGTTTTCTGTACTTAAAGTATGTAAACCCAACCACGACATTTTCCCTAAACCTAACTAAGTAGTTTTGTTGCCTAAACCTAACCGCGACTGTTTCACGTTAATTCCGTTCAGTTAAATGACATGAACATCAGACTTTAACATATTAGTTTCACATTTCAAACTGACAGTCAACGTTGGTTTCTTTTAAGCATGACCACGATCGTTCCTTAACCTTAACCAAGTGTTTATTATTGTAACCACGACGACGAAGGTCCCCTAACCTTAACAAATCATTTTAACCTGAACCCAAAAGACGTTGTAATCGCCTTCCAGAATGACACATATACAACATATTGTCTGATATTTTCTTGTAGCAAGGATTTTAAAATGACTAAAGTCCTGAGTCCAAATTTTTCAAACAGCCACCAACCAAAATAATTGTCTTCATTCGTTTGCCGGTATCTGTCCATATAATTAATGTACATTTCATCTGCCTATGTTATAGTTAAAACACATTTTACATTATTCACAACTCTGACTCTGTGAATAGTATTACAATATCCCCTGAATTGATTTTTTGTGCCTAATAAGACACATTTTAAGATATTTAGTGTAAATAAATAACAGAATCAGCTTGTGCAATACGTGTGAAATTACAGACTGTTAAATTCTCTTCATGTCACTCCCCAAATTCCCAGAAATATCACTGAGGACATGACCTCAGTGTCCTCAACGGTGCCTTGGACCACAAATAACCCCGATGAATTCATCAGAGTTCTTATCAGATCAAGAAGATATAAATACTGTATATGTATATTTATTGGAGTAAAATTTCACACATGCTGTATAAACAGCGGCCACATGAGGAATCACACTGTTGCAGTAAATCAAACATTATCTCTGGATAATATCTGCTGCGTGACCTCCTTGACCTCAGCAGCAGCATCCTCCAGACAAACTGGTGGCCGTGGGGGGGGGGGGGGGGGCAGCACACAGCAGCCATTACATGGTCTACTGAGAGGAGGGGAAACAGCTAATTCTTGTGACAGGGTTATTTCAGACGACGGGGACATTTCATAGGCAGAACATCTTCATTCCTTACAAACCCGTGGCAGAGCGCTGACGATGCCGAGGCTCCCCGAGGGCCCAGCCGCAGTTCCCAGCTGGGTGTCAAACACACCCTGGGGTCCGCCTGAGTGGACACCCATCTGCCCCTGCTGCTGCCTGAGGAGAGGAGGGGTGGGGGGGGAGCGGTGGGAAGGTCTTACATGGAGGTCATCCAAGATCTTAGAAGGATAAAAAAAAAAAAAAAAAGCCAGATTTACTGATGATCACTTTTTTATGCATGACCTGATACTACAGATTAGATCAGTTTCACTAAACTAATTTACAATCGCCCCAGTTAGGATTAATAAAGTGCAGTCAAATGACTTGAGATTTAAAAACAGCCAGAGTACACACACGTACAATTCAAATCTCTAATGACATAAAACATGAAAATTAAATGTGTTCTAAGGAAGGATCATTAATTACCAGATACATCAACGTGGACTCTGATCATCGTCTAATCTCACTGGATTTGTTGTTATGGTTGTGACATTACAGCACCAATAACAACGATTGTGGTTTATCTTTAAAGAAAAGACACAATTCCTGTACACATTTCTTAAAAGGAGCCAACAAGAATACCTTTGATAAGAAAATATCACAATAAAAATCTACTGGAAAAACTCTAGTTTCACGTTTTCCTTATAATTGCAACAGAAACAAATGTAAAAGGTACTTAAATCAAAGAAAATCACGTGTAAAATGCTGCTGTATGATGATTTAATTATTACACAGGTTTCTTTTTTTTCTCTTAAAGAATAGTTCAACATTTTAGGAAACACACTTATACGCTGTCATGACATAAATTAGATGAGAAAATCGAGATTACTCTCTGCATGCAACCTGATCTCATAGGAAGGCGTATAAATAGCACAACATTTTAAGGACATTCCACGTGTCATGATAACGCATCATTTATACACCACGTTGTTACCGTGAAATGGTCGCGGTTATGTGTAGTCAACAAAACCACTTAGTTAGGTTTAGGAAAAACATTGTGGTTGGGCTTAAAATAACGTAAACAACATAACATAAGTACAGAAAACACGTCACAAACATCACTAATGTAACTTCAAAATAACTCAACAACACTTTGGCAGTTCATGTGCCAAATGTAGTTGGAATTCTGTATGATGTTTGTACCTAAATAACCAACTACTAAATGTCATGCAGGAGAAATCAGCAGCAACATGGAAGAATTTGACATTTTTTTTTTATATCAGTTTGATCCTCCAGCCAGTTCTCATTCCCAGGGCATCAAATACCAACGCTTTGTCGTATCTTGCGAAAGGTTCAGTGGAGGTTGTATGAACTTCAGAAGTTTCCTCTGACTTGGGGGTGAGTCGATAATGACCGGATTCTCGTATTAGGACGAACATTTCTTTCAGACTTGAGGTTTTTCATCATTCTGTTCCGTCTGGCCTTGAAGATAGATGCACTGCTGTGAGCCCTGCTGTTTCTCGCCACGCTGATTGGACTTTTGCAACGACACCCTGACCGCGCAGTGGCCCACTGGAATCCCACAGTGATGTCTCAAATCCCATATGCACACACACATACAAACACACACACTTGCTTTCCGCCATGCTGATGAGCAGAAAAGTATCAAAAATGAGGGACACGGATTAATGCATTCAAATGTGTCTGTGTTTGTGTGGTTGTTGTGTTCATGCGGATGGTAAAAAGTTAGAGAATGAGTGTGTCAGAAGTGGGTGTTTCTGTGCATTTCAGATGTGTGCATGTGAGGGACAGAAAACTAAAGAGTGAACTGGAAATTGAAGCAGGGCAACTTTCACTTTTTAGAGCTTTGATCAGTGATATACAGTAAACTCACTTCAGTTTAGCCACATTTTCTTGCTGATTTAAATGTTAATGATGTAAATTCAGTGTATAAAATATACATAAAAATATATATAAAAATATAATGAATACTGCTGATGTTTTTATAGACAGTATTTTCAATTTTATTATGCATCACTGGTCTGATTAACTGAGGTGGAAATAAAAAAAAAAACATCAATCTACAATCTAATGTATGGAAAATGAAATCCGGTGCCGTGATGATACAGACATAGAAAGAGTCCACACACACACACTACAGTTCCTGTTCTGAAATATCAACCTGCTCTCATGGGAAGGCGTATAAATAGCACAACATTTTAAGGACATCCGCATGTCAGGCTGGTCTCATACACTCTTCGTATATACCTATACAAAAAATAATGCACTTATATATATCCCACAAAATCAATTCATGTGTAATTCATGTAATTGTGAACCAGGAAATATAAAGGGTATGGAGGAGGTCGGGGTGGACGGGGGGGTCAGAAAATACCAAATTAGTGTGAAACCAACGTTGATTTATTTATCACATAAGTTACGCCACTTCAGGAGTTATTTTAAGCTAAACCACAATCTTTTCCTAAACCTAATTTTTTAGTTTTGTTGCCTAAACCTGACCAAGTCGATCTTTTCCTAAACCTAACTAAATCATTTTATTGCCTAAACCTAAGAAAGTTGTCTCCTGTGAAGACAGAAGTTTATTTCTAAAAGACTGTTTCCATGTAACAAGCGGAAATTGACACGTGTTGTTGGACATTTGTAGGAAAACGAACGATAAAGGAGGAATAACTTTTTCAAACAAACCATTGTATGAGAATACGTTGCATGATATTTTCGCATGTCATTTCACACCACGGGGGTTACCGTTTCGCGTCGTTAATGTGAAACGGTTATGTTGAGGCAACAAAACCTTAGTTAGGTTTAGGAAAAACCATCATGGTTGAGCTTGAAACAAACAAGTAAACTAGGTAAAATACGTACCTAAACAACGTAACATAAGTGCAGAAAACATGGCACAAACACCACTAATGGAACTTCAAAATTGGGACATGAACACCGGTCTCCTGGTTGTAACCCGTGTGTTTGTTTGAACTGCCTCATTTTCTGTCTCTCATGCCATTTATACTTTTCATTTATGTAGGCCTATAGCTGCTCACAAAGTCTAGAAAATGACACAATATTTGACATGTACGTAAATTACTTAAATAGTAATGCATGAGCTGTATTATTCTAAACTAACTGTAACTGTTAATGGTCTGTCCACTTTGGTCTACACTGAAATATCTCAACATCTATTGGATGGATTAGCATCAAATGTTGGATAAACATTCATGATCCTCTAGAGGATGAATCCTGCTGACTTTGATGATCCCTGGACTTTTCCTGTAGCGTCACCATGAGGTTAACTTGGTACTGACATTCATGTCCTCTCCATGATTTAAGATAGACAAAAGATTTTTGCTTCAATCCATATTGAGTATAAATTGTCAGAAAAAAATTTGATGTTTCTCTCAGGAAGTGTTTCTGAAATTGTTGGAGAAATTCTAAGAATTCTGAGCATTACCTAATCTATTATAATTTGGCCAATATTTTTTGGACATACTACATCCTGAAATGTGGCCATTTCAGTGTCATGTCATGTCCCCTCAAAAATTTCAGATAGGTGGTCAAGCAGGCTGAGAAAGACTGCACTCTAGGTAGAAAAAAAAAAAAGATAAGATAAGATAAGATAAAAAACAAGATCCAGGCCTGTACGTGTTTCAGTCCCAGTCCGATCACAAGTGCTTTCCTCCAACTTTTCCCTTCCCTCCTCTCCAGCTGAAGCTGCTACAGGTCCTGATACCCGGGTTGAGACTGACCAAAGCTGGCGGGACCTCCCAAAGGTTGGCCCACTGGGTCAGGACCACCAATCAGGGGCTAACAACTCAGAGGTCCTGGAGGCAGAGAGAGAAAAATCTAAACCAGACCCGGCACGGAGCTGAGAACTGCTCAGCATCAACTCCAATTCACTCGATCTTCAGAGGACATCTGGAAAGAGAACAAGTGCTCTGGACCACTGGAAGGTTTCAGTAGTTGTATATTCAATATTCTGCATTTAACGTTACGTACGTAACTTAAGTTCTTTGTTGCTTTTAACTTTGACTGTAATCTTTCCCTGAACAAAGTGGTTTTAGTCACTTTAACTTAAAGCTGCTTGAATCAACATTTTTATATTAACATTGGACCAAATGATGTGAAAGGTGATGGTTGTAGTAACATTTTACATGTAGCATATTTTAGTTCATTGTTTTGGGTTTACTACTTGAAACTTTCCAGCAGCATGCAAATGTTTTCAGTGGAAAAAGCTCTGATAACCTCACCGTACACCACCTGCTCAGCACTAAACAGCAGACATTAGCGACTAGTATATATATAGCTGGTGAACATAATGGAACATTTAGCAGTTATACAGCCACATATTTTTCTCAAGAGTTGGTGGAGCCAAAGCAAAGCTAAAAGGAGAGCCTGTTACAGCCCGGCTCAAAGGCTGCAACAAAAATGGGAAACCAGAACGAGTTTAAAAGTAATAAATAGACATTTATTTACGAAATAACCCAAACGAGTGTGTGAATATGTCTGAAGCAAACAAAACTAAAGCAGCAGCTGTGTCAGCAAAGGGAGGAGAGAGCCTCTGAGGGAAGGTGGTGAGCTTTATATCCTCCGGACCAGGTGTGGCTCATGAAGCTGACGACCCTCCGCCCTGCTAAACAAAGAAGTGCCAGCAAGCACAAGAACACGGGGACACCTGGTGTAGTGGAGTCACAAGTGAATATTGGAGAATTGGACGTCCGTGGCCAGACACACGACTCTAAATGAAGGCTAATGTTCCTCTGGGTGGCTAAACTGATTGCTCTTCATATCAGCTTTAAAGGGTGATAAAATGCCAGTGTGGTATTTACACACAGACCGTAAATAAGAAGTGGACGTAGTCACCATGTATTCACCCATTTGGTTTGTGGACTGCCAATTTGAAGCCTTGAGTTCTGCATTTTGGCCGTCACCATTTTGTGTTTTTGCAACCAGAAGTGACACTGAGAGGGTGGAGCTAAGTACAACCGAACGCTGAATAACACATTTTTAGGCGACCAAAATGTAACGGTACATGTCCACGGCCTCCGTCCTTTCCAAGCTTCCCAGTCATTGTCTATGTAAGCAGCCGTGCAATGCATTCTGGTAGCGTGGCGGGGCGATTCGAGAGACGGGGCCTCCTCATTTGCATAAAGTTGAGGTCTAGGCTACTTTATGCAAATCAGGGGCATCCAGCGCGACTCACTGTCTCAGGAAACTCCCTAGAAACTTATAAACTAAACATTGTTGATCCAAAATAAGGCAACTGCATGGCTTATTTTTCGCATAAAATGTTTTCAGAAACACATTTCGGTGAACTACTTTCCAAACAAGCCGCCATGTTGGTTCCGGTTTGAAAGCTGGGAGCAGCAGCTCACGAGTGAGAGCGTTGGTCCAATCAGATGCCTTGTGTCTAGTGGCAGCCCATCAAGCGTCCAATGCTGAGAAGCGGGGCGATCCCTCTCGATTAAAAAACGCCTCTGTGGACACGTACCATTACAATTAGCTTTCATGAACTGAGAACACGCTGTGAAAGGGTCAAGAGTCATTTTATTTTCACATATATTGTCTTAGATGTGTCCCTTGATTGTTCTTCTAAAGCGTGTTATGAGCAGCCTTTAGGTTAGAAGCATATAAATAAAGTTTATCATTAGTTGAGAATGCTCTCTTTGTTATAATACGTCTCCAAACACACTTGTTCTATTATTTTTATGACCTCTGCTCTCCTTTCTGATAATTAAAACTACAAGATCAACTTGGCTCTTTGTTCGGAGGAGTTTCACACCCTTCTATATACAGTATATATATATATATATATATATATATGTGATAGTTGCCCACGGACTGCCGTCCCTCCTCCCCCTCCCACCTGTAGTGTTTTCATCTTGGCACCTTCTCCTCCATAACTATCTTGGCTCGTTTCTCTGAGTGCTTTTCCGAGCCCGACGCCTGCTCCCTCATTCACTGATCACTAATCAGAGCTCACCTCCCCGCTGGTCTACAGTTAACCTCTAGGCTCTTGGGAGATGCTCCTCCACCTCCTCTGCATATGGCCGTTGTGGGTTTTGGGCGGCAGCCAGGGTGCCCTCTCGCGCCCGCCCACCCGCCAAACGTTGGCCCCGTACTGAGGCAAAAAGGCATTTGTATGCCAGTCATGTTTCGGAGGGGCCGCTAGCTCTTTAAGACTGTGGGAAAGAGGGCATTTCTGCAATGAAACAGCCCCGTTTTCACACATTCCTGAGGAGGGCATATTGAGCTCATTATCATATTTAACTACAATGGCTCTTTGTGCGGGATATGAGATTTGGGAAGGTGCCAGATATCCTCGGGTGCATGTGTAGATGCACATGTGTGAATCTTTCTTAATATTTTTTGTGCGTAAACTGAAACATAATGGATAAAATCAGTAATATTGTACCTGATGTGAATTGTCAAGTATTACAAGATTATAATAAGCTCATTTGAAAGCACAGTTCTGTTGTTCTCATCAGAAAAACAACAAAAATACTTCATTTCATTCATATCACAGCATTAAAAACTGCATGTTGTACACAGCTCACATTGTACAATGTTCTGATTACAGTAAAATGGTAATCATGCGCTCACAACATAGTCTTTTGACAAAAGAATCAGATTGAATCAAATCTCAATGTCCACTTGCAAGCTTTTTTTCTGGAGCTTTCAACCTTATCTCATGGCCTGGATGGATTTGAAAAAAAAAAAATCCCCAAAAACATTTTTGTGTCTGATCTGAGCAAACTCGATCGTCTGAAGAAGACCTTGAGATGTGGTTGAAAGCCTTGAAAAAAGCTAGCTAAGTAGTTATACCTTTCAATAATAACAATATTGGGGTTGCCATGTTGTCTGACTGCTCTATATTTGTTAATAATGCAGTTATAGATGTTGATATTCAGTTGCGGATTAATCCACATTTGGTGCTCCAATGAGTATTTACCAACTCAGTCACCAGAAAAAACTGTTGGCATTGTATGTTTCTTCAACAAAAATAAGTTTCATAGCAGCCTCGTATCACGCTTGCAGAAACACACAATGCCACGTGGTTAATGTTGTGATTGGTTGATTGGTTAGGTTTAGGCAACCACGTAAAATCAATAACAGTCGCTCAGTATACCAGGTCGCTTGCTGTGACTAGATGCAAAAACGTCAACATCAACGTATCCGTGGTCTGCAGAAACGTACAATGTCACCATTTTTTCCTGGCGACGGTGTGTGTGTTCATGGTAATGAAGGAACATGTCACCCAGTGCAACAGTGTGGCACATGTGTGATGTGTTTTTAATAATTTACTACTATACTATACTCTATGGCACAGAGAAATGGGACGTATCAGCCTTTGGATACACAGACACAATACTTGTTAGTAGATTTGGTGACAATAAGAAAATACAGATTATCACCAGACTTAGTAAAGTGTTGAGCTTCTGTGTTTCCAAAATCATTAACACTGCCTGTGTTTGCAAGCCTGGTGTGAGTGCATGTGTAATGGGGCAGGTATGTTTGAGTCAATGAGTGTGTGCAGTACAGTAGTCGTAGTGAAGATAGCAGGTGTGGGGGGGGGGGGGGGGGTTGGGGAGTGTGTATTGTGTTACACAGGAACACATTAGCAGTCAGCCACTCTGAAAGTGGCGCTCGTATCCTACTAGGATGCTCCCAGCAGCCACACTGATCGAAGCCGACATCAACAGCTTTCCTCCAGCTTCCCTCTCTTCAACACACACACAAACATGCAAACACACACACACACACACACACACACACACACACACACACACACACACACACACACCAGCAGCACCAGCAGCAACAAAACATTTTCCATGACAAAAATGGCGACAGCAGCAGAATCAAATGGAGTCTTCCTTCTCCGGTGACGCCAGTGAAACAGAGCCGAGCAGTGGAGATTATTGCAACAGATGCAGCGCGAGGCCATCATGTTTCACTATGTATTCCCACTCGCAGACTGAAAATACAGATCCCCCCCAACCATGTATCGCCCTACGTCTAGACCCCCGTCTCTAACTCTCCCTCGCTGCATGTGGCCAAACAGAAAGGGAGGGCGATTCTTCCTCTGCCGGGAAAAAAAGGTTAAAAGGGGCTGTCTTTCATCAGCTCATCATCCTCAAGTCCTGCATAATTTATGGGCTTGTTACTGTAATCAAAAATTCTTCTTTATTTTTTTTTGGGAGTGGGGTAGGGGGGGTGGTAGATGCACGGTGGAGGCAGTGCTCTGCCGCACAAACTGTTTCCCGCGAGCCCGGGCCTTTTCATGTGAAATGAGATACTGCTGTGATGTCCCTCGGGTAAGAAGGCACACACAACACATACACAAAGTTGTGGAGAGAAAACTCTGTGTACACAAGCAGCACAATATCTCAAACTTCCCTCTACTCTGCTCATGAATGTTAATGGGGGCATAATGTACAGACGGATTCACACACTGTAAACCAAGTGAGGCCTGTGATGGTGTTGGTTTACAGGCTATTGTTGGCCGAGCTAAGTGATCATGAGGTCACGTCTTGGTCTTTTGCCTACTTTTATCTATAGCAGCTACACAGTTGCATCACAAATCTCCTAGCAACCAGTGTTGGCTGTGATAAATTAATGGAAAAATATGCACCAAAACCAAATATATATGCAATCAACCATTCTCAGATATATATGATGTCAAGTTTGGGAGCAACCATGATAAACTGTCTACAGACTACATTAAATATAGATGGCCATAATGACATTTTGTCACAGCCCTCGGCATTTGATACCGCCAAACAAGGCACCCTGTAGCGTCTGTATGAGGCGCACCGGGATTTAAAGTAACTCCAATGTAAACCCATCCATGGCAGCATTAGACGCTCAGAGCAACTGCTCCAGAAGTCAGGTGATGTAGAATAAAGAGCAAACAAGGTCCGCATGGCGGTTCGGAGTGATGGATGGGTCAAACAAACATCCAGGACAGACCGCTGTCCGTGTCCCGTGTGAAACCAAAAGTCAACCTCGACTTATTTTACCGGGCTGGTTATACGTATGTTATAAAACTACAGGGCAAATAGCAATAAATTAAAATAAAGTTCTTACATTAAGTTAACATAAAAAACAATTACTATAACCAGTGGGCAACCTCCGAGTCTGAGAAGTGAAGCCAATGCTGAAGTGCCTTAAACTTGCATTCTGTCTAACAGCCAGCAGGGGGCGACTCCTCTGGTTGCAATAAGAAGTCTGATTGTATAGAAGTCTATGAGAAAATGAGCCTACTTCTCACTTGATCTATTACCTCAGTAAACATTGTAAACATGAGTTTATGGTCTCAATCGCTAGTTTCAAGTCTTCTTCAATACAGCATGATGTTCATTTAGTAAATTATGGTCCCATTTAGAGTCTATAGACCATAAAGCAGGGGATGCTTTAAGGCGGGGCTACCTTGTGTTTGACAGGTCGCTACCACGGCGTTGTCCGGTCTGGGTGTTGTCCGTGTTTTCATCTTTGAACTTTAACCCTTTCACAGTGTTTTCAGTTCATGAAAGTTAATATGAACATTTCGGTCGCCTAAAAATGTCTTATTCAGTGTTCAATTGTGCTTAGCTCCACCCTCTTGTGTCACTTCTGGTTGCAAATAACCAAAATGGCGACGGCCAATATGCAGAACTCTGGGCTTCAAAACGTTAGTCCACAATTCATTGGGTGACATCGTCCACTTCTTATATACAGTCTATGATTACAAGTCATTAAAATGAGCGAAATTTAGCATTCAAATTTAATATTTGTACATCTTATTGAGTTAATTTTATCGATGATAGGTAAATAATTTACTTACTTTTCTCACTTAAATGGAGTTTTGGATTGATCTTAATATGTTGTTTAATATTCTTTACCTTTGTCAGGGTTTTATTTATTTACAATATGTTTAAGGCGAGGCAGCTTTAAGTGTGCTGTGGTGATTTATTTCAAGGTCAACTAATAAATAAAGGTGTTCAAAGAGCCAAGTGAGCAGAGTAAGAACTTAATGTCAGCAGAGCATCCTGCTTTAATATATTTGTGGAGCATCTTGAGATACAACTGTTGCTTTATCATGTTATATATGTTGACTCCCACCGTCACTGCAGCTGTGTGATTCTCCTCCAGAGGACTGAATTCTTCTGTGCGGCGCTGACCCACTAACATCCCCTGCAGAGGCAGAGAAGGGCGGGAACTCTCCATCATTACAGCTGGAATGGTGTGTGGTGCATGTGAACGTGCTGCATGAAAACACGCACATGTGGGTAGGAATGTTGGTACGCTGTGTTTATTGTGTGTGTGTGTGTGTGTGTGTGTGTGTGTGTGTGTGTGTAGAGAGACGAAGCTGCCTAACGAGCGATGAACACACAGCCATCTCACACTATCTAAACCACAGCCTTAAAATACTGTCCTGACAGCCACCGCCGGGGGGGTGAAAAAGGAAGTTGTTGCCCACAGAAACCTGCGATTAGATGTGATTCACCCACCGGTCATCCACCTCATCAAACCCCGGCCCATACCAGGGCTCTTGATGATGCAGCCTCCCTTCCACGCGGCTACCGGTAAAGCTGACCTGAGACGCTGGCTGATGAGTCTCAAGTCTGGCCAAACACATTCCTACCCAGCCACCAGACTCTCCACCCTCCATTCCTGCTGTTCCTCTATAGTTCCGGTGGTTCTGACTGTGCACGTACTCAGACTATGACATGCAACATTTTAATCACAAGATAACATGAATGTACACTGATAGAGGTGGAGAACAATTAGGTTTGTTGGAGCTACAAATAGTAATACAATACAGTAGAATTTATTTATTTATTTACACTTCCACGGTAGAAACTACTCTTCTTGGGGTACAAAAACACTACCTCACAATGTAAAAACAAATATGTAATTATTAAAATCCGAAGCAAAAAAAGGGAACAAAAGATGAACAAACTTCTACCAAAACAAAACAAAAAAAAACAATAAAACTACTAATAAGAACAAAAAATGTAGTAGAGAAATACGATGCTGCTGGCATTTAATGGACTTGAAACTCACAAAACATTGAAAAACAGCGACACGGGCTGTATCCCAGCTATTATTTGAAATAAATAATAATAAAAAAAAGATCTTATGCTAAATTTGATCTGTTTTAATTAAGTTGAGAAATCCTTCATTATGCCGGTGTATTCTCACTGAAGACACTCGAGTCGTGTGCATTATGATGTGCATAAATGTGATCAAAGTTTGATTGATGACTGCTGAAATTGTCGGTTCTGACAGAATCATTACTGCAAGTATTCCCAAAACATCTTTCCCTCTCACAGAATATCTCTGCCTGAACATCATTTCCTGGTGACTCCCAACAGGTCAACAGACCAGAATGTTTGGCTGAATACAGGCCCAGATCTTTCCTTCTGATGCTCGAAGAAGAACTTTTCTCCTGCTGTTTGAGATGCACAATGCAGATACTAATACGAACAAGAACTCCAAGCTCTACTACATAGTAATTAAAATTTCATGAGAAATTGCTATAGAAATCATTATGGAAAAAGTAAAGCATGAACGACAAACCAGCAGAAAAAGATAATATTCATGTTTTCGAAGGTTTTTTCAGACAGCACAGGCCTTCTGACCCATCCAGCTCAGGCGCATTAATGATTTAGCTCACTAAAAGCTGAAGTTTATATGGATGAAATACCCCTATGGAGGAGTATTTCTGTCACTGTGATGCTAACTTTTTTGCTTGTCCTCCTGAAAACAGGTGCCATCAGCAACGAATGGTAGAAACTTCAGAGGGAAGAGAGACTGAGGGGAGATAAAGAGAGTGAAGAGGCCTTTGAGTAACAGCTCATTTTTTATTTGGCAACACTTCAAATGTAGCCCGTTTACCACGTCTAGACGAGACAGCTTTCAAAGCCGGGGTAGAGTACTGCTTCTTTTTTTTTTTTTACTCAAGTATATAAAAGCTATTTACTGTAACAGCAGAAGACAGACATCTCTTTTACTTTTCCTACCACAGACACTCTGCTGCTCCTCTACGTTGCAGATGAGTTTGTCAGATGCCTCGGTCCACCTCTCTTTCTCTCAGCCTAACCCTCCTCCTCTCTCTTCTAGCAGTCTGTTTGAAGCTGTGAAAGAAGTGAGACAATCTGATCCTGTTTGATGGATAATTTGAAAAACTCAGCGTGCGAGATCAGGGCTGAGACGATGTTCGTTTCTGGTGGCTGGGCTTCAGAAAGCAGGTCGTACAAAGGGACTTGTTCTCTCTCTGTGGCCTTTTAAATTCGACAGTCAGCGTGTTGAGACCGCTTATGTACTCTAACTACCGCCACAAGCTTTTCATGTGGCTCTTCATGCTGTTTTGCTGTTGAGAAATCCCATATTAAACGATGCAGTGTGCAGAGAAGACTTTCTACTTCAAATATTTGTGGTTTTACATCAGGTGTATCTAAATGGACCTGGAGACAATCCAAGCATCCCTCGGTTTCCCTGCTTCATTACTGCGAGGCGAACACACGTTTAACAAACTCTCTCAAATCATTAATAACACAAAGTTGTTATTTGTTATTGATATGATGGAGAGACCATAATATTCACTTAGAATTTACCCAAAACTGATTCCACCGAGGCATTTGATCAGAGTCAACAAATGCATCAAGAAATGTTATAATTTTAATGCTGGAGATGAAAATGCTGTATAAAGGCTAGGGTGTTATCATATCTTCTGCAGTAAAAAGACAATATTTTCAAACTTTTGACGTGAAAATTGTTAAATTTAAAGAGATTAAATATGGAAATGGAAAATATTTGAGCTACTGGTAGTTTCATTCCAAAATAAAAATATAGGTTTCAATATTTTAAAACATATAAATATTATAATATTTATAATTTTTTTTATTATTACACTTATAGAAAAGTATACAGTAGATACACTATGCATTACAGGGCAAGAACAAGGTTAAGCAAGGTTAAAGTCAGACATAAATCAATTAAATCAAACTGAAAATAAGAACGTATACAATAAGAAAATACTTTATTGATGTTGAAGCAGCACAAGAATCAGGCTTATATATTCCTATATATTTACAATAAATAAAATAAATAACAGATTAAAGCAGCAGTAGGCGAGATTGGAGCAAATATGATTATAATTTATTATTAAAACAGTCACTATATCCTGACAGTAGTGCATGAGACAGGTAATCTGAAAGAAATCATGTGCCTCTGTGTCCTCCGGTGCTCCTAACGGCATCTGCAAGATTTCACAGATCGGAGGAAAACAAGCAGTCAGAGCTGATCTGGAGCCTGCCGTCTCTGAGCAGCTGTCAATCACTCACGAACTCCGATCAAACAGTGAAACTAAGCAGCGCTGATCAAATATGAATCAAAAATCTTTTACTGTAATGCCTATTTCTCTCCTCAAATGTTTTCAGAATCATCTTGTAGTGTACTGTTTAGCTGTAAAATGAGAAAGATCCTGAGATCAGGTTAAGATGGCTTGAAGGAACGCCAAGTACCAGTCACATGACCGGAGCACAGCCAATAGGAACGCTCTCTCTCTCTGAAATGACCTGTGATTGGTCAAAGTCTCCCGTCACGGGCTAGATTTTTTAAAGCCTGAAAACAAAGCCAGGAGGAGGTGTAGAAGTCTAGTTTTCTCTCAGAACACTTGAATTACAATATGCTGAAAGGTTATTATGGAATTTTTTCCCAATGAAGCCAAAAACCTTCTGCCTACTGAAGCTTTAAGCTGGCCCGCTGCCTTCATGGTGGCCTTGAGTTTTTAGATTTGACATAGGAACTGCTGAGTGTACTGCTTCAGAATCACAGCATCCAAGTTAAGTGCAGGCTTAAAGTCCATTAATTAATTAATTAGTAATGGTCAAAATATTTAGCCTCCAATGCTAAACTGAGATAACCCTGATAACATGACATCATGCTTTAGAGCAGATTAGCAGCAGTACAGCAGGTATGATGATGACCTGCTCACTCACTCTAAATCACTGAAGATAAGAGCTACGAGGCTTCAAGGCTAAATTGCAACCAGTAAAATATTGCCACACCGAGTGGTGGAGTGGAACTATGTTTCCAAGCCGCAGGGTGTCCGTCTCCGCCTCGCCGGTGGGATCCTGGGCTCTCTGATGACGGGGTGCGACTGTGGCTTCTGGGGAGTGTCTGGAATGGGTGCCATCTCCCTGCGGTGCTCCGCAGAGGTCTGATGACGGGAAGCGAGGGGACATGTCATCGTCTCCAGCCGGCCATTGGTTGACATGAGAAGGAGGAGGAGGAGGAGGAGGAGGAGGAGGAAGATGGGTGAAAACGGAGGGTGCATGGGAATGGCTTATTCTCTCTTCCACCGCCCAGCAGCTCTGGCATATCACCAACGTTATGGCGGTAATTGATTCTCTCTGTGCCATTAGTCTCTGAGACAAAGATGCGCCAACGAGAGGGGGTGCTGTCACTTAGAGGCTGGCATGGCGCCCAGCCACACACTCTCACCAAACACACGAATAGATACATGCAGAGATATGCTCGCTTCACGGGCGCACACACACATTTTAGTTTTTCACACAGATGCAAAGTAGCATTGGTATAATGTCAGCTGTCAAGGTCTGCAGAAGCAGAAGAGCATTTGCTCATTTGCAAATAAGCCAAACATCAACGGTATACAGCTCAAACATGGTTAATGCAGAACTGTACACGCAGAAAAATCAAAGGGAATACAAATGACTGGTGATCACATTTGACATTCTCCTCTTATACATGACATTATTCTGTTTGTGTTGTGTTTGTGAGGTTACTGTGGTCGTGGCAGAACAGCATTCCTCCAAGAGACATACATTTCCACACACACACACACACACACACACTTGAATATAAAAAGAGAACTCCCCAGACAAAGAGCAGGGCATGTCTTTATCTCATTAAAGTTAACGAGAGGCTGCTGTCTTCTGCCTGCAGACCAGCCGTAATCTGATACAGAAGCCCTCGCTGTGGGCATCGGGCCTCAAGTGCCGTCACTACCAGCGCCGTGATGCTCATCACTGTCATAACACTCAGCACCAAACCCGTCGCCGCAGACGCTACCGGCACCTTAACGCTCATTGTCGACGGTAATTCTCATCGCCATTACGTAAATCTTTACCGTCACCGTATCATCTTCACGGTTGACACATGAATGCCAAACATTGTACGCCGTCACCATGGCAATCGTCTTTTGTCATCCTCTCTCCGATGCTGTCTCTCATCACCATGGACACGGCAGCAGCACCTGCTACACACTGAGGAAGAGAGATGGAACAAAAGCAGGTAGTACACACACGTATAAACACACACACACACACATAAGGAGAGCATGGGCTGAATGCCAATTAACCAAATGAAGGATAAGCTAGCGGAGACAATAGCTCCTCACAGTCAGTTACGAGCTAATTAAAGAACATATAGCATACAATCTGAGATCACTCAGATCAGTTTGCCCTCGGGCGCTGCGAGCTGCTTGATAAGCGTTCTTCCACGTCTCTAAAGTGAGCTCTGCATGCAGGGGCTGATGTAAGAGAAGGGGGTATGAAGTGGTGGCAACCCTCCATCACTCCAGTAGAGTTTAAGCAGCTCTGCCTGACTATTCCTCTCGCCTCTCAAGGCCTGCTACTACTTGGATGCTCATTTGGAGTCTGTAATTAATTGGAGCCTCTATTTTTTCATCTATTTTTGTTTGGCTGTTGACCGACGTGTGGTCCTCTCACGCGCTCGTCTTCAGGTCGACGTGGCTCCCTAATTAAGACTCCAGAGGATGGCTAATTGCTGTTGCGTGCCTCTCGGCGGAGCAAGGGAGCCTTCTCCCGGCGCTGCCCAGAAAGAGCGCCCGAGCGCTGAATTAAAGGGGCTTATGTAAGCTTGCGGTGAAACTATTAAACACCAACCAACTTTTCCCTGTGAGGAACTGCCACTTGATTTAATGGGCCTCATTAAAAGTGCACATCACAGAGATCCAAGCCGCTCTCTGCAGCTTCACACGACAATGGGATAATGGTTCCTCCTCCATGCTGTCAAAGCCTAATCCTAAATATTGAACAGTGCTATTGCTCCCGCAGAACGATCCAAAATGGGCTGCGGCGTTCTTAAAAGGAAGGATTCACATCATTTGTCTTTTTTGACAAGGGGCAGAGAGGAGCAAGCGAAGGAATGGATGGCGCCGAGCAGCTCGGTGTTGTTTATTGGGAGAGGTAAATGGAGGAATCTGGAGCTGAATGAAAATAGATCCTGTATCAGGCTGAAATATTGTTTTCATTGCACTCTTTACATTTTTAAATAAGCCTCTTCTGACGGGGCGAGATCAAATACATGTTGCCGTCGTTTATTAGGTGGAGATCTGATTAAATGCCACACAGTAAATCCTCACATCTATCAAGAGATACACATCTGTCCATTTTAATACTCCTACACTTATACTCTTAAAAACATTTCTAAACACAAACTTAGGGCGCCTTCACAAGCCAACATTTAGTCCGTTTTAATGGATCTCTAGTGCGGTTCGTTGGGGAAGTTTTGAATGTAGTAATCGTACTCTGGTGCGGATCAAAAAACCCGTCCGAGACCACTTGCGAGAGGTGGTCTCGGTCTTCGTTCAGGCTGCCTGTGCGGGCATTTGTTAAACTTAAACTTTATTATGTTCGTCATATAAATACAGGTACATACATACATTAAATTTGACCTCTGCATTTAACCCTTCTTAAGCATTGTAGGAGCAGTGGGCTGCTGTAGAGCAACTTGGGGTTCAGTGTCTCGCTCAAGGACACTTTGACATGCAGACAGTAGAAACCGTGGATCGAACCGCCAACCTTGTGATTAAAGGACGACCCGCTCTACCCACTTAGCTACAGCCACAGGTCAACATGAGTGGGAGAAGACTGACTTGGACATTTGCAGAAGTCTGATGTTTGCTTGACATCTGGGCCAAAGAGAACATACAGATTATGCTAAATAGTCCACATATATAGTGACGTTTATAAAGTAAAATTGGAGATAAACTGAAGGAGAAGGGATTCATGCGCACGGTAAACTAGATCATCGCCGAGTCAAAGTGAAAACACTTCAACTGCAATATTAAGCAATATAATCCACATCCACATTCCCTGCATAGAAGTGGCAGCTTCTAGATAAATTCGCTCCCTCGTAAACACGCCCCTCAGCACATTTATTCTTTTATTTGATCCGCTTTAAGTTGTGAACTGTGAAAACGAACCAGACTAAATAGAAAACGAACCAAAAGAATCAATTTCACTCTGATTCGGACTAACCAAATGAACTATGGCTTGTGAAAGCGCCCCTAAAGACACAGTGAAAAAAAACCTACATTCCCAAGTTTTTATCTTGTATCTACGGATCGTTTTGGTATCTTTCAGCTCATCGTTTTGGTTTTGCAGGCTGCAACTTTACTGTTTTGGTTCAACCTCACTGCTTTTATTACATTTCCTGCAGCTGTTTTCAGTAAAAAGGCTCTGATAAACCCTCTGTATACTACCTGCCAAGCACCAAACATCAGACAAACAAAGTTAGCAGCCAGCTGGTGAACATAGTGGAGCATTTAGCAGCTAAAGAGACAGATATTTACCTCAGGAGGTGATGAGGGAATGTTGTTCTGTATCTGCTGTATTTGTAAATAGCCACCTGTTTTACAACTTCATAATATGATATATTATGTAACTTTTGCTGACCCTTGTGGCCAAGAGTGCAGGACAATGATAAATGCTATCACACAGTAGTACAGAGAAGAGAATAACGTCAGTCAAACTGACTCAGTAACGTCAGTCGTACAGCAGTTTCTATGTTATGTTTGCTAACATTAGCCACTTTTAACTACTGGTCATACCAGACCAAGTAAGCAGCAAAACTTCAGAGTGTATTATATTGGGCAAGAGTTTGTTTTGTGTAATTAAAAGTCATAAACTATCTTTATTGTTTTTATCTACATCGATAGCTCAGAGTTCATGGATGGGTAACGGTTAAAAGGGGAGAAGATGTCTCGAGGGAGACTTGGAAGATGCAACCAACCCAATCTGGAATAAGTGATGTGTTATGTTCAAAATCAATAGAGATATGTGATTAAAAAAAAACGTAGTATACTTTAAGTGACAAATATCCACTAGATATGGTTTGAAAGTGAGTCCTTTAAAATTCCCTCTATTACAGTATAAGTAAGTTTTTACCCTGTAACCTTCCATTGACCTTAATTCAAAAGAACACAGCTCCCACAAGTTCTTTCATATATTCTCATGTAAAAGTCTGTGAACAGAGTCCAAAGAAAGACAATTAGGAGAGAGAGTATAGATTCTGTAGGAGAGAGGAAATGAGGAAACACAGCAGCAACAATTACTTAAGAGACACAATTAAGGCATGAGCACAGCGAAGACCACTACCACAATGGACGCTTCAGCAGATACCCTTGAAACATTCCTTCACTTCAAACACATAACTTGTGCCTCTCATAGAAAAAAAAAGCCCTAAGAGAAGAAAGAGATGGTGGGAAAAAAAACAAAAACAAATCAGGAAGAAGCTGGAAATGAGTCCAACTCATGCATAACTTCAAACACTCCATCTTCAAAGTTGCATAACATTAAAAACCAAGCCCACTCTGAGTCCTCTACATCAAAAAGCAGCCAGCATCGAGGGGACACTGTCGAGCCTGCTGAGCCATGCCCTCGCTCTGAGGCACAACAGGCACCCACCCTCCTCTTCATCTTCATCCTTTGTCGTCCCGTGCTATTGTCCTTGGGGTATTTGTTATGGTAGAGGAATACAGCATTATGGGTAAGAGGAGGGCCAGGTGGTTATACACATAATGACTTCCCGCCCCAAGAGCGGGCTGACAGAACGCAGAGACCCTCTGAATTCTTTCCACCAGAACGCCTTTTAGATCACATACATCTGTTTGTGTGTGTAAAAGCCTATAATGAGAATGATGAAGAGTGTAAAGCACTGACTCCTGACCTTTTTAGTCTGACGTAACCCCCACGGCCCTGGCAGATGAAGTCATGTACCCCTTCATCAACACCATATTGGTTACATAACAATATTTTTTATAAAATTGAATGGTCAGTGTTTAGGTTGGTTTGGTCAAGTTAACAGTCATACTACACACTTGGAGTGGTAGAAGTTGGACATTTCAACTCTTATCCATTACTTTTAGCTAACTATCTCAACCATTTATCCATTACCAGCTACATAATTTCAACTATTTATTACTTTTAGCTGCTCGAGTCTTCACTAAGACTAAGTAAGTGGATCACATCCCTCCAGTTCTGAGGTCTTTACACTGGCTTCCTGTCTGTCAAAGAATTGAATTCAAAATACCACTCTTGGTTTATATGAGCCATCTCTCACTTACTCATCCATTACATTCCATTGAAATAGTCACGAAATTTAATGTATTGATCCGTGTACATAGACACGAATGTCACATTTTCTTTCCTGATGGTCAGCACGAAATCAATTCGTATGTAATCCACGTAATTGTGAACCGGAAGTATAAAGAGTGGTGAACGGCACGTAGGGAGGCGGTCAGGATGGATGGGTGCGTCAAAAAACACATGACTTTTGCTCAGGAGACCGCTGTTTGTACTTCCGTACTTAAATTACAGCACTTTCGGAGTTATTTTAACCCAAACCGCGATCTTTTCCTAAACCTAACTAAGTAGCTTTATTTTGAAAAGACTGGAGCGGGAATTGACACGTGCGTCACGTGTTGCTGGACATTTTCGTAGGAAAATGCACGATAAATACGTTGTTGAAAGTCGTGCTGAGCGTCACGAAAAAAAAAGGGGAAATTCGTGTCTATGCACACGAATCAAATAGATTAAATTCCGTGACTCTTTCACGAGCTGCTGTGAGACTGTGTCGATCTGACAAAAGAACAGTTTCTTTCTACACACCATCACTCTAATGAACAATTAATTATGAATGCCAAATACAAATCCAAGCATGCTGTATATACTGTATATATATGCATATACCGTACATAACCACCCATTACATGTATACAAAGTTACTTAATAATACATAATCCATTCATTATTCATTGCAGGATACTTTTCACTATTGTAGGCTATTTATTCTTGTTTTGGGTTACATTAACAGTTTGACTTGTATATAGACCCTGTATGTATATAATATTGTTTATGCTTGTTATATGTTATATAGTTCGTTATCTATCTGTTCTTGAGCTGTGTGCCAATACACTGAGGGTCCACTTAAAACCAGAGTAAAAAAACCTACACATACTTGGCCAATGAAGCTGATTCTGATTACTTTCAGCGATCCATTTCAACCATTTATCCATTAGTTTTATCCAACGTTTAGACTCCTCTGCTAGCTTGCTGATTAGTTTTCATGCATCCTCAATCGTAAGATACAGTATAGTGTTCAGGTGTTACAGTTTGCTCTTTTAATCAAATCGTAATTTCTGTTTCTTTTTAATTAGTCGAGCTACTCTACAATCTTTCCAACTACCCCCTGGCAACTGCAGAAGAGCTCTTTACAAAAGACTGGGTCCAACCACCATATCATTAGTGTGGGTGCTATCATTACATTAGTAACAGATCTGAGCTTAAAATGCATTTATGAGCCACAAAGTTTCTCTGAACAGGAGAAAAAGAAACAACAGTTAGCAGCACGGGGAAGCTATAGGATCAGTTGTGAGGTGTGAACAACCAGATTGCAATCAGCGGGAACAAAGTGTGAGCAGGTTGTCACTGAGACAAGACAAACGTATAGGAGGCAGCGTGAACAGACAACACAACCGAGGTGTAAAAACACATCGGTGTCTTTAAGTCTTCACTTGGCTTTTCCCCTTCTTTGTCACTTTCACATGCTCCTGACAAATTCTCCAATACACTGATAAACACATATACAAAATCCCGCCCACACGCTTAAACAGAGAAAGCTCTTCAGAAGCGCACCTTTCCTCCCACATATGTTGACATATGCTCATGAACAAACTGGTAATGTTCCATCAAAGCTTATAGCGCCCATTAAAACGCGGAGACAAACATGGAACCACGCTCGTGGTTAACACCCACACACTCTTGAATGGCGTGGCGTGCCTTTCCATCACTACAATTGCCGGTGACTATCATGTACCCCACTCAATTACACCTGGCTAATTGTTGAGATGCCACATTACCATAGAGACCCACAGAGACGAGTCACACATGCACACGCTATATATATATATATATATATATAAAGCCAGTCCTGTGCTATTTCAGATAAAACATATAGTATTGCATTTTCGCCCTCATGTAATCAGATAATGGATTATTTAAGCATCTGCTCTCACCATGCCGTATAAACCGACGGAGATACAGTAGATTTTCTGTCTTTTTTACCTCTCAAACAAACACACACACACACACACACACACACACACACACACACGCACACATATTTTGTGCACAGTACACGGCACACACTTTGCCTGAAGGATTTTAATTTGAGATGCAGACTCCAGTGTCATAGTGAATGATATTAAAAGTCGTATCATGAATAAATCAGGAGACAGAGGACTCACCTCAGCAATGTGACAGATAAGCAAAGAGAAGCAGCACACAGGAGGAGACAGAGAGAGGGAGGGAGAGGAAAAGGTTCAGGACTGACGGAGGAAAGGCCGATAAATAAACACACTTGCATTTCAACAATACAGACGGCAGCGCTGTTTGATGTAGGCCATTAGTTTATGGCGCTTCTTAACAAGGCTGTAATTACTTTACTGCTAAATCCACAACACACCGTCATCTGTCACCTGATCACTCAACAGTGTGTGTTTTATGGCTGTTTCCAAACAGGAGACATGTTCATAATGAAAGCCTTCATTTGTAACAAATCACTCAGACGTAACATCAGTAGAAATTGACAATTTGTCAATTTGCCATGTAGTTGGTGATGGAAGACGGGATGTCGCAGCAGGAGTGTGGTGCATCCAAAATTTCTGAAGGGGCAAGAATTCATTCAAACCTGTCAACGATTCAAATCGAGAGGGAAGACAGATGATGAAGTGATGTGTTGGTTTAGGTGCTGTAAACATGTGAGAGTTTAGTGCTTGTGTTGCTGCTTGACCTTGTCCTACTCTTAAGCACAATAGGCTAATAAAAGCGGTGGTTATATTTTCTATATAGCCTATCTTTGCATTGACTTCATATGCAATAAACAGCTTTGTTAAGGTGTCTGATCACAATACACTTGTATACAAGTACCCCAATATTCAGAAAGTATCAAATTGGTTACAGTGTTGATGATATGTCAAAGACGTCTACGTATTGTGTCGTACAGATATCTACTGAATGAGCATGCTAACCAGCTAGCCACGGCCCGTCCTGTCTTGTAATACCACTCGTACCTCAAGAGGCGATAGTGAGTCACTGTAGCGTCCAGTCTGTCCTCAGTCCAACATGAGAGGACGAAGAAGTAGAGCTGCCCGAACAACACATTCTCACTCCCAACTCGTCAAATACCACTGCTTGGTCAGTGCGTCTCGGCATCAGAGACGATATCGTAATGCGGTACCCCTCTTGTGTTACTTTCTGATGGACCAGGGATGTCTTGTCAATATACGCTTGAGTGTCCTTTCAAAATAAACTTCCGTTTTCACAGGAATTTAGGTTTAGGCAACACAACCACTTAGGTAGGGTTAGGAATGACCCATCCAGCAACCTTCCCAACAGCCCTTAGTGGACTCTCACACTATCAATACTACCTCACTTGCACTGACTGTTGATTAATGCCACGGGTAAGTTTACAATGGAGTTAGTTGAAAGCCCGGTTCGTCACATACTGTTGCACATACGGACCAATTTGCTATCTGCAATTAACATTCACCATTAATCTTTCTCTATTCTTAGTCAAAGTGTTTTATGATCCAAGGATAACCAGACTTTAATAATAGTTTATTTTTCCATAATCACAATCTTTCCCTAACCTTAATCATGCAATAGTTGCCATGTGCAGATACTGTAAAAATTTGCCATTGGACGTAAAAATAAAAGATTACTCAATGTTATTCAGGTTTTTGCAGAATTGTCCAATATCAGTATTCTTATCTGGTGATACGGTTGGTGTGAAGTCTTTTCTTGAAGGAGTCGTAGATGTGAAGCACCACTCATACATGGAACTCCTGAGGTCAGATGTGCTGTATAAATGATGCATGCACCACTTTCCACACAGACATCTGATGAGATTTTTTTTTGCATAAAAATATTGATTAGTGCAGCTTTAAGTTTGAAAGGGAATTACACTTGTGTTTGTCTACAACCAGTTTGGTGGAGGTTCCTTCCTGACTATAAAAAAAGTCTACAAACCTGCAACAGAATGTTTTTTGCTGAATGTCTTTATTTTATAACCCTCCATAATGCGTTATTTGAAATGAATTATCCATTTGTGTCCCCTGAAAAGGTGAGCTGTTGGCTAGCATTGCCTCAGGGAGTTGCAACCTCAGGAATTTTATTCATGTGGAGAGTCCCATGGTGCTCTGAATATCCCCCACCCATGAGACCCAGCCACCCAGAGCCATTCAGGGGGGTCAGGAGGACAAATGAACAGAGAGAACAGCAGAGTGGGAATCATCCTGCTGCTTCTATCTGTGGGTGGGAGGCTGCATGTAATCTGCAGCTCTGCCAAGAGGAGGGTCCACCACCTCAACTGGTGTCTGCTGTTTGCATGTGCACGTGTGCGCATGAATATGCATGTGCATTTGTGTGTCTGTGCTTGTGGTTACCTCCGAGGGGAGACGGCGGTGCTGTCGGCAGGTTAATCCAGCCCTCAGGCTAAGCATCAAACTTTCAGATCAGAGAATCAATAATTCAGACAGCAGCTTGTCAGGATCTATCACAGAACACAGACTGAGAGGCAGCAAAGGCACAGAGGTGATTTACAGCCTCATACAACTCACACACATACAAATAAAGGTGGACGCAGACTCACTGCGTAATTGTGCGCCGTTACAACACTCGCTCAAACGCAAAGGAAACATGCGCATACATAAATTCACTCACACACAAAGAGCCACACCTTGACTTCTGTCCTCAGAGATACTACAGTATGTGTTGGGAAAACATTGATTGATGGTCAGAATCACTTTTTGATTCCCAAACCTCAGAATCTAAACTCATCTACTGCTGTGCTTAAGATCATATACCACCCTATTAATACGGCCGCGGCACTGTTGTAAATCCCCGGCAAATCAGAGAAACATAGCAACAAACCATGTCTGTTTAGTGTGCGTTGTGGGGGAGTGAGCTGGTAGGGGGTAAGAGAAATTGAGGGATATTTTAGCGCGTGGGTGTATAATGGCTATCAGAGGTGACTTTCAGTGGGATCAACTCAAAACACTCGCGCACAAACACACAAACAAGCTTTTTTTTTCCTCCGTTCCTCCGCACAGTCACAGACACAGAACATTAGCTTATACAAATATCAAATGATCATGCAGCAGCAACTAGCCGGCTCTGTGGTTGTGTGTGTGTGTGTGTGTGTGTGTGTGTGTGTGTGTGTGTGTGTGTGTGTGTCTGCGTGAGGCAGTCATGAAGTGAAAGTGCTGACGCTCAGAGACGTTTTCTTGGAGCTGAGTGAGCCCCTGCAGGCCTGGTAACCTTGAGCTCCACGCCGTGTGTGAACCAGAGGCTGGCATTCGACATACAGTAGTATGTGTGTGTGTGTGTGTGTGTGTGTGTGTTTGTGTGTATATAAGGTGCAACCAATCACAGCTCCCCATTACACCCACAGGTGTCACTAGATTGTAACCTTTTACTAGATCCTATTTTTGTCTTTAGTTTCATTTACTCACCAAAATCTCTCGCCACATATTCTCTTACTGTTCATCCGCCAAGAGAGAGAAGTGCTTCCCAAATCTTTGCTGTATAGTTTTACCTCTTCCAGGCAAAAATAGTACTCATTATGCATAATAGTACTCAGTCTGAGAAGATAAAATCACTCCTTGTTTGAACTGCTCATAATGTATGGACACATGCAAAAGGTGATAAGTATTGCGTCATTTTAAAGGGTCACAAGCAAGCGGCAACCTCCGGTGCTGAGAAATGAAGCCAAAAGAAAAGAAATAGGAAAAGGAAAACACAATATCCAATTTCATCATAATGTGTTTTTGCTAGTTTTATATAAATGTAAATAAATGCAGGAAATAGTCACTCACCGCCAGCGGGGGAAAATGGACGTCTTAGCTTAGAGTATTTGCAACAGCAACAGTGTCACCGTAAAACAGTTAGTGTTGTGTTAGTGAGCGCAATGTTAGGTTTTATCACTGTAGTATCATACCTTGTCTACTCAGTGGAGGCAACAAGCCCAATGCATTCTGGTTGTGGATCGAAAGGGAATACCACAGCCCTTTTTCTCTGGTCATGTAGCACCAATTAAAAAATAATTGCGCCTTTCTTTTGCAGCCTAGTTTAATGAAAATCTTATAGAAATACTTATTTACAGGAAATCTTAATGTTACAGCATACAGTGTTATTTTAGACAACACTGGCTTCCAGCTTTGTGTTTGTCTCTTTACTGTTTCAACATGACAATGCCCCCGTGATGTTATTTTCCCAGTTTGATGTGGAAGAACTTGACTGGCCTGCACTACGTTTGGGATGAACTGGAACGCCGACTGTGAGCCAGAACTTATCGCCCAAAATCAGTGTTGGACGGACCTCACTAATGCTCTTGTGGCTGATTGGGAGCAAATCCCTGCAGCCAGGTAACAACACCTGTTGGAAACCCTGAGAGTGGGGGCTGTTAGAGCAGCGGTACAGTTTTGTTAAGGCATATTTAACAATCATAAAAGGTGTAAAGTTTAGATTTCCAAATAGTTTGTTTGGGTATCCACATTATTTTGGCTATATGGTGTAGTATTGCCATATTTCATTGTAATTTTTGTTTGTTTGAATAACTTTGACTTGAACGTGTCCCCCCAGTTTTGATAGCTAACCTGTCTAGACTCATGAAGAGTCAGAGAGACAAAGTGAGCGAAGGAGAGAGAGAGACCAATCTGACCTCAAGAGGAGAGGCAGATAAAGAGATAAAAGGATAAAGAGGGATGAGAGACGAGATGGAGGATGCAAGAGAGGAAAGGGAAGGAACAGCCTGCTTGCTTCCTGTGTTCATCTATATTTCACAGCACTTTCAATTAGTAGCAGTGTGTCTGCAGAGAGATAAAGAGAGAGAGGTTTGCTCCAGGTCACTGTGGCCTGGTAATGGCCTCTCTCTCTCTTTAAAGGTGTTTGCAAACATAAAGTCTATTTGCTTTGGCCTGAAGCAGGGCAGGAGCTCTTGGTTTGTTACATATACATATTTCACAGGTTATTATTACAAAAACTTCAAGCACGCTGTAATTTATCAAGAGGAGCCACATGGAAGAAGTCTTTACGTTTATTGGTTGGAGAAAATGGGAGAAGGACCTTTTTTCTGGAGGGGAAACTCAAACTACAACTTTTTCAACCAGCCTGGTGCAATAGGAGGTCGAGTTCAAAGTACCAACAAACACAATTCTCTGGATTTGATATTGAGCCATGGTAGAAATTCATTTTGAATAACTTTGAGAACTGCTTAGAGCTGATAGTAGAAAAAGTGTTTGCCCTAAATTCACCTGATGGAGGTAGAAGTTCTTTCATTTTGGTACATTTACAAGTTTTTAAAAGTTGAGCACATCGTTGACATTCTTTCGGTGTTTAGCTGGGAATATATCTGTTTTTAAAGTTTGGGGAAATAGTTTTGTGATTAGGGCCACATCATCCACTACCGACACCAGAATATCTTCCATAAGAACTTCAGAGGAGGTTACTGTATTGTTAATGTTAACGACCCCATTAGAAAAAGCAGCAATCAGCTCTATTAGAGTAGTATCTCCTCAAAATGTTGCTGCTGATCTTGCTTCAGTGGTCCCAACATTCATGGACCTAAGTTGCATCTTGAGGATGTGAACAACCAATGCTCCAACGGAACACAGGATACACTGCAAACGCTGCATTAAAATCTGATTTAATTAATAGTTTGAGGTACTTTTGGGGCAACACAAGAAGCTGTAAACACAACATTGACACATTATCACTCACAATTGTAATAGCAAGGAGCTGCACGCATCAAAAAACAGACACAGAGCAACATTTGAATTCAACGGCAGAGTCGGTTGATAATTCTCAGTGGGCATCTTTCTCCCTGCAGGTGCTCAGATCGTTCACACCAAGCACATTAAAATCTCCATCTGACCGGGGTTTGTGTCCGATGTGTGTGATTACTGTGTGCTTATGGTCAGTTGAACTCCTCCAGAGTCAGAAACAACTAAATACAGAGGAGGCTGTCAGCCAGATGACAGGCTTGTTGTCAGAGCAGATCAGAGGTCGTGAGGCAGTGCTGATTCTGCCTCCTCTGACCCGTCTGAGGCTGCAGCTACTGGGGTCTGAGTCCTCAGCCGGGTACCGCTGAGAGTCAGCAGGGCTTCACTGTAACCACTCACTACAGTGACACAACTCACAGTCAGAGGAATCCAGAGAGGAAAAAAGTCATCACTGAAATAAACTTGTGTTGTTGTTTTACAACTCTGAGGTGACCTCAAGGCGAAGAACGTCAAGTTGAAACATTTACTCCTGTGGAGACGGTTCCCTTGGAGAGAACAAACCAACCCAAGACCAGAAAACAGTTTGAGATGGACTCCATGCTGGATGTTGTATCAATTAAGACACTTATTTTCAGCTGGTTGGATGAAAGGCTTCAGTTTTATAATGAATCTTGGGCCAGTTAATTTGTGCTTCTTCAGTTCATCCTCAGCAAGTAATGTTTCATCCACCCTCCCTCCTCCGCTTTCTTCTGGCTTTGAGTTTTATATAGAACTTTTTACTTTTCAGAATAAAATCTGCAAATCTCTGTTTTTAATAGGCTTATTATAAAACAGGTCGCTATGATAAAAAAAAATCTGTGTGAACACCTTGCAGGGCAAATGATTTTTAGTTTAACCACTGTTTCTACTTACTTAGAGACTCATAATTGTCAGCTCATCCATGTTTTTCTCTTTGTTTTTTTTTCACCCGTAACAAAAGTATTTTCCGAGCTGTCAGTGAGCCCCATTTATTGTAAACTGCGGCGGTCAGTGTCCTCTTGCTGCTGAATATATCACAACTCCTCAATGCATAATGACGTAAAATGTACTGTATGTCTCTTTTAAAAAAAAACTAGGTAAATGCTGAAAGCAATGAGACATAATCTTTAAGATGAGAGATATTCTGCCTTCAAATGGAACTTGTGAGTTTTTGTTTTTCACATGGGAAGTGAAGTATACTTTATGCCTGATATACAGGTAGTTACCTTACTCTTTTTTTAATTGGAGTCTACAGCAATGCTAGCAGCTCTGTGAGGCTGTAATGCTCATTGTAAAGAAAGTATTGGACAAATTGAGACTTTCACCTAATGATGGAGCTATGAAAGGTCAGTAAGTTTAATCCTGTGGGGACCATGAATATCTTCACCAAATTTCATGTCAGTCCATCCAACTGTTGTCAAGACATTTCACAAAAAAAAACAAGTGTCAACCATAGACTGTAAACAAGAAGTGGACGTAGTCACCGTGACATCACCCATTTGTTTGTGGACTACGGTTTTGAAGCCTTGAGTTCGGCATTTTGGCCGTCACCATCTTGGTTTTTTGCAACCAGAAGTGACACAAGAGGGTGGAGCTAAGCACAACTGAACGCTGAATAAGACATTTTTAGGCAACTTAAATATTTCAATTAACTTTCATGCACAGAAAACACACTGTGAAAGAGTTCAAGTTGTAAGATGAAACATGGGCAACGGCGTGGTAGCAACCTGTCAATCACAAGGTAGCCACGCCCTAAAGCATCCCCTGCTTTATGGTCTATTTGACTCTAAATGGGACCATAATTTACTAAATGAACATCATGCTGTATTGAAAAAGACTTGAAACTAGAGATTGAGATCATAAACTCATGTTTACAATGTTGACTGAGGTAATAAATCAAGTGAGAAGTAGGCTCATTTTCTCATAGACTTCTATACAATCAGACTTCTTTTTGCAACCAGAGGAGTCGCCCCCTGCTGGCTATTAGAAAGAACCGGAGGTTGCCATTTGGCCACCACCAACTCCTGTGAAAAAAACATCTTTTTAGCTGTTAAATGTTCCACTATATTCAGAAGCTAGTCTCTAACTGTGTCTGCTGTTTGGTGCTGAGTAATGTACAGTAGGTCTATAAGAGCTTTTCGCTACCAGCGGCCTCTTTAACATGACACACTGGTGTGTTTTATTTTTCCCTTTCTTTAGAATAAGTAGAAGTGAGTAGCATGAACAAAACAGAAGAGCCTCCAAACACTTCCTCGACAGCAGAGCTCATACTGACTGACAGATGATCTCTGGGAAATACAGTGGAAAAACACCTCAACAGGCACTTAGCACCAACGATGAAGACAAACTAAAAAAAAAATGAGAATCACAGTTTTTTTTTTTCAGGCTCATAATTCACAGTGTGTGTGACACAGTGTGTGTGTGTTAAGTAAACTGAGGTTTGCATGAGACATAACTCGAACATTTCACAGAAATGCTGTAATGAATGCTGATTCTTCTGCGTCCCGCCGTGATTAAGAGTGGATGTGTGAGGAAACCTGCAGTATGAGAGTGAGCCTGAGAGGCAGGAGGAGTGTTAGATTGGATGGCAGGTATATTGCATCTATCAGAGGAATCATCTCCCCCTAAAACACTGTCCGCCTCCAGACTCAGCTCTCTTATTTTTTTGTAAAGGGGGGCAATTCTCTGCAAATCCCAAGGTGTCAACCGGCGCTATCATATCACAGTGTTGCCATCCAGCTCTGGCTAGCTTGAAACAGAGGGAGTGATGTTGAGCCAGGCGATAGACATCTCATTACACTTTCATATGCTGCTAACCGCCGCGGGTTGGCCGGCTGGTCAAAGAGAGCATGCAGCTTCATTGATTCAGACGGCTCCTCTGCTCTGCTCTGCGCGCCCAGAGGCAGGTGCTTCACTCCTTTCCCCACGTTAATTAATTTCCTGACGCGTCGCTCCTCGTCATTCCCCGCAGTAACGTCTTTTGCTCTGTGTCCTGTGGCTCTGCTTTTATCAAACGGCGAGATGTTTGACATCAAAATGGTCAGCCCCAGCGCTGAAGGGGAGCGAGCCTGAACCGTCCGTCCTGCGTGGCCGGGGTTTGACCCAGCCTGGCGTCAGCCGAGCTCTCAGCCAGAGTACACATGACAGTGTCTCTCTGTCTCAACCCCAACACTGGAGTCATTCTTTCCCCGCCGCTCCGGTCCCTGCAGCAGGCCGGGCATATGGCTGACATACATCGCCCGGGGTTACGCCTGGGGGCTGGCGTCCCCTCTCTGTAGGCCTCGGCTCCCTGGAGAAGCAGGTGGTGCCAGATAACATCTGCTGAATGCAGCAGGAGTGGTCTCTCCTCACATGCACCCTTAATTCCCCTTCTCCCCAGTCCAACCAGTACTCCCAGTACACTGAGTGGTTTCCAGGCGTATGCCAAGGAGGCCCGATGAGTTCTCCGAGGTCTTTCTCAATATGCATTCTTGTTCATGTACGTCTTCAGTCATGTCTAATGTTCGTACTGGTGCCATTAATGAGCTCATTGGTCACAGTTTCATGTCAATGTCCCTCTGTTGTTGTATTCATGACTTCACACAGTGATGTTTTTTAAAATGGCAGAACGCATAGTTGTGTTTGTCATCTGCTCTTGTTCCTTCATGTGGTGTTAAATGCTCAAAACATAAAATCATTCACTATTTTTAGCTACACAATGGCTCTATGTATGATAAAGCTTTGGTCCATACGGAAATATTTCAACAACGATTAGCTGCCAGTATTTTGTACAGACATTCATGTTCCACAGATGATGTATCCTACCAGCTTTGTTGACCCCCTGACTTTTCCTCTAGCGACGCTAGGAGGTTGAAAAGTGAAGCCAAAGATATGCGCAATTTTTTCACTCAAGTTGAATGTTTTCAAGTTGCATGGACACGTTTGCCTCAATTCATACGTCTTTCCATTGAGTTCGTATTAGAGCTTTGATTCTCTGCCCAAACCTGATTGGGCCTGTAATTTCTCAAAATTCCCCCTGGCTTCAATCGTACTGAATAATTCGAAGCTTCATTTTGAATGCTGTGGTTTTTTTTTTTTCTTTTTGCATGTGTATTCATTGCATTTATAGCTGTTATTTCTGCACACAACAATTACAGATTAGGCTACACTAATATTATTATTATTATACTATTTGTTTCTGACTTCAAACATTTCCAATAACTCCAGAGCGTTTTAAATTCCAAAAGTCAAAATTGATTGAAAAAGGACAAATAATAATTTCCAAAATCCACAACTTCTTTTTATCTAACAAAATATCCTGCTTCAATCCATATTTGTTGGCATTTAACCTTTCAAAAACAACATTTTCACTGCGGTCAAAAAGCGGTTTGCTCTCCCGCATTGCCACAGTGCACACAAAGGGAGGAACACACCTGTATTAACGAGGTGGTTAATAAGGAGAAGGTGCAAGTCGGAGATTGTGTCAAAAATGTTTGTTACTGCACTGAAAAGACTTTAGTTTTTATCGGGTTCGGGCCCAAAACTGCTGCCATGGTTCGGGCTCGGGTTGGGTCTGGACAGAAACTATGTGGGTTCATGTAGGGCCAAATCAATTTATATTGTCTGCTTGTTGTACTTGAGGATGGTTGCTGGTGTGAGTGAGAACAATGGGCCAGCATGCAGGCATTGATTTTCCAGAAAAACTAAATTTATTCAGACCGGCCACAGAAAAGAAACATAAATCATTTTTTTAGGTTTATCACTTTGGATTCTCTGCAGACACAATTAATGGGGAAAAAGATTTTCTGTACACAAAATACTGGCCTCCCTCCATTTCCCTGGAGAGTAACAAACAGACCAACCAGTTTGCTGTCTTCCAAGACCTTTTCTACCCGGTCAACTGCTGTCTGTGGCCAATCAGGGAGGAGCTCTGGAATTAGTGCCACTCTTACCAGGTGGCATCAATCTCCTCTCATTTGGAGCCAACTGGTAGTCAAATGCATTTTGACAAAAGATATTAATCAAATGTGTCCTATCAAGAGGGACAAATAATATGAATATTGTGTGTGAGGGAGAGAAACAAGTAAACAAAAATAGGCTCCATGACACTTCTTTAGTCGTCTTTATTATGATGCAGTAATTCCTCTCAGCACATGACTCAGGTTGTGTTCGCTGCTCCCAGATTTCGATACACGTAATTTTAACAAAACTCTGAGACCTGTCTTTTTAAAAGGCATTGCCTTTACCAGTAACCACAGGTGTCACCACCATTAAATCAGTAACAGAGAGCAGAGCTTTAAGAAGGCATACGTTATAAGAGATAAAAATGGATTTACACTCGTATATACTTGGATCACAAAGATCTGAGGCTTATAATCACTTTAAAGTTGGATCATGAGCGAACCACCATCAACATCTGAGCTGTGATGTGTAGTGTGCGAGAGGTGATGATGTCACTCTTGTTTGCCCAGTTTGATCTTCACTGCTCTCCGCTAACACTCCTCTCTCGCAGCTTTTCCATCATCTGATATGGTGTTTTCATTGATCTGTTTTCTCTCCTGCTTGTTTTGGCATCTCAACATGGAGTCAACAAGAAAAAGTCCCAGGGGCGGCAGAGGAACGGCTAGAAGTCGGATCGCAGGGTTCAGTGTGTGTTACAGACCAAGAAATTATATGCAGGCAATCAACCAACATGCAGTTTCACACCAACAGTGACAATAAAGCAATAAAGACAACCAGCAACATGATGGTGGTTCCATATAGAGTAATGTGCTGACATTTTTATTGGTTCAAGATTTTTAGACACACACTTTGATTGTTCAATTAAAGGTTTAATTGAATGCTTTATAAATGAAATACCCCTAGAGCAGTGGTTGCAGGAGTACACTTAATTAAAGGGGACATATAAAAAACTCACTTTTTCAGTGCTTGTGCTCATAAAACAAAGGCTTTCATCCAGAAGACCGCTGTTCATGTCCCATGCATTAAGTTTAAACTTTCACATTACAATCAGCTGTTCGTTCGTGCCCCGTGTTCACAGAGTTCAGTTTCATTTTCACTTTACAAATGTAGTAATTTTAAGCCCAACCATGTAGTTCTTTCCTAAACCTAAATATAGTGGATTAATGCCAAAAATAAAATGACGCCAAGGGGCGTGACAAAGCGGCGGTATGTGCCGAGCTGTGATGAGAACGCGTTGGTGATGCTGATATGCTTTGTAACTAACTATAAATGTCAATAAATAATAAATGTATTGGAGCAAAATATGTTAATTGTTCCAGTCTCCTCAGATGCAGGATTGGACCCAAACACAGATCAAAGGATGAGGAGGTATCAGGAAGAGTTTAATGATTTATTGTCGAAATAAAGTCCAAATGAAAATGGAGGTCGGGCAGGAAGGTAACAGGTTAATCTAAAGACAGGTAAAGACAGGGAGAAAAACAATTCTGAATCTCCTAGTTTCATAAAAGCCCTTCTGGGGACGGGTGATGCAAACGAGCATCTGCTATAGACACTATAATACTTGCATCGTATGTTTTCAGTTTGTCTATGTATATTGTATCTGTCTCTATCAAATGAACCATAAATAAATAAAAACAAGTCTCTAGAAAGAAGGGCGGGAACTCTGGACACAAGATGAACTGGCAACGAACAAAGGAACTGGGCTGGTAGTGATCAGGAGAAGTGAGAACAGGTGAGCAGGAGGTGACTGCAGGACTAACGAGGGACAGGTGAAACCAATCAGGGCGGGGCAGACAATCAAAACTGGCGGGAAAACACACAAAGGCAGGAAGTGAAGTGATCTGAAACGAGAGGAGAGGTGAGTAACAAAATAAAACAGGAAGAACTAAACATGAATGAAGCAAGGAAACAGAACAGAAACAGGGCAGATTATTACAGGAATATATCCTTCTGAAATGTAGTGGAGTAGAAGTATAAAGTTTTTCCAATATGTCAGCTTATGTACCTGCTTTACTTTTTTCCATAGAGACAATCTCTACTAAAGTAAAGGTGTTGCATGATGATTATGACAATTATCACAAAGACTGCATACCAATGAGCAGCTGCAGACAGCAGGCAGGCCAGAAGGTAATAACTGGACAAATGGATTTATCCCCAGCAGACTACTGCCAATAGTATCTAAATAAAGACAAGCCTAATAAATAAATTTCATTATTAGACAAAAACGAGGACACAAGTTGATTAGCACACCCGTGACTTTGTGAATTAATTCAGTGAATTAATACAATTAAAAGAAAAGAAAAGAAAGAAAGAAATTAAAAAAGAGTTCTTCAGGAACAGACTGATTGAATACATGTTGAAATTTAAAATATCAGCAGTGATCTGTGAGGCAATTTGGAGGTAATTTCAGTCGCTATAACAGACTCAAGGAGAGCTTCTTTGACAAAGTAATTTTATAAACGTATACTATAGATTTTCCTTTCTCGCTTCCAACTCAATCAGCTGACTGAGGGCTTCACTATTTTCAGTTTGAGGTTTTGCACAACCTATGAAAGCCAATCATCTTGTTGCTGTTAAAATCGTTTCCTTTTTTCTGCCGCTGTCATTTCAGCGTCTGAATCACGTAAACCACCAACTTCCACACAATTCACAACCTGATCTCATGGAAGGTATATGAATAACACAATATTTACATTTATCATGACACATTTTAGGCTTTTGTATGTCATTTAACGCCACGTTGTTACCATGAAATGGTCGTGGTTATGTTTAGGCAACAAAACTTAGTTAGGTTTGGGAAAAAGGTCATGTTTGGGCTTAAGATAACTACGTAAACTAAGTAAAATACATATGTCAACAACTTAACATAAGTACAGAAAACATATCACAAACGTCACTAACTTTCACCTACTAACTTCACAATAACTCAACAACACTTTGGGACACGAACGCCGGCCTCCCGGTTGAAAGTCCCGTATTTGTTGGACCCATCCACGTCCCATCCCGCTCGCCATCAAATGAGCGTAGCATATTTACGTGGATGCGTTTGCATTGCAGTTAGTACAGACTACATGGCGTAAACATGACGCGGCAAAAGCAACAATTATTATGATTATTGCACATGAAATGACGTACGAAATTACCGTGTCATTCATACTATTTGGTGCGATTGGGCTGGTATTTTTGGAGCAATGGGCCTTCGGAAAAATGGCCGTTTGTTTTGGGGATTACGGCTATCGGACATAAGGGCTTTTGGTCCAATAGGACATTTTTTACATTATTGAGGTTTTGGAATAATGGGCCGTCGTAACAATGGAGAGTCCCCTAACCAAGTGTTTAAAACTGCGACCGTAAACCGGAAGAAAATATGTTTTCCTCGATTGAGAATTGAGAATGCAGTTTAGTTGTATGGGAACGTCCTGATCACATCCACCCAGATCTTCAGCTAGGTTTGTCCTTCACTCTCTTTCACATTTCTGTACGGATCATGGCGCAACTACCTCCGTAAAATAATGATGTCACGATGGGGCCTAATTACCAAAGACGCCTCACATATCTCTTCAACTTTTCCTCATGCTCACATTAAAGCTAATTCATTTTTAATAGCTCTTTAAGCCCTTCTTTCAATTAGTCTCTACTGATTTAAAATGACTTACTTTAACTATTATTTTTAATATTGAGAGCAGGTTGAGTGTAGGAAGGAATGATGATGAGGAACAACGCAATAAAAACATGATATCCCTGTGCTGACACCAGGCATTTTAAGCCCTCTTTGCCTACATGTATGTTATGCAAATTTCCTTTGTCTTTGTTTTCCTGTGGATAACACCAATAACGTTAATAATATATGAAATATATTCTCATACTGTCCGACCCAGACACGTTTCTATGCAAGAAAAATCTGTTTCCAAGTCTTCACCCTCCCCCACAAAAGTAACAATCAACTTCCAGATCAATTAGCATTCAGTGTCAAATCTCACACAGTATGTACTAAGCCCGAGCTGCGTATTATTGAGGGGGATAATTGTTGCCTTGCGGTGGTTTGAAGTTGCTCGCTGACTGACTGACTGCCACTGATACATACACATACATGAACAGTAATTACTAACAAGCACATAAAGACACATAAAGAGTGAGTGACACTGATAATTAACACACATGCAACACATGCACTCCTCTTTCTTGTGCCTTTCAGAGGGGCCTGTGTACACCCCAGTCAGAATAATCCATCTCCATCATGTCGACACAGCGCTCTGTCTCTGAGATTGTCACACTCGCTAATTACTCTTTAAGATAATCAGCCTGTGTGGCTGGAGATGCAGCTCCCCTCCATGGCTCCGTCTTCTCGGGGAATGAGAGGTTTAATCTGTGGCGAGATCAGAGCTACTGGGAGCAGGAGGAGGAGGAGGGATGGGAGGCGGATGGAGGGAGGCGGGTGGAAATGAGAAGGAATTTGGGCATCTTAACAAACTCTTAATTACGTTCTCTATCCTCCGCTGGTGGCAGGCGTAAATGGCGGTCCCCAGGGAGCCTCTGATCCACTTTCTGATCTGCAGAATTCACAGCCGAGCTGCTGATCAAAAAGATGGAGCGGCCTAGATGCTTCAAACACATGGGACCTTTTTCCAGCGTGGGACTCGTAGCTTGTCATTGAGCGGAAGTTTGAATTGTCGAAATTCATGCTCAAAAAAAAAAGAAAAAAAAAAAAAAACTCCCTTTAAAGACAAGAAAAAAAAAGAGAATTTGAAGAGAAACCGGGAGTGTTCAATGCTCCATGAATTGATAATGAGCATTCATGCAACGTGCTGAAGGCGTTTGTCCCATATATGAGGCAGAATTCATTGGAGATGACCTCCACCCACATTCTCGCTGTTCTGATATACCAGGCGCAGCTTTGATGTTCGCCATCAGCTGAATCCCTGGGGAGGCTCTGCTGTAATAAACCGCAGCAGTGAGCACACTGCGACGCAGCCGCCAGCAGGAAGCCCCATCCCAGTGTCTCTCTGGAAGCTGCATGGGGTCAGGAGGCCACTGAGACCGGATAACGACACATAACTGTACAGTAGGACCACCAGTGTTACACTTTACATCCTCTGTGGATGAGAAATTAAATATGAAGCACAGAAAAAAACTGTCACTGTGCAAAAATGCTTGTTTTTTTTTTAAGTTTGCGTGCTTTATAGTTGAGACATATATTGTTGTTTTTAGGCAACCAGCCACGGCCATGAAAGATATTTCTGATTAGCTGGCAGGTGTCCATTAAGATTACATAACGGCACACATTAAACAAAGCCCTGGAGCACAGTTTTACCACCGTTATAAATAAATGCACAAGGTAAATTAAACTGTAAAAGTAACCATAGCAACAACACCTCTGCTTGATGAACTCTCACTGAAATTGACCTACAGTAAACATCCGTTAACACTAACCACACATACACTTTGGAAATGGTTTATGATTTGTTGCCAGCCCGCTTATAGACTCAGACTCGTTCTTTGTCTTCACCTCGTCCTTTATTTTCATGTATCAGAAATCTCAGTCTAATTAATTTTTCTGTAGTGGGCATGAAGTTTTGGTACTTACATCCTTTAACATCCAGTACTGTAATGTGATCGGTGAAACATCTGCGTGGGCGGTCACTAAGATTAGTTACAGTATATCACCTCAATCTTAACAACCTAACAAGGTTACCCATTTCCATTAACATACACTTGCAAGTAATTTGTATTAACATATGCAATTGCATCAAGAGCGTAACTCCCTTCAATTATTACCATAAACTCACAGCAATAAAGTCTTTAAGAAGCCAGTAGTTCTGTCCTTTTGGTGCAGCTTGTTCATACAGATTTGCAGACAATACTGATGGCTAAAACATGGCTTCTTCCTCTTTGTGCTTTCAGGGGAAATAATTAGCAGTTAGACGCGTAATTCCAATTTTCCCCTAAAAAGACACTAGAATTTAACATTAAACAAAGTTAGGCAGTAAACAGTGCTCTTTTTTTTAACTTTTTTTTTTTTTAGTAAAGATCAGTTTCATTTATTAAAATGTGACCGGGCAGGGTACAGCAGCATAAAAAACTTTTTTTAACAAAGATTTTTTGAACAGTGAATCCTGAAATGCATCAATTTTAACAGCGATCAACGTCATAAGCAAAAGCATGAACTGGAGAAAATCGTAAAATAAATAGGTCATTTATAGACACGAGGAATAAAGGAAATACTAACATGATATTTAGTACGCTAAAACAGTATGTGAGCTTTTTTAGTATGTCCGAAGCCTTAGTATGAAACCAATAGTAAGCGAATTGCACATTAATTTCCTGTGAAATATTACAGTATGCAACACTAAATATCCCACAATGCAATGCGGTAGTGACGACAACGTTCATAACAGACGTTGACAGACAGCCCTGTAACATTCATAACGCTTCAATTTAACTGTAAGATTCCTTTTTGCTAGGCGTAATATAGTTTCTATATTAGTTCAGAATTTATCATTCTCACAAATCATCATCATTTAACGATTGTTATTGACACGCCATCCCTAATCTGTCGAAAAGTAACGCAAGAGAGAATGTGTTGCGACGGCATATTTCAAAGGGAGACAATAAGATGCAAATACAACATTGTCTGTCATTCAGTATCAGGTCTTTATTGGTGAAACTAAATGTGATTCTAGTGTTGGTTCATTAATAATACAGCCTTTTACAAAGAATTTCTGATTCTTTTGTTAGACGACAACTCAAAAAAACAGTTCATCAAAAATAATTTTCTAATTACTCACAAAACTCCACCATTGGATTGCATGATTTGCATGATCTCAAAAGGGATTGATTAGCAGTCGGAGCAGTTTCCTGGGATTCGGTGGATTTGAGAGTTTTCTCACTAATATTTACTGACAGTCCCTACACATTATTCAGCACCGCACAGTTTATGCAGATACCGTACACTAGTACAGAGCTCGCATATCAGCCTGCAACCTTTGTCAGATCACAAAATTCCACACCCTGTGAAATACGGGGACGTCTCTGAACTATAGCTGCAGAAGAACATGTGAGATTAGGGAGAAAAAAGTGCATTGAGATGCTTCGGTTGTAAATATATACGAGGAGGGAGAGACGGAGAGGGAGGGAGGGGGTGTAGGTTTTTAAGTTGCTGTCACCGGGCTGTCACCGTGTCTGTCAGAACAGATCCATCACGGCTCTGACACGTCAGGCTTCACATTTGCATGGAGTGCAGCAGGAGCCCGTCCTTATTATGCATTCTGTCTCACACTAACCTTCCCCTCTCTACCAGATGAACTAACTAGCATCCGAGAGGCATATTTTATACAACGGCATGAGCTGGGGATGATGGAGAGCTGTTATTGGTTTCTGACACTGTGTGTGTGTGTGTGTGTGTGTGTGTGTGTGTGTGTGTGTGTAGCGCTGGGTGCCGCCATCTTCCCAGGTGTACTGGGATCAGCCATCTTGTCAGGTGAGCTGCTGCTAACTAACTATGTATTACTTTGCAGGCTCACGCCACACACACACACACACACACACACACACACACACACAGCCGTGGAGGTGAGGGGGCGATGAGGACACCGCCATGTGTGTGTGTGTGTGTGTGTGTGTGTGTGTGTGTGTGTGTGTGTGTGTGGCACAGTATGGCGGTGCAGATGCAGTCAGTCCCTCAGTGAGGAAGCCTCCGCTGGGACAGACACAGCTGTGGCATGGCATCGGGTTGCTAACGAGCCTTATCGCACAGGCGCTAGATGAGGCACACACACACACCAAAACACACACAAACACACACTCAGACAGTCCCAAAACTGAGGTATGGGGTGATATAGTGGTGTGTTCAACTCTTCATCATACACAGTCTGGTAAACACACATGTATACACACACACACACAGGCACATGTATACCCTGAAAAACACACACACACACACATACTCATATTATCTCCTATACATACACTCAAACAAGCAGCTATATACATACAAACCCAGATGATACACTCTCCCCACATGCTCCCTTATATACACACAAACAAACACACGTACATGAACGTACACACACACACACACACACACACACACACACACACACACATTCTCTATAGAAACATTCGCCACAAACACTTTCATGTACACTCACAAACAGACGCATACACCCCCCACACACATCACAGCTAATGATGTATCTTGTGATATATTTCCATACTGAAGTTTACAGTACGACATATTAACTCCTATCACTACTGTTAATGTGAAAACTTCGTAACTCCACTTCTCATGTTGTACTTATTTTTGTGGTTTTGGCCACCATTTCTTTCTGTAATAATAACATTGTACTCACTGAGACCATATATACATGCTGTAGGTATTTTTGTAAACGCAGCTCTTTTCTATGTGTTTCGTCTTTACACCCAAAAGGCATTTTAGGTCACTGAAAACAGCTCTTGTAAAAGATTTTCCACATGTTAAACTGCTGTTTTGAAACAGTCAAAAAAATTCTATAAAGCAAAGCTGTCCGTTTCATTATACATGTAAGGGATAATGTACAGCGAGCCAGTCATTGTTGTGAAAGAATCCCCAACAGGGCGATGCGGAGGGGTCTCCATCACCCTGAAAGGAGATTCTTTCACAACAATGACCCGCTAGCTGTACATCACCCCGCTTATTACAAGGCTACTTACTGAAGAAATCATTATTATGACACAAAAACGGTCCGCCAGAGTCCGACATCAGAGCTGCGCCCATAGCAACGGTCTGCTATACATAGCAACGGTCTGCTATACATAGCAACGGTCTTTTATTCAGAAATTACAGGCCTCAGAATGCCGTGATTGACCAATCAGAATCGAGTATTCAACACAGCCGTGTGATGAATTCATGTAATAAATATACAAATGGTCAATCTGCATGAGAAATAAAGAAAAAGAGAAACAATTTGGTCATAATAATCATCCGCTTATAGTGATTCATTTGACCACGATCACTGTAACAGATTTCCACTGTATGTAATTCTAATCCTCCATATTGTCTTACTATTGCTATTTCTCTCTGATCTGTATATATGACACCTACTCCAAATCATGGGCCTAATGACAGAGAGTGTTGTAAGCTGTTAAACCCCATGAGGTAAATTTGTGATTTTGGGCTACATCAGTAAAATAGACTTGTTGATGTGGGTCTGATTTAAAAATGTTTTTTTATAGTTTCTTTAAAGAGGCCCTATTATGCTCATTTTCAGGTGCATACATATTTTGGGTTTTAGGACATGTTTACATGCTTTACTTTTCTCATACCGGCTGTGCTGCAGCTCCTCTTTTCACCTCTCTGAACTGCTAGGTAGGTATTTTGCAAATGTGTTACTTGGTTACATCACCACGTTACAGAAGAAAAGGCGGAACTTCAAGCGAGGCTTTTCAGGCCACTCAGGAGCAGTGTTTATGTTATGACTCTGTAATTTGCTCTTTGTAATGTTTGTTTTATGTCTGCAACCGTGTAACTGTGCTGCTGCCTATCTTGGACACTCATGGAAAAGAGATTTTTAATCTCAATGAATTTTTACTCCTGGTTAAATAAAGGTTAAAAAAATAAATAAATACATGTGGGGGAGAGTAACTCCCTTTGGTGTGGACTTTGGGCTTTGTTACTTTGCAGACCTTTTGCACAAAGGCATAATAGGTCCTCTTTAAGATTTCATTTGCAGGAGATACAAGGTTTCTACTTGACAGCAGTGCACATGTGAATGCAAATAACAGAGACACAAAGAAAAACATCATGTTCTTATTTGTTTTTTTATTTTACGGTCACCAGATGAGCAGATACATCATTTTAGAAAAGAAATTGATATTTGCAAAAAAATTATAATACAATTTTCTCAATATAGATTATGTACAGAATGAAATGTAGTCCAACTGAAATAGCGTTCTGCCTCATTGTCGTCAAGAAGACAAAGCAGTGAGCGGTCCTCCATAGACCCATCTCCCGAACCAATAAATATAAACTGTATATATTATGTATGCTGCACTCATCCAGGCATGGACAATACCAGGGCAAGTTAGTTCTCAACAATATTCCCTTAATCATTTCTTGAACATCACTGTGCTACACACACGCACACCCACACACACTCGCACACCCACGAGAAGCTTGACACACAAGTGCACACGGGCCAGAGAACAAATTACAGTTGGGTTACAACAATGGGCCATCCTAACTCGTGAAAAGGGAAGAAGAAAGCAAAAGAAATGTGTATGGAAATACCCGTCATTGTCCTTGATCAGGAGGGAGAAGTGGCTTTCTGGTCAAAGCTCGCTGGAGCTGGCTGAGTAGCACTTGACATTTGGCCTGATTCAAACAGCCAATTCTACAGGAAGCTAGCGAGCTGGAAAATCTCTCTCAGTCTCACAGATCCTGCCTACTCATGTTGCTCCCTCCCTCCCGTTCACTCTCTCTCTGTATCTACCTTTCTTCTCTCGCTTGTTCCTATTTCCGCTATCTTGAGTGGGACAGGTGCCAGGACAAGGGTGCCCCCTTTCGCCTGTTTTCCCCCTCTGCGAGTGAAGAAAATAAAATGCACACAAAAGCTTCTATCCATGCTGTATTGAAACAGGACAGACAACCGCACAATCACAGAACGAGCACAAGAAAGACGACAGCAAAGTAAAGTCATGGCCTGGACGGGGCGGGGAACGCTTGTAAAGTGGGATGCTTTGAAGGACACTATAAGTAAGCACGCCGCTTGCCAGCCGCTTTACCTCGTCGCCGGGCACCACCTCTCAAAAAAATCGCCCTCCTTGTTCTCGGCGGGAGGAAGAATTATGACTTTGTGCCGATGAGCGAATACACACACTTGCATAAATCATCCATCTTGTTTGGCGGTTAATTACTCTTGTTTACCCTCCGAGTAACCTCGGGATGGGGCGGCGTGATAGGAGGGAGCCTGGGAAGAGGAGATAGCACCAAATAGTAATCTGCTGACGCTGTTCATCAGTGTGCAATTCGCAGGAGTAAAAGCACATAGTGGGCTTGAACCTGGGTGTTAGTGAATTAGACAAGGTTGACTGGGGTCTGACGACGGCAGCTCCATCAACATCCTGGCCTGACCACAGCTGCTCGGTAAGCTGTTCTGGGGTCAGCCGGTGAAGGAGCCACGCTGAGGCAGGCCAATCAGAGAGCTCCTCAGGATGTACAGCAGGCTCTGATCGTTGCTTATTTCATTATGGGGAAAGCTACATAAATCCACAAAATGGAGAGGAAGAGGCACACAGGGAATATTTGCATTTCTCCTTTCCTATCATCTCCCCTCAATGCCCCCACCTCTCCAACACCACCCCTTTCAATCCCTCCCCCATTTAGTGCAGAGTGACTTTAATCATCACTTTCGCCAAAACACATTAAGCCGGTGTGTCCGGAGTTGAGGAGAGAGAGAGAGAGAGGAGGGGGGTTGAAAAAACACAGAGCGGCGCATTAGATTTGCAATAGCGATGCATCACTCTGGCATTACTTTGGAGATTAAAGAAGGGACGTTGCGTTTCATTGGAGTGGTGCTGATGGTTGCCTGATGTATGACTGTCCTCCTGCACTGAACCAAACAGGAAACACCACCGTCCACCAGGGAGAGAAGTCACACTGACCCCGGAGTTCCCTTCCTTTCTATCCCTCCATCCTTTTATTCCCTCTTCTGCTAAAAACCTCTTTTTTTTTCTCTTCATCCTTAAACCTCAAAGCCTCCCGTGCCTTTTAACCCCCCAATCTGAGAGCACCTCCACATTGAAAGATATTTATGCAGCTGTTTGATCACGTTCTCAAGTCAAAAACAACACCTCCTTTGTAGAAGGAGATAATACTGTAAAGTGGATTGCATACATTAAACTTAAGCCTACACACGACGCGACTTTGCCTGGTCTTTGTGTTACTGCATCTGTATGGAAAGGATGGATGTAAAGTGCTTGAGAGCTTAGGACAGGCAGGACGAGAATGGGTGGAGACCATAAAAAACAAAAAACAAACTGAAGGGCATGAACAAGGGGGGCTTTAGGACTGGGCTCATTGGGGGCAGGTTCAATGTGGAGACAGAAGGCTTTATAAACAGGGTTTTGGGGGAAGAGAGGAAGTGTAGGATGAGGGGGTGTACGGAGCCCCCAGGAAACAAAATGACAATACGTATTTTGTTCTACAGTCTCAGAGAAACAGAATCACAGTCAGTCAGTCCAAGGGTACAGCCCACCAGCAGCCTGGCCCAGTGGGTGAGCTTTCCGGTCATGTGTCTATCCAAACCCTTGGGCGTGGGTTCACCCCGGCACCCAGCTCTGGTTGTTGTGTGCTGGTGGAGGGCAAACAAACGCCCCCAAGCTCATGCCCATCCCCATGCCCATGCCCTGGGACAGAGAGCCGTCAAAGTTGAAGTCCATGCTCTCCGTGTCCATAAAGTCGTTGAGCAGGATGGAGTCTACATCACAGTCCAGGCTATTAGCGACGTTCTCCATCTCCAGGTTGGCGGCCATTCGACTGTGGGAGTTGTGCAGTTGGTAACCAGCGTTCCCCGGCTGGTGGTTGTTGATGTAGTAGCCGTGCCAGGAGTCGGTCAAACCCTGATGGTGAGCTCCGGGGTAAGGCTGGTGACGGGGGTGAGGCGCGGACGCCAGGCGGCAGGGGTCCTGGGGAACGTCTATGACGCCGGCGGGGTTGGGGGGCAGGGACGGCGATGTTGGGAGGTGTGGTCGGGGCCCGTAGTGGTTGGAGGTCTTGAGGCTGTAGGGCTGCAGGATGTCGGTGCTAACCCGTGGGGAGAGGGCCTGGGGGTGAGGCCCACTGTGCATAGGGTTATGGGGGTTGTGCATGTGACTCTGGCTGGAGCGAGGGTTGTGATCGTGGCTGGCGTTTACTTTGTTACCGTGCTCGTGACTCGCACCGTAGTCGTGGGCAGGGTGGGGCTTGTGGCTGTGGCTGTAGTCGAGGCTGGCTTGGTGTTTGTGACCCTGATTGTGGTTCTGATGGTGGGTTGTGTTCTGGTCGTGGACTGAGCCGTGGCCATTGTGTAGACTGGGATTGTGAGCATGCTCTTGGCTGTGATTGTGGTTATGATTGTGGCTGCGATTCTGATTGTGGCTGTGAACGCCATTGGTCCCCTGTGTCATAAGTGTGTGTGTTTCCCGTCCCGGGCCCAGCCCTGTGTCTTTGCTGCAGTACGGAGGACCACCAGTGAGCAGACTCTGCAGGGCGTTGTTCTCTGAGTAGCCCCTCATTGGGCGCTGGAAGCTGACTGGCTTGTTCTCCTGGATGGTCTCCATCGGAGTGTGATGCCGGAGCATGCCCAGGGAAGGCTGTCCGTACACGGGCCCGCAGTAGGAGCCCTCTGCCTTGGGCGCAGGCACGTAGGGATAACCGTTGCATTTGATTTGCTGTGGCTGAGGGTAGCCACTCTCATCTAGACTGATAGCCCCCGTCAGGTCAGTCAGCTGGGGCAGCTCCACGGTCGGGCAGTGGCCCCCAGTGCCCAGGGCCGGGGAGCGGGTGCTGGTGGGGCTGGGGTACAGTCGAGGGGAGGCCGAACAGGACAGTCCACCTTCCTCCGGTTCGTCAGCCTCCGCCTCAGCCAGGATCGGGGACAGGCAGCCACTCAGCGTGGAGGCAGAGGAGGAGGTGCGGGAATGGAGGTCCGTCCAGGTGTCGTACTCCTCACCCCCCATGCCCACACCTCCTTTCCCTGCTGGACTGCCATGCTCTGGGGAGCCTTGCATCGTGGGTCCGGCCCCCTGACCTTGTCCCCGTCCGAGGCCTGTGGCACCTGCTCTCTTTCGGCTAATGCGACCCTTGGTCTTCAGGTAGCGAGTGCCGTTGTCGATAGAGGCCGCCCTTCGTCTGGGTCCTTTCCCCATCTTCCCTCCTTCTGGGTTCAGCATCCACCATGAACTCTTCCCCGTCCCCTCATTTTGCACCCGGATGAAGCGACTGTGCAGGGACAGATTGTGTCTGATTGAATTCTGGAACGAGAGAGAGAAAAATGGGAAGGATATGGGGGGAGAGAGGGAGGAAGAGGCAGAGAGAGAGAAAAAAAAGATAAACATTAACACCCAGGGGAACATTTAGGGTTAAATAATCATTTCTTGAGAACACAAAAGTCATTTCAAATTATGGCCAAACTATCAAGGCTGCACGGCGAGCGAGGGAAAAGATGGATAAAGAAAGAGAGGGAGATGGAGGGGAGAGCAAAGAGGGCAGGGAGAGTGAAGGACCAATCGATACCTCCCCTGACCAGCCTCTCCTCTCCACACGCGCTCACTGAGTCATAATATGGACATGGGTGCAGCCTCCACATCAAACCATCACCAAGGTTACAGAAATGAATCACGCGAGGCAACCCAATCACAGACAGCCCATATCGATTGAAGGGCCTCCAAATATGAGAGCCCGAGATCCAGCCAGAGACAGGGAGGGAGGGGAGGAGAGGGGGGAGGCGTGATTTGGCAGGAGCAGATGTGGAAGAGCACCAGAATGAAAACACTCATACAGGCCTGGAATAAGATAGAGGGGAAGTAAATGGGGCGAGGGAGGAGGAGAGGGACATGCTCATTTAACCTCTTTTAAAATCATGGCACAATTAACATGACCGTAGGCAGATATCGTTACGATGAAGTCTTCCCGCGCGTAGCTTTGAAGACGGACGGATGTGCCGGTTGTGGGTGGGTGTGTAGTGCGTCCCATACACCCCCACCGCACTGGGGTGTATGGGATAAGCCTCTCCAGACCCCTGTTTAAGTGTCTGAGTGACGGCTGTATAGTTAATCCAGGGCTCCGCAGCGGCATTTGAAGCCGGTGCCAACCTGGAGTGAGTTGATGAGATCTAAGCCTGCCTAAAGGAGAGCTTAGCAGGGATACACATCATCTCAGCTGGCCAAGTTAGTCTAAGTACAGCATGTTCATCCAAATCTTTCCTGCTTGTGTCATTATTCACACTCTCTCCAGCTTGCTTTTCCGCCTTCTCTCTCTCTTTCCCGCTCTTTTCTGATCTTTCGGGAGGAACAAACCCCCCTCAACCCCCCCAACCCTTCTTCTTCCCCATGCGCGCAATCACACACTTTTCTTTTTCCTCTCTGGAGATATCTATCTATTTCTGCCTTGTTTATTACCTGCACATAGCTCACAATCTCTGTCTCCTGATATCTCGAGCCATTCTCTATCTTCATTCACTCCCCGCCTCCTGTCCAATTTTCCTGCTCTCAGCCCCATTCATCTCCCTCCCTGTGTCCCAGCGTCTCTTGATCACGACATTGCTCATTCTCTCCCCTCGCTCCACATCCATCCTCTCATCACCTTGCACAACTTCCAGCCTCTCCCCTCTTTCATTCATTCATTCACACTGAAAGGCGAGCAAATACCGGAAACAGGGCTGTCAAAGTTAACGCGATAATAACACGTTAACGCAAATTTGTTTTAACACCACTAATTTCTTTAACTGCAGTTTGCCATGTTATGATTTGAGCATATTGTTTTATGCTAAATGCAGTACCTGTGAGGATTTCTGGACAGTATTTGTCTTTGTTTTGTGTTGTTAATTGATTTCCAATAATAAATATATAAATACATTTGCATAAAGCAGCATATTTGCACACTCCCGTGTTGATAAGAGTATTAAATACTTGAAAAATCTCCCTTTAAGGTACATTTTGAACAGATGAAAAATGTGATTTACGATTAATCGCAATTAACTACGGACAATCATGTGATTAATCACGATTAAATATTTTAATCGATTGACAGACGGAAGCAAACAGCAGGAGATGCGAATCTGTGCGAAACGGGAGGGGGCAGCTTACATTTCACCCTTAAATGCAATCCATACAGTCAGCATATGTACCAGAGAACTGGACAGCCAGCTAAAAGAGGTGACGCCTCTTTGTTGTCGCAGCGTATTATGAAAAGCACAGCATCCAGAGCAGCAGGTAATAGGTTTCCCGCAAAATGTTTACAGGGGGAATTCAGCTTTAAGTGGGTTTCAAATCAGCCTACCTACTACTATTCTCATTCATGTAGAGAAGCCCCCTCCACACACTCCCATCCCCTCAGCATGACTCCTAACGGGTAATTTCGTCCCATCGTCCACTCAAATCACGCTGCTTTGACTCTCCACAGACGTGGAAATTGGATAGGAGAGATGTATTTATGTTTTTTTTTCTCTCTGCTGTTCAGAGGGGGTCCTCTCCAAAACACCAGGTCGGCAAAATTGCACGATGCTCAACGTTCGCGACGAAAATGGGCCTTCTCAGCCGCGGCGCTCTACAGACTTTATCAAAGCCGAATTGAACGATGACGCCGTGTGAAAGAGGCCGCCAGTGGAGGCGACCCGCATCAGGTGATCTGAGAGCGGCGCCCTGACAGGTTCCTCCTCAACATGACGGCTCCGGCTGGGCGTAGCCATGGCAACAGAGTAAACCAAAAAGAGGGAGAAATGAAGAGAGGGGAGGTGATGGTGGGGGGGGGGGGAGAGAGGAGGGGAGGTGGCTGATGCTGTTTGATGCTGCAGGCAACTCCAAACAGCCTTTTATCTGAGTCTGTCAGATTCCTGCTTCCAATCCACCAGGGAGGCTCAATCACCAGTAGTCCCAACGTCTCACTACCTGCACCAAGCTGTGATTAGTGTCTGTGTGTGTGTGTGTGTGTGTGTGTGTGTGTGTGTGTGGGTGTGTGTGGGTGTGTGTGTGTGTGTGTGTGAGGGGAGAGAGAGCTTCTGTACAACTACCAGAGCAACAATTATACCACAATAGTAGACTGCTGTTCCTTCACCTGCTGCTACTTTGTGTAGTACTATAATGTGGCAGCTCTCTGCATTGTCTTCTGTATGTATTAAGATTAAACTGTCATTCTCTTATAAGGCGGAGACTGACTGATGTTGTCCTGGAATTGCGAATAGCACAGTTTCTATGCCCAAATATGGTGATCTCTGCTTGTCATCCCTATTGTCTGAACACAGGAGAGCAATAAGAATCTAATTAATCATTAACAAATTAGAAAAAGGCGTGAAGACGCCTCTAGAGTTCTTTATAACAAAAGGCATTCATAATTATGTGTTTGGAATCTGATCAACACCAATCAATTATGGACTTTCAATAAAACTAGAGTGCATCATCAAGAAAGTAATTATATAATCGATCAAATTAAAATATTTAATATCATAATTATGTCTACAATAACAAGCCTGTTAATAAATAACCTGTGAGGTTTTACATTACTTGTTATTTTGTTTCTATGCAAGTTGAAACAAAATAGAAACAAAAATTAAAAATAATTTTCTATTGTACAGGTGAAACTAATCAGGGCGGGGCAGACAATCAAAACTGGCGGGAAAACACACAAAGACAGGAAGTAAAACCAAACAGGACACATGAGGAGAGCGGCTTACAAAATAAATGAATGCATAAAACAAGGAATATAAAAGAAAACCAAAAAACCCAGAAACCAAAATCCTCTTTTAGACAAATCAGAAGTAATTATGGACCACTAAAAATATACATAATATGAGATAGTCTTAACAAAAGTGTGAGGGCTTGTGGCCACAGAGCCAAACCGTGAAACTGTTTTTTTAAAAGTGATCTCACTTTTGTGCTGTTTGTCCCACTGTTTGTAACTGTCTGGATTGTTGCATTACGTGATTATGTTTTTATGATGAATGTGTGTATACCTGGCTGCAACCAAATTTCCCCTGGCGGGATAATAAAGTTTGACTTGACTTGTTTATTTATGCTGTTATGTGTAATGTTAATATCTTTATTGGCTTCATTGGTATGCTGAGCTGAGCGTTGTCCTGTCCGGTCTGTTGACAACAAGAACTCCCCGAAATAACTTTTGTTTTAATGGCAATAAAGTTAACTTGGCTCAAATCAAACCAACTTCTTTTTCTGTAAAAAACACCACAATCGTTCCCTAATCTTAACCAAGTGGTTATGGTTTTAACCATGACAACCAAGGTCATCCAACCATAACAAAGTAGTATTTTTAATCCAAACCACGATCTTTCTCTAACTCTAACCAAATCATTTTTGTGCCTAAACTTAACCAAATCTTAACCACAGTGATGTCAGATCAGAAAACACTTTTATTTTTGCAACTGTGATTTGTAGCTTTGGAAGGCACACACTATATCATTTTGCATATTTAAAAATGTTTTTGTTTTCTCATCTTACAACATATTGACAATATTTACAGCAACTGTTCCTCTCTCTATGTAGAGACTGATTATTGATCGTTTGACAGAGTCTCGTCTAAGGTTGTATTCTTTTCTTTATATATATGATTTTTTTCTCCCTAGTTTGTTTTTTGTTTAGTTATTTGTTTGTTTGGTCATTGTTGTGCTATATAACATTGTTTTGTATTGTTCTGTTTTCCATTTATTTGGTGAGTGTTTGTTTGGGACCCTCTTGAAGCCGAGATGATGCATCTCAAGGAGTTTCTATCCTGATATTATACATTTCCTGCAATTTCCTGCACAAATGATGTCGTCCTGCCGACAGGAGGGCGATTCAAACAATGTAATTTGTTGTGTAATCTGAGGATTTATTGGTAAAAAACATGAAACTGTGGCTAGAGACGCAGGCAATGGGAAAAAAACTGAACCAAAACGTGAGTGTTACAAATTCCCATCACACAACCAGTAACAACCATTCAGTCCAACTGGTTAATGACATACTAACATGATGGACCAAAACGTTCTCATCCCCATAATGACGCTTTGTCAGACCACTCAGCATCACTTTACAGTCGCAGTAAACACGTGCTTAATGTTGTGAATTAAACAAAAATACTTGCTTAGGTTTAGGCAACAAAACCACTTAGTTAGGTTTAGGAAAAGACAACATGGTTGGGCTTGTGAAGTGAAAGTGAAATGTAACGCACGGGACACAAACAGCAGTCTCCTGAATGAAAGTGTAGGAAGTGTAAGAATAAGGATAACGCCACAACAAGATGGCAAACGGAAAAATCAAGGACCCTCCTGATTATCACCTAAATAAGTCCAGTATATCAACGAGACTCTGGTGCAGGATTGGACCATCACATGCAAAGGGAGGGCTGAGAGTCTCCAGGTTATCATTGCAATCAAAGGCTCTATAGCAGGAGATGTCACTGATTAGCACACTGTCAGCCACAGAGGAGGAGCTGATCAGTGGAAACCTCCAGCAGACTCTCCAGCAGGCACATAGCCGGCCATCCCTGCCTCTGCTCGGTGTATATATTAAGTTGTCAGAAAGAGTGATTCTGAAGAGGAGATGCCGGTTCCCTCTGCTCGCAGCCTTTGCCTCTCTGCTAACGCAGGAGGAGATGAACTGTTGCAGAGAGAACGGTGACTGAATCCGTCCTCACATCCACCCTCCTCCTCCTCCTGCTCTACAGGGAACACGCTGCACTGTATCCAGCTCCACTACTGTATATTATACATTAATAGTGACTGAGTTTGACCCTGACACACTGCTGCTTTCACTGAGTCAGGGGATAGTCAGTCCAGTGGTTAGCTAATGGCCCGTGGACACACAGATCTGTCTAAACACACAATTCTTACACGTTCCCTTTTTCAAAATGCCAGACCAGGAAACAGTTTATGACTGGGTTTGTGCACACTGGTTAGTGCTCAGTATGAGTATAAACTACATCATTCTGCATCATAATAGACGTATAATACAATTTGGATACTTAGCATCAAAGTTCATTCTTGACTATATGTCACGATACCAGAAATATAATAGTCGATACCCATAATGAAATTCCACGATTCTCAGTACTACGATAGGAAAACAAAAGTAAAGCAATAAATCCCATGGACATCAACGTTCACTCCTTTATTATACATTTATTATTAATCCCTGATGATCTGCCTCAAGTTTCTTGCCAAAAACTAAACAAGATTATGAACATTAACATACTCCTGTTGACATCCAAACTGAAGGTACAGGGGGTGGACAGAATAATAGGAACATCTGTATATAGTCTAATCCTATCCAGTACAGTTGACCCTCAAGGATACATCCTTTGTTTCAGATTGTGTTAAAACTGTCAGACTGAGTGAGGTTAATTCCCCTCTATGGTTGTAGATGATATTTAACTGTGAGTTGCTGTTATTTTGTCCACCCCCTGTACCTATTTCATTGTCTCCAAACAGCCTTTTCAATGGTCATTAACTGTGTGTTCTCTTCAGCAGGGTGCCGTGTGCCCACATCCTCCATTTCAGAACAGCAATAACAGAGCAATGGCTAATTTTCTTGATTATTATTATTTTCAACCCCCTTGTCCCTTTTTTAGTCCGGGTTAGCTAGCTAACGCTAATTACATCTATTGCAAATTATCCAGTTTGTGTTGCATAGCAACGAGCATGATGTAACCCCGTGCACCCGTTTTCCTCTTGCTGTCTCTCCGTTACCAGCGATTCTCTCAACGGAGCTTCGTGTCTGAGCAGAGAAAAGCCTCCTATATTAATTCTACACAACAACTAATATCAAAACATGTATCTGTGTACTGGACCTTGTGACACATAGATGGAAAAAAAAAAACGTTTCCAGACATTCACACACCTCTTTGCAGACTGTACACGATGTGGAAATCAAATCATATCACATGTTTTTTAGACTTTTCAGTCCAGGCAGCGCACATGCTACACATGTAAACAAACGCCACCATATATGTTTCACAACTTGTTCACCTCGACGTGGACGCGCACACATCTGCCCACCCTCTACGCCCCCCCACCCCAAACTGGCAATCATACTTAATCCCTCTCCAGCCTGAGTAATCCCTGACAATCCAAGGCTAATCCTGGTTAATTCTGGGCACTCCTCAGCTGGGCTTCACCCTGAAACCACAGAGACAGGGTGGGGATTGGTCGGATCATAGCGATTGAGGCATGGGCGGCGGCGTTGATAGACGTAATTGGTCGGACAGTTATTGGGAGCCAAGAAAAACAAGCACAGGTTTTACACGGGTCTTCAAAATACGTCCGGATTGACCCCCGCTACACGTCACACCACGGCCTTATACTGTTGTCGCGCTCCTGGTGGAAAACATGTTTTTCACCAGCGTGTTAGCAAGTAAGCGCTAAGGCCTTGTTGACTTGTCTGCTAGCTGTGACAACAGGAGCTAGGGGATAGAATAACCTTTTCTATATCACTTAAAGGACAGGGAAATAAATTGCTAAAATAAAATAAAGCAGGACATACAGTATGAGCCATTCCTCCAGTGGAAGGGGCTTCTGAGAAGTCATTAGCCTCTATTCAATCAGCTCTACCCACCGAAGCTCCTAGCTCAATTCTTCTTAGCGGCTATCGATCCTGATTCCAAAATGAAGCACTTAAGACGCCTTGATCAAGCCGCTCCTTAATCTAGCGTTAAGGAGATTGAGACCTTTTCACCCCGTGTCTCAGACAGACTTATTACTTTGGCACACGGGTACAGTGGCAGTCAGAGCACACTTCACAAGCACAGGCTCAGTTTGGGTTTTATAGTCTGCTTAAGCCCCTTTGGTGCAGAGCTAGGCGGCAGGAACACTTTTACTCCCTGCCATTTTGAAAAAGCTGTCAATACACACAAAGCCGAGAGCGTTAATGAAGCAATATGTCACTGACAGGGGATGGATGAGGATGCTTTGTTAAAAACAAGAAGGCCTCTGGTGCTCGCGGGCTCGACTGTGTGCCTGTTCGATTGAGTTTGCACATGGAAAGTGCAGGATGTTTGAATTGTGGTATACTCATGAGAGCGTGAAAGCAGAAGCAAAAAGGAAACTGATTTACCTTCTGCTGCAGCTCTGTCAGCAGCGAGACGGGGAAACAGGTTGCAGAGGAGTTCTGCTCCTGGACATTTTTATAGGCTGCTTTTACCTCCCCATCCTCACAGGAGAGGAGTCTCTTGGAGGGGATTCTTTAGAGGAATCAGTAGAACATCATGTGTAGTGGATTTTATAGTGCTTTCTGCTTCACATTTTAAAGGAGCCCACCTCTAATTTATAACGCATTCAAGAGCCGGGTTTTAAATTCCGTGCAGCGCTCCCATAGATGTGGTCCGGCACAATCCAGCCGAGTGTTGTGGGGATTGTTGTACGCCGCCTTGTTGAGAAGTAGTGGGACTAGGCAAATCCGTTTTCTCCCCCTTGCTCAACCATTATTTATTAATCCATTTCACACAGCCAGGAGTCATTATGCACGGTCCTGTCAATGGGTATCTCTCTATGCCGCGCATTTATTTGATAATAAGCAGGAGTGGGGGAGAAGATAAAAGCGCTGACTGCGTTCATTGTGAAGCGTTTTCTGCAGGCGGGAAGACTTAAATGAGAGCAGCCAGCTCTGTGTGGGAACGGGTCTCGTCTGCTAAGCCTGTCTGGAGGCAATCGATGGAAATTAGTCAACGCTAAAGATTCACTTCCTGTGACTGATGTCACGGGCAGCGCTTGTCTCTTTGAAGGGAAATAAAGAAGTGGGAGGCTGAGGGATTAATGGGGTTGGAGAAGGTGTGAGCATGCAGAGTTTGGGTGGGGGCTGAACTTGGGGGAAAAAAAAGATATTCTTCTGGTGGATTGCAGGAAAATAGATCCAGATGAGAGGATCCAGATGAATGAAGTGTAGAAGAAGCACAATAAGTTAATTGTGCACAAGGTTAGCAGATATAATAAAGATGTGCGGTCAGACTTTTACAACAACTTTGCTGCTCCTGACCAAATCAATTCTTTTAATCCTGTTTTATTTGCTGTAGCACCAGAAAACGGCTCTTTAGACGTGAACCACATGGCTCATTTAAAGAACCACTTTTTAAAGATTCTCTGTTATGCCATACTGAACATTAAGAACATTTTGATAAAAGACTGAATGCTCTTAGGGTGCTTTCACATCAGGGACCCTGGGCTCGGATCCGAGTCCACTTCGTCCAGTTCGTTTGATTTGTGTGAACGCTCCGTACCGTACTCGATCACGGTTCGTCGATCCGTACTCGACGAACCGTGTCACACCTTGCATCAGGTGTGAGAGCCAACCGTACCGAAACACGGAAGTGGACTGTTATTTAACGCGAGTAACGTTAGCAATCGTGCCGATCTCATCCTCTGAACTGCACGGCCATGGGTGATAAAGCAAGAAGGCAGGCGGGAGATTCCTTAAAATATAGACAATAGTAGGCGATGGAGTTGGGCGATGTTTGTTATTTTATTTAGTTAATTTAATGGTCTGCCTCCGAAGAATTAGAGCCGGCATAATTTCACATCTAACTCTATGAAATAAGAGTTTATTTCGACCAAACCAGAGTTGGTGATTGTTGGAAAGACTAACGACAATGGTGTTGGTGAGTTTTATTTAGTTTCTGTCAAGTTTGAATGGAGTGTTTTACGGTGCTCCGCCACTAGAACAGCTGATCTCAACATAAACAAATACACGTGGAGGATGATGCAAGTGTACTCGGGTACAGACCAACTTTACTAATGTTAAAGCTGAGCGGCGGGGGACTTGGGCATGGTACAAATCAATCGTACCTAATATGAAAACGCCCTTATTCAGCAGGTTAAAACAAACCCTTTGAAGCTGATTTACATTTGAGTCATGATGGTCTTGCAGAACTCGTCAAACCTTCCTTTTTCTGCACGGAGGACGGATGATAGCAGCAGTTTAAGTTGTACACGCGCAGTAACTGTGACAATACGATCAGAGTTAGTGTCTCCAGCAGTTGTACTGAAAGGTGCACCAGTTAACTTCTCCTCAAAGTACAGCCGAGGGACTAGAGCCAGCCCTCAGGCGACAGAAGGCCTTTCACTCCCTCTTACTCCCTGTGGAGCTCCACGAGCTCTAGGGGGGGGGGGGAGACAGAGAAGCACGGCAGACAGTTAGGGGAGAGAGACAGGGAGCGAGGCGTCGTCTGGGCCTAACCTGAGAAAGGTAGACGGGAAGAGAGCCTGAGGGGCCAGAGGCGGACAGCAAGCCCAATCCCCAGCGGAGAGGCCTCTAATTGGAGCTGCCGGCCTGCCGAGGCAGCCTCTTCCTCTGCGGATGGACATAAGGAGCCGAGTGAAGGCGGAGAGCCCGGGGGCGGGAGGAGAGGGCAGATAAAAATAGAGCCGGCAGATTAACGAGCATCTGAAAGCGGGGCAGGGGATCGGAAAATCCTCCCTGCGTGCCAGAGATGCCCTGTCCTCAGGCCACGGCCAGCTCTGTGAAGAGTGACGGACCGGAGTAACCGAGTGGTGCTTCCTTCCTGTTGGCTCTCCTTACATCACCAACATCGTTATGTCCTGTTTAAAGTACAGCAGTAGTCAACTCGCTGGAGTAGAAATACAGTAAAATTCTTTTGTTTCATTTACAAAACACAAAATTACAGAGCATCTTTAATAAATTCTCATTTGTGTCATAAGCTCATATATCACAACTATGTAGCAACTCATTTTCACTTTGTAGTGGCTTCTGGGGAGGATTTTATGATTTTTATTTGTGTGAAGCTTCTCTTCTTTGTATTTTCAACCCTTCTTTGGTGAAACCTACAAGCTAGCTGCCAAATGAACCAGAGGATTAAGCAACAGTTTGTCTATTGTTCCCATACAGTGTAATAAAGTCATATTCATACTGTTATCGACTGTGTTGAGAGGTCTAAGAACAATATTTATATTCCAGCTTTTAGAAAGGGAACATGTTCATCCTCATTGTTTACATTAGTTCTTTTTAGGGCTGCACAATGAATCAAAATTTTATCGACATCGCAATACGGTCTGCTGCAATTTTCAAATCGCAGGAGGCGCAATATTTGTTAAAGGCCAAATGTGTGTCAAAATACCATTTTAGATTAAATATTGTGGTGCTGCAGAGATGTCCTGGCCTACACATCATATTATACAGACTTAATAAAACATCTTTGGTTGATAAAGATCCCTGTAAAAATCACACCATAATCATTTCAATATGTTTTTCAATGAAAATGATACAAAATTATCATTCCCTCTAATATTGCAAATCATATCGCAATTGCAATATCAGTCAAAGTGATCACAATTAGATATTTTTTCAAAATTGTCCTTTTGTTTTTAGCTATCAAGCAGATGAGACTAGCTTGTTGTCTGGCTAGCTTCTAACCATGACAACTAGCCTGATAAATAAAAACTAGGGCTGTCAAAGTTAACGCGATAATAACACGTTAGCGCAAATTTGTTTTGTGTTGTTAATTAATTTCAAACAATAAATATATACATACATTTGCATAAAGTAGCATATTTGCCCACTCCCATGTTGATAAGAGTATTAAATACTTCATAAATCTCCCTTTAAAGTACATTTTGAACAAAAAATGTGTTATTAATTTGTGATTAATCTTGATTAAATACTTTAATCTATTGACAGCCCTACTACAAACAAAAGAGCCTAATTCCACATAGTCCGTATCTGAATGGATGACTTTTTGGCTTAACTATTTAATATTATAACTAACCATATTCTCTACACGATTTGATGCAGCCAGTCTCTGATGCAATATTTATCTAAACCGGCTGTGAAATGAACCTGAAAAACTGTGCAAATTCAGAAAAAAACTCCCTTCAATTACAGTAACAAAAGTAAATGTAGTTTGTCACCTCCACCTTTGACTCATGCTCATAAAAGGAGTCACCTCCACAGCTGTGATTTCTATCCCTCCCCTGAGAGCTTTCACACGCCAGGTGGAGCATCGTGACACCTATGGGAGCCAGAGGAGAAGCTGAGAAACAGGCCTGATCACACCTGCCATCAGGTCTCAGGAGAGCACCACCCACCTCAACACTCAGCTGTCACATCCATCGGCACACCGAGGCTCCGACAAACGCACTGATCCACAGTCAGAAGCTGATACACCGGCAGGCTGAGACACTCTGAATGGCACATTAATAAAAAGCAACAAAGCCTACATTGGCTTGAAGAGCTGCAGAGATGGGAACATATACTCCCAAGCAGCGAACACTGCCACACGCCTTGTTATAAGAATAACAACTATCTCTTATGTTCAAATAATGAGGTCAACCTTTGGCCTTCAATCCATAACTCAGAGAGTTTCCAAACACACTGCAGCCTGAATAACACCTGAAGAGCCGTGTCTGTATACCTCTATTATAGTTTAGTTTGATTTCATTCAAAGTAGTGCTGAAAAGCCACTTAATCATGGCCATGAGTGTTCAGCACTTTGTACTGAATATTCATATTGTTTGAAAAAGGGAGGTATTATAAGCTGCTGCTTGATTAAAGTATCAACTTGAATTTATTACTTCAGCAGGGAACATCACCAGCTTGTTAGTCAGACTGAACTGACATTTTGTCATTCGCTCAGTCTGACATTGTGTTTCTGTTGGGGAGGAGGGGGACGATATAAAAATTTAATTTCACGATCATCCTGTCCAAAATAATGATCCTGATAATCATCAATATATGCTTAAAACTCTTAAAATGGCACTAAAATATACGGTAACAACTTTACATTTTGTTAAGAAATTAATATTTCTATTCCATCACAGATAGGACACACATCTTTTTTTAGTGAACATCCTTTTTAATGAAAAACAAACAATAGGTAAACATAAGGTCCTGCTGCATAAATAAAGGGTAATAAATAATAAAAAATAGCAACATCGAGTCTGTTCTTTCTTACATGATAATTCCTGTATTTTGTAAAGCTCTACTTTTCACTTCTCTACTATGATAGACAGCTTTTTAAAGTCACTCATGTGACGATATTCACAATTCGACATGTACAGAATCTATAGGCCCATGTATTAAGTTTTCTTTGGTCTGTGCAAACCAACAGTTTAACATCTATTATTTTCTCATTCTTTAGAATAAAACAGAGCTGTATTTTCCCATTCCCTTCTGTATTTCTGTAATGTCTGAATTTTTTAGATCTCACGCCGCTGTCACTCGTATCGTAGCAATGCTGTCACCTGACAGCGGCTTCTCATTGGTCGTGAGTCACAACCAATAAGACAGACAGGCTGAGGAATGACAGATCAGGAGGGTTTTCCTTCTATCTCATACAAATCACCCCGTCTATAGTATAACCTGTATTCTCTCCCGGAGATTTGCACCGAATTGATTCTCAGAAATATGGAACAAAGTGAGTTCAATACGGAACACGTCTTTTAGTTTCCAATTACGGGATGATTCCTTATTTTACGGGACGGTTTGCAACCCTATTTAGCACCTTTACGGGTTGTTCTGTTCACTGAGTGACTACGCTATTGGATATTAGGGACAACGTACATGGCTCTTGTTCAGTTTTTAAAGTTCAGCATGCTCATATGAAGCTATAACAATCTGTGTTAGCCAATATAAGTGGGTTTTTCCCGAAGTTACAGCCTTCTGTATGAATAAAAATAGTTTTTTCCTCTCTAAGTTGCTGAGGGGAGATAGGCTGTAACTGAAAATGAAGCCTCATGTTAACTTTAGCATTCATCTTTGCACTGAATGAGGACTGTGGATTTTGTCCCCGATCTTTTATAGTCAAAGGTCTCGCCTCAATAGGATGACTCAGCATAACCGCGTGGTTATTTTTCCAAAGTTACGGTCCATTAGTGCAAAATAACGGGGACTGGATTTCTTTTATTGTAGTAACTTTACGCTTCACGGCCAGTGTGGGGAGGAGGAATGATTACATCAACCGATACTCAACATACATTTGGCACGCGAGTGTTGTACTAAGATAGATCCGAACATAACAAGAGTTGTTTCTGTGCTCAAATCTACACCAACCTGAGAAGCTGCATCAATCTAATCCACACTTGTCGCCATTTCTGTGGCGATGTGGCGTCACTGTTTTCTCTAATCCTGCCTGAAAAGCTCTGACTTGTATGCTTGAAACAGCCGTCGACAAGCACAACACCGGACCTATTTTAACCGCAGATATGTGCGATTCAGAGGAACCTGCAGACTCCAACATTACAAATTGAAAACTAAATCACCGAAATCTCCACAATGACCTCTGATAGCAACATTCATCACCACAAAATACATACACAGATGTGTTTGGATCATATTTCACTGCAACCTTGGTGGTGTGTCTCTGTTCATAATGGATCATCATTTAATAGCTTAATCTTTCATTGCTTCTCAGTACCTGATACCTGCATTGGGGCCCACATTCAAATGCCAAAGTTAGACAGGAAAATAGTATTTATGAGAAGAATAGACGCTCAATACTTCACGGTATCGTTTGATTCAATTAGTTCTTTTTTTTATTCAGCAAGCTTTGAGTACACTTTTCAAAAAATCACGGGAATGTAACTTGAGATTGATTATTTTTTTTTCCCAGTGAATAATTTTGCCAATTCACACTGTCACACTTTTTCAGAACTCAAATTCCTTTTAAGAGAAACACATCTCTCATCAGATGTGATCTTTTGAAGTATGCCAATTTTCAAAAAGGGAATAAAGACAGATCTCTCTCTGTGTGATGTGTCATTCTTCCACAACAAGGGTATACATTTCTATTTAGTGGATGCAAACTGGCAGCTGTTTAGACTGTTGTCAGACTATTAAATAGGCGTTATCAGTAGATAGATGTGGGTCAATAGGGGCCTTCTACACCCACTAGTAGGTTTTATCATCTATTCACATGGTAGAGCACCGAAAGAAGGTATAAAAGAACACGACAGAGACCTCTAGCGACCGTATAAGTAATTATGACAGGAGCAGAATTGGAAGTCAGGCGCTGGATGGGACACAAAACACAGGACATTCACCCAGAAGACCGGAGTTTGCAACCCGTGTGAAACCAACCATGTGTAGTTGTCTTTGTGTTAGTAGTTATTTTAACCCAAAACACGATGTTTTCCCCTTTTTTTGTTACCTAAACCTAAAGAAGTTGTAGTTTTGTTACCTAAAACTTAAAGAAGCCTTTTTATTTGTGTTCAAAACGTGACGTTTCATTCAGTTTTTCAACATGTTAGAACGTGTTGCTTTTAAGTTTCACTTTCACAACATAGTAGGCGTAGTAGGCCTCTAATGACCCACATCTACGGTGCTTATAGCGACTGATAACGCCTATTTAATGGCCTGATAACAGTGGAATCAGGCGCAACTGGGAAAGGGGAAAAAGGATATGCATATTCATGAATCATAACTTTAACAGAACTTCTAATCCTGTAATATTAATTGACATCACAGCAGAAGTCAAACCCACTCTGACAGTGTGCATATCACCCTTGCAAAGACAAAGCCACACACACTAACACACTAACACACACACACATCTCGTGCTTCGCTAGTATGGCATGCTGGGCCGGCTCATTACTACAATGCCAAGCTACTAGTTGCTAAGGAGACCTTAGGGAGTGGGAGGGTTCCTGTTGCCATGGCAGCAAGCCTGCATCCTGCCAACTGTCTTTCCCCCATGAGACATGACCATCGTAGACAGAGAGAGAAAGAGAAACGGGGAGGAGAAGTGAGGAGAGAGAGAGGCTGGAGGGGGTTATGGTTAAGATGTTGAAAGAGGAGGACTTGTAAAGATGCCTGCGAGGCAGCGGGCTCGCTGGAGAACCGCAGAAATAATGCGCGGGGAAAATTGATGGGGTGAGAGCAGGAAAAGAGGGAGACCTTGAAAAAACAAAGCCCCCATTCTTCTGAAAGCGCCAACGTGCATGCAGCAGCTTTCCCATGGCTAACATGGTCGCCGCCTGGCCGACCACAACTAGATCCAGGCGTTGACAAAGACGCCAAAATGACGCTAAGCACCCCGAACCAAAAAAACCCTTCTAGACTCCCTCACTCCCCCCCCGCCCCCGTAATGCCACGCATGTCCCCAAGTGAACCGCCCGCTTCGCAGCTTTTACTACGCGAGCAGAAGATCTGACAGAGCTTTTGGGCGAGTGTTCACAGAGCCCATCCGTCATGGAAAGAAATCTGCTTTGGTGAGAGTGAGCTGTGTTGAACGACGGATGGGAGGGAGAGAAAAGAGAGTGGGAGAGGGAGAGAGAGAGAGAGCATCTGGGAGGGATGAGCAGAGAGAGATTAAACTGATTGGGGAGCGCAGAAGAAGAGCGAGGAGGAGGTCATACGAGGCGAAAGAAGAGAGTCTCAAATTCAAATTAGCCTTATTGGTTTCCAAGGACACTGAATTGTTTCCAACCTCGATTTCTTTCTCTGTGTCACTGTCTCCCCCTCCTCCCTCCTCCCTCCTCCTCCCCTCGTCTCCTTTCTTTTCCTCTGTTTCTTTCTCCCTCTGACTTCACTGGCTCTTATTAAATCATTTTTTTCATTGCCTATCTGGTTCGTCACATTGAGGAGTACATGTGTGTCAAGGGAGCTGTAATTACAACATATTAACACCTAAAGCTCTCTTAACTCTCACCACCCTCAACCTCATCCTGAGTTCTGCGACCCGAACTGAACCCGGCTAGTCACGACAAGAGTATGAGGTCTGGGATCAGGTTCGGGTCGGGTTACAGAACTTGATGCATGTCTGGACTAGGCGTGGGAATTAACAGAGGCCCCATGATATGATATTATCACAATACTTAAGTCACGATACGATCTCACTGCGATTTTAAACATGTTACAATATGCTGAGTATTGCGATAAGATAGTTTTCATTGTCTTCATCTCAGAGTTTTCATTCACATATCTTGAGGTCAGAGGTCAAGGGACCCCTTTGTGTCCAACCCTATCTTCAAACAGAAGTTTTGGAGTTAAAGTCCAACGCCAACATTTTTTAAATTAGTTTTTACAATATATGTGCATGACAATCAAGGTAAGTTTAAGTTAAGGGAAAGAGGTGTGGCAGGTTTGGCAAACAAACTATGTTCGAGGTATGGTTATGGTTAGGTGACTAACTGCTTCCTGCATTGGACGTAAATAAAATAGTACGCTACAGAATCGCCTAATATTAACGAAATTAAGGGATACTGGGCTGGTGTGTTATGTGTTTCAAGTAGATATGTGATGCTCAGTGGGAAAAGGGAAGGAAACAGTGTAGCCATAAATCAAAATTTGATAGTAAATGGGATTTCCGTGAGGTCTGCAATGAAATGGGGAAGGCCTCTGACTTGTGGAAACATCATGGCCTTGTTGTCACAACTGCTAAAAACACTCAACATCTTTGAGTTCTGCTACATAAACCAAACCAACAGGATATTGATTTTTGGGGTCTGATTTGGGCTGTTATGTTGTTAAAACTCCTGGCTTGGGTTCAGGTTTGGACATTCTCAAATGTAATTTCCCCATAAAGTTCTTTCTTTCTCTCTCTGACTGTGTGAAATAAAGCAGAAATAGTGGGTTCAGTTGCATTGGGTCTTAAGGATGTGGATATGGGATGAGTCTCAGTTTTAAGCCTGTGCAGAACTCCACACTGGCAATGTACCGTGTAGAGACTGCAATACCATTTGGACATACAATAGCAAGAAAATTGTTAACTTGGAACTGTACAACTCCTACTGACACAACCAGACTTTGTTCTGTTCTGGATTACGACTGATAGGAAAGACGGTCTGGCTTTTGTATTGGTCTGTTTTCCATGTTTCAGGCTAGACTCCTTAATTCAAATTAAAAGAAATTATAAATTATGGTTTAGACAGTACTTTGTGGCAACAGTTTGTGTTTGTCCCTTTCCTGTTTTAACATGGAAATGCACAAAGCCAAGTCCACAAAGAAATGGGTTTTCCCAGTTTTTGTGTGGAAGAACTTGACTGGTCTGCACAGATCCCTGAGCTGAACCCCATCCAACACCTTTAGAATGAACTGGACCACCGACTATGAGTCCTTATCACCCAACATCAGTGTTAGACCTCAGTGATGCTCTGGCTGAATGGGAGCAAATCCAGGTTCCAAAATCTAGTAGGAAACGACCCGGTCTCACAGGAAGGCGTATAAATAGCACGACATTAAATGCACATTCAGCGTGTCATGAGTACGCATTTTAGGCTTGTCGCCTGTCATTTGTATGCCACGCAACAAAAGTACGGTAACGTCTGCCGTTAGGTTGAGGCAACAAAACCACTTAGTTAGGTTTAGGAAAGACGTCATGGTTGGGCTTGAAATAAGTACGTAAACTACGTAACAGAAGTATGGAAAAGATATCACAAACGTCACAAACGTGACTAACGTAACTTATAAACCCTCCAGTCTCCTGGTTTAAAGTCCTGTGTTTGTCGGACCCATCCACCTCCCGTCCCGCCCGCCATAAGCGGTCTTTCTCGCTTTTTATTCTACGTCAAGAGCTCTGAGCGTAGCATATTTACGCGGATCGCTTACATTGCAGTCAATACAGACTACATGGCGTACAAACGACACTCCAAACCTGAATGCCACGCTAAATGCCTTGCGCATTATCGTGGCATTCATGCGCCTTTTCGTGCGACCGGGCTGTTAATGGTCATAGTTTTTGAATGACATGTTCAACAATCACAAACGGGTGTAAAGTTCGACCTTCCACATACTTTTGGCAGCGTTTTTTATATAAGTTATAAAGTCTTTGTCAATCTGAACAAAGCATATCTCTTTGTCTTTGAAAAAAAAAACCCGCCAAAATCATAGCCTCGGGTTTGGAGTCGGGTTTGGGTCTCACAATTGGCAGCATCCGTCAGGTTCAGCTGGGTTCATCCAGGTTCATCCGGGTTCAGGTCTCAGTTTGAGGCCTGTGCAGAACCCTAACACACACACAGAGCATATTTCCACATACTTTTCCTTCCAACCAAATTCGTTCAACGTGCAAACATGCTGTAACTGTCCCAACCGATTCAAAGCCCCCCCCCCCTCTCTCTCTCTCTCTGTCTCACTCTGGTTTTGATCACTCTTCCTCTTCTTCTCTTTCTCTCAGTCTGTTTCTCATTGCGAGGGAATGTGGCGTCTGTCTCATTGTCACAGACGCTGGGAAACAAGAAGCCTCATCACCCTCATCCTCATCTGATTCTCTCCTCTTCCCTCCCTTCACACACACACACACACACACACACACACACACACACACACACACACACACACACTGCACAGACATGGCTTTATTGACTTATTCATGCATGGGTTTGTTTCGGGGGCAGAGCTCCTGTCTGCCAGTCTGACAGACACCCCCTGAACCCTCGAGACTCCCTCCCCATCTTTCTTTCCACACACACACACACACACACACTCACATTATCCCATCCCCCCCTCCCAACCCTGAGCCCCCCCCCCAACCCGAGCATGGCACAGGGAGTACTCTTAGAGCAGTCGGGGTTCACTCAGGTTTCTCCTCCATCGTTTCCCTCCTCCTCCTCCTCCTCCTCCTCTTCACTTTCTACTTCTCTTTTCTCTCTTTGCTGGGGAGAAGGGGAAGGTATGCCCACATTTCCCAGAACAAAGACAGCCCAATTAAGTCAGTTTGAGTTAAGGTCTGTGTGGCAGAGAAGGATCGGAAGCGAGGAAACTGAAGAGAGCGGCGGCGGAGGAGCGAACGGCGAGGAGAGGGGAAGAGAGAGACAGTCTAACGAACAGGGAAAAGAGGGGGTAAAAAAGAAGTAGAAGAAGAGGAAAAAAAAAGAGGAGCGCGAGTCACTTTGTAGCGGAAGCGGGTCGACTTCGTTTTTAGCTCCTCAATGGGAGACTATGAAATATTAATAACTGCTCCAGCCATATACTTCAGAGGCCTATGGTAAAACTTAAAGTCTAATGAGACGCTGCTCATGAATTGCTAATGGGGATGCTGGAATGTGTGTTTTTGGAGTGTCTGCACGTGTGTGTGTGTGTGTGTGTGTGTGTGTGTGTGTGTGTGTGTGTGTGTGTGTGTGTGTGTGTGTGTGTGTGTGTGTGTGTGTGTGTGTGTGTGTGCATGTGTGAGTGAAGGGGGGGTCAAGCTGGTAGCTGAGGGGTGGAGTATAACAGAGCGTTCAGTCTTTCAAAGAGAAGACGAGAAACTTCATTAGAGGCTTGAAGTTCTTCCTCCTGCACATCTAAGCGCCGTCGCGTTTTCTTGAACCGAGAAGTAGCTTCACTGTTCTCGACGGTCCGACCGCTGCTAACAAAGTTTGAAATCGTCCCGTTAATTGAAACAAAATGGAAATCGATTTTGTGTTTTTGTGTGGTTTTTTTGTGGGTGTCAATCTTTCCTATTCATATAGACGTGCATGTATTTTTGAAGGGCAGATGTGCTACCAGAAGTAAATGTTTCCTCTACAATATTATTCTTCTCCTCACCTCCCTCCATGCTGCCTTTCACCACCTGTGACTATCAAAATAAAATATATCCATAAATGTGTTTAATAAAACTTTATCTTGTGTAATAAAGCAGTGTTTTGCCACCTTTTTCTGTCTGAAGTACTGTCTACTTGCGATTCAATGTTAAAAGTTTGCTGGAGTTGTACAGGATCACCATAAAGACTATTTGAGTTACTGTTAGAGGCCTGAAATGGCAAAATTATTCAGTATTTCACAAGAAATAAAAGCGAGGATAAGAAAATAACAGCCACGCTAGCAGCTCTCTGTGATTGTATTTAGGCTAAGCGGAGCTTTGAGCTAAATGCTAATGCCATGCTCACCATGGCAATGCTAACATGCTGATGTTTTGCACATATAATGTTTAACGTGATCACCATTGTAGTAAACAGCGCTCTTTTTACTTCCTGGTTCCCGATTACGTAGATTACATACAAATTGATTTTGTGGGATATATACAAATTACAGTGTTTTACTTTTCGTAGGTATAGCTACTAACAACAGTGTATGAGAAAAGCCTGATTGAGAACAATTTTTGGGTTGCCAGGTTGTAAAAAATCTCTCTTCAGAGCTCAGATCTCAATGACATTAATTATAACTGCAGGTGGCTGACTAACTTTTGTTGATGGTATATTAAAAAAGTCAGAAACTCACGACTGTTTGATAATTATTTTATTAACCGATTTAACTGCAGAATTGATGGCTTATTAGAAAGCAGAAATCTCAAGCATTTATTCATCACTTGGCAACTAATTACTCACCAACAAGAGAGATTTATCACCATACAACCCACCAGTTGCTGTTATTAATGGCTTTTCACTGATCTATAAAGTCTTAGTTTAAGATTTAATTGTTTAGTTCCAACTTATAAACCCTTTAAAGTGTGCCATATGAGAGAGTATTCTACCTAAACCACTATGTATTGACAGTAAAATAACACTACATCCTGCTCTGTACTCCTCGTGTTGGTCTCCAGCCCAGATATTTGTGAAGTACCTGGCCGAGTCTCCCGCTCTAATCCGTGCCAGAGCCGGCAGGCCTCGCGGAGCCTCGTGTAACCCCGGCTGAGTGTAATGGCAGGGCTGAGCCATCAGCTGGGGATTGTGGGCTGTGTGCAGGCGGGGACTGGGGGGAGCCCAGGGGTGTCGCCCTGCATCACAGTGTTGCTTACTGACCTAATTTCCTACCTCCCTGAACCTCCCCTGGCAGGGCGCTGATGTCGACATGCTGAGGCGGGACCGAGCCCAGCACGCTTAGATCAATCGGTATTCTATGAAAAATCAAATATGAACAAGTCTTCCAGTGATATATAATGGATTGATTGTAGAGTTGATCGATACCACACTGGATGAGAATAAATTACCCTGAAATGGTTCAAATAAGCTATTTTGATCAGATTTCCATATGCATGACTGTTTATTATTAGTAAGGGCCAATTAGTAATTAGGAGCAAGAGCAGCAGGAGAATACTGACTTAATGTTTGAGCACACTCTAATGAAAGAATAGCAGTATTTTCAGTTATTATTTCATTGAGAAAGTAGGCTATATCCACAAGCTACAATTTGGAGGTGTTGCTAAATATGTGAAGTGGTGACGATTTATTTCTGAGCACCACTGGAGTGTTTTCTGCCTCATCTCAGATTGGCTGATGTGTGCATAAATGCATTTAATACTGGGTGAAAATCTCACCTGCCAGCAGGGTTTTTAAAAATGTTTGGATTAGTGTTGGCAATCACGACCAACAATAATCAAACCCCGAATCCAGGCGTTAAGTGAATCCAACGCAAAAAAAGATTTAAAAGATGCAACAATAAAATGGGAATTAGTTGTGTTTCTATGAGACAGATGAAGTGAATGAATAGCAGAAATATGTGGTTACAGATAATGTTTGTTACAAATGCAAAGTGATAAGATAAGATCAGATTTCATCGATCTCTGGAGATGAATTCACACGTTGCAGCGGCACAAGAGACGGGCTGCTTTTTGTGATTAATCAATCAATCATTTAGAGTTGTGACACTTTACTCTAAGTCCCCCTATATTGCATTTGTACGCAGTATATAAACTAGGGCTGGGCAATATATCGAAATCGTGATATGAAACTAGATATTGTCTTAGAGTTTGGTTATTGTGATATTGCATAAGTGTATTCTTTTCCTGTTTTTAAAGGCTGCATTACAGTAAAGTGCTGTAATTTTCTGAACTTACTAGACTGTAGCTGCTCTATTATTTGCCTTTGTCCACTTAGTCATTATATCTATATTATAATAATGTATCAAAAATCTCAAAAATCTCATTGTTTAAATTTTTAGTGAAAGCACCAATAGTCAACCCTACAATATCGTTGCAATTACAATATCGAGGTATTTGGCCAAAAATATAGTGATATTTGATTTTCTCCATATCGTCCAGCCCTAATATAAACATGTATTAAATGGTTTACAACACACTATAATGTAGTTGTGACCAGATATAAGATATATATATATATATCAAAAAACAATAACTCCTCCTGTGGATGAGTGGAGGCTGCTGTATAAACAGCAGTGAAACATACAACATAGTAAAACGCAGTTGTAATAATAATATATTTCTTCACAGGAGAGGTTATACTTGTTGACAAAACTGTATATTAATAAAAATTTAACAATATTATAACGTGTTATAATAAACCATGTACTAAAATGTTAATATACTGCTTAAGTGTTGCCATAAAAATGTCACAAAATATAGGGGAAAATGCTCAACACAATCTCTCAGAGCCCAAGGTATAAAGTCTTGTTTTGTTCAATCAAATGTCCTAAAGCCAAATGTATTCAATTTATAATGTAGTAAAGTGGAGAAAAGTGGCAGATCTTCATATATGAGAAGCTGGAACCAGTTGATGTTTGGAGTTTTTGCCTGATAAATGACTCAATGTCAATTCCCTCATTTTGTTTGGTCTGTTTTCGTTTTATTTTTATCTATTTTTTGTTTGTTTGTTTCATTAAGAAATGCACTGTTATCTGTAGGTGAAAAATAAAAAATGATAAAAATTTGTGTCAAGATGTTTTAATAACAAAGGAAAGGTATATGTATCAATGATATGTACTGACAATAAAATATAAAAAAAATAATCTATTCTCAAACAGTTGATTATTCTTAACTGTTTCATACACTTGGAGATATTTAATTTGCAAACTAACTGTAATACAGTCCAACTATCTTCTGGAAAGACAACACATCATGTCCTCAACACTAACTGTTGAACCTGAAGCTTACTGTATCACGCCAAACCTGCATCATTATTCATATGACTAATACATTCCCATCTCTATATATTAAATCATTTCTTTAGTTTATCAACTAAAAAAGTTTTCTTCCTCAAGCAAGCAAAAAACTATTTTGCGACACTACGGGAATTTCTGTGAAATGTGCCACTTTTCCATTCAGCCTAATTCAATATGGTGTCATTTGCATAAAAATGCATGGATGGTAAGTCAGCTGGATGCTGTATGGAGTAACAGGGTGAGTGCTCTAACGTATAGTGTGTGGTCTATCTGTGTGTCTGTCATCTGCTCTACATGTATGTCTGCTGACATGTGACTGAACAAATGGGCGTGATTTGTTAGTGTAGGTCTATCTATCTCGCCGTGTGTGCTTACACAAGTTGGCGTGCCTGTGTGTGTCACACATGCATAGTAAATATGTAGCGTTGGGATGTGTAGGAGTTCATTACTGTGTGCGTGAGTGTGTGTGTGTGTGAAGGGGAGGAGGGGTGCAGCCTTTCCGCATGAGTGGGGCTGTCAGTGGGCATCAGTCAGCCAGGCAGCGACAGGCGGAGCAGATCATTAGCAGAGACGGAGAAGGAAAGGGAAAGAGAGGGAAAGGGAGAATGGGGGGAGGTGGGGGAGAGGGAGCGCAGGGACAGAGCGGAGCGGAGGGGAGGCCTCGACGCTGCGTCTTTAATATCCGTCTTCCAAGAATTACACAGACAGGATTGTGCACTGCTCAGTCACGCAACCACACCGCTACCACCGTCCTCCTCTGTCCTCCCATCAGCTTCATTACTGCAGGCTTCCACTGCCGTCATATCTGTCAATATATCTAGAGTGAAGCTGCAAATTGGCAGTATTTTATGATGATAGTCAATGATGCTCAAAAAGGGGCTTCCGATACAGCATTTAAGACCATCATGGTGCATTAAGACTGAACTCCAGTTGTACTTGAGCGGTGTTTGGTAGACTGAGTGGGTGTTTATCACGTAGGGTCCTCTGCACACCAAGTCCATATTTTCGGATATGTTTTTTGAATCCGTCATCCAATAAAAATCGCACAGAAACCTTGCACACTGAGTCCGATGTGTTTTAATCAATTTCGTTGTGAAAATTCGCAATTCAAGACAAACCCGAATGAATTACGTGGGTGCGATGGATAGCGCTAGTCCCAAACGGGGCTAATGAATGAATGAAGTTAGCATGAAGCTATCGTTTAGCTGCCGATAGAGCTCAGTCACTATACTGTCTAATATTTCCATCCCCGATTCCAAGCTGTTCTGCCACTCTGAGTGGTCAAACAACCGTCTTTTGCCTTTTGACGGATGCGAAAAAATGCAAAAAATCAAACCTGTTCCAAAAACTTTAATAACCGATGAAAGTTTAGGAGTCGGTGTGTAAACGTGATTGACACAACGTGAGGTCGTATTTATTTTTAAACGTGTGGATGAACAATACAGATTTGGTGTGCAAAAGCCTTTAGGGTCCTCTGCAGACAATTAATGAGACAAAAAACCTTCCGGTACACAAAACACTGGCCTCCCTTCATTTTCCTGTAGAGTGAAGAACAGACCAACCAGTCTGTTGTCTTCCAAGACCTTTTATACCCGGTCACCTGCTGTCTGTGGCCAATCAGGGAGGAGCTCTGGAATTAGTGCCACCTGGTTCACCTTTAACCAGGTGACATCAATCTCCCCTCATTTAGAGCCAACTGGTAGTCAAATACACTTTGACAAAATATATTAATCAACCCTCTCAAGCGGCATAAATGAATAAACATAAATATTGTTAGTGAAGTTGAGAAACAAGTAAATATTCCCTTAAAAAAAAGTAGAAGTAGTACAGTATACAACTGTTTTACTGCACGTGACAGGAAAGCTCTTACTTAAAAAAAACAGTATTTTTCCCTTTGAATAGTGAAGTAGAATTAATAATAAGTACAAGTATCTTACAAGTATTGGTGGAAGAAGTACGGAGATTTTTTTTTACTTAAGTTAAAGTAGCAATACCACAATGTATAAATACATGTAAAAGTCCTGCATTAAAAAGTAGAAATACAAACGTTTCAAAAGTATCAAGGTACTCATCCTGTCAGTTACTGGATTACTATTACTGATACATTAAGGGGTAAACAGCATTGTAATCTTTTATCTGGTTGACGTGGAGCTAATTCTAATGACGTTATGTACTATTGGGTATTTCATTTGTAAAAAATGAATCATATTTAATGATATCGTCATAGGTTCTGCTGGTGAAATCTGGACTAGTAAACTTGTAAATACATCTGAAATGTCGGGAAATGGAAGAATAAAGTAGCATTAAATGCTCAAGTACAAGTACTTCAGAATTGTACTGAAGTAGTAAATGTATTTCATTACATTCCACCACTGCTCACAAGTGTACTTAGGTACATTTTGTGAGTAAATGTACTTCGTACTGTTCCACCATTGATCTTCACCCCATCCGAGGAGCACAGAGTACATGATAACAGCCTATTATGATCCTCTTATTCATAACCACAGCCAATTAAACATGCGGCACAAAGTCCTCGCTGGGCCTCATTACAAAAAATAACAACCTGCCACAATGTTGACTGTTTAGAAAAACACCTGATGAAAAAAATGTGTATGATATTTAGTCTAGACATATTTTGGCAGGCTCATTATCTAAACAGGGTTAAGACGAGATGAGAAATGAAGCATACTTGTGTAATCCGATAAATGTCACATGAGAATCAATTATCATGTATTCTCAATAAATTAGCAGAAACGCAAAGCATGCTAACAAATAAAATATCACCTCAGGCGACCGATGACAACCCGCTGCATACTTTGACAGCACTGTTGAACTGTTTTTATTTCCCAGCATGCTCAGTAACTAGCTCTAGTCTCTATCCGTCCTCTCTTATGTACAGTGTGCAGCAAGACCTTGTTTAATTCCGCCACTCTCCTCCACATCTCTACTGCTTTGCATTTTGCCCTTTCATCGTTCGCCGGCTGGGCCCATAACTCATCTTTTAGTGCTGCATCTTGTGGTGACCACCTTCCACTCAACAACACCATTAAACAGGCAGATTAATGCTGCTATTAAATCCACACATCGACTCCTGTGGCACTCATCAAAGACAGTATATATGACTAGCGGTATCAAGGATTTGATGAAGTCAGACTTTCAGAGGGCCAATAAATCAGTTAGGGGGGGGCTGCAATCTAACCCTTCACAAGGTAGAGGCTGACAGAGGAGGGAGCAGATACTGGACACATAAGGTTTTACAGAAAATGTAACACAGCGAACGTGTGTACGGCTGTGCAAACATTTAACTTTATATACTTCAGTAACAGTAACGGCGACTTTGACCTGTTTGGGGGATTATTGATCCCCCACGTACCACTGTCAGTGCATCATGTATATACTCTGTTGCCAACTCGTTCTCACTCTCAACTCGTCAAATAATGAAGCTTGGTCAGTGCCCCGAGGCGTCTAATACCGAGGCGCCATTTAGCGTCTGTATGAGACGCATCGGACTTTCAACTACCTCAAATGTAAACCCACCCATGTCATTATTAGACGGTCAGAGCAACTAAAGAGCGTATAAGGTCTAGTTCACACTACACATCTTGATCCCTGATTTTCCGCTCCCTGACAGTTTTTGGAGCTCCCCGACAAAAGCCCCAGATCAGAGGCAAATTGGCGTTGGCTCGCCGCTCGCACATCTGCGCTCGAGCGTCATGTGTGAACAGCTCAAAGATGCGAGCCGAGAGGCCTCGCAGACACATTCCAGATATCTAGCATGCTCCGGCCACGAGCTACAGCCAATGAGAGCGCGAGACACGGGTTGAGGAGAAGCCTGGGGGAGGAGGGGTCGCCTGTAACAATAGGAACTTACTGTATGAGTTGCATTTGCAACACGGAGCAAAGTTGTTGTTGCAAAGAGAAGTAAATAAAGTAAAAAAGATGTGTGGAAACCGGCTATTTTGTAAACACGTGCCAACAACAACATCAGCGATGTGTCTCATGTATGGTATCACGTGTATTTCTCGCGTGTGTTTTCGTGACAAAAGGTAGTTCGGAGACCTCATCTGGGATTCCTCCTGGTGAAACATCTTGTAGTGTGTGACCTCCTGTCGCCGCTCAGTTATGTAGTGTGAAAACCACAATGACTTAAAGACTCCCGATTACAAGACAGCAAGTTGTGTTGTTTGAACAGTACTGAGATCTGATTACTTTGAAAGTTGTGAACTTAGTTTAAGAGCGAGAAAGTCCACGCAGGGCGGGCGGGAGGGGTGGTTGGAGACCGCTGTTCATGTCCCGTGTGAATCCAGAGGTAAACGTTGATTTATTTGTCATGTAACTTCCGTACTTAAGTAACGCCCCTTCTGGAGTTATGTTAACGCAAACTACTATCTCTTCCTAAACATAACCAGGTAGTTTTGTTGCCTAAACATAACCAAGTAGTTTCCTGTGAAGATGGAAGTTTATTTTGAAAAGACTGCATGCATGTAACGAATGGAATTGGACACATTCGTAAGAAAACGCACGAAAAATGATGAATAACTTTTCTTAAGGTATCAAAACCGTTATATGAGGATACGCTGCTTATATCATTTTAAAACAATTAGTACTTGTTCATATCTTGCTGTATTGGTGAGTGAACAGTCTGATAAACTCTCAAAAAAATCTCCATCTGTGCTGGCAGAGAAAGAAAAAAGCTAAATAGCTACAAGTCACACGTTCACAATTACTCTAGTTGTTTTTCTAAATTAGATGCTGGCTGATGGCCAGGTGAGACAGCCAACCTTTCTCAGGCAACTTAGACAGTATTACATTTAACCCAACCTTTTTTTCAGTCTTGGTAATCTAATTGGACACAGATCAACCTTATCAGAAAATTCACTTAGCAGAATTGACCTCGCAGCAGTATTTTCACTTATCTCCTCTTGGTGTTAACTTTACATTTACCCGTTGTTTACCGCCAATTCTCCACATGCCAGAGGAGGCTGCTGCTGCTGCTGCTGCTGCTGCTGCTGCTGCTGCTGCTGCTGCTGCTGCTGCTGCTGCTGCTGCTGCTGCTGCTGCTGCTGCTGCGACTCAATTGCACAGATGTAGCTCAACATTGAGCCGGCTCATCTGTAAGTGAATTCACCTTCCAGAGAGTCATTTTTAAAGCGTGGCAGTCATGAGAGATGAGGGCCTGCATTGTAGGAGAATAATAAATCAAGCCCTTCTCGTGGTGACCAAACATACGGTAGACCTTATGCTAAGCTAGGTCACTGCTGGCCACGGTTGAAATATTATCCTCATAAAACTTTGCAGCACATCTATTTTCTCTCTCGAAAGCGGGACTACAATACTCAAAAGTACATCTAAATCAAATAAATTCCACCAGACGCAGACTATTGTGGATTTAAGTGCATTTTCTGTGGTGGAGCGGGCTTAATCTACGGCCGCAGATTTGAATTTCTTTTACGTGAGCTCGAAGCGATGGAAGCCACAGCAGAGAGACAGAGGATGACAGGACAGAGTTTAGATTACAGAGGGATGGGGAGGGAGGAAGACGAGAGAGGAAGGGGGGTGGAGGGGGAGACAGAAAGAGTCTGGAGTTTATTCGAGGCTAGCTGTCGTCAGGCGCGGCGTCAGCCATCACATGGGCAGAATGCTAAACGCCAAGCTCTGAATCCTGACCTATTTTCATCAAACTGACACAGAAATCCAGCGAGAGGCCGTCTTTACGCTCCTAACCTCTGTCTGCCTCCTGGACCGCCCTCAGCAAGCCATCACACACACACACACATGATCTGTACATACTATAATGTAACTAGCTAATGTCTGCTTAGCCGTGATTTAAAGCAGTTTAATTGTGTTTGATTAATAATCTCCAAAATGACTATTTCCACTCAGCTCCAGCTTGAAAGGCTTTTATTGTAATTTGTCCAAATATGCCGTTGGACTGATGAATATTCATTAAGTGCGATACTCTTCCCCTGACCCTTCTTTGTGCTGACAACAGACAGTAGGCACGTTCTTTTTTTTTCTGTGTCTGGGCCCGACTTGACATCGTTAGCAGACACCTTCCCGAGTGGAGCAACTGCTTTAACAGACTTTTTAACAAAGACAATGAGCGAATAACTCTGGTTTAAAACACCGCCAACGATCCGGCTCTCAAGGCACAGATGGTTTTAATTTTCTGCTGGCTTTTATCAACTCTGATCAAAGTGCAATCACAGGCGTCTTTAATGAAAATGGATTAAATTGCCAGCAAATGAATGTGACTTGATTGATGCTGAACATCACCTGAACGAGACTGAACTACAGTGAGAACAATACGCATTAAGGGTGATTGATAGTACTGTAAAATGATGGAGCGTATGCCCTGTTGTTCTTTACCTACTGCAACTATTCATTTCCCTCGAAGCATTTAACCTTTTCAGCATCTTTCGCTGTACGAATCTATTTTAATAACTATAACTGTTGTCACTAATTGGTCCAATACGATAGCCACGGTGGTGAGTGGAAATCTAAAATGAGTTCTTGATGTGCATACCTTTATTTAATGCTTGGTTGCTTGCTTCTTCCATGTTGTAGATTGCAGACTGTAGTTTCTTTAGCTGCGCAATATCTATCTAGCTTACTGTTTTATGTTGCTTAATTGTGGTAAGAACCATTACATCTCCAGCAGTCCACACACACTGAGACTATACACACCTGTGTCTACTTATTACTTGATTGCGTGGCGTGACCACAAAAAATATCAACTAAAAAGAAACACCTATATTGGCTCCAAAAAAAATCTCACATGCTACTTTGTAGAAACGTTTTAGCTATTATGAATTGACTCAATTACTGGGCCTCATGCAAGAATGCCTTTATATTATTACCCTAAACCACTGTTACTTTTTACTGTGAGGTTTGCTCGTTTGTGTGCTCCAAGGCGGATTCACCAAAGTCTCTCAATGACTGTTTCAGCCTGATGAATGCCACCTGTTCTTGAGATTCGGGAAACATTGTCTCAAAAGTGGAAGTTAAACCTGACGCTTGGGAACACAAAGGGATGCGAACCGCGGTCTACTGGGTGCAAGTCCTGTGTTTTGCGTCCCATGCATCGACCCCAGTCTCCACCCAAATGGCTATGTTCAGCAGCAGGATGGATACATGAAACATTTGTTATTCACGCAAATCGCATTTCGGCATGACCAACAAATCTTTAGAAATTGAGAGGCATTGTACGTTTGTTCTGTGTGACTGAATTTAATCTTGATTGTCTGGTACAATCACATGTGGTCTCCTAAAAAATGACATTCCCATACAACGAAACTGCATTGTCAGTTACATTTCGAGGGAAACGTATTTTCTCCCGGATTACTTTTTTTTTTATGTATTACAGATATGTTTCTAATGATAGTCCATGGAAGTCTGCATACAGAGCAGATCAGGGTGAATGGATGGGTCAAACAAACAGGAGAGACCGCTGTTCGTGTCCTGTGTGAAACCAAAAGTCAACGTTTACTTAATTTACATCTGGAACTTAAATAACTTGTCAAACATGCTTATTTTAAGCCTAAACCATACTGTTGTTGTAAACATGTTGTACTAAACATAACCAAGTAGTTTCGTTTTAATTCACAACGTTAACCACGTGTTTAAAACTGTGACCGTAATCTGGAAGAAAGCACGTTTCCCTCGAAACATAATTGCAGTTTGGCTGTATGGGAACGTAATGTTGTAGGAGACATGAGTTGGAGAGAGATCTCTGAATAGTAACTTCACAATTAAGCTCCAGGCCATTATTTAAGTCTGATAACTCTTGTCAAGCAGCAGCAGTCCTCTTGTTTTTACATGCCCTCCTCGCTTCAACTCTACAGAAAATTTGGGGTTGAAAAGCCGCGATCCAGGTCGTCCGGCATGGCGCTGAGAGGTTCACTCTCCGGCAGCATTAATCACAGAGCGGCTGTCCTCCGACTGATTACCTCCCATCAATCTTAGTTTGCCGAGCCCTCCGAAAGGAGAAAGCCCTCGTGAAGATCTGATTAAAAATGTAAGTGACTCATAATAGGAGCACGTGCCTGGCCTCGGAGTAGATAGTCATGAGCTCTGAGTGGGATTTATCCACTCATCTCAAAATGTCCATTCACCTGCTCACGCAAAGACACCGGCCTGATCTCAGAGAGGGGACCTGCTGCTGCAGAGAGGTGAGGTCTGGAGATCTGTGTGTGTGTGTGTGTGTGTGTGTGTGTGTGTGTGTGTGTGTGTGTGTGTGTGTGTGTGTGTGGTAGTCATTTGCAGCTGCAGACAGGAGGGGGAGTGACTTTGAGAGTGTCTGAGAGGCACATCCTGCCTGCAATTAAGGTGGAATCAGAGAGAGATCTGCGCTGCCTTGATAATGAGCCTCATCTGAATTATTAACTAGAGCTGTACCCCCCGGACCTGGACTCCCATCAGGCCTAGCTATACAACAACAAGAGCAGATGCACACACACACACACACACACACACACACACAGAGAATCTTCAGATCCATACAAACCTCTATCAAACCCATTTCGGCGTGTGCAGGAACTCAAAAACTAATCCCATTTGCAGTAAAAAATAAGGGCAACACTTTACTTGAAGTGGTGCTCATAAGGCATCAAAAGCCCATTATAAACACACACTGTGAGTGCATGATGATTTATTAAAATTGGTGCATAGTATAATGAGTACAATGTGCAGAAAGTTAAGGGGTTGAATACTTTATGAAGCAACCGTGTCATTAATCATATTAAAATTTAGTGCAATTTTAGATGCATGATTACATTATTTCTGTGATTCCAGTGGGATCGTAATCAGTTTGGTGCGCCTGTGAATTCATGGATTGTTAAGATTTCTAAAGTAACTTCCTGTGTGATGCAGAACTTTCAAGGTTATCGCAAAATGTGAAATCAAACGTTTTTGTTTGTTGCAGTTTGTGAAGTTAATTATAGCAGAAATATGAAGAATGATTCACAATAACCTTCTCACAGCTTTCATATTATCGCTGCACCAACGTGCAGCATCAAATCATGTATACTCAACATTTCTGCCGACCAGTTTCAAATGCATACTATACAGGTTTTGATGTATTTTTCCAGGCAGCCATTGATTTCCATTAATTCCTGGGATTTCACTGAGAGCAACAATGAATAACACGTAAAAATATGACATGATATGACACTTTAAGATAATCTACAAAGTTAAGAATTACTCAAGGAGTTACTGCATAACTCAATCTTATTCTATTTTATTGTTATTTTATTAATCACTTATTTGATTGTATTTAATTTGCATAATTGTATTATATTTTATTGTTTTATTAATCATTTATTTGATTGTATTTCATTTGTATATTTTTTTATATTTTATTGTTGTTTTATTAGTCATTTATTTGATTGTATTCAATTTATATATTTTTATTATATTCTATTGTTTTTATTATCACTTATTTTATTCTATTTCATCTGTATAATTTTATTATAATTTATTGTTATTTTATTAATCACTTATTTTATTGTATTTAATTTGTATAATTTTATTCTCTTTTATTTCACACTGTTTTACTACTATTACTGTTATTATAGCTTTTAATTCTATTTTATTACATTCTTATCATTTTATTCTCTCAGGTGCATTGGTCTCAAATTATCAAATTGTTGAATTGTTTTGTCTTTTCTGTTGTTTTCCCGTCGCGCAATAGAATTTGATTGATTTTGATTTGATTTTCTCTTTCACAACTGAGAACACTACAATAGAATAAAGCTCATTTAAAAAAGAAAACATAAAATCAGTCTCCCATTCATTGTCTATGGAGCAGCTCCAGACTTTATACTCTATGACATCACTAGTTTGAGACTTCTTCTTCTCTGGTTTCTGGCTTTGAGAGGGAGTAGCTCATGTTCACAAATATTGATTGAACTTTCCTCGACCATAAAAATAACTTACTGGAATTCTTAATTTAGGTGGAGTTTGGTTAGCAGTGTAACAACAGTACAGTACGTGCTGACCCGATCCTGAGTCACAGTCTGACAGAGAGGACGGAGGACTGAATGTTTTGTTGACTACCGTTCTGCTCATCGTCCGAGCCAGACACCAGAACATTTCGAAGCCCTGATGTCTGGTCGACAACACGGAGAGAATGTGTGCTGGGCCGACATTTTACGACGCGCCACCAGGCACGAATCCCAAGATCCGCCTTCCTGACTCGACTGTTGTGTGTCTGGACTCGGTTTCCTCTCTGGAATTTCCGTCTGCACAGTGTTTCTCAACATTTTATTCCAGCTGATTGAAGTGTGAGGGCTGAGGGCGAGAATATTGTGTTCTATTCCAACCACCATGACTCATTTAAGCAGCGAGCACCCCGCCTCCACTGCCGGTGCGTCCCTTGTTTACATCCCAGCCCTTCTCCAGATTGAAGTGATATCTGCCCGCGTTCTATTCAAAATGCTTTCTGTAGCTCGGCATCAACTGACAAGGCAACTGATCCTCTCGGATCAAAAACTGTCCGTATCGGCCTCCTTTCCATTCAAGCCCTGAATGACTCGTCCCAACTGTTTTCTCTCCATTCACACGACTGATCAGATGAGTTTAACCATAGTCTCAGATTCAACAACCAACTCCCTTCGCCTTCCAAATTCCTCTTCCCATTCCCCGCCCCCGGTTAACCCAGCGCCAAGCCCGCCAACTCGAGAGCTGCCTCTCCTTCTGCTGCGTCTTTGTGATAATAACAATAACTGTGTAGCGGTGCAGAGGGCTCTCTGTTGAGCCCGCGCCAGGCCGGCTGGCACAGGGAACCCTCTAAGCCTGTTCCACCATCTCCAACCAATTCCCCTCTGTCTCGGCTGGCGCTGGAGCATCACAGGCATTAAGGCTGCTATCAATGTGCTCAGCAGCAGGGGCCACCGCCACCACTCTCGCACTCGCTCTATCTTTTCTCTTTCCGCCTCTCTCCATCTCCCACTCAATTCTGAATCCAATTCAAAAAAGGTTTTATTGGCAGGACAAATAATACCTTGTTCTTCAAAATGTCTCCTAGCCTAGCCTCCTCTCTTTTCTCTCTCTCTCTCTCTCTCTCTCTCTCTCTCTCTCTCTCTCGGCGCTGTGCTCCCTTTTCTGCTTCTCCATCTCCTCCAAGTGGAATCTCCCTCAGAACAAGGTGATGGCCATCAGCGTGGGCGGTAATACTTTACGTGAAGTGCATTGTGATGCGTTACAAGCAGATTAGAAGCGTATTAGAGGTAAAGATCCACTTTTGCTCTCAGTAATCAGGGATATAGAAGAAAGTAAACCAACATAATGTCAGTCTAACCAGTTTCAGGACTGATATAAATCTTTTAAAATAGACATTAAAACAGTATTTCTCTGCATATACATCCTATTTACAGACACGCAGGAAGGCGGGGCCGCCCTGGATATTTACATGCATATGCGTAGTTATTTTTATTATAAACAACTGACATGTTATGTACATTTTCTATAATTAAATCTTAACTCGGGTGGAAACAATATACAGCAATGCAGCAAAGTGGCTCTAAAGCGATGTCGGTCAGCGACAACACCCGACCACTAGACTGACCGCTACAAGCCACACACGAAGCACAAAGCAGTACTAACAAATAGCAAACTTTATTACCATGTTTTATGCACACAAACTCTTTGCAGGACAACACGTGGTGAACATTTGAAGCTCCATTCACAGCCTGTTACAAAGTTTAAGGTTTAAGGTTATTGCCCAAGTGAAAGATGCAGGTGCTGCAGCTACCACTAGGGGTCACTGGTGCCTATTTACCGTATAAAAAAGGGTTTTCACGCCCAATAAATATTTTTAGAGGATTAATTATGTCTTCTTTTCAGAAATTTAAAAAAAAGCTAAGATCCTGCAAACAGCTAACACCTGTTAAGTTTCAGTACATTGCCTATAGAGGATCATCTTAAAACTTTTAAGGGTGTGTTATTGAAGGTTTACCAGTTATTCTGGCTGATTAGAACTCTGCTCTGATGCTTTGATGGGAATTTATTAGGCCACAAATCTTCATCTACCAATCAGAATGATAGAGGTGTGATGTGTCCCACCCTACCAGGTTCAACAAAGCTAACAGGAGACTCAGGAAGGTGTCACTCAGTGAGTCTAAACATGCCCACACAGTCCTGAGCAGAGGTCTAATCAGCCAGATTAACGGAAAACACCTGTGTGGGTGTTCAGAGGCTTTAAAGCCCCTGAGAGCTCGGTTTTCTCGATAACATAAATATTCACGACTAAATCAAAGTCAAAGTTTTGAAAAAAAAAAAATCTTTAGATATTATGTGACATCACCGTTTTCCAGCCAAGCTCAGCCATTTTATTAGTGAAATGTATTCTCTAAACTGTATCCTGTAAAAGAGGTTTTTATGCTACTTTGTGTTTATAATCCCATAATGCAATGAGACACATTTATAGATGTAAAAATTAAGAGTCATGCGACTCTACAGCTGTCAGCGAGGATGCAAGATGATGACCATTCATAAGTGTCAAAAATCGCATTTGGCTGTTCACTATAGAGTTAACTAGTGAGTGTTTGTTATATAGGGAGAAGTGAATGTGTGAAGGAGGGAGTGATTTCGTTATCTGTCGTCCCAGCTGGACATTTTGAATCTACTTGCAACACTTGACACGCATGGATGCAGACGATTGGCACAGTCAGAGAGAGAAAGAGAGAATCTTCTTAATAAATTACATTTGAAATAAACCTGAAAAACACCCAAAACCCGACCTGAAACCTAAAAGTTGGTCAGGACCTGTAGGGTTTGGGTCAGCTAGCAGTCAGAGCTCTACTATATACAGGTGTGGAGGGAATATGTATAATTTTGACAGAAGTCTGTGTGGACATGGAGCTTCAAAATGATCCCAACGCTTCCCAGAATGGTGCATTCATGTGCAATTACATAACCGAAAAAAAAAAATCACTTCTCTAATATAAATTGAGATACTGTGTTAGGTATTTCTGATTTAAACCCAATGCACAGCCGGTGTGCGTGGTGCAGCAGCGCCAGGTGGAAACCTGCGGCCCCGCAGCGAAAGCTCGACCGGAGAGGCCAGACACACAGCCATCTGACGTTAAAGATCAGAGTGAGCGTTCTACAGATATTGAGCGTTATCTTTTCTTGTAAAATGTCCGGTTTTTATTAACTGGTGGGAAATTTTCCTCACCGTGACATCCCTAGTCGTCGGGCAGCGAGTCTCGCGAGAGCTTTCGCACGTTTTCGCAACTTGGGGGTTACCTTCTAGACACGACCGTCTTTGTTTCTGCCCGTCCAGACTAAAACGCAACCCCAGAGTTCTAAAACTAAAACGAGGTCAGCAGCGTTTTCAAACGTCTCCGTTTTAGGGGTGTTGACGCTAGGTGTAAACGTAGCAAGAGTTATGCATTTTAAAAATGAAAGTGTATTAGTGTGGATGTAGCCTGAGAGTAATGCTAATGAATGATTGCAGCCGTCTCTCCAACACATTCTCATCCCAACTAGTCACATACCGCCCCTTTGCGTCACTTTAGGTTTAGGCAACAAAACCACTTAGTTTGGTTTAGGAAAGAACTACATGGTTGGGCTTAAAACTACTATGTCTGTACAGTGAAAATGATACAGAACACTGTGAACACGGGACACGAACGAACAGCTGATTGTAACGTTGCACACAGGACACGAACAGCGGTCTCGTGGATGAAAGTCGTGTGTTTGTTGGACCCATCCTCCTCCCGTCCCGCCCACCCGGTGTGCGTCTTTTCGCTCTTTAAACTAACGTCACCACACTCCCGGCGCCCACACTGTCTCACCGGTGACGCCCGGTGAGTTTCATACTTTCGCTAAAGGGCGCCTCGTGCAGCGGTACCGAACGCCGACGCCAGGCTGTTCTCTCAGGTGTTGGACCAAAACAAAGAAACTCTCACTATGTGAAAAATATGGACCAAATTATTAGAAATAAATAAAAAGTAACTTTACACTAAAACCACTTTTTTTTAAGTTAGTAAATTACAGTCACTTTATTACACATTGCAATAGAGAAGGAGGTGTGTTCAATATAAAACAGGGTGTTAAGTTGCTCTTTCTCTGAAACTATAATTGATTCTCGTGTGTATGCTGCCGCGTGCTCATTATATCACAGTCTGATTACAACACTCACACACCCACGACGTTCCTTTCCTTCACTGTAACATGCTGCTGCTTCGTGGAGCCTCCAGGTAGAGTCAGAGAGCTCCTACCTGCTGCTGAGTCTCTGTACAGTACAGCCTGCAGACGGGCCACAGCTCAGCACATCCATTCCCACGCAGAGACACTTGTAAAATGAACATAACAATGTGTGTGTGAGCGCAAACCCCCGCATCACCACCACCATCACCACCACCACCAGCACCACCAGCACCACCAGCACCACCATGACCACCTACGGAACTGAACTCACTTCGTATGACCAAACACAGCCTCCCACCTCAGATACAATAACAAACATGGCCCAAACACTTGACCGCAATTACTGCTCCACAGTCAGGGAAATCCATACATAGTCATCATGGTATAACCCTGCTGTCAGATGCTTAAGCAAATCTGTGTGTGTGTGTGTGCGTGTGTGTGTGTGTGTGTGTCTGTGTGTGTGTGTGTGTGTGTGTGTGTGTTTGTGAGACCACAATCAAACAAATCTATACACTACCACCGGACATGAGAGGTGTGTGAGCGTGTGAGAGAAATCCAATCCACCTCTGTAGCCTTAACGCTTGACACTTAAACAAGTGAGTGACACCTCAACAGTGTGTGTGTGTGTGTGTGTGTGTGTGTGTGTGTGTGTGTGTGTGTGTGTGTGTGGTATTAAGAGGAGAAGCTGCTGGCCCAGATGAAGACAAAGAGCCCAGCGGCTGAATTGAGCAGCAGCTCTCAGACAGGATTACACAACAGCTCTTAAAGAGTGCTTTTAATAGCAAGACTGGATCTTATTTCCCTCCCACTCATCCCATCCAACCATCCATCCATACTGTATATAACCCCCCCCCATCCATCAATAATGTTCAATCCAAGCAGAAACACACACAGGAATGTGTGAGGCATTATACGTATTATATGTAAGCATGTGTATGTGTTTGCGAGCGATCCCGTACCACCAAATCTCATTAAAACCGCTGCCAACTGTTACAGTCCAACATGTGCGTGCATGTGTCTCTCCTCTCTCTTTGCTGTGGAGGAGTGTTATTATGATTGAATCAAGTTGTTTTTCACCTCGACTCGGAGCCTCTCCACCAATCAGCTTCCTCTGCCAGACCAGCCAATCAAAACGTCTACGCAAAGCTGGAACGGCAAGCAGGTATCAAGCTGGGCGTCCCTGGGCAGCACGAACAAGGCCCCGGGAATTAAGCTCAGCTTTAAATCCAATTTGAACCCCCCCCCCCCCCTCCCCCAACATACCATAAAGATTGGACAGGGGTTGTTGCCGCTCCGTTCAGACCGAAATCAAATGGTGATTTTATTGAGATTAATCTGCGTCTTAGTACTGCTCAACTGGAGGCTGGTATGGAGCCAAATGAGATGGAGGGGCAGGAGAAAGAAACGGTGCGTTGTGAGAGGGACAAATAGAACGGAGACAATGTCACTTATCATAAAATGCTGTAACATGACAGGAGGAGTAGATGGAGGATTTCGGATCAACTCGATGTCAAACACACAGATGGTGTGAAATGTCTGTTAATCCCACAGCGACTTCCCCTCCTCTGTATTCCCTCCATCGCCAGGCCGTGTCAGAGAAGTGAAACACACAGGAAAGTAAACCGCAACTTCAAAAGCATTAACAGAATCTTAAAGGGGCACCCCGCTGATTTTACACATGACGCTCAGTTTACTCAACCCGATCTCATGGGGAGGCGTTTAAATAGCACGACATTACAAGGACAGCACGCGTGTCATGAGAAAAGCATTTTAGGCTTTTCACATGTCATTTGTACACCTCTTTTCACGTGTCATTTTTACGCCACGGAACAAAAGTACAGTAACAGCCCAGTTAGGTTTAGGCAACAAAACCACCACTAGGTTTAGGAAAAACCTAGGAAAGTAAAATACGTACGGAAACAATGGAACAGTAGTACAGAAAATACGTCACAAACGTCAGTAAATTCGTACGCCTCTTTTACACAACAAAACTACAGTAATGGCCGCAGTTAGGTTTAGGCAACAAAACCACTCACTTAGGTTTAGCTATAAAACCACTTAGTTAGGTTTATGAAAAACGTCTTAATATAAGTACGGACACTAAGTAAAATAAGTACGGAAACATTGTAACAGAAGTGCGGAAAACATGTGACAAACGTCACTAAAAAACACGTCACCAATGTAACTTACAAAATAACTCAAAAACACTTTTGGACACGAACACCAGTCTCCTGGTTGAAAGTCCAATGTTTGTTTCACCCATTCCACTGTAAGCAGCCTTTCTCACTTTTTATTATTGCTGCAACTAACTATTTTCAATGTCGATTAATCTGACGATTACTTTCTCGATGAATCGATTAGTTGTTTGGTCTCTATAAATGTCAGAAAAATGTCAATCAGTGTTTCCCCAAAGCCCAAGATGATGTCCTCAAATGTCTTGTTTTGTCCACAACTCAAAGATATTCAGTTTACTGTCATAGAGGAGTAAAGAAACCAGAAAATATTCACATTTTAGAAGCTGGAATCAGAGAATTTAGACTTTTTTTCTTAAAAAATTACTCGAACCGATTAATCGATCATCAAAAAGTGGCGATTAATTTAATAGTTGATAGCTTTACTTTTTATTCTACGTCACTAGCTCTGAGCAAAGCATATTTGCATTGCAGTCGATACAGACTACATGGCGTACAAATGACACGCCAAAAGCAACAGCGTTCTTATTGCACGCAAAATGACTTGCGAATCAACATGTCATTCATACGCCACTTAGTGCGACCAGGCTGGTTTACTCGTCACAAGGAGTACTACTCAGCCTGGGGGAAACAACTGTTTTATGTCTTCTGTGGCGGAGCAAAGGGAGCTTTAAAGTTTGAAAAAATAACCCTGATGATGTCACGGTGATGTCTAATAAAAGACGTTATTGAGTTGCATTGTGGGAATTGAAGGATAACAGGTTTTTGGCGCTTGACGGATACTAGTAGGGAATAAAAGTCAGGATATCTCGGCCTCAGCTGCTTCAGTTTGGACGATTCTTTCTTCAATCTGTTTATCGTGAGTTCCCCAACGTTATGGACGTAAAGTACTAAATCACTGGAGTGACCCTTTAAACGTGTTTCCATCTTTAAGAGTGCCATGATGTTGAATGACGTTTTCAAGCTCCGGGATAGAACGATGCCAGTAAATGTTAACGCCTTCTGTCAAATTTAACAAGAAGGGAGTTATTGAGGCTACTCCCCTGTTCTGTCAGAGTTTACAGTGTGTTTCAAACATTTTAGAAATTCCCAGTAATTGCAGTGTTGACCACTGTGGCCCTTTGATGAAACTCCCACGACACCAAAACACCATAAAAACACAAGTGGAGAAACAGCAGATCGGATTTTCAAATATGTGTTTTTTTGTTTTTCATCTCCTTTCCTGAAAGGATCCGATTCAAATGTTATTTACTTGTGTTTTTGTATATGAATTCCCAGTTTAGACAGTGTTGCTTGGTGTCCATATTTACCAGATGAACACATTTATTTAGGATTTACTGAACTGCAATTTCAAGCAGCAGATCTGATTTAAACGTTATTCAGTTTGCTTTGAAAGTGGCCTTTAGAAGCTAAACTTTGTCAAACATAAAGGATAATAAGAGGGGAAGCTACAGTACAGGGCTTGGAGACAAAAGACCATTAATCCGCACACAGAATGGATGGTAAATTTAAGTAGATTACAGCAACCAATCTAATAGATTAACCTCATATTAATTTGAATTTAAGGGATAATCTGTAGTTACATCTGTTTGCTGTGACACCCCATGTCATCATCTCTTGTTATTGTCCTTTTAAACCCCTCGCCTTGTGCCATGCTTTCGCACAGCCTGTGCGTAATTCAACGTGCGCGCACTGGATAGCACTGGGAGGGGGCGGGGTGGGGGGGCTCCAAACGGTTTATCCCGAGCACCCAACCGGGCGGCACGGGGTGACGCTCCAGTTGAGGAGCTGCAAATCGGACCGGAGGCACACTTTGTCCCCAGTCTGACCCGATAACGCGGAGAACTAATGTAGGCTTGAAACCAGACACTTTAGCGATGCGTCACAGCGCGTAATAGTTGCCTATCCAAAGGGAACCGTGAAGAGGGGGAGTTTGGCTCCGTGTGGCTTCTCCTATATGCACAGGCTGCAATCCCTAAATACGATGAACCCAGTGAACCCTTATCCATCCTCACCGCCCCTTTCCACACACTATAGTGTGGAGTGACACGGGGACACGCCACTGACATAAATTGCTGGAACCAGGGGTCAATTATGTGGCTTTCAGATATGCAGGAAAGGAGTTATGCTGCAGACACAGACTGAGGCTAAATATAGTGCCGCTTCTCCACTAAAACCTTCACCATGTGGTGTCAGAAAATGCTTTCATGTGGCCTACCTTCCATCCGGCTGAACTGTTGCTGTCGCCTTTATCCTTGAAATAAGGAACAAAGCGAACCATCCAGTCATATATTTGGGACAGGGTGAGTCTCTTCTCCGGGGTGCTCTCGATGGCACGGGTAATGAGGTCTGCATAAGACAGGTTCCCCCACGCGTTTCGCCTGGAGGACTTGGCTTTGCGCAGCTGGCCGGCCACGTCGAGCGCAGCTCCGGACATGCAGGCAGGAGCGGCGGGGACCGGGGCCGGGGCGCCGGCTGGGTGCTGGATCTCCGCCGGTGCGCCGCCTTTTCTCTCGGCCCGGCACGCGGGCACGTTGTACTGCTCCACTTTGACCGACGCCAGGGCCAGACCTCGGCTCGCCTCTTCTCCCCCGGGGAAATCCTCCGGACACGGCAGCGGCCAGGTGCACGACCGCGAACGACTGTGAGGCTCAAATTCCGAATCGATATCAACCTGATGCGCATCCATGCCGCTGTTCTTCATCATCATCAGCATGATGATCTCCCGCTGAATAGATGTCAAAATCGGGCAAGGTCACTATAACAAAAAAAAGCCTGTCAGTGTTGAGTGAAAATGTCCCTTATAGAAAGAATAAATGTGTATTGTTTCACACACAGAGGTGATGGACCAGTATGAAAAAGCCGGCAGCGGTGTGGGATCTTATCATTCTCCTCAGTGCAACAATGTGGCATCTCATCAGGACAGATGAAGGTGTATCCGAGGCATCAACAACAGTATCAGTCTCTCTTCCATGTTAATTGCACAACACCGGCTGCATGCAGGACCAAGTGACGGTCAAACATCCATTATGAACGCCACACACACTCTGTGTGCTCGCTCCGGCTGCAGCAACAGTTGATCCTTTTGACAGATGAGGTCCAGTCCAGGTTAAACGGAACGCAAACTCCACGAAATTCACTGACTTTATAAATTTTCTCGAGCGTCTCTCTGCAGATTGGTTGGTGACCGGCTTCAGCTGAAACTCACTGCGAGCGCAATTACTCCCTTAGAAATAGAAACAGGCTCTCATGAATCATTTATATGAAGCCGTGAATTTTTCCAGACGCGAGAGAAAGAAAAAAACAAAACAAGCCCTCATGGATTTGATTTGGAGCATCCTCTGTGTCTCCTCTGCACGCCGCCAGACGCCTCACTTGCTGTAGTAGATATTTCTACCTTTGTCTTTGGCTCTCCGCTCACATGTCACATGGGTACCGTCTCTCTCTGCCTACTGCTCTGCCTTTATACTACGAGCCCGTGTGTCTCTGAAGGCTTCAAGCCACTTAACTGTAGCCCGGAATAAAGTGGAATAAGTGCTGCTTCCATATAATTGGACGCCGCCTGGATCAAGTCACTCCCTCCAGAACAGGTTTCCAGAGGAGGAGGAGTGTGTGCGTGTGCGTGTGCGTGCGTGCGTGTGTGTGTGTGTGGTGGGGGTGATATTCCCAACAATACAATTTCTAAATGCAGTCATGTACAGCAGACAAATTCAACCACATACTTGTAGTTTATGATCATGTTTGTATCATATTTTTTTCTCAAGTGACAATCATCACGAGTTTTAATTCAATTATTAATGATTAAAGATAAATGTTAACTTTATCTCCCTGCTTTGTTTTTGTTATTTGATAACCTAATTAGCAGTATCAAATCAATTACTACGAGTCTCTTCAAAGAAACTCTTCACTTTTAATGTTTGAAATTCTGTGTTTATTAAAAACTCCAACTAACCTATACGTTTCATTTGTAAATCCTCCTGAAGGTTACACATGGTGTTTCTATGTAGTTTAGATTAACGAGACAGCCGATGGCTCATGGGATACAGCCTTGATTTGTATTATTTATAATTCATAATGGCCTTTGGTCAACATTTATGTATTTTCTAATGTAATCCATGAGTAAGACATTTTACAGCTGCAAATAACTAAGTAAATCTATGTATATAAGTAATTAATACTTTCTCACAGAGCTGTAGCCCCCACCACCAAAAACTGTTTCATTATTTGGATTTTTATTTTTTCCTTTTTTTGTATTTGATTTATTCAATATAAAGGTGTTAAATGCGAGATTGGGAGCAGCTCTATTGCCTTCGCATGGCTCTCAACATTGCGACGGCTGAGCCGCCAGCTAACATTTCTAACAGCGCTAACAGTGAAAACAACGCTTACAGAGCTAACAGTGTTAACCTGAGGGGGAACCGGAGGGTGGGTGCTACGCATATTATCAGCTGTATCCGCTGTATGAGAGCAGTGCAGAGCGGCGGCCGTGAGCTAGCCAGTGGGGCACGCTCACATGCATCAATATGCACCAAAAGGCATGCGCGGCCGGTCCGGCTATATCAACAAAGCATGGAGAATCTCGGATTACAACACACCGAGAGGGAGAGGGACTTCATTCTCTGCTCAGGTAGACATTACTCCTCTATATCTTTACATAGCAAATAGTTTTTTGCCGCTATATTAATGCTCTGGAGATCGTATAGAGAACCTTTAAAGCGTAAATGCTGTTTCAAAGCTTCCTCCACACTCACAGGGATTCAGTTCTGGGCTAGAAATGCTGAAGCCTTCATGTGTTTATCATTTTCTTGGCCTAAAAGTGATCAAATTTAAACACACTGAGTCAAAAATACTTGATTTAGCTCGTAAAATACCAGCAATATGCATGTTTTTATTAACAAGAAAATAGATAATCTGCAAAACCCAGAGTTAAACTCTTTAGTTAAACTTTTTTTTGTTTTTACATCTGTACGTGGCAACTTTGGTATGCTAAGATTAGGGGAGGATTGTGTAAACTATTATTAACATCTGGTTAGGGTTGGGAAACTAAAACACTTGGTTCCAGTTAGGGGAAGATTTTGGTCAGTAAAAAAGCCAAATGTTAATTGCAAACTCTGTGACGGTAAACTAACTAACTAACACTGCTATGCACCTCGATAAAGACCACAGTACGTCCTGCATTGGAACTGCACAGGCTTGTTTTTGGTACCAGGAACTATGATTGAGGAACTTAATTTAGAGCGTTGTTCCTATAGTCAAAAAACACAGGTAGAGTTCCTGAGTTCCAGAAATGGTTCCTGGGTGCCTGAGAAAGTTCCTGCAATGGAAATGGGCTAAATGGTAGCTACGGCGCTGCTTTCTCATTTCCACCATCAAAACGTGATTTATATGTTTGTACTATTTCTATTAGCATCTTTTTTTATTTCTTTTTTTACCCCCTCTTAATTACATTACTTTTTGCAGGTGAAACCACCTAACTCCTCTGAACATATTCATCTAAACTGTGCATTTTAATAAAACCAAATAAGATTAATTATCAGATGGGGTGATTCTTGGCTGTCTTTGTCCCACGCTGTTGCCTTTGGTGGGTCCGAGTCCATAAAGTGGGCTCCATCAATAGCTGCTCTGTGTGTTGTGTGTTGGAAACCCCCAACACTGATAGAGGCTGCCACTCTTTGACAGCCGGTTGTCAGTGACAACCATAACCTCAAATGCACCTAAATGGAATGCTTTCATGAGGACTAAATGGGCCTATCAACATGAAGAGGGGAGAGAGAGCGTTCAGTGTTTGTGTGAGAGAGAGAGAGAGAGAGAGAGAAGTGAAGAGAGATGCTGTAAATGGGAACAAACAGAGGGAAAATTCAAAACACATGGCTCTGCGGTTTTTGAGAGGAGATTTTTATGTGCCGCAGAGAAGTTGTAACAGGAATGTGGTGTGACTCCTATCATATGGAATGAAAACACTGAGGCCGCGCCAGCAGGGTGGATATAGCGTGTTCAGCTGTGGCTTACAGCTAAAGTCCTCGTCATCACGGCTAGGTGATGTACCGCCGCAGCGTAAACATGAGAAACATGAGTCACACGGCTGGACACGACATGACGCAGACATACAATTACATGTTTTCACACAGGGGGTGGGGGGTGGATTTGTCAAAGATACTGTGCAACATGTGAACAGTGAGCCTGAACACTCAGCTCTTCCAAGAAACATATTTCTACATCAGTGTTTCATTTCCAGCTATTATTTGTCAGATTAACTGCCAACTGGATTTGTGTGAGATTCATGTTTATCCGTTGTCCCTCTGTTTTCTCAGCATCAAATATTGATGATATGCATATTGACTGTCACTGCCACCGCCCTCAAGCTGCCTCTTCTTATTGATCTCTAAGTCCACTGATGCCCAAATGAAGGCATGTAGTTAAAGGTAAATAACCTACCACACGCTTTAGGGTGGCAGAAATCTGTCCCATTTAAAGGAACAGTCTAATATTTTGGGAAATATGCTCGCCATTAAACCTGAGGTCAGATGAGCAGAATAATATCAACTTCATCTCTCTAGTGCAGTGTAGCTCTGAAACCTATTATTTCCAATAGCTTGTGCGGCGCAACAGCGGCTGCTTTGCTGCACCGAGCAAAGCACGAGCGCGCAGCGCACCACAATATGCGCTGAACCCAGTGGCGACCGTAGTGACTCTGCACCCAGTGTTTCATTACGCTCCGACTTTTTTGTGCAGCCGCTCCGAGGGCTTCTAGTTGAAAATCTCTTAACTTTTCACAAAAGCGCTGGTATCGTCACTGTGCAACGTATCCTCATACAACGGTTCGTATGATATCTTACGAAAAGTTGTTCCTCTTTTTTCGTGCATTTTCCTACGAATGTCCAGCAACACGTGTCAATTTTCGCTCGTTACATGCAAACAGTCTTTTCAAAATAAACTTCCGTCTTCACTGGAAACAACTTGGTGGTTAGGTTTTGGCTAACAAAACTACTTAGTTAGGTTTAGGAAAAGATTGTGGTCTGGGTTAAAATAACTCCGGAAGTGGGCGTAACTTAAGTACGGAAGTTAAGTGACAAATAAATCAACGTTGACACCGGTCACCTGGGCGAATCCTGATTCAACAATCCACCCCAACCTCCTCCCTATGTGCCCTTTGTAACTCTTTATACTTCCTGGTTCACGATTACGTGAATTACACACAGATTTATTTCGTGGGATATACACAAATTACAGTGCATTACTTTTCGTAGGTATAGCTACGAAGGGTGTATGAGAACAGCCTGCACTGTCAGCGCTTTTCTGCCAGAGAAAAAAATGCTATATGGACAATGATTGATGAAATATAATGAGAATTACCATAGAAACCGAACTCGCACAAACCGTAAAACCCTACCCCGTAACGTCTAATACGAACCTTAGCATATAGCCTAAAACAGTCTAGTCAAGTCACAAAGTCTGTAGTGTAATTGGGATCTCCACCAGGTAAATAAAAACACCACTTGTTCGTTCGGGGAACCCTCTGAACCAACACAAACTGCGCCTGTGGCTTCAGGGCGTTAGCTTAGCATGTGTATCCCAGGTAAAAGTAAAATAAAATGCAGTTCAACAGCTCCAAAGCTGTCTTATTTACTTGTGTAATGTCAAAGGGGTCACTCATAGTGACTGTGCAGTTCCCCTCTGCTCTGCAAAGGGTTTCATCATCTTTCAGCTCACTGTTTTGGTTCAGTCTCACCTCTCTCATAATCTAATTTCCAGCTGCAGGCAGCTGTTTTCAGTAAAAAGAAAAAGCTCTGAAAAACTGTACACTACCTGACGAGCACTAAACAGTAAGCAGACAAAGTTCTCACCAGGTGGCCAGACTCCAAATGAATGAATGTTGCTCGATGAGATCCTTAAATAGGCAAGGATTTGCAAGCACATTCAGCACAACAACTTTATAAGGTGATAATACGTCGTTGTTGTGTTTATAGCCAACCCAAACTCTAACCCTGCTCCGCTGTCCCCAAGAGGCCAAAAAAATCAATTACTGTAAAGCAGCTTTAACCTTAGAGGTGGCACATCAGTAAATCTTCATGTGGGTTGTTTTGTAAGGCACTGGCATGACCCACTTTGTCATTTAGGTATGGAGACTTGTTGTGAAATGCATGGACCACAGTGTCTATTTCTACACTGCATGAGAAGGGAAGCTTTGGAAGGCATATTTTTTTATATTTTTGACAGAGTTAGACTAAACACATACCAGACCTGCTGCTACCGGACACATAGGGATGACGTTGATCTTTAAGATGACAAATAAGTGTATTTTCTAAAATGTCTGACTCTTTGTGGAAATCCATGGAAGCAGCATGCAGTAGTGTCCAGTTTATGGAAGTTGCTGTACATGAAAATAGATTCATAATGGGGAAAAGTTCCCTCTTTTCTGAGAGACTAATTTAGTTTTTGTCTTTTATTTTGCATTAGGTTGATCACCAACTGGGACTCAGGGTTTACCCTCCTTTTTAACACTACATCACTAGCTACTCCAAGGACCCGCACACCTTAGAGTGAACACTAATTGCCTCTTCTCCACAGGTCTTTCTCCTTCATTTTCGTGCTTTATTCCAGTGAGCCAGTCAGTCAACCTGCAGGATTATTGATGTGTTTACTGGCGGAGGGGGATGCCACTCCCTGCCTTGGGAAACCCTGAGGCTTTCAACTGTTGAGTAACACTGACTGCTGCCACCGCCTCCAATCAGGAAAGTTGGGATGTGCTCCTCTCTGCTCATAATGAGGCAATACAGAAAGGAAGAGATGGTGGCACCCTGAGCAGTTTCTCTTCATTTAATCATAAAGCTGAATTTCAACCACGGCCCATGGATGTCTTCATGCCAACGCAACACAATGGAAATAAATCTGTCAAGACCATGCAGCTCCCTAAAAGTGCTTGAACCAGTTCGACATTTTAGAGAAGATTTGTTTTATTAAAACTTGGGTCTTACTTTTGTAGCTTTGTCCATCAAACGTATTTGTTTGTTTACACAGAACCATCCGAGAATCCCTCATCGTAAACTGTTTGGAAAAGGGCAGGCACTTTCAAAAAAAGACTTGTCAGGTGATTGGATGAACCATCTGTCAATCAAACTTTTGCTGAAGCCAGACAGGAGAAGAGCGGAACATATTTTCCATCGTGAAAAGCCTCCAGTGACGTTCTTGTGCTCTTATTTCAATGAAGAAATACTCTCCAGTTCTGATATACCCGATGCTATTGCAGCACCTACGCTAACCTCTTCAGGAGCCGCCATTTTTGTTTATAACAAACAGTCGCCTCTCTGTGTTGCGTCACACGCACCTCAGCCACGCCCGTAGCTGAAGTAGCTCCTCACAGGACGTTGATCGGTCCGTGCTCTAGTTTGCCGGACACAAACACATTACTTGAAGCCTGACAAGATGGATTTTCGCAATTCTCACGTGATTTCGTGACATAACAAGAATCCAGCTGCAGTGCAAGGTAACTGTGCTCCCACATCTCAGCAAATACTTTGGTGAACACAATGTTATCATTATCGATGGAAATCATAACCCAAACTATGAATATCAGACACAAGATTTGTTAAACCGGAATAATACTGTAGAGCAGTATTTAAACACCGGGGGCGTTTTTTTTTTTTCGTGCGATTAATTCACACGTCTATTTTTTCAAACTGTTATTTTTGCCATGAATACTTTCACACAGAACGGGAATATAACGTGGCGAAAAGAGATGTATTTTTTTTCCGGAATGAGGTTGATTTTCCTGAGCTTTTGCACTGCAAATAAAGGCATCAACCAATCACGTTTAATTCAGCCCTAGACATATAATATTCCAACAAATTCTCATGCAATGGTTCGTATGATATCTTATGATAAAGTTATTCCTCCTTTTTTGTTAGTTTTCCTACGAATGTCCAGCAGCACAATCCGCTCGTTACATGCATACAGTCTTTTCAAAATAAACTTCCGTCTTCACAGGAAACAACTTCCTTAGGTTTAGGTAATAAAACAATTTAGTTAGGTTTAGCAAAAGATCGACTTGGTTAAGTTTAGGCAACAAAACTACCTAGGTAGGCTTCAGAAAAGATCGTGGTTTGGCTTAAAATAACTCCGGAAGCGGCGTTACCTAAGTACGGAAGTTATGTGACAATTAAATCAACGTTGACTTCTGGTTTCACACGGGGCACGAACACCGGTCTCCTGGACGACAGTCCAGTATTTTTTGACTCACATCGTCCTCCTCCCTATGCAGCGTTCGCAGGTCTTTATATTTCCTGGTTAACAATCATGTGAATTACACACAAATTGAATTACAGTGCATTACTTTTCGTAGGTATAGCTACAAACAGTGTATGAGACCAGCCTGAATATTCATAGGCGAGAATGGCGTGCCCCAGTATGTAAAGACCTTTAAGAATGAATTTTAGCAACAAGCACTAATGAGCCCTGACAAAGGATAATACAGCTAAAACATGCTTTTTAATTTCAAAGACTACAGCAGCTCAAGTCATTAATTAGCACATGCTCAACCAAAAAAGAAGGACTAATGACTGAAATCGCCTGCTGTGGTGCTTTCAAAAATGAAAACCTGCATCGTGTTTGTCCTCCATGACACCTAGTTGGGAATCTTTGGCTTAGGCTATACACCAGCTTCGGGCAAGTCTATTACAGCACTCAACTTTGTTTCAATGTTCAGCCTTAAACAACCTTCCCTCTCTTTTTTTCTTTCCCTCCATCAGTCCATAATCCCTCCCTCCAGCCCTCCCTTTTCTTTACAACCAACCCCAGTTACATAAGACTGCCGAAAGTGTTGTTTTCCAGCGGGACTCGCTGCTGTGTGCGGAAACTGTGGGAGCGGAGGGTTGGGCATCTCAGCCCGTACACTGCCAATGGCCATCCCAGGAATGCATCCTCTCTGTGGGTCTGGGCCGCAGCCAACCATGTGGCCTCCCAATGTCACCCAGGCACTTAGATAAAAAAAAAAAAAGACGTTTTTTTCCTCCCCCCCAAAAAAACAAAAGGCTGCATTTTGCGCCCATATTGGCAGTACATGTTGAGGCTGTCTAATACTGCACTTGTGTCTTCTTTCTTCTGCTTTTTATAGGTAGAAACCACAGCACTGTGTTGCGGCTGCCTGCCTCGCAGCCCTTTGATGAATACAAATACAGTTTTAGTAATATTTAAAGAATCCCCCTCAAGCAATGTTCAGTGGTGAAAGGGTTCAGGCAGACGCAGTGACAGACTTCTCTCTGCCGTACCTGACATAAAGAGGTTTAGCTAACACTACCCGACACCTACTGTTAATCCTATTTCAAATTGCACTCTCAACCATGAAATCCACTCACAAGAGGAAAAAATACACAGTGATGCAGTGCAGAGGTGTTACAAAGATAATCTTTCCCCTGCCACTTTTCCCCACTGGCTTGAAAGCAACAAAAGCCAGCAGGTACAATTAAGGCACGGGTAGGTCTTCTGAGCAAAAAGGAAGGTTTTTGTGAAATTAGGTTATGTGAGAAATAAGAAGGGGAATGCTATCACACTGTGTCAGCGGGCGGTGCCAGACATATGGCAGACATTGGTGGTAACCGCGCTGTAAGGTTCTTTTTTTTTTGCCAAAGCTTGATTTGACCCAGTCCTATAAAGCTTCCTGATGGTGGTTGCAGAAAGTTAATCACTTGAACTCTTCCAGGCCTTGCGGTCTGCTAACCCAGCACTGATCCCAGAACTCAGGCACGGGTCTGGACGGCCGGTTTTCAGCGCAACATGGCCTCTGGAAGACCGTTACAACTGAGGGTTCACAGAGAGGAGCAGTACGAAGAGAACTGGAGCTCTACCAACACGTCCTCCAACCTTAAATAACACATTAGGCTGAGGTTCAAAGCTCATTCTTGACTTTGGAAATGGAAGTCAAGAAAACAACCTCAGCGTTTAGTAGCTGTTCTGGTCTGATCTTCATCAACAGATCGATCTTGCCCAGTTTTTATGGAATTGCGGTTGTCCAAATTTAGATATTTTCAGAGCACATTAACGACTTCTTGTCCATGTTGGTTTAAACGTTCAAAGTACATTCCCAATATATCCTCCTCATACAACGGTTTGTATATCAAACGAAGAGTTATTTTATTATTTTTTGTGCGTTTTCCTATGAATGTCGAGCAATATGACCTATCAGTGTTCCTGTGCAACCTCTGTGGTGGTAAGGTAACAAAACTACTTAGTTAGGTTTAGGAAAAGATCGTGGTTTGGGTTAATCTAACTACAGATGTAACGTTACCTAAGTACGGAAGGTACATGACAAATAAGTCACTTTCTGGTTTCACACGGGACACGAACAGGTCTCCTGGGTGAAAGTCCGGTGTTTTTAGACCTCTTTCCTACATGGACTTTGTCGCTCTTATACTATGTCACCTGTCCTGGTTCACCATTATGTGGATTACATATGAATTGATTACGTGGGTTATATACGAATTGTTGTAGCTACGAACAGTGTATGATGATGTCATCAGGTTTATGTCTGCTTAGTCTTCATACCTTTAACACTTGATTTATTACCTCAGTAAACATTGTAAACATGAGTTTATGGTCTCAATCTCTAGTTTCAAGTCTTCTTCAATACAGCAGGATGTTCATTTAGTAAATTATGGTCCCATTTAGAGTCAAATAGACCATAAAGCAAGGGATGCTTTAGGGCGGGGCTACCTTTTGATTGACAGGTCGCTACCACAGCGTTGTCTGGTCTGGGAGTTGTCTGTGTTTTCGTCTTACAACTTTAACCCTTTAACAGTGTGTTTTCAGTTCATGAAAGTTCTCGACTAAAAATGTCTTATTCAGCGTTCGGTTGTACTTAGCTCCACCCTCTCATGTCACTTCTGGTTACAAAAAAACAAGATGGTGACCGCCAAAATGCCGAACTCAAGGCTTCAAAACAGCAGTCCACAAACCAATGTGTGACGTCATGGTGACTACGTCCACTTTTTATATATAGTCTATGAGTGAAAGTCAAGAAAGCTCTACCTCTGTTGCTTCCATTTTGACGATTCTTTTTTTAAGTCCTCCAATTTTATGGAATGGTAATACTAAATCACTTCGAAGTGCCCCTTTAAAGGTTTGGTTAAATTGAGGCAACTAAAAATACTTCATTTTAAGATAGGGAAGGATTGTGGCCAGTGTTAAAAGAAAGTAACGCTGACATTTGGTAGAAGATGAGATGCAAACTGTGGCATAATTTTTTCTGACTCTGACTCTCTGGGTTTAGAAGAAAGATACGTGTGACCTGGAGCATTCTCAGGTCAAGAAACTACACAATTTACTGTTTCTTCTTGGTGTTTCTTCTTGTTTATTCATGACATGGATACAAAAGCTTCTAAAACTACATGTCACCATAAGAAAGGCACCAGTTGGACAGTGTCCAGTACCGGCCCCAGACAACTGCCTTTCACGCACAACTTCTAAACTTCTAAGTGAGAACAACTTGGGATTGGTGTGGACGGCAGCCAGTGAGGGGGCCGCAGGTTGACAGGAGGCTGTAAAGAGAGGCAGTCGACAGTACGGGAGGCCGGCTGTGACAGAGGATGGCAGGGTGGGTGTCACCAGGTACGATTCCCCCTGTCTCGCTGTATCTCAAGAGTTTCGCCTGGCTGATCAGGGACGACAGGGCCGCTGCTCCCAACCTTCAGTCAGCTGTCACACGAGGTCACCGCTGAAGACAAAGTATGCGAGTCACACACTGTACGGGCCAGACACACGTCGGCTACATGCGTCGGCATTCAGTAGCGTGTGCTTGTGCTGCATGGGAAGTTTGACAACCCCACCCCCCCCTGTTCGTGAACAGGAAATGATGTGGTGCTGAATTTAATTTCTCTATAATTTCTATTATCTTGGCGGTCACGGGCTAACACTGGGGAGTGAAAATGGAGGAATAAAAACACAACAACTTGGATTAGAGAGAGAGAAAAAATGAGGGAGTTCAGAGGGTCGTATATCATTAAGCAATTGAGAAAGTTAATTAGGCAGCTCTGATAATTATTGCCATGGCAACCTGAGCGCACTCATGCAGATTTGATTAACGAGGTGCCATTTATCTGTACCGGCTAGACGGCAGGGCCTGCACAGAGCTGGAGAGACCCCTAAAGGTGGAAGCTATGTAATGTATGCTTTATTCAAAGCCACAGTGAGCTCTTATATTCCATTTAATGCATGCAAAATACAGATTACAGCTTCTTCTGGAGGAAAAAAAGCAGATAAGGTTGCACATGTTTATTGCATCACTCATATTATAGGGATATCTGCAGTGAAACAAAGCTTTTTTCCCTCATTGTCTGAAAAGTGAGAATGTTGAGAGGATTTCCTATTAAAATAAATGTCATTTCTATACCCATAAGAGACTGTCAATGACATACTAGTAATGGTAATGTGATTTACATCTAGAGGAGTGAAGGAGACATAAGGGCTGTTTGTGGATTACAGTACACATGTTGCCCTCTGGTGGAAAAACAACATAATTTTAAGCGTGCATGCCTTGCTGCTGAAGGGTGTCTGGAGTCTTGTTTAGCAGCAGGCAGCACATTGTCAGGCACAGAGACTCTTCATTATGTGGTGGGGACAATTATTAATGGCTGTTAAGAGAGCACAGCACAGCAGTAATGTGAAAAAATAAAGCAATAAAAAAAAAACTGCATTCGAAAAGACGAGCCGAGCCATTTCAAACGCAATACCTGTCACCAATCAGGACGCAATTCAAAAAGAAGGAACAGATAGGTGCTCAAAATCTTCAGAGAATATTTTCATCAACTATGGGAAGGAAATGACACATTTAGCATGTACTAGAGACATGCTATCAAAATCAGTTTGCTGGGAAAAAAAATCACTTAATTAGCACTCTCAAGGGTTTTTTTTTTTTTCTCTCCAGTGCCATAGATAGGACCGTTAGCAGCATGCAGACAAAAGTGAATACATGAAAGTAAAGTAAGCTCAGTGGGAGATTTCTCCAGGGACCCGCTAATCCTCCTCCACATCATTTCACACACAGCCAAGTGAGAGGTATGGATTATAGTTTATTATACAAATATCAAGCAGAGATGGATTCTAATAACAGTCATATCAATTAAAGCGCTCTCACTCTCCATGTTTCATAAATATCTTGACAATGGCTCTTGCTCAGAAAGCCACAAACCGGTGTAAAAATAGAAAAAGAGAGACATTGATTTTACTGTCACAAATACGGGTTTCTTTATTGAGTTCCTTTGAAGTCAATCCTCACCCACAGTTCATAGCCTTGTCACAGTCTATTACAGGTATGTCTGCTACTGCTATCCTGGCTTGTGACATTTTCTTCCTATTTTTATGAGTAAATCAGCTGCTGACCAAATATTATTCACACAAAGAAGAATTCATACAGAAGGTGGTCAGTAAAAATATACATGAGACAGAAACACAAGAACTTTTAAGACTAAACTTCTGCAAAAAGCTGCAAAATCTGATCAATAGTATAGTACTGTAAATCCATGAACCAAACTCCAGTAAGATATCGGATATATTAAAGCCTCAAATGTCAGGTTAAATTATTATTTTTCTATTTATTTTTCTCCTTTTGCTCAATCATGAAACTATCAAGGTCACAGCTGCAGTCACAGTATTCGATTTTACTGTCCAGGAGAGAAGGCTAAATCTCCATGCATCCATGATTGGAGTCATCATAAAGATCCTTGATCTCTAAATATATATTACCAGCCATGTGAGGAAAAAGATAGAGAGCTGTAGTGCAAATGTCCAATTTGGTATTGTTGAAAGCAAATATTAAAGGTGCAGTATGTAGGATTTGGCGGCATCTAGCGGTGAGGTTGCAGATTGCAGCCAACTGAAGCCTCTCCCGTGTGCAAGCGTGTAGAAGAACTACAGTGGCCGACGCAAAAACACGAATGTCCCTCTCTAGAGCCAGTGTTTGTTTTGTCCGTTCTGGGCTAGAAACATGGTGGACTCCATGAAGAGGACCCGCTCCCTATGTAGGTATAAATGCCTCATTCTAAGGTAACAAAAACACAACGATTCTTATTTTCAGGTGATTATACACTGAAGAAAACATACTTATACACTAAAGAAAACATACAAACTACACATTTGTTTAAAGCTTCAATAAACAATATTTTTTTTATATAAACAATGACATAAATGACTATGTGTAATATGAAAGTGGTTGCCCATAATGGCAAAATGACCCCGCAGCCAGCCTTGTCTCCTAAAAAATTATCCCCCATACAACTAAACTTCATTGTCAATTACGTTTCGAGGGAAATTTCGTTTTTTCTTTTGACATATGACAAATAAGTTTGTAATAGTCTGCGGAAGTCTCTGCAGGGAGCAGGTCGGGTGGATGGGTGTGTCAACACACTTTCACCCAGTAGGCCGCTGTTTGTGTCCCGTGTGAAACCAAAAGTCAACCTCGACTTATTTAACTTAAATAACGTAAGAAATGTACTGTAATCCAGCCCTGTCTCCTAAGAATTGCGTTCCCATGCAACTAAAATTAATTCTCAATTACGCTTGAAAATAAACGTATTTTGTCGTGGATTAGGTTTCTCCTTGACGTATCACAAATATGTTTGTAAGTCCGCGGACAGCCGCAGCAAATTACAGAGTACAATGAGCGAGAGCAGGGCAGGTTACAGAATGTAGTATAACGTATCAAGTTATTGAAAGTTACGTGGTATAATAATGAGTATAACAAGCAAGAAAGTCCAATATGGGCAGGTAGGTGGGTCAAACTAACACCGGACTTTCCTCCAGGAGACCGCTGTTTGTGTCCCGTGTGAAACAAAGTCATTTTAAACCAAACCATGATGTTTTTTTACTAAACCTAACCCAGTAGTTTTGTTGTCTAAACCTAAGTAGTGTTGATGCATTTTATGTTTATTTCAATATACAACGTTAACCACGTGTTTAAAACTTTTAAAACTGCGACCGTAACCTGGGAGAAAATATGATATATGGCCACGGTTGCCTCAGCTTTTTAGCCTCTTTTATCTTTTCTCTTCTCTCCTTTTAGCAGCAGTTTTCAGCAACAAGAGCATCCAGCATCTATGAGTTAGCAAACAGAGCTAAAAGGAAACATTGGACTTACATTTTTCAGGTGGCCAGAAACACCACACCAAATAAAAATAAGCAACTGGATTGATTGATTGATTGATTGATTGATTGATTGATTGATTGACTCCTTCTCTCGGGCCTCTGTATGTCCAGGTTGCCTCGATCAGGTTTTGTACCCACGTTTGAACAGAACAGTCAGATTATTCCACATGTAATGGAGAAATATTTGAGCCAGAGAGCATTAAAATAATATTCAGGTTGTCCTACAAGACTGGATTTACATTTGAATTCGTAAAACCAAAATGTTTATTCTTATTTGTTGGACTTTTGGATTTTGCTTTCTGCGGCTACCCTCCTTTTGTCTATAATGAAAACCAGCCCAAGCTATAAATTATTAATGCCTCTACAGCTGTCAATCTTCAGCTTCGTCAGATCCCCAGAAATGCAGTTTTTCTTTTGCAAATGCGTCAGGAGATTGAAGCCGCTCACATTCAGGAGTGTTGGCTTTCTTTCAATCCAGACTTATTTTTTTTTTAACGCCCTGCTGAGAACCAACAGCAGAAAACAAAGACGTGTATCTGGCTCTTCAGGCAATCCCAGCAGGCCTTTTCAGCTCTTCATCCTCCTCTGCCTTCAGCTCCCCTGGTGTGCTGCTGTTTTGGGTCTGGGGGGTTTTTCCCCTACGAATGTAGACCCGTGTGGACGCCCTGAACGACATGGTGGAGTCTAACCTGCTGGGGCCTGTGTGGTTCCAGGCGTATTCGGCCCAGGAAAGTCCCATGGGCCATTTTCATTCATTTCTTTATTGTGATTGGACAACAGAGAGAAGAGACAAGTAGCAGAGACAACATTCAAATTATTGCCAATACAATTATATAAGTGACACTGATACCAGCAGAAAGAGGCACACAGAGGGTTTAAAGTAAAAGTCTTTATTAGAAAAGAGGGATCGGAACACATGTAAACAGTTCAAAAAACTGGCAAGGGTTTCCAAAAACGTAGGAAAGGTAAGAGTCCAATAAACTGAAGAATGATTTAAATAACACTGGGAAAAACACAAGGAGCTTATGGCATATGGCTCACTGAAACAGAAGACAAAGGGAAGCAAACAGACCAAATCGACAATGAGAGGAGGGAGATAACGAGGGACAGGTGACAGCAGGGCTGATGACGGACAGGTGGAGACAATCAGGGCGGGGCAGATAATCACACAGGTGGGAAAGGTGAGTATACCAAAATAAAACAACCCCAAAAAAAATGTTGGCATTGTACGATTCTGCAAACTATGAATTTGTTGAATGTGGACCTTTTTCATGCATTCAGGCTGAGCGAGTGACATAGTATATGGAGCAGCTGTTATTGAAACTTGCTGGTATAATAACGATTATTAAGAGAACTGGATACAGCGTCGGAGGCGGGGCCTCGTTCATTCCTATGAGTGTTGCTCTGCGGCGCATGAAGCCAAAATGGCTCAACTGCCGAGTGATAAAGTACCCGGATCATTCCGCAATTTTCCGCATCCATTGGGCCCATAGAACAGGCGCACTAGTGTTTCCTTTAACTCCGCCTCCCAGCCCGCGGTCCAGCCTCGGTCTGGGTCTCATTCACATGAACGGAGGAAGGGAAATAACTCTGGATTCAGCAATTAGTGCATTTTACAACTTTTAGGACCTAATGATTTAAATAAGGGCTATTCAATTTATTCAATTTACCTCAAAAAAAATTATCCGCTGATTTACAGACGTCTCTTTCCCAATGTAAGTCTATGGGAGAAAGTCTTTTTGGGCCCAATGGCATCACGTGACGGACACAGAAGTTGGAGTACCGCCGTTTGGCCACTGTAAAATTAGCTTCAAAGCCCGGCGCTCTTCCTGAGGGCTTGGGTATAATAACAAGTATAAAGAGCGAGAATGTCCACTACAGGTGGGTGGAGGGGTGGTGGATAGTTTGACCCATCCACCTTCGAAATCCCGCCCCTTCTGGGGGACCTTATTTCGGAAAAAATCTTTTTATCAGCCGGGAAGAGAAAGAACTATCAGACCTGTTGCTGGTGTGAGTTCATCCCAGTCCGAAACACGCAGGCATCGTAGCTTCAGCGAGAGAGACGTCACTTACGTTACTTTTGGGTGTGTCATCTTTCTAATTACTTATTTTCACAGTCTGATGCTTCAAAAAGTTTTACAACAAACTGCGACTTTCTTGACTTGCAAATTTATGTTTTAAATTGACAAACATCATAAGTGTGAGTCATGGCGCAAAATATTTGTCTCTCGCCGTTGACTACCATACATCATTTTTCCAAAATAAACCGGAAGGGGCGGGACTTCGCTTCTCCGCACCGTTTGAAAAACATTGGCGGAGCTTGTAATGTGTCATCTTTGTTATAGAGTATCTTTGGCTAACAGCGCTAACAGCTAACGGAACTAAACACACAGGAGGACGAACTGTTTCTGGAAGTGTTAAACAGTCAACACGAAGCGTTACTCAGTGAACTGCAGGTTAGCTGCACGGAGCCGTTGCAGACAGCTGCATAAAATGAGAGTATATCTGGTGCGTGAGACGAGTGAAAAACGCGTCCGATACGCTTGCAATCTAGACAGTGGTTTGTATTCATTCAATCAAACATTACAGCAGTGGTCGCTGCAGACACACCTGGTGGAGATTTGCACTCTACTGACTGCACTTTTCTTGTTCTTTATTTGTTTGATATTAGATTATTGTTTCATGAAAAACTGTAAATTAAGTATTTCTTAGACTGATACTCGTGGTGATTTTCTTTGGCCCTAGAGTGCACCCCGTACACGTCCTGCCTCAGTGAGGTCAGGCTGCTCAGTTCACGGCTGAGGTCAGTTAGGTGTTTGATGAACCGGAGATAATTGAGCTTAGCTCCAGCAGCAGCAGTCCTAGAGGACGCCCCCCCCCCCTGCCCTGGCAACAAAAACTTTTCATTTGTATCCCACAATGATTCACGGCTTATTAACAGATACACCCGGCACTCTGGCAAGATTGTTTGGTTTGTTGGCTGATGAATTACGAAACAAAGCAGATAATGAAGTTGTTCCCTTAACAAACGGCCTCTTTATTTAAACATATGTCAAAAAAATGTGTTTTGTCCTGGGAGCCATTCATAGTGTTGCACTCATTTGTACACAAAAAAAGTGAAAGAATTAGTTGTGTAGGAGGAAGCACACGGGCTAAATAGACAATGAGAGGAGGGAGATAACGAGGGACAGGTGACAGCACGGCTGATGAAGGACAGGTGGAAACAATCAGGGCGGGGCAGATAATCACACAGGAGGGAAACACACAAAGGCAGGAAGAGACAAAGGTGAGTATACCAAAATAAAACAGGAAATAATAACTGATAACTGGAAACAAGGAGAACATTACAACCATAGAGAAGAGCGGGACATGACATTTATAATGCTAGTGGGCCAAAACCAGGACTGTTATACATCAATTGGAACAGATGGAAAATAAAAATGTATCTGCAAAGAAACACTTAAGATGACAATTGTTTGTTAAGAGATCTGCCTGGCCTTCTCCACAGGGAGGTCAGAGGCCTGGAGGGATTATGAGACAATGGTTCCTCTGGGCACAGACATGAGGCCCCCCCCCACCCTGTCAAGGAACTCAAACGCCAAATCTTTTAGTCATTTTGGGTCCCTTTGTAGTCGTTTTGAATCTATTTTTAGTCATTTTACGTCTCCTTGTAGTCGTTTTGCATCTATTTTTACTCATTTTACGTCTCCTTGTAGTCGTTTTGCATCTATTTTTAGTCATTTTACGTCTCCTTGTAGTCGTTCTGCATCTATTTTTAGTCATTTTACGTCTCCTTGTAGTCGTTTTGCATCTATTTTTACTCATTTTACGTCTCCTTGTAGTCGTTCTGCATCTATTTTTAGTCATTTTACGTCTCCTTGTAGTCGTTTTGCATCTATTTTTAGTCATTTTACGTCTCCTTGTAGTCGTTTTGAATCTATTTTTAGTCATTTTACGTCTCCTTGTAGTCGTTCTGCATCTATTTTTAGTCATTTTACCTCTCCTTGTAGTCGTTTTGCATCTATTTTTAGTCATTTTACGTCTCCTTGTAGTCGTTCTGCATCTATTTTTAGTCATTTTACGTCTCCTTGTAGTCGTTCTGCATCTATTTTTAGTCATTTTACGTCTCCTTGTAGTCGTTCTGCATCTATTTTTAGTCATTTTACGTCTCCTTGTAGTCGTTCTGCATCTATTTTTAGTCATTTTACGTCTCCTTGTAGTCGTTCTGCATCTATTTTTAGTCATTTTACGTCTCCTTGTAGTCGTTTTGCATCTATTTTTAGTCATTTTACGTCTCCTTGTAGTCGTTTTGCATCTATTTTTACTCATTTTACGTCTCCTTGTAGTCGTTTTGCATCTATTTTTAGTCATTTTACGTCTCCTTGTAGTCGTTTTGCATCTATTTTTAGTCATTTTACGTCTCCTTGTAGTCGTTCTTGCATCTATTTTTACTCATTTTACGTCTCCTTGTAGTCGTTTGCATCTATTTTTAGTCATTTTACGTCTCCTTGTAGTCGTTTTGCATCTATTTTTAGTCATTTTACGTCTCCTTGTAGTCGTTTTGCATCTATTTTTACTCATTTTACGTCTCCTTGTAGTCGTTCTGCATCTATTTTTAGTCATTTTACGTCTCCTTGTAGTCGTTTTGCATCTATTTTTACTCATTTTACGTCTCCTTGTAGTCGTTTTGCATCTATTTTTACTCATTTTACGTCTCCTTGTAGTCGTTTTGCATCTATTTTTAGTCATTTACGTCTCCTTGTAGTCGTTTTGCATCTATTTTTACTCATTTTACGTCTCCTTGTAGTCGTTTTGCATCTATTTTTAGTCATTTTACGTCTCCTTGTAGTCGTTTTGCATCTATTTTTACTCATTTTACGTCTCCTTGTAGTCGTTTTGCATCTATTTTTAGTCATTTTACGTCTCCTTGTAGTCGTTTTGCATCTATTTTTAGTCATTTTACGTCTCCTTGTAGTCGTTTTGCATCTATTTTTACTCATTTTACGTCTCCTTGTAGTCGTTTTGCGTCTATTTTTAGTCATTTTACGTCTCCTTGTAGTCGTTCTGCATCTATTTTTTGTCATTTTACGTCTCCTTGTAGTCGTTTTGCATCTATTTTTAGTCATTTTACATCTCCTTGTAGTCGTTTTGCATCTATTTTTAGTCATTTTATGTCTCCTTGTAGTCGTTTTGCATCTATTTTTAGTCATTTAACGTCTCATTGTAGTCGTTTTGCATCTATCTTTAGTCGTTTTGCATCTATTTTAAGTCGTTTTACATTTCCATGTGGTCGTTTTGTGTCTCTGTAGTAATTTTCGGTCGTATGTTGTCGTTTGTGTCGCTTTGTGATTGTTTTGCATCTATATTGAGTTGTTTTGCACCTCCTTGTGGTAATTGTTTGTTTTTTTCCAGCGACATTTTGTGACCCCCGACCCCTTGGTCCCCTGGGCCTGTGCCTGGTAGGCCCGTTCAGTAATCCATCCATGGACAGAGGCATAGACTGTATCTAAGGAATGGACATAGTCACCGTGACGTGGACTGCTGTTTTGAACCCTCGAGTTTGGCATTTTGGCCGTCGCCATCTTAGTTTTTGGCCGTCGCCATCTTAGTTTTTGGCCGTCGCCATCTTGATTATTTGCAACCAGAAGTGACCCGAGAGTGTGGAGCTAAGTACAACCAAACGCTGAATAAGACATTTTTAGGCGACCAAAACGGTTCTAATTAACTTTCATAAAACACTGTGTAAGGGTTAAAGTTGTAAGACAAAAACACGGACAACTCTGTCGTAGCGACCTGTCAATCACAAGGTAGCCCCGCCCTAAAGCATCCCTTGCTTTATGGTCTATTTGACTCTGAATGGGACCATAATTTACTAAATGAACATCATGCTGTATTGAAGAAGACTTGAAACTAGAGATTGAGACCATAAACTCATGTTTACAATGTTTACTGAGGTAATAAATCAAGTGAGAAGTAGGCTCATTTTCTCATAGACTTCTATACAATCTGACTTCTTTTAGCAACCAGAGGAGTCGCCCCCTGCTGGTTACTAGAAAGAATGCAAGTTTGAGGAACTTCAGCACTTTTCAGACTTGGAGTTGCCCACTGATCAGAGGTCAGTGTCAGCTACAGAGTAATGACTGTCTGGCTGTCTGGCTGAATGGCAACCTCTTAAACAGGGCTGCCTGCTTCCTGGACTTGTTGTGATGTTATGCAATAGTTTCATTTTCATAATATCAATTCTCACACACACACACACACACACACACACACAACGAGCCTCACCCGTGACCACACTGCTGCGAGCGGGAGTGCTCGGTGCGGAGTTGGTTGTCCTCGGACCATAAAGCAGCTTTGCTTCCCACATTTAAATTAATATAGAACATTACATTTCTACAATATATTACCTGTTATCCAAATTAATTAGAATTCACTTTTTTAATATTATCGTAAATCTTTAAGACTGGCTGCAGCACAGAGACTGCGTGGGGGTGTAGTCTGCTCGCAGCCCTACAATGCTGCAAAACCTGTATGATCAGTCACTACCTGAGATTGTAACTCCTCTGTCATCTGTGATGGAAATTTAATGGAGAATGAACACAGCAGCCAATATGGGAACATTATTAAGAAAGGCTTAGTGTGTCTACAATGCCAGCTAAGACATTTATAGAGTCATTAGTCTTCATATAAATCCTCCCTGCTGCAGGTCTCCCTGCAAGAATCTTTAAGTTTAATCTTTTGTAACAGCGGTAAACCTGTTTGACATAACTGACATAATGAGTTACCGTTGGGACTCTAAGACTGTATGTGCCTAATTCTGTTTACAGCTCATTTTCATGACCTATATTAGCTCAGTTTTCTCCATCCAGGTCTCAGGGGAAAGTTGCATAAACAGCTCGTCCAAACATATTCAGAAATGAGCCATTATTAGGAAAACTACACGTAAACAAACTCAGTTCCAGGCTCTGGAAACCACCGACAGTCTGTGTGTGTGTGTTGTCAACTGTAACACTTGCATTAAGTAAGTTATCATGTGATGGAGGAGACCCGGAAATGATTAAAAGAGAGTTTCTTTATGGAATTTCGTTTGCTGTTTGTTGGAAAATGATCCAATTAAAGTCCCCGCGAAATGAAAAATACATTTTCCCAGTTTTAATCCTTTGTCTCTGTGTTAATTGTTCATTTATCTCTTGTTATGTGCCAAATACATGTAAAAAAATCAGTATCAGAGACTTTTTACATCAAAATCTCTCCCCGCGTTTTCTCGGGGCGTTTACAAAAAATCATCCAATCAGATGAGACTTTGGGCGACTAGCTAGCCACCCTGGTCAAATAAAACCGCACTTCACCGTTTGTGGATCGTAGTAGCTAACAGAGCAATATGGAGAGAGACAGGACGAGATGTTTGGATATCAGTGGACAAAAAGTTTTCATTTCCAAAAGAATGTAGATGAGTTCTAATTCATTCAATGGAAAGTTGACCAATTTTCAACAGACTCTGTGTCACTGCAGCGTAGCAGTACATGCACATGAACGGCAAAAGACCACCGGATGATGACGCAAAACTTTTGCATGTACTGCCTTTTCTTCTCGAACGACTTGCAGATTAATTTAATGACACAATCTACGTTCCTCTTATCTTTATTTGTTGTATAAAATATATTCTGACCCAATGCGGACTGAAGACACCTCAGTGAAACGAATCAATCATCCTCATGTTCTATGATCGTGCGCCAGCTATTGAGCCTTTCGGCAAGTGGAAACCAGATTTTACTGCGCATGTGTTGTATCCTTCTCCTCTATTTTAGCCTCCTTGGCGCTTACCAGGACAGACATTCAAAAGTAAGTAGTGCTGCCACCTTCGCCCACTTGTTTTCTACATTGAATTCTGGGAAACTGAGGCCTGCACGGAGACAGACATGTGGGGACTGTAGTTCGTAAAGGACAACGTGTTAAATAAAGAGGGTACGAGACACATTTGAAACTTCATTCTTTATATACAGCAATCATGACATCATGTGCAGGGTACCCACAAATTCAGCACACAAATAACTTAGAAACAAATAATATATACAGTCAAACATAAAGAAGCCTGAGCAAAACATCAGCGCAGTGATTCTATACAGGCAACAAATGATACACTATAAACCCTGTAACAGTTTCCTTATCTGTCTGTGTGTAATCACACAGGGTTCAACATCTGTAGACGACGGCAGATAAAACCATCAGCTACAGAACGTCATAACTAACTCGATTTAACCAAAATAATTTAATTTAAAAAAGATTTATATCGCCCTAAAAATGTGGGTAGCATGTACGTCCTGATCAGCTGTAATCCAGGACTGTGATGTCTCTGTAGCCTCCAGGTAGCCCGCTAATGTTCTGTCGACCTGAAATGATGCTCATCAATGGTACAGAAGGCGTGACCTTCATTTATCAGAAAGGTCAAGGACGTTCTGTGCAGAAAGAGAGACACGTTTACTCATTTATGTATTTATGAAGTATGCAGTACTTTGCTAGTAGCCTATCATCACCCAACATATGCTAAATATGCCTATAAATAGTGCCTACTTCCAAAGTTAGAGGTATAATGAGGTCAAGATGTACCTGATGTCTCTCTGACTGAGGTAGTCAAGCTGCGTCTGCAGTTCATGTAAACTGGTGCCAATGTCGCATTCAGAGGACCTCCTGAGTATCTGCAACACCTTCCACAGGAAACAAGAGATTACTTTACAACCCTGTGGTGCTGTCGTTTCACTAAACGCATGACAGGTTTCATTGTCCTCATCAACAGAAATGTGCCTTTCCAGAGACAATGTCACAGTTACTTAGACGGTCTTCATCAGCTCCTGGAGAGACACTACTGTTGAGCCTTTTGTATTGCATTCTTTTGTAAATATTGTAATAACGCAATTTCAAATGTAATGTGATAATTTACAGTAAGCTCCACAAAAGGAAAATCCATTCACCCCATAATGTGAGTAACGGAGCAATTATTGTTTTGTCATGGTGGCAGCAATGAGCTGTCTGTAATTCATTGCCACTGCTGTCACCATGACAAAGAAATAAATTATTGTTCAGTTTCTCATTATAACATGAGAAGGATCTTGTTAAAACATGACGCTAACAACAAATCAACTACATACCTTTTCACATTATGACATATTTTCTTGTTATTACTACATACAAAACAATTTGTACAAGAAACTTGTTATAACAACGTTCTCTTTATGTTATTATGTCGTTAAAATTCCCCATTTTTTAAAGCAGTGGTCTCCAACAAGTAGCTTGCTCGCTACCAGTAGCTCGCTAGAGTGGCTCGCTACAGGTTCAAAGAATATGCACATATATATGATAACACAAATTCACTTTGTAAACCTGCTTAAATTTCTTTCCAATCTTTCCAGCTGGTAGCAGTCTACGATCATAGAAGGTAAAGGAGCTGAAACAACGCTTAAAAGAGCACAGTCTCTGTTTACCAAACTGACGAAGAAGGCCAACGCAGCAACAGAGGCTTCGTTTAGTGGCAAACATCCTAACGAAACACAAAAAGCTCTTCGTCTATGGCGGGATTGTAATAGAGGCGATGACTCAACGGCTGAAACATGATGTACAACTTGGTGCTATGAGTAAGCTAGGAAAAAAAAGGTTGGAGAGCCGTGATTTAAAGGAACAGTGTGTAGCATTTAGGGCGGTCTATTGGCAGAAATGGAATATAATATTAATAAGTATGTTTTCTTTAGTGTTTAATCACCTGAAACTAAGAATCATTGTGTTTTCGTTACCTTAGAATGAGCTTAATGAATTATATCTACATAGGGAGCGGGTCCTCTTCACGGAGCCGGCTGCAATGTTTCTACAGTAGCCCAGAACAGACAAACCAAACACTGGCTCTATAGAGGGACATTCACGTTGTTACATTCTCCTACACACCTGGCACACGGGACACGTTTCAGTTGGTTGCAATATGCAACCTCACCACTAGATGCTGCCAAATCCCCCACACTGCACCTTTAAACAAAATCAACCCTTGATACAACAGTATACCAACTTCTCACTAAAGGAAAATTCCAGTTTCTTTCAACCTGGCATATTTCCCATAAATGTCACCAACCATTAGGCCTTGATGGGTCGTGCTAACTTCGCACTCTCAATCTCTGTTGTAGAGATTCGGGGAAATAAGGACTCGTGCTCAACATACTGTTGTTGGGATGAACTGACCCTTTAAACCCACTTACCTCTCCCTGAATGGAGGACAAATCATTTGGTGGGAGGCCTTTAGGATGTCCACCACCGCTATGCCCGAGGACTCCTCCAGGCAGCGAGGCAGCAGTGGTGTTCATATTCACATCGAATGCCTGCAACAGAACAGACGCAGCTGAAATTATTTACAAAATACCCGTAGCTGAACTCTTGAACTCAAGTATATAGTACATGAACATATCATATTCTGAGTTTCAGTGGAGGATTTTGGTATCTCACATTTAAATTCTGCTCAATAAATAAGTCTGGAGCTAAACACCTGCCGGGTTTGTGGTATAAAAATGGTCAAACGAATGATTTTTATAAGATTAGTATTTCTGTTACTGGTCAAAACCTTCCACAAGCTTGTGTACCTTTCCAAAAAGCTGCATATGGGCTTGCACCACTTCCAACATGTGGGATGTGATCTCATTCAGGTCCTCGATGCAACGGATATTCTTTGCCAGCAATGACCTTTTACCCTGATGCAACATAAATAAGGGAATAAAAACCACTGCTCACTTCCTTTTAAAGTCCGTCAACTCTAAACCTGTTGTTTGTATCACTTACATTGAAGCTTCGTAGACTTCCTGTTACCCTCACATACGTTCCAGGAAAGGCAGATGTCATCCGAGCACAGTCCTGTGAGAAACAGGATTTGAAAGTTATTATTTAGCAAAACTGCTCATTTGTTTTGTAGATGTAGCTGTGAACACATGCTACTGGCCTCTATGTTCACCCACTCCTTCACAGTTAAAGGGGGACCAGTCATGTCATCCACAGAGTACTTGATGTTGGTCACAAAGGAAGCCAGTCCTCTGAGGATGCCCACTATTGACACCTGCAGGGAGAGGAAGCACAAAAAGTTATTCTCAGACCAAATTCCATTCAAGAATTTGGCAATTTAAGATATTCTATGTGCAAGTGAACAAGGTAGCGTTAAAATGCCAGGTTTTTTAATGCAGTTTTGAATGACACCCAAGAAAGCATGGTTGGTACAGGAGGTCAAAATGTTTCCAAATCCTAATTTCTGAGGGTCTTTGACGTTTTTATTTTAACATGCATAGTGACAGGTTCACCCATATGCCAGAGGTGGGACAAAGTCATTTGTTTTGCAAGTCACAAGTCTGGCTATGAAGTCCAGAGTCACTACGCAAGTCAAGTCCCAGGACCAACAATCCCAAGTCACGTCCGAGTCCAAACTGTTTCTAGTCATTATTTGAGTCCATTCTTGACCAGTGGTGGGAAGTAACTATGTACTCAAGTACTGTACTTAAGTACAATGTTGAGGTAGTTGTACTTCAAGTATTTCCATTTTCTGCTACTTTATACTTCTACTCCACTACATCTCAGAGGGAAATGTTGTAGTTTTTACTCTACTACATTTATTTGACAGCTAGAGTTGGTTTACTTTTCAGATCTAGATTATATTAGTTACCTTTTACATAAAGGTACTAATACTAATAATCTACCCAGTAGTACACAAAGTATCTACAACATTAACATGTATTCATTAGTGATAAAAACACAATTATATAATATTCTATACTAATATGACACTGTGAAAGGAGCCATTCTGCATGAGTAGTTTTACTTTTGGTAATACTTTTGTACTTTTACTTAAGTAACATTTTGAATGGAGAAGTTTTACTCGTAATAGAGTATTTCTACGCTGTAGTACTTCTACTTTTACTGAAGTAAAACATCTGAGTACTTCTTCCACCTCAGTTCTTCACTTTGGAGACAGCAGTTGGCAAAACAATCTCACCTCAAGATCCATTTAGTAGGTGTTCTAAAGCTTTCGACCATATCACATGATCTTCATCAGCAGATGGAATTTGTCATGAAATTATAGATGTTCAAATTGCCATCCTTCTGAGCTCTTTAAAAAGGACATGCCATCTTTGTTGACTTCAAAGTTCAGTGTCAAAGTCGTGTGTGCCGTGCCGTGCAGTGACAAACGCACATTTCCTGCCTGATCGTACAACATGATTATCTGGAGATGAGGAGTTGATAAGCACGCTGCACACTTTTTTAAGCCGAGCAAGCACCGTGGATGTATGCATGGTTATGTCGGTCAGCATACCACTTTCATCCAGACTAAAATATCTCAACCAGTACTGGATGAACTGCACATTTTGTGCATACATGAGGGTGTACCATCAGCTTCAGCTGTATTTTGTGTTTAATGCTAATGTTAGCATGCTGGCTAAGATGGTGGACATGGTAAACATACCTGCTAAACATCAACAAGTTAGCATTTAGCCATAAGCACTGCTGTTCCTAAGTATAACCTTACAGAGTCACAAGCATGACTGTGAGTTATTCCTCTAAATTCCAAGTCAAAGCCTGATGTCCAAGTAAAGATTTGAGTCTCTGGTGTTACAGTTAGTAGGGCTGCCCTTCCTATTAGTCAATTAGTCATCTAATCTGTCGTTGTGGTCTTAGTCGACTGAGATTTCTTTTGTCGATTTGTCGTTTTATAAGCTTTTTCATGCTGAATGACTTCTAAAGAAACTTATGAGCACATCTCTGGTAAACACAACATTTGAAGTGGTGCTTTTGTGTAATTCTTTGTGGAGACACTGTCATGTTAGCAGATTCATGACTGTGATGTGCCTTAAGTCCATACACCTCAGCGCTGTGCACAATAGGCCTTTATCACAGCAGCCTTTTTGACATGTCATCGCAGGTAAACACAGGTGTGATTAATAACATTAATTGTAACCCTGTTCCATTGAGGTGTGCCAATTAATGTTATTATTTACACCTGTGTTTCACCCTGCCATGGCTGCTGTGAGAAGGGCCTATTAGACAGTGACGTGCATTCATTTAGAGTCAAATCCTCTTTATATGCTTAGATATTTTGTATTGCTGCTCGTACCTGGTCGAGCTCCAAGTCGCAGATCGTAAAGTCATAACTGCTGACTTGAGAAGCAGCCAGCAGCTGAGACACTGTGCAGGGCAGAATCTGAAGAGTGTTCCTCTGTGCAACAAGATCAGGGTGAAGGAACACATTAAAGCCTGCATGCACACATTTTTATATAGTATTTCAGGTATCAACAGAAGACAAACACACCTTAAATGTCCCTGCGCTCGGGCTGGTCATCCCATCAAGGGACTGACTGCACGCTGTGTAGAAGCAAAAGATGCTAACCATGTTAAGACAAAAAGGAGAACAATATTGTTTTTGTTGGGGTGACTTCACCATAACTTACCTTGGTTCCACATGACAAAATATCTTCAGATTTAACGGTCACGGGCAGCTACAGGATCTTCAGTGATGTTAAAGCAAAAACATCAGTCAGACTGGAAGCACAAGGAGGATACAGCTAATTTAACTGGCAGCTTCTTTAATGTCCAGGCCATCAGGTGAATTGAATTACAGCAATTACCTGTGGTGCAGAGCAGGACCACAGAAAAAGAGCTGAGGAGGAAATTAAGCCATTTCCATGCTCCCATTTCTTTAACGCAATTCAATTATTATTTGAATCCATTTTTATTAAACAGTGATTGACAGGTGTTGACACCACTTTTGATAAACTTCATTTAATCTCTTCAAAATATGTTACAATGACATAAGAGCAAAAATTGTTCAATACAAAAGAGTGAGAAGAAGAAGAAGTTTGCCTGGCTGTGTGTTCGGATCTGTTATTAGACAACACGTTTTATGTTCAGTGGAGCCCTGATCCAGGACTCGTATCACAGTACTGCATTGGTATCTCCTGGAACTTCAGTCACCGAACGGCTCATAACATTTATTACAAGAAGATTATCGACAATCTGATCTCACTGACTGGTAGGCGATCTTATTAGTAGCCGATAAGGTGGGGTAAATTATTACACATGCAAAGCATGGATGTATAATAAGAATTGGATACGGCGCCGCCCCTCAGCCTTGCTTCCATTTTTTTTTTAACAGTCAATACAAAAAGATGGTGCAGATGTCTTCCTTTACCGTTTACTGACTGGAGTCCGTAGCATTGTGCTCAGTGCTGCCACTGGTGGCGAGAAACTATATTACAGCTATATTACAGAATAAAGGCCTTTACACACCTGCATTAATTTGCATGACAATATATTTTTTTTTTCAAACTGTTTTTGTCAAGAATACTTTAAATCAGAACTCAAATATTACGCAGCAAAAAAGTAAGCTTTCTTCGGAACAAGATTGATTTTTTTCTGAGCTTTCGCACCGCAAATAAAGGCATCAACTATCACGTTATGCAGAAATATTTATGAAACAACACGGAGGCTCCGTAGTCTGAACCAAGCCCACAGGAAGTAGCGCCGAACTTTGAAGCAAATTTTCGTAGTAGCAAAACATCTTCCGTCACGTGATGCCACTGGGCCCAAAAATACATTTTCCCATAGACTTACATTGGGAAACAGACTTCTGTAAATCAGCGGATCTTTTTTTTTTTTTTAATAACCCTTATTTAAATCATTAGGTCCTAAAAGTTGTAAAATACACTAATAGCCAAATCCAGAGGTATTTTCCTTCCTCTGTTTATTTTCGGAAGTCAAACTTGTTTTACTTGGTGGTACGTCGTATGCTGGTCCTGGATCAGGGCTGCTAAAGTGTTGAGGTTTGACTGATGTCCCAGAACTCCAAATATCCCGGTACGAGACAGAAAAGACCCACTGTGTTGCTTACACAAATTCACAAACAAAAGGCAAATGAAAAACATACAGTTACCACTAGCACACCAACAGTATTTAACCTGTAAATATATCACATCTTTTCCATGATTGAAGTGAACCGAAGCGGAATTAAGAGTTAAAATTGAATCCATCACAGCAATTTACATGTCAAACAAGTCAGGCTCTTGAAAACAGAGCACACCCAGTCAAACGTACATCAACCTTGTTCATCCCCCATTGATCCTGTACAGTATTTACACATGTGCAAAGGAATTTAATACAACAAATCAAAAGGGTGAAATCTCTTAATACCCCAGACGTAGCATTTGTTTGGCAAACATCACAGGAAGCCATTTGTCTTCCTTCCTCCTCTCTCGACGATAAAGGTTGAAGGAAGAAATCTGGCCGGAAACAACTCTACCCATCATCCTCTGCTCTGCTCAGAGCTCGGAGGATGTGTGTGACCTACTTTTGAGTCCAAACTTTGCTGCTCGTGAACAGAAAAACCACAAACACCACATTCTTTTAGCAAAGCAACATTGTCCAAAGCAGCATAGATGTCCTGCAGTTTTTAATACTGATTTGTGGTATTGCTATTCATACCAAAAGCACCACGCCGAGTCTGAGGAACGTGGCGCGTCTCAAGCACAACTTCTGCTAATCCTGTGCTTGAGTTCGACATCAATGAGGCCACTCTAGTGTCAAAAAGAAAAACGGTGAATTTCAGAAATAAGGCAAATCTCAATCACATCATGACAGGAAATCGAAGGCCATCTAGCAGATAAATATTGGCAACAAGTCAAAGAAAATTGTGTTTTCCACCAGAGTTTGAGAGCAAAGAAGAAGCCAGGATTGTTTGGTTTTACAGGTAAAATTTGTATTAAAAAAAAAAAAAAAAAAAAAGTGCACAAATTATGTATGACCTGAAAGGCAAAAAGGGGTCCCGAGCAATGATCCTCTGCCAAGTGCTGCAACAACTTAATAGGCTTAGAATTAGCCTGTCGGAAGCATGAAGAAAGGGATTACTGTAAGATCCAGAGCCAAAGGAAACGAGGAGCAGTGACACAGTGAGAGGAGATCAAGTTAAACACAACAGTATTATGTATCCCAAAAAGAAAAAGTAGAGATCCTCCGGCTCATGGAGGATTGTGTGTGCTGGTGTCTTCTCTCGCTTCTTCTTCCCTGAAGGTGAGAGGCACTGCATGCATAAGTAGACTGTTGGCTGACATTGTGTTCGCCTGGTAAACAAATACCAACGCAGTTATCACACTGAATCCAGCCTCACAGAGCTCCTCCATATAATGCAGCAGGTAGTTATGAGGAATAAATATAAACAACGCAATAAAAGTGCTTTCAGTGACATTCACTGAATCCCTCACTTTTGTTTCTAAATGGACTCAGATGTGAATATTCATGTCAGCAGCTCACTCTTCAGATAATTCAATCTATGTTTAGGCAACACAGGGATTTCTCTCAAGAGTAGACTTGTAGGCCAACCTGCTTGCTTTATTGTAGTGTGATCGGTTGTTTGGATTTATTAATAAAAATAATAATTCTGGTTTATTACAACTTTGGCTTCACAGTTTGGGAAATTATTTCCAACAATGGGGAAAGAAACGCTATCAGACAGGTTGTAAACAAGGCAACAGTTTCCCTTAACCACTTTATTTGTTGCTAATAATCCCTCATTACTCAGAGAAACTGAACGAGCACCGGAGAGATTAAAAAAGTTTTCAACCGACTCAACATTAGCTAGCTACAGCTAATAATATCTGCCATGACAGCCGTCATTTGAGCCAGCGAAATCTGTCGAAATTCTGTCTAAAATGAAATTACCACACATTTTGAGTGGTGAATCTGCCACAGCTATTGCTGTAAACTGCATTCATGCCACACTGAAATATTAAGTTTAACAGGCATAGACACAGTAACTAAAGGTGGCAGGGCTTAGTGACGGGTCAAATAACACAATGTAGGGCTGGGTAATTAGAAGAATATAAAGGCGCTTGGCTGAGTATATCCCTGGTTGTTTTTTGGGTGCGATTTTTTGGTCATTTTAATGGTTATTAATTTAATGGTCTGCCTCAGAAGAACGAGTGAGAGCTGCTGCTCAGCGGGCAGAGAGAGAGAGACATTTTCACATCTAACTCTGTCAATTAAGGGTTTATTTCAACCAACCCAACCAGAGTTGGTGATTGTTGGAACAGTGGAAGGTGGTTTTGGTGAGTTTTATTTTGTTTGTCGTGTTTGAAGGAAGTGTGTTTTACAATAAGTTAACAAGGTAATTAAGCTAACGTTACGCCGAATTCACTCCAGGTAGCGGCAACCGCAATAATTACATTTCCCAGCGGAAACTACGGGGAATATATTGGCAGTTGTTGGTTGTTGGGCTGACGGTGGTCGACGTATCGCCCGACCCTATTACTTAGTGGAAACAATGGCTAAAACTATGAAAGTAAGAACCAAGTTGTAATAAACCAGTATCATCATTTGAGCCCTCTTCCTCATTAACTGTGTGAAATGTTTTGTGTTTAAGGCTCTATACAAATAAAGCTGACCTGTCTTGATGGTTATACATTCTGGTATACTGGTTAGGGGCGTGTGTGGGACCGCTCAACTTATCTTGAAGTGTGTAATGGGCAGAAAGAGGGAAAAATGCAACCACAAGCACCTGCTGGCTGTGTCACTAACTGATAAAATGTCCCCCACCCACACAACCAACGAAGCAGCCTGCAGAAAGAAAAAAAATCTTCAAGCACCAAAGTTTGGTATGTTTACCCTCCAAAACTACTGAGAAAAGGGATGGTAGAGGTTTGTCTACAAATACCATCAGCTGCATGTTTTTATTACCTGAGCATTTAATGCCAAAAACAGAATTGAATCTTGATGTAGATGTGAATGCTGCTGGTCACGTACCAGGCTGAAATCAGTTTGTTAAGTCAGGTTCTGTCAAAGCCTTCCAACATTCAACACATTGTGTTTAAACGTTGGCCCTTTGGATAAATGTACGCCGTGATGATCACAGGATAATGTCTCATATTGCATTTAGTAACAATTAGCACCGAGTCCGAGATGGTTATTTGTAGACAAACTGTCTCAGTGTCACTTTGACTTTCTCTTCTAATTGAATCCAGGACTTTTTGGGGTCATTCTGCTCTTCCAGCACGCTCGAGTGATTCTGTAAGGAGGAAGTGGAAGCTGTGATGTGATTAGCCTGAGACTAAGCTGCAATTTGGAGCAGCAGCAGCAGCAGCAGCAGCGGTGAGTGTCACACCTCTCCCCTCCAATATAAAAGACACAGCTAGTAGAGGACTGCATGTGCTTGGACAGTGGATGAAGTTAAGCCGTGATACAAACTATTCTAATTATTGTTCCCGAGTTTAAAAAGACAAAACAATAATCCCCTGTTACGTGATCTAGATTAACATTAGCTGATGTACATGTGCTTGATCGGCTGAGTCTGTTGGCGCCGCTCGCTCGTCCATCACGTGTCCCAGTCCAGCTCTCTGCAGGCGATACGGACCAGCCTGAGCTCCAGTTCAAAGGCGTCGGGCCGTTCCTGAGGGTTGGCCGCCAGCATCTCCCTGATCAGCTGCTTCATGTGGCTGTTCATGCTCTTTTTCCTGGCAGGGATCAGCAGCTCCATCTTTGGGTTCTCCAGCAGGGCCTCCCCCAGCGGTACAATCTCTGAGCCCTGCTGCACGTAGCTCCCCAGCAGCTCCTTCTGCGTCTCCACGTCCACGAAGGTGATGCGCTCCACCATGGCCCAGATAATCACTCCCAGGGCGAAGATATCCGCTTTGGCCGTGTAGTGGCCCTCCCAGACCTCCGGGGCCATGTAGAAGTCTGTTCCGCACGCCGTGGACAGGAAGCACTTGTTGACGCTGGCCGGCTCCTCCGGGTTGAGCCCGGAGGTGGAGCACACCTTGCTCAGCCCGAAGTCGGCCACTTTGAGGGTGGGCTCGCACGAGCCGGTCGGCGTGCAGGCCTGGGAGATGAGGATGTTGTCCGGTTTGAGGTCGCGGTGTATGATCTGGTTGCGGTGCAGGAAGGCCAGGGCGCTGCCCAGCTGCAGCATGAAGCTGGTGTTGGTCTTGCGGCTGGGCTTGCGGGACAGCAGGTAGGCGTTCATGTCGCCCCCGTCGCAGAAGTCCATGACGAACCACAAGTAGTAGGCACAGCACGGGTCGAATGTGATCTCGCCTTTCAGAGACGTCTCCACCAGCTGCAGGAGGGAAGCAGAAAAAGAAAAACTACGTCAACGTGAGACCACTGGTGACGTGTGGCCAAAAATATAAAACAGTATTACCATGACATTTGCCAAGCTTTCCTCAGTTACTGTTAATTTTTGCTTTCGATAGCCCGACACCAATTAACCAGTAACTAAACGGTTAATTTTTAAGAAAAAAAACGACGTGAAATACAAGAGGCAATTTCCTTTTAGTCTTGTGCGCCATTGACTCGATGAGCTTTGGCGCCACATTTTGAAACGCTATATCCATTTAGAGGTGCTGAAATTTTTATGTTTTGTGTTACACGTCTTGCCTTTTATTTTATTTTTCGTTGGCTTTGCTGAAGTTCATTGCCGAATTTTGATCAGGGTATCGTTAAAGGTGCGTCGATCGATGAGCCACCGATTGGTGTCGGCCGACATTCTTTCTTAATAGTTTGATCGGTCGCTCTATAAAGGCCGATCAGATGATCATGTTCTGATTTCTTTTGGATGTTAATGGTTAAAAGGCAGAACGTGTTTAAATGCACACAGAGCCAAACTGTGATGGA